>CM057230.1:76160983-77360983 GCA_029891385.1 Erythroxylum novogranatense | reverse complement strand
AGAATTATTAAAGTTGTCATTAAAATCTTGTATTACTATTACTTACCATATGTCATTATATTATATTAACTACCATATGTCCTTATTTATTATTTTTTATAAGAATCATATATCATTATATACAAACTTAATGTTAAAACTATTTGAAAATTTTGTGACACTATATAAAATTGTCAAATCATATAATTTAAAAGAGAAAAATAAAAGTATAAATCTATGTAATATTAACTAATTTTTAGTTTATAGTTTCATAAAATTTTAAATGATTTAACATTATTGTTAGCTAAATTTATTTTTAAACTTAGAATCATTGTTAATAATGTTAAAATTTTCTTTTATCAATATAATATTCAGTTACAAAATGATCAAGTGAAAGATGAATTTATAATATAAATCAGGGCGTTAATTTTGTTATTTAGGCACAACAATTATAAAATTTGTCGCCAAAAGGTAAGCGTCTTTGGTGACACTTTCTTGAACCATCACCAAAAGGTAAGTCTTTTACAACGATTTCAAGAAAGTATCGCCAAAGGCTTACCATTTAACGATGATTTTAAAAAATGTCACCAAAAGTTTGCTTTTAGCTATGATTTTAAATTCGTTGCAAAAAAAAAAAAAAAAAAAAGAAGCTAAAGGGTTACTTTGTTGTAGTGAAGGCAAAATCCTTTACATACATCAACGATTTTTAGGTTGCCTTAAAGGTTCCGCAATGTCTAGATATCAAGGTGAATCCATTATTCCTACCTAAGACATTTGCGAAAGAACTCTATGCCTTTCAGGTTATTTGTTTCATCGTCGTCGTGATTTTGATTTTTGGCCATTGCGAGTCTTCTAGATATTCTTCACCTGAAGATACGTCTAAGTATACACTTATTAATTCGTCTTGATCCTCCAGTAACGCGAAATCAGCTTCTGCATGCTCATCACTACTTCAATCATTTGAGTTTTTCCTAAGCGTCTCCTTGAAGGATGACAACCTTCTGGGACGTTCACTCAACTCACTGACAGGTTAGGAACTAATTCTTTACAAATATTAATTACAATAACAATTACACAAAAACTTATATAGATAAATCAATTCAATAAAAAAATACTAAATAATACACATCCATATCCAAGACATTTCAATACTTACATGTATTTTCGACCTTACAAATTGAAGTATCCTAATCCTTCAAAGTATTATTCAGCCCCTGATAATCCTAATCCTAATCCTGCATTTGCATGAATTTCAAGGCAACTTAACCTGTAATTAGGACGGGAAAAGGGTGAGTAGAATTAAAATCTTCTAATCATGCTTGAAAAGAACAAGGTCAACAACATATTTTGCCACTCAAAAAGTATTAGATATCAAAAAGCTTCAGCTAATATTCCAAAATTTTGATTGCTGGTTCACACTGTAAAGTATAAATTAAGGAAATAAGTCTACAACAGCATGACCATGACCATAACGAGTAGCAAAGAACAGCTCATCTCTTCTCTAATCCACCAATGAAGCATTTGAAATGATACATCAAGTCCTCTTGCTTAGGATTTCAAACAAAGAAGGCAAAAAGAAATTCTTGGGAAAAGTAATCCAAAAGAAAAAAAAAGAGGATCCATGTAGATAACCATTTGAAAATATAAGCTTTTGTCTAGATTGCTGGTGACAGAATTCTTCAATAATATTATGAAGAAACTCTCAAGTTTTTCAATGCCAAAGTAAGTATGGGGAGCTTGTCAGATGCCCCCTGCTTGTATACTTTTTCCAAGGCTGCTGCTGCAAGAGAACTAAGGTCTGGGCTGTCCTTGTCTTCCTTATTTCGCCCTTTTGTAAGCTGTGCAATGGCAGAGGTGCACTGGCAATAGGGATCAGAACTTGATATCAGTGGTGCAATAGAGACGTAAGAAAGATAGCCATAAGCTCATCTAGATACAGACAATATTAACAAGCCTGGATCACCATAATATGGTCGGCATGAGTGAAAATACAACAGAAGTCAAATTCATATAAGTGCAAGTCTAAAAATCTGTTTGTCCCAAAAGAGGGAAAGAGAACTCACCAAACAAATACCAAAAAGCGCCCTGTTGTTCTTGCCACCGGTCAAATCTATGGTGGATGAATAGTATTTCCTAGCTGTCTGAAGGTTTTCTAGTCCGCCTAGAGTGTAAAGGACCTGTTGACAAGTAGATCACTTATAGAACATCAATTAAAGTTGAGCCACAGAAATATCAGTTTTAATGTTTTGTACTTCAGAGATCAGCTGAATATGTCATTTAGCTTCCTGATGGCTATATACAGTTTCAGATATAATTACTTCTCACCAGAATTTTGAATGTTCTTAACCATAAGATTGTGTAGCCTTCTGAAAATTCATTTTGTTTAATACAGAAGGGAGCTGTCAAGAAAGTTGAAATTCGTATTCTAAAATAATAGCGAAGTTATGGAACAAGAAGATACGTACATCAGCATAAGCTAAATGATATAAAGGCACTGTGGGTTGTGATAATACTAGTTCCTCGTAGCAAAATGCAGCTTGCTTGTACCTAGTTAAAGAAGCAAAGGCAAAGCTTAAGCAACTAATCTTGAATGGCATTGCAAGGAAGAAAAGGTGCACAGAAACCCCAGTGAGATGTATATTTTAGCAAGTTCTCTACATGCATGTATTTATATAGCCAATCTCAGGAAGGAAAGACTCACATCTGCAGTGAGATGTATATTTCAGCAAGTTCTCTCCAAGCATCATAGTCTGCCATAAAGCTATCAATGTTGGATAGGAGGAGAACAGAAAAGATAAAACATCAGCAAGCCTCCCTCCACAATATTACCAGAACTCAACGAAGAAGTGGTTTCAAATTTGTCTTACATATTTAGATACTTATTGAGGCATTCAACAGCCATCAACATGTTTCCCTGAGCTTTTGCTAAAGCTACCCTTCTCTTATGTATTACCTGTACAAGATAATTAATCCTCCAGTGAGATACAGAAATCAGACTCTTGCAATCAAGCT
Source organism: Erythroxylum novogranatense (assembly GCA_029891385.1). Lineage (NCBI taxonomy): Eukaryota > Viridiplantae > Streptophyta > Magnoliopsida > Malpighiales > Erythroxylaceae > Erythroxylum > Erythroxylum novogranatense. The sequence continues at coordinate 77,357,992 of CM057230.1, read as the reverse complement.
TAACAGTTGTCTACATCGATCTGGAGAAAATTAAGACAATAATCATAAGGGAATAATTCAAAATTGGTACGGGATCCAATGAATTATCTTCCAGAAGGCTTGCATAAGCCTTTTCTGCCTCTTCCCAAGAACCCTTTGCTTCGAAGAGCATTGCTTCTAGCCTTCCTGTGATTTATGACAAAAGATATTACCAAGTTGTCTCATGTTAAAAGCTAAGGTAAGCAAGTCACCAAAATTATAGCTCATATCAATTTGATTGTCAATAACTTGTACACCATGCATCAGAGAAGCCTACATAGATGTATAACAGATGATGGACCTATCCATCCCATCCTTCTCTCATCACCTGGAGTGAAGGATCCAAGGCCACTTAGGAGAAAGTTATTTGACAAGGAGGTAAATATTGAGATATAACACTCGGTAGATATGACTATTTGTACAAGAAAACAGCCTATAAGGCTGTAACATATAAGAAAAAGAACGACGAAAAGATAAAAGAGCTTAGAAATGGCTACTGCCACTGAATCAACAGCATCATGGGCAATTCTTACGAATGAAATCTTATTTGTTATTATTATTCACATAATACCACTTCAAATTTTGCTCAAATGTGCCCTTTGGAGCATGCAGAACAACAAGTCATTTGAACTTACCGACTCTCTTGCTATCTGGAAATCTTTTGTGCAACACATTTATGCAGTCCTGTGAAAAACAAAGCATAACTTCCTCAAATTTTAGTTTCAAATACAAAGCATTAAAACAGTCAATAAAAGCATATGAAAGTTCAAAACAATGATGAAAATTCCAAGCAGTGAATGGAAAACATCAAAACCAAACAAACCAAGATGCAAACCGATGAGCATCAGATTGAAAAGTCTAGAACAGTCAAGAGAGAGAGAGAGAGAGAGAGAGAGGAGTAGTCTTGGCAGCATCATATCTAAAAATGTGCCGTTTCTCTTCTTTCCTTTTTCTCACAGGTCAGGTATGTATAAAAGAACAAAAGCAAAAGAAAAGATATCAAATTGATGGTTTTAAAATCACGAGAACTTGATTTACAAATGTAAAATGAGTCTTCATAACAGTTCCAGTTCCAGGTCAATACAGATATAAAATTGCTCGCAGCAAGAGCCATGAAAAATCAGATAACATCCATCAAGCAACAGATATGCACGTATGCTCTGAACCGTGACACAATGTCAATACACAGATATCCATCAAGCACAACACGGAACATTTGAAGATGTAGGACACAGCTTTTAGGCAGAACTGACTAAAATTATCCACATAATAAACTTTATAAACTATACCTTTGCAACATCTAGACATTGACAGTCCATAGCTGCAACTGCAACTTGTTCATATAGAGTCCATTCTACAACAAGAATAAAATAGATCAGAGAAAAAAAAAATACAAAGCTTTGCAACAAATATAAAATAGATCAGAGAAAAAAAAAATACAAAGGTTTGCAACTTGCAAAGTGGGAGCTGGATCAAATTATGAAGACAGCCATCAGGTTATGTATCTTGATAACAAATTTAGGTAGTACATCAAAAGAAATATTTTCTTCCATTTTACTGAATATATTGCACATTAACAATGGACAGACTAGCAATTCAGCTTACACCATATAATAGTAAGAGGTTGGCAATGAAAGTGGTTAAGCATATTCCATAAATAGCACAGAAAAAGGAGCACTATCAATTATAGAGTGAATCAACTCTTAAACTCAATAATTTTTTTTTTTCAACCAGAATCATACTAACATGTAAAGTAGTACTACCACTGTTAGCCATCTGAAACTCTTTATACCTCCATTTATTCATTTTTTAACTTTCTGTAACTCCAAACAAACTAGGTAGGAACCAGCCAACCCAACCTATCAGGCAAAGTATAAGCAAGTTTCTTCAATTCAGGACCACTTGAAGCCACTGGTTAACTTGATTTTCAATTTCTCACAAATGCAATGCAACCATAGAATAAATAACATGGACTCTTGAACTTACTGTCTAACAAATGGTATGTCCATCAAGTATATATTTCAAATAAATAGACAACTGATTACAGTTTCCATATGCACAATCAAGTATTCTCCTATATGTTATCGAAGGATAACAAAGAAGAGAGCGTAACTTTCAGTGGACCCCCTTGTTAACTCAAGTTAAACCTTTCTAACTGCCTACATTTTTTAAAATACATTACTCCTCCAATATCTACCAATATTGGTGGGTTTAAATAGTGCCCCAAATTTCATGTCAATAGTTTCACAAGTAGAAGAACATACAGCACCATTGGCGGCTTACAAATGGTGTCATGAATTTTAGGTCAATAGTTACACAAGAAAAGAACCTATAGCGCCTTCAAAAGTTCATGCACACATCTAGTTAATTGGAATTGTGCTGCCCAGGCTGAATAAGTTTACAAGTTAATGCTTCTATGGAGTCCTCTTGAAAGACACCTATTTAAACAATATGACATAGGTATCAGCACCTTCAACATTCCGTATTGCATCCAAGTAAAATTGGGACAAAGTCATCATCTACAAACAAAGCCAATCACAAACCCATACCCGAAACGAACACACACAATTGAACGATTTTATTTTTTAGATTAAGCTTATAGTATGAAAAGCACACAAAAGCCAATGAGAAAGAAAGGGAGAACTGGGCAAGAAAAAGAAAAACAAGGGAAGTTTGTCAATCCTCCGCATCTAATTTAACATGCAAACATAACTAGAAGCAGCATTCAAACATAACAAACTTAAAGATCATAAACTAGATGATGTAGAACCAATTCAATTCAAGCTCCAATTTTCAGAACCAACGAACCAACCCAAAAACCAAATCAGAAACTGAGCCACGTTCAAACAACCGTAATTCCCAGTAAATAACAAATACCCAGATGAATAGATCAATGAAAGATCCTAAAATAAGAACGCACCATCAGGGCCGAGACTAGATCGCTTCTTGGGGTCATTCAAGATGGAAAGTCCATGCTTCAGGACCTTGTCTGAACGCCTGACCTTAAGCTTCCTAACCAAGCAGAGATACTCCCACACACCTCCTCCTCCATGCTCCACCTGACTCTCCAATCTGTTCAATTGGGTCTCCTCTGTTTTTGTCACCATATTCTCTTCCCTCTCTCCGACAATATCTGGAGTCACTGCAGTTTCCAAAGACTCGAGCTTTATTCCTTTGTCTCTCTCCTCCGACTCTGGGTGGCCGGTTCTTTTGACCTGCTCACTGAAACAGGGAACAGAGTTACCTGACCAGGAAGTGCTGTTCTTGTTTTTGTCTTCGTTTCAGTTGTGATCCAGTGTCCCTGGATAAGATTGTTGCTGTTCTGTTGTGGGGTCCACATAAAACGTCAGACCAATCAGATTCATCGGTTGATGAGATCGCCAACGATGATCACAATGTACTGGGACCCATCGTGAGTCTTACTGCGAAAGGCCCTCTTTGGATTTTGAGTTTTTTTTTTAATAATTTTTTATTGGGTTTTAACTTTAATTTCGAGTGGCTGAAACGCAGCGTTTAGCCGGGGCAGTGAAGAACTCTGTAATGTGGAGGCATTTGTCACTGCCCTCCTTAGTTCTAAAACCCTACCTGACCTGCAGCTTTAACTTAACCATTGCTGCTTACTCTAAAACCCTAACAATGGCAACTGCTAAATCAATAGAAGAATGCGACGTTGGTATTTTCTGCTTCATCTCTCAAACCCCCGGATTTCGTGGAATACTCAAACAAAGGTCTGTGAACAAGCAAGGAGCTTCGTAAATTAAAGTTTGCTATCTTTTGGTTAAAATAAGAAACTTTATTGTTCTTTTTTTCTGGTTTTCTTGTAGATATGCTGATTTTATTGTGAACGAAGTTGATACTGATGGAAATGTTGTCCACTTAACGTGTATGGATGCTCCTCCCCAGGTGGGTCATTGAGTTAAAGTGAGTTTTTATGGTAATTGCGCTAGGGGGTTTTGTGGAGGATAATTTCGCTTATGGAATTGGAATTTCTTTTATGATACTGGGTTATTGATGGTGATTGCTGACTTTGGTATGTATATTTTTATTTCTCCCTTTTCATTCAAAGGCTGTGGATGAGGGTGAGACAAAGGTGTGTGATCCAATGAAGAAAAGTTATGAAGCTGAAATTGAATCGTTTCGATCACTTGTGGGAGACTCTGATGCAGAGCGTTTGGGAGCTTTTATCATTCAAGCTACCTCTGGAAGTGAAGATAGTGATTCACCTATTGTTCTATCCCCAGATTCTGATAAATCTCATCGAACGGTTTGTTTTTTCATTTAGAATATTTATTTGTTGGTTCGATTTGCATCTCAGTTGTGTCCCATAAGTGTGAAAATGGATCAAATATTGGTCTGGAGGTTCGACTGTACGAGGGGATGGTAGGCTCCTAATGAGAAGTAAAGACTTTGTCACAAGAATAAGCTATGAAACTTAATAGAACTGTAACCATTTAATTTGAGGTATCAAAGGGTAGATTTCAATGACAGGGATTGGTTCTGTATTTAGCTTACACTTAATCCTCTGATTTAAGTTTGACCTATCCATAACTGCTAATTAATTTTTCAGGCAGTGCACAATTTCTTCAAGGAGAATTTCAAATTCCTTGTCACTGATACTGTTGAGGGGCCAGATGTTGCATTGAAGTGTGTTCGTGTTAGATTAAGCTCTGGAGCACAGAGCAACAATGGGAGAAAGACCAGGAAGCGTAAAGACAGAGGTGATAGGCCTTTTGATAGCAGAGGCTCAAATAATTGGCCAGACCATCTTGGCAAGTTTCTAAGGTATTAAACCAATGAGGGGGCTTACCGTTTAAATTTAACAATAAATAACCTGTTATTTCTCCAGTGATTGGAGAACACCTGGCTGTTATTAACGAGTAGCTCAATTGATAACAAAGGAGATGGTTGTAAAATAGGAAAATGATGTAATGAATTAGCACTCAAACAGAGCTCACCATCCCTCTGGACTCATCATCTTGAAAAATTTATGTGATCACATGAATCTTAATCTGCTTTTGGGGAGACTGTCGCCAAAGATGTTTTGTTCATCTGATTTCTTATTGTGCTCTTCTTACCTTCAGATATATGCAGTCGGCACATACACTAACCAAATTATTCTGATTGCTTTCTGTTATTTCATAGCTATGTTTAAATAGCAGTCATGAAATTGTATCATCCTGATGTAAACAATATTAGTTCCAAAATACTGTGAATATGTGTCTGCAGCTGTGTGTGTTTACACTCATGGACTTCAATTTTTCGTGCAATTCTCTACAACTTGTACTATATCCAATTCGTTATTGTGAAGATCTTTTGGTAGTGAATGTTTTGAAGGCATTGTCTATGGAACTTCTTAGGTTTCATCTTTACAAAGAGAATAAGGATACACAGGAGGCTTTAGGATTGATAGGGAAGATGCTTGGCATTCAGGTATCTCATTCTCTTTGTTTGGGATTTTTTGTTTTAGATTGCTTGTTATCTGCCTGATTCCTTGAATCTAGTTTGTAGTTCTAAGTGGATAGATGTGAGTACTTTCACCTCGTTGATCTGTGTATGCCTGTGATTCTATTTCCTAGAGTCAATTCGAGTCAACTCCTTTCACTTATGTTTGGATTGTTTATGGTTGTGGTATTTTCAAAACTTCTTTTCCATACTCTTGTAATGTTTATTTCCTTTATGTTCATTTTCCTGTTTGACAGCCAAGATCATTTGGGTTTGCTGGTACAAAGGACAAGCGCTCTATCTCAACTCAAAGGGTAATCCTTTTACTGTCACTTAGCTGCCAATAATCCATGGCAGTTGATTGACATAATACATTTGCACCAACTTGGACTGTCTTGTCCAGTTGGACATTTTGCCTTGTTGTCCTTCTAGATGGGAATCAAATTCATTTACTGTAAATTTATCATCTGGCTTAATTATGATCTACGAATAAAATTTTATTTATGCATATGAGTACCTGTTTGGATCCAGGTCACTGTTTTCAAGCAGCATGCAAGCAGATTGGCTGCTCTTAACGATCGTTTGATTGGTATCAAAGTGGGTGACTTCTGGTATGGGCATTTGGAGTTTGTCGCTTTCCATGGCAATTCTTTTATGCAATGCAGTAATAATTGCTTGTTTATTCAGCTATGTCAATGATGAACTTCTTCTTGGACAGCTTCTGGGAAATAGATTTTCTGTTACACTGCGGTAAAATTTATTCATATACTAAACTTACATACCTTATGATGCATAGAGTGAGCTTTTATGGCTGTACTCATTTGCAATCTTATTTTGTTGACTCTTAGCTTTTGCACATTTCCTTAGAGGAGTTGTTGCAGATTCTGAAGACATTGTCAAAGCATCTGCAGAATCCTTGGGGAGGAATGGTTTCATTAACTACTTTGGTTTACAAGTATTTGATCACTCCTCTCTCTCTCTCTCTCTCTCTCTCTCTCTCTATGTCCATGCATGCATGTGTGTGTCACTTCCATATTTCTCTTGTTTTAACCTACTTCAGTGTCTTATTTTTTCCAATTATGTACTTATTAGTTGGTAAGTTTTAATTATCACTACTTTTCAAAAAAAAAAAATTTTTGGTTAGCCCTATTCGTAAAGTTGGTTGACTTGAATAAGATTCGATGGCTTGGATGTCCTAGGATTATTGAGACTAAGGGTTAGGTTAAGGTGTAAATTGTTTTGGCTGCTGTCTTTATGTTTAAGAAAGCAACCAATGGTATTTGAACTTAACCCTATCTAGATTGTTGCTCTATTTCAGTCAATTCTTCTAAGTCCTAAATCTATTGACTTCTTCCCTGAGTCACATTATTCACACTTTCTTTTCTTTTGAAACTTTATTTCTGGGTCCTGAATGAACCATGATCATGCAATTGACGTGTGAGAAATTTCTGCTAAGCTGTGTATAAATGAATCCCGACTTCTCCTAAATTACTATACTCCAAGACTTAATATCTCATTGGAACACTTTGTTTCCAGATCATTTTTATTGTGCACCTCATGAGTTGCTATTCTTATCAGCGTTTTGGAAGCGGTTCCGTGCCAACTCATCTTATTGGAGCTGCATTACTACGAGGAGAGTGGAAAACTGCTGTGAGCTTGATCCTTGATCCAAGAGAAGGGGATATCCTTTGATTATTGTGTGTTTCTGCTTTCTTTTACAGCTATTTTGTATAATTCATTGCAAATTTGCTGCATTTAACTTTAGAGTTATTGATGTAACACTTCAGTATCGTTGTTTCTTAAATTAAATCTTCAGATACAAAGAGATGTAGTGAGGAAAGCCCGCGAATATTACAAACAAAGTAATGATTTTGAAGGGACCTTAAAGCAACTACCTCGACATCTGGTTGCTGAGAGGGCCATAGTAAGTTGTTTTCCAGTCTGCAAAATTTCTTATTCTATTTCTGTTAATAATAATTATGGTAGTGTTTCACATGAAAATTTCTTGGTCTCGAACTTGCTTTTTTTAAATTTTTCTTCATAGTACTGCTCGTTAAATTATTAGCTTTCCTTACTGATCAATAGAGATGCATAGTTTGTTTATTTTATTTAGAACTTGCATAATTTCTTAAACTTCATAATTAGCCATTTTTTCTCTGTTTCCTGTTCTTAACATTTTACAGCTTCAATGTTTGAAGAAATGTCCTGGTAATTACTTGCAAGCCCTGAAAGCTATACCGAGGACTTTGAGAATGATGTAAGTGGTTAATTGACAATGTCAAGATGTAACCCTTTAGAGTTCACTTTGAAATGGCCTGCTTTCCAAATGAGTTGTGGAGATCTTTTATTTCATGGTTAATAAAATTTTCTTTTGACCGACTATTTCTTTATGAGCAGAAGAAATTTACCTAGTTTAAAGTACTGATTTGCACACATTAATGTCGTTGTAAATGAATGCACCTCTACATGCCTTGCATTATTGCTTGTAAGACCAACAAGAATTATATTCAATCTATGATTCAGTTGGCCTTGAAAACACAATCATACTTGGATGTACAATAGAAGCACACCAATTGTCAAAATGTGTTAGGGTGGAAATACCTTATTGGTGTTTATTCATGTGCGTGAGGATTAATGCGGTAAGATCTTGTAACTTATGACCATAATTATGCATGCATGTCGTTTGTGATGATTTAAAATACTTCAGGAAATCTTGTTGTAAATATATGGTTCTGAATTTCAATGTCTACAAGGTCATCACATGTTATTCTTCTTTAGGTATGTGCACAGTTACCAAAGCTATTTGTGGAATCATGCTGCCAGTATGAGGGTGAAAAATTATGGTATGCTGTTGTGACATGTAATTTTTAATATTTTGTTTTTTGTGTATATTAAATTTAAATTGAGCATGTGGTCCACAAGCTGTCATGGTCATGGATGACCATGGTTTTGGGCTTATTTGAACTGATCAGTTGTTTGTTTTATTCTTCAATCATTTATAGAAGCTGAGCAAGTTGTGCCAGGGGACTTGGTATATGATGAAGTAGATGATACCAAAAAAGTGACAAGCATCAATGTTGATTGTGATAATGATGGTTCTGATGACACATTTGATTGTAATCACATTGACGAAACCTCAGGGGTAGATTTTCCAGAAAGAAAAAGTTTTCATGTTAAGGTCAGGTCTTTGTATCTAACATGCTTAGTAGGTATAGTGCATTTCTATTCATTTGCATTAGGAGCATATTTACTGATTGGGAAATATATGGGGGCTTGCAATCATCTGGCAGACTGTGACAACTGAAGATGTTGCTCATGGGAATTACTCTATTGATGATGTCATCCTTCCTTTGCCTGGGTAAGTTCTTAGATTGTTTATAGTAATTTAGTTTCTCGTTTGATAACTTTTCATTTTTCTTCTTACAGATTCAGGGTTATTTATCCAGCAAATGACATTGCCAATGTCTATCATGATTTGGCAAAGAAGGTATATCTTAGCAGCATTGTGACATTTTTAAATACGAGTTCCAGTTTTTCCCCTTATCCTTTTTAGATGTAAGCAAGTAAGGATGTGTAATGAGCAAGAGTGTGTCATCATGGAACTTGTGTTGATTGGGATAAGTTCCTGGATAAGGTCCTTAATTGGGATGGATGAAATCTTTATCATAGATCTTATTTTGATAATATTATTATAATCAAATAGATATTTCTTCTTCTTTCTTAATTACAATGAAATCACGATGGGGATTTTGTTTTGTACTTTCCATTGATTCTTTGTTTTGATCAGGATGGTATCAAGTTGACCGAACATGTACATGGTGTCAAGTAATAATCTCTCTCTATCTTTCTCATACACACACACGCACAATTTTGACACAATTCTTTTGGCTTTTTCTAATAAGAATTTCTTGTTGGTTTCTCTTGGTAGGGAATTTTCTATCATGAGTATGACTGGAAGTTATAGGCGTGTTTTTCAGAAGCCAATGGACTTTGAGTGGTGTGTTGTATCATCTTTTGCATCGTACTTATTTGGAGCAGATTTAGATTAAAAAAAAAAGGATAAAATGGCTATTTGTGTTTGCTCTTATTTCAGGGAGTTGATTAGGTATACTGTGACTAATGAACCATTAACAGAGACAGATCTGGATAAAATTGTCAAAGATAAATCGATGACTGTGATCAAACAAGGACAAAATGAGGAATATGAGGCCAAATCTCCATATTATTGCAGTGAGCAACTAATTATTCCTGAAGATAATTTAGAACTGTCATTGGATGATAACAAGGTTGAGAATGTGAGACAAGTAGAGCTTGCACAAATCAAATCACCAGAATCTCAGTTGGCTCTCAAGTTAAACTTTACACTTCCAGCTTCTTGCTATGCAACAATGGCTGTAAGAGAGCTGTTGAAAACATCAACGTCGGTAGGTCTCCAATCAAACATTCTTATATTCAGAAAAGTGTCCACATGGTTCAATTATTCTGATCACATCTATAGTTTTAGGACTTAAAGATTCCAATCACAGTGGCAAGCTTGGTAGTCAAGAACTTGCTATACTAGAATATTTAGCGAATCCTTTCTTAAGAAAATGCTGGACCAAATGTGTCCTGTGATAGTATGGGTGTGGTATGCTATAAAATTGAACAGTCATCTCTTTCTCTCTCTCGCCTAAAAGTGAGTGTTTCTCTACCTGTATGTATTTATAGCACAATATAATATTGTAGAACTCAAGTTTTACGGTTACTACTTGCCTGAAGTTTTTATCCAAACGAATGTAAAAGATAGTCAAGCTGACTAATCCAACCTGAAAAGCCTTCTATATCTAGTGGATTTAGTTACATCTAAGAAAGTTGACTATTCCAAAAGTCAATAACCATGATCCATACATTGTAACTATTGGTAGGAAACCTTATCATTCCTTGATTCATACTTTTATATAACTATCAGTAGGAAAGTGTCATAAACAGTAAGATATATATGCATGTCATTAAACAGCTTGTGAATTTTCAGGTTGCATTTCACAAGACTTTGAATCAGTGAGCAAGTAATTTGTAGAGATTTTCTGGTTTCGCTGTGCCTAGTGATTTATGGAGCTAACAGGTTTGGCATTTTTCTCTGTACTTGAAAGTTTCCCTTTCTCATAGAGCTGAATATCCTAACGTATAAAACCTGGTTTTGTCATTTATTTCCAGTTTGCTACAATGTCGTCTGATTTCTGCATCATCTTATGAATTCCAACTTGTTTATGATAAATATGTGTATTTACCCAAATAACCCAAAACTTAAAAAGCAACTTATGACCTGTAATCGTGACATGCCCACCAAAGGGGAGCCATACAAGCATGTAATGATCACATTTGATTCTGCCATGCATCTGTGGTTAATTAATCCTTATGTTATGTCAGGTTAGAAGCTTTGCTAGATGAGATGTGATAATCAGCTTGAGAAGCTATCAGACATGATCTCAACTTGTTTGACGGGAATCCTGCAGATTCAGTGAGTAGAGGAGCCCATCCACAATGTCTGTCTCCCCATGTTAAGTGACTGTTAGAGTATTGAAAGTGTAGAAAGCTTAATTCATGAATTCAAAGTGCTGTCGCTGGCCAGATTGGATTTAGGACCTAAGTTACTGCATTGATAGCCAATAGCCTGCATTCAAGCAATGAACTAGGAAAAAACTGTGCAACTTTTCTTTTTCATTTATACATTTTTCAATGTAGATGACCATGATAGTTGTTATTATAGAGTTAGCAGAGCATTCAATTTTGACTAATCTAACTATAAGTAGTATCTCTCTTATTATATTCACTTATTTGGGTTTATTTTTCTCTCGAGTCAATTTTAATCACTATGCTTCTACCTAAGTGAGCAGTGCTTCAATAGGAATGAATTCATTATGGTTGTTCGGCAATTACCTACACCTTAGCAGACGGTAGAAATTATGAAGAGAAAGTGATTGTAGTGGAAGAGCTATTACATTTGTCCTTGTTAGGATCTCAGCAATCGACTTTTATGCCAGTTATACATCCAACAATCATTGGGCAGCATCAAACTCTTGGGAAGATGTTTAGTACAAGCTTAGATGAGGCTGCAACAGAAGAGTAAAAACAACTTGAGAAACATCTTTTTATGGAAAGTATCTTCTTTTAAGTTGGAGAGTTTGTGCTCACCTCATAGGTATCAAGCAATTTGCCGTTGTTTGAATGGCTGCCACTAGTTTCCATCATGGTGTCATGCTCACCACCCCTTAGCCTAGTTGATGTATAGAGTTTGATGAACCATGGCTCCTGGTCATCACGAGCAATATTTGGTGAGTGTGAGCATGAGTAGCATTGTGTATGAGAATCTTGTTGCACTTTCATTCCATCCACTGCTGCTGATTGCTTGGCTTTTGGTTTGGTTGAGTTTGGTCTTTGTTTCGGTTCACTGGTTGATCGGACTTTTGCCCTTGAAGATTCTGTGTTGGACATGTAGTTTGGCGCAAAGGGATGCCGACGAGGGACAAGGGGCGCGTAGGCTTCTTTTTGATAGCTGAAAGAGGCTCTTCCTGAGCTATTCTGTTCCGAGGAGAAATACAACTCTTTATATTGATGTTTTCTCTTCGAGATTGATAGTTCTCCGGAATAACTATTCCTCTGTATTCTTGCAATTTGTGAATGGTTCATATAGCCATTGGTCAAACGTCTACTGGTCTCGTAAAGGTTCAATCCAGAGGACTCCTGTATACATAAAATTTAAGATTTCTTAATGAGTCAATGAAGTAAGGAATCTGCCAGCATCCTTGAGGCCGTTTGGCTGTTTGAGGTTCAAGTAGTGGAAGAAATTGGAAACTTACTGGTTGCAATCCTGTCAAACCATTGTCCTCGGGATGTTTGGTGTGGTTTTCTCTTATAACAAGTTTTGATTTCTCAGCCATTTGAACTCTCTGGCACCGAGCTTTAACTTGAATTGCCATTAGTGCATGCATTCCCCGCATGGTAGCAGCTGCTTGTTTCCTCACAAGATAACCCCTCACCAGGGCTTGTAACTTGACCAGTGCCTTTAAAGCATTTAACGCTTTTATTGCCTGCAAAAAACACGTACAGTTCTTGAGTATCATATTCCTTCCTAAAGTCATTCTGTGAATTAAATTTGTGAAATTACCAAATGAGAACGGTAAACGGCCTGGATCCTGGTGGCAGCAGCTTCTTCAACTGCTTTGCTTATAGTGGTTATTATACGGCTGGATCTTTTAAGAACTCTGTTTGACGATGATACTGTCCTGGAGTTACTTAGCCGATTTTCAGGTAACCGTGACGATGGTTGAACTGTGGAGATGGTGAAAGCGTCAAAGGAACTGGAACGAGCTTTTTCTTTGCCTTTGGAAGAAGATTTTCCAAAGCTCCATCTTCTCTTAGGAGTTGATGGTGCACTTGCACCTTGTGTCAACACAACGTCCTCACAAATTGGGACATTTTTCTTCTTGTGTTTGTTCTCCTTGCCCAATAAGAAGTTTATCATCCATCTGGTTGCCTTTCCCATTTGCGTTACACCATGGAATGTACCATTTTACTAGTGCAGGGAGAGACCTGTTCTCCATTCTAACACTTTACTTGTCTTCTCATTTATATATGATACAAATGTTTGATTGAGTTGACCTCCACTCAAACAACATAGTTTATGATTGTAAATTGTCTTTGTGTTCTTGTGTCATAATTTATTCATCAAGGCCTGCAAGAGCTTTGCGTGATCAAGCCATATGCCAAGACGACTTGCGAAGATTCTCCTCACCTGATAAAGTTTTGTACTTTCTCCAGGCCAAAATATCCAAATTAAGGATCGTTCCTTCCTTTTGACCTTTTACCGGCTTCAAGAAATTCTCTCTTTTTTCGATACATTGCAATCACAATCAAAGTTGGTTGGTGTCCTCCAAGTTGTTTGGTATGATAAATGCATGCTCTTCTTAATATTCTGCTGACTGCTGCAAAAGCTAACTAAATATAGATAGTTTAATTTCTTTTTCTCCCTGGCTTCTATACTCGTTCTGCAGGTAAAAGAAATGTTCCTCAAGTTTTTGGTCAGTACTACCGTTGCATAATTTCAGAGTACCGGTAAACGTGGAACTGATTCTTCCTGTTCTAGAGTGTCCTTTTTAAGGCTCTTTGTCAAGCATATAGCAGCTTCCCTAGGAGAAACTTCCGCTGCTCTAAACGGCTTTAGCAATTAGCACCAATCCCAAGCTTATCGTACCTTTCATCTTATCAGTCTAGCAATAAACTCAAGCAACTGTATCAGACCTTCAGCATGTTGCAGGTATGATGAGGCGTCAAACTCACGACGCCTGGCGTCTGATGTCCCAGCAGTTGCATATTCATTTAGAGGAGTTGCTTCCCCGCTCGTCATCCACCTGAAACATGTTGCATTTTGGTTTAGGTTTGCATGGTGAAGCTTGCTTTTTTTTTCTTGTTTGAAAAGTTACAGATTCAGGCCATGGAAGGCAATCTGTTGCTTAGGTGGCTATTGATCTTAACATGAACTGTGAGGAAACAAGGCTGGAGATGTGGATCTTTTGTTGTTAGACGTTTTAGGAAGGACACAGAAAATTTAAAACCAATTAAGTTAATTTAGAGTTGATCAATATCTTTGATGACAGAATATAATTTCTAAACTTGTGATTAATTAAGAGTTCTTAACTAAATATTTGTTCACTGTCATTCAGACGCTAAAGACATGCAACTTTTAGACCAAAATTATAGATTTTCGGAAGATAAAAAACTCTTTCAAAATTTCTAGTCTTTAACTTGATCAATACGAATAAAGATGGAAATTTTATTACCATACATATTTTATACGGATTGATCGAATAATTATTTTAGGTAATTATTTAAAGATATAGTAAAGTGTAAATCGAAACTTATTCTAGTATACATAATATTCTTAAATTATATATTTTATAATATGAATTAATATAATTGGGACTTTTTAGTTGTAGTGAAATTGAATAAATTTGTCGAAATCTTCATACGACAGTTAATATTAATTCCACTAAAATTTAATTTATCTATCTTTTCTATCACTAACTAATATTTTCATCCGCTTTCAAGCACATTACTTTTTAACAAGTATTTAGTACAAATCAATTACAAGATAAACAAATGAGATACAAAAAGTTCATTTTTTATTATTCTATTCATATAATAAAATAATGTAAAGGACTCTAACCAGAAATACTCTACAAAATAACATGCACATCATGCAAATTATAGAGAGAAGTTCTCTAACCTTTTCTGACTTATTTGATTGTTTCTTTGAGAAATGTTTGAGTATTTGTTGATAAATAATTTTACTAAATTGACCCTACATGAGAATTTTATTTGGAATATTACATATATGTCTATTAAATTCTCACTATAATGATTATATAAATAATCGTTTGATTTGAGATCTCCAAAGTATCGCATATAAGGATTGATATGTTTTGATATTATTATAATATATCATTGTTAATAGTAAGTTTATCAAGAGGAGTTAGATATATTATGAACTATACGTAGGTAGTTGAGTAATCAATTTAAGATACATTACCCTAAAGTGATTAGAAAGAATGACTTATTGCTTTTGATTAGTACTAATTAAAAATCCTTGGCTAAGGTAGATAACACTTGAAATTATTTTTTAAATATCAATAATATATTAATTACTAATAGTAGAGAACTAATATAATTTCCATGTTCTATGTCTAATCAAAGTATTATATGATAAAAAGTTTGAATCATATGAAAATTTTATGTATAGGAAGATTAGTTAAAACTATTTTGACATTCTTAATATTTTGGTGATTATTACACATTACTAGATATCTTGATCTTGATTTATGGATATAAATTATTTAATTAGAAAACTAAAGATAAATTAAAAAATTTAATTTGTGTAATTCTAAATATAACTTAGGGTTATAATTTATTTTCATTATCAATATATTTTGGAATTTAATGAGTTACACATATAGAATGTTTGATAAAAGATATTATCTAATCAACTTAGAGTTGATTTGTAAAGTTCTGAAACTTTAATATTAAATATGAAATATTTAATAAATAAGGATCAATATTAGTTATTAGATCTTATTTAGTATTTAATTAAATTATTTGAAATTTCAATTAAAGTTTAACAAAAATTATTCTATCTATTTGGTGATCAATTCACTTGTTCCTTTAATCCCACTCGGGGTTCCTTTTCCATTTGCTTCCAATAGTTCGACCTATCTAGATAAATTGTTGGCCTACAAAAAGTTAAATTATTAAAGGATCTAAACCTATTATAAATAGGTGTAGGTTTTAAAAGAGTTAGGATTTTTGCTTAACCCTGTTAACACCACTTATGGAGTTTTCTTAACAACTTGTATAGACATTGTTAGAGGTTTGACATATGTGTGCACCATGGTAGTTACAATGACCTAGTTTTAAAACTGATTTGAGGGAAAATGTAAGAAAAATTAAATTACACAATAAAGTACAATTTACATTTATATTTTATTATGTTCATGCATTAATCATGTTATAGAATTTAAATTGATCTTGTCTTTTAAATATTCGAATAAAAATGTCTTTCTTATTTTACATGCATGATTGAATCTAACCCTATTTTTCTAATAATATAAATTATATAGAATTGGCAATGGGCCAAAATGAGTTTAGTCCAAATTTTTTTTATCTTAACCAGAACTAAACATGAACTTTTAATCTAGACTCAAGTTTGATTGGGATTTGGGTCTAATAAAATCAAGCCCAAAAAGTTTAAATTTCTTACCTGTCTATCTGGTAGCAAAATTGATTGAAAAGAGTGTCCCACCTTTGAATAACTTGCAAATATTACAACCTATATTTCTAGTTAACCAAAATACAGTCCAAAAAATAACTTCTGATCATCTTAGCTCTTCTAAAATTTCTCTACTATTTCATTACCAAGCTTTTCATATTTTAAGAATTAAGTCCCAAGTGTTTGTCCAGCCTTCTTTGAGTTTTGGAGCTCACAGTTAGTGTCTTTTTTTCCCCCTTCCTTCTCCCCATTTTATTTGATTTCCATTGATTTTAGTTTCTAAATTTTCTTATTTCTTATTCATCTTAATTTCTAAAAAAAACCAATTACCCCTCATAAATTTTCTTCATCGCTTGATTATCATCAAAATCTTAGTTTTCTTCTCTTTTTACTCATTCTCTAATAAGGTATCTTTTTTTGTTTGATTGGTGTTTCTTATTTGCACATGTTTTGGGTTTTTAGTTAAGATCGTAATTAAAATTTAAAATTAAGAATCATGAATATAAGTTTGAATTTGAAGTAGGTTTAAATATATTTTTATTTTTAATTTAAATTTAGTTCAAAATTAGATCAACCCAAATTTTGTTGACATCAAGTCAGGCTAGGTTAAACTAAACTGAACCTAACCAAATTGTCAACCCTAAAACTATATAATTAATCATGGCTTATAGTTTAAAACAAAAAGTTCAAACAAAAAATTTTAGTTTTAATGTAAGTCCCTCCTATTGTCCATTTGTAGTCCCTGTTATAGTCCATCTTTAATGTTTTTCCTTTATCATTATGCACAATTTTGTTTTTGCCAAAATTAATGGTAAGAGTGCCCTTATTAGACCCGTTAAATAACCATAAACTGTAAACTCTATCTTTCATTCTTCTTTAACTCTCTACTTTCTTTACATTCATACCAATTACATGCATACATGCATATCATCTCAACTGTTACAAAGGTTTTCTTAGATACCAAACTTATATCAAAGTTGCATCTACTCATTTGTATGACAATCTCACTTAGGTTTGCTTAAGCAAATTTAGCCTTCTTACATGATAGTTGACTAACAAAATCTTATTTTTAAATGCTTTATGATCCTCGAAGTGTTTAAATCTCACACTCGAGTAAGAATACTACAAAAGTATTAAACAATCATAGCCAATAATAAACAAATAATTATTTACCAAAAAAAAAGAATAATCATATAAGAGCTATGATAAAAATCAACTTTTACTACTTTCCTAAAAGTATACAAAGGAAGACTCTCTCAAAATGTGTTCCCTTCACCTCTATCTCTCCTCCCTAGGAGTAAGGCTCAAATAAGCTATTTTTAGGCATCTCTGACTTTACAATTAAGAATTCTAATTGAATTGTGTAAGCGATCTAGAAGGGGGGGTTGAATAGATCTTAAAACTCTTTGATAATTTCTACAAGAAAATCAGAAGTTAAAACACACAAAAACAATTTTGATAAACTTAATTGAAAAAGTATAGGGAAGAAGATCAAACACTGTTTTTATAGAGGTTCGGTGCTAAGACCTACGTCCTCTACCTAAGCTCCCACTTAGGATTTTGCCAATCACTTTATTGCACACTTTGTAGTTGAGTGTGAACTTTTTACAATCCCGCTTGATTTCCGGCTCAAGCTACCTTTACACTCGATTTGTCTTCCGGCATAAATCCTACCAACACCGCTGATTTTGCTCAAGCAACCTTTACACTCGATTTGTCTTCAAGCACAAATCCTACCTCACGTGACCTTTTCACTCGTCACTCAAATTGTAATAAAACAATTCAAAGATTGAAGAACAAATGCTCAAAACAATTTGTAACAATATAAGAGCAATAATGAGCAATTTGAAGCAATATGAGAGTATTTGAGCTTATGGCACTTCTCTTTGCTCTTCTTCCATCATCCTCTATTTATAGTTGAAGAAATATAGCTGTTGGAGCTCTACTAGCCGTTGCTTAATTTGTGATAGCCGTTCCTTGATATCCTCCATTCTATTTTTATCAAATTGGACCGTTGGAGCTGAATCTGTGCTTCAATAAGTCGACTTGTCGAATACATAAGTCGACTTGTTTCAACCATTTACGTAAAACTTGTAGCTCCGCTCTCTAATAAGTTGACTTGTTATATATAAGTCGACTTGTTTACCTCGATAAGTCGACTTGTTTCCTATAAGTCGACTTGTGTGAATTCATCTTCATATGTAAGTCAACTTGTATTGTGTAAGTCGACTTGTTTAGCCATCTATGGTAATCATCCGACCAAATCCTTTATAAACCTCATGTTTTATGTCATTTTCACTTAGAGGACAACTCCCATCTGATTCTTCAATGATTTGTCACTTACTCATCTTGATTTGCACAATTCTTTTGTTGAATATCAATCCAAAATACCTGAAACAATTTCTTAACCAATTCTATACATTTTATTATTATCAAAACATAAGTGGAATTAATTTGTCAACCACCATTGGTCCAACAATCTCCCCCTTTTTGATAATGACAAAATACTTAGAAATTGTTTAAGAAATGAAAACAAGGAAACATTGATCAAGGTTTTTATACCTTGTCATTTTGGTTAGAAGTCTCCCCCTCAATCATATATCCAGTTTCTTATTTTATCCAATTTCTCATTTTTCTCCCCCTTTTTGTCATAATCAAAACAACTAATACAAATTAACAATCGATGAAATATCACAATCACATTAAATAGAGAAACAAGTCATCAAACACAAATAGTCTCAAAACACACTCCCCCTCAATCATATGACAGTGACTAAAGGATACCAATTATCAATTTCC
The DNA here is from genome assembly GCA_029891385.1 of Erythroxylum novogranatense. Lineage (NCBI taxonomy): Eukaryota > Viridiplantae > Streptophyta > Magnoliopsida > Malpighiales > Erythroxylaceae > Erythroxylum > Erythroxylum novogranatense. The sequence goes on along the minus strand of CM057230.1, from coordinate 77,338,935 downwards.
AATATTACTCCCATTGTCATAATTAAAAACCAATATAAAAATTGAAAAATAGTCGCAATGCAGTCCATAAACAAACAAAACAGCAAACACAAATAAAAGCAATAGTCATTACATAATAGTCATAGGAAGTACCACACACTTGAAACAGCATAAGAATCTGTGTAGACATAAGTCAATTTGTTTACCAGACTTGTCACCAATTGGTCGACTTAGACACCCATTAGTCGATTTTGTTGTTGTCTCCACTCATATGCCTTGAACTTCCACTATCAGTGTACCATGTGCTTGGTGGATTTTCATTACTTGCTTGTACCTACAACTGCAACATCCTTTCTTTTCATTGGTACCCAAGCCATCTTGGGTCCATTTTGGTTAGCCATATAAACCACATTAGGTGGTATTGTGCCTTTAATAACCCAAATTTTCTTAATCTTAACACATCTTCTAGTACTCTTGCAGGCAATTTCTATGTGACCATCTTTCAAACATCTAGCACATTGAGCGATTTTTTCATCCTTAGTAAATTTGGAAATTAAAGAACATTCTCTATTATACAGATCATATCCTAAGCCATGTTTAGAAATAGTATATCTTTGTAAAGACAACAATTCTTCAAACTTAGCATTTCCACCAAATAATTTACCAACTACATACGAAAATTCTTTTGAAGCCTATCAAGTTCACAAATAAGATTTTCTTTTCAATAAGACATGCGAATGATCTTCTTTGGACTATCTAAATCATCAATCGTTTCATGTAAGACGCTATTTTCAGCAACCAATTCACGTATCTTCTTTCTTAATTTTTTGTTAATCTCAATGGCTTCTTCAAAATCAATTTGCAAAGCATTAAAAGACTCTATTAGATCTCGATCAAAAAATGTTACCTCATCTTCATCATCACTTGTTGAGGAGCTATTGGCCATAAGCGGTAGGTTGTTTTCATCATCGCTTTGGTATGCTTCCTCATCATCACTCCAAGTTGCCACCGTGCTAGTTTTCCTTTTTCTTTGTCGATTTGTCATTTTCTGAATAGGCGAAGAGCTTTTGCATTCTCTAGCGATGTGACCTCTTTTCCGCACTTCCAAAGATTCTTCATTGTTCTTTTTCTTCATAGCCTTTATTTCTCTTTTCCGTGGTGTACCTTTTCCTATCCTCAATTTCTCCACCACGTAATTCTTTTCTTCTGTTTTTGAGAAGTCCTTTGAACTTTCTCAGATTTCGAGCATACATCGCTACTTCTTCATCATCTTCCTCTTCATCTATTTCTTCATCACTCTCATCAAAAGAAGAAACGTTAGCTTTTAAAGCAATCGACTTTTGTGGCTTACCTCTTCCTTCTCTCGATTTGAGAATAATCTCATAGTTGATGAGTGATCCCACCAAAGCGTTGAATTCCAAATGGTTGAGATCCTTCGACTCCATAATTGCGGTGACTTGAGAATCTCATTCCTTCGGCAGTGAACGAAGAATCTTCTTCACCTTCTCGCTATCCGTCATATGCTTCCCAAGGTTGCCTAATTCATTTATGATTTCTGCAAAACGGTCAAGCATTGTAGAAATTGACTCACCTTCCCTCATGACGAACATCTCATAGTCGTGGAGAAGCATGTTGATTTTTGTCTCCCGGACTTGATTTGTCCCTTCATGAGTAACTCGAAGTCTCTCCCACATTTCCTTGGCGCTGGTACACGAGTTAACTCGATTTCTTTCCTCGATTGTGAGAGCGTTAATAGATTAGCTTCATCGCTTTAGCGTTGATGTAGGCTTGTCTCCAGTCATTGTCATCGTATTCCATTCGCTTTTAACTCACCATTTTCTTTTAATGGTGGTTGTGGACCGAAGATAATTATCTTCCAATATTCCACTCCTTCGCTTATGATGTGGTACTTCATAGGATTTTTCCACGAAGAATAATTAGTACCATTAAATAAAGGAGGGCGATAATTTGTATTACCTTCTTCCGCTAGTTTGTTGTGTGCCATCCCAGATACTTCTGCTCTGATACCAATTTTAAGCGATCTAGAAGGGGGGTTGAATAGATCTTAAAACTCTTTGATAATTTCTACAAGAAAATCGAAGTTAAAACACACAAAACAATTTTGATAAACTTAATTGAAAAGTATAGGAAGAAGATCAAACACTATTTTATAGAGGTTCGGTCTAAGACCTCGTCCTCTACCTAAGCTCCCACTTAGGATTTTGCCAATCACTTTATTGCACACTTTGTAGTTGAGTGTGAACTTTTTACAATCCCGCTTGATTTCCGGCTCAAGCTACCTTTACACTCGATTTGTCTTCCGGCACAAATCCTACCAACATCGCTTGATTTTCGGCTCAAGCAACCTTTACACTCGATTTGTCTTGCGGCACAAATCCTACCTCACGTGACCTTTTCACTCGTCACTCAAATTGTAATAAAACAATTCAAAGATTGAAGAACAAATGCTCAAAACAATTTGTAACAATATAAGAGCAATAATGAGCAATTTGAAGCAATATGAGAGTATTTGAGCTTATGGCACTTCTCTTTGCTCTTCTTCCATCATCCTCTATTTATAGTTGAAGAAATATAGCTGTTGGAGCTCTACTAGCCGTTGCTTAATTTGTGATAGCCGTTCCTTGATATCCTCCATTCCATTTTTATCAAATTGGACCGTTGAGCTGAATCGTAGCTTCAATAAGTCGACTTGTCGAATACATAAGTCGACTTGTTTCAACCATTTACGTAAAACTTGTAGCTCCGCTCTCTAATAAGTCGACTTGTTATATATAAGTCGACTTGTTTATCTCGATAAGTCGACTTGTTTCCTATAAGTCGACTTGTGTGAATTCATCTTTATATGTAAGTCAACTTGTATTGTGTAAGTCGACTTGTTTAGCCATCTATGGTAATCATCCGACCAAATCCTTTATAAACCTCATGTTTTATGTCATTTTCACTTAGAGGACAACTCCCATCTGATTCTTCAATGATTTGTCACTTACTCATCTTGATTTGCACAATTCTTTTGTTGAATATCAATCCAAAATACCTAAAACAATTTCTTAACCAATTCTATACATTTTATTATTATCAAAACATAAGTGGAATTAATTTGTCAACCACCATTGGTCCAACAAATTGAACTAACTGGATAACCTCTATTCTTATCAAATTAGATCACACTAACCAATTGGATGACACTCTCATCTAAATAAAATTCTATCTAATAAGATTTAGCTACATCACAACTAACAAGATAAGATATTACATTTAGCTAGGAATGATACATCTGTATCTATGAAGAACTCTATTATCTTTAGATTATCCTCCCATATTGTCTTTATCTTTTAGAGTTGATGTATATTTACTGTCACCTTATTTTCCACTTCATCCAAGATTTCTCTTTGATCTCTATTCGTTGATAATGAGTCATCCAAGCTTGAAGCCTTTCATAGCCTACTGGTCTGGTCTAATACTTACCCATATTATGCAGGTGAAGTTGATAGAAAAAGGAGTACCACTGATTATATTTTCACTGTAGGTACAACAGCTGTGAGTTAGATATTACGGATTCAGAAGATTGTTGTATTATCCATTATAGAAGCTGAGCACATGGCAATAACAAAAACTAGCAAAGAGAATATTTGGCTTCAGAATTTGCTGTCAGAGTTGAGTGTCATGCAGGAGAAGAATGTGCTATATAGTGACAATCAGAGTGTAATTTATCTGGCCAAGAATCCAGCATTCCACTTCAGAACCAAGCATATCAGTGTTCGTTATCCTTTCATTAGGTCTTTTTTAGAAGATGAAGTGTTAATGTTTAAGAAGATCCTTAGAAGCAAGAACCCTGCAGACATGCTAACCAAGGCGGTGACAATTAAGAAATTGAAGTTGTGCGCAACTTTATTTGGTCTGCAAGAGTGACAAGATCTAGACAAGCTACTATATCAACATGTGTGAAGACATATTGAAATCAGTCTTCAAGTGAGAGATTGTTAGTTTTGTTGTAAGGGACTTTGTCCCATATGAAGAGGTGGCTTAACAAGTATAAATAAACCCCCTCCCTCTTCCATTTAACTCATCCCAAGCAAAAGAAAATATTTGAGTGTAAAACTCTTAGTTCTCATTTGGTGAGTAAGAGAACTACTAAGATTAGTAAGTTTTTTGCGAGTAATTTTGGGGTGTATTGAAGTAAGGGTTTGAGAGAGTGTGTAAACACTTGTAAGTGTTTTGTTTTTCTCCCTAATAAAAAGGGTGTGCAGTAGCTCTGGAGACGTAGACACAGTTTGACTGAATTACATTATCAAATATTTTGTTGTGTTTGTTCCACTGACATCCTAGTTATGTGAAAATAATCTATTTTCCTTACATTAACACTTTGCATTTGCAATGGAGTGGATTTCTTAACCGATCAATGTTATAGAAAAAATATCATTGCTTGGATCTTTACGAAGTAGAGTAAGAAGAGAGGAAAATTCACGGATGACAATCGGTTTTTGCGGAGGAGTTAAATGATCAAAATTTCTTTCTTTGAACTTTATTTGGGTTAAGCAAAAACATTGGCTGTAATATTTGCAAATTAATACTTTTTGCTACTAGATAAAGATAGCAAAGAACTTAGAGCTTTTAAACATAGCTTGGTTTGATCTAATTCGGGTTTAGACCAAATGACTTAGGTTCAACTGGACTTTATTTAGTGTTAATGCAATATAATTTACACTATTTTAAAATTTTAGTTAAACCATGATCATATCATGGTTTAATATTTTAATTACATAAATAGCAATTTGAAGGTCATATATATAATGTATCATATTCATTGATATGTATGATTTTCTAGATGTTTTAATTTTTTAAGGCCTAAATTTGGACTCGTGGATATGTATTCTTCTCTCCAAAGTATTGGAATATTTTTGGTAATTGGACATTCGCAATGAATTAATTCAGTGTAAGTTAGAGAGAAAAAGTAATATGTTAATATGATAAGCAAAAAGATACAAGTGATCTTACTCTCGAGAATATTTATCACTTTTATAGTAACTTATAAATATGTAATATTATACACAAGTCTTCATAATCCTAGGTGGAGTAGGATTATATCTTTAGGATTTAGCTAAACATGTTTCATGTATATCATTTGCCTTTATCTTTGATCGCAAGTCTACTTAAGGGTGAAACTTTTTATTTCGTACTAACTTTTGGTTTATGTGCTGAGGTTAAATTATCTTTGCCTTTTAATCTTGATTACATATATTTTCTTAGGTTAGATTTTCTCTCTAAATTTAACCATTGTCTTAGGGTTATATTTGAAAGTTCTATTACCATACAAAGTCCTTTCTGCAATAAGAGAGAACTTAAATTTTACTTTCATTTCCATGCTAACATGGTACATACGTTATCGTGTATAGGTTTATTTTCTGAATACACTTACGAGTGTTAACTTTTCTGAACAGCTGTATTACATTTGCCAAAGATATGTTATCATAACAATTTTGTCGCATACCCAGCCTTGGAAATGTTTTAGCTCCAGGTCTTCTTGCATTTGTTTTGCATGACAGGCTAACTGGATATTTAATTTTAAGGTCTATAACGAGGCAAAAAGGACTTGGAGCTTTTCTAAGGTTCTAGTTTTGTGGTAATTTTATCCTACATTGCTGAGGAAACATCCCGATGAGATTCTACATCCATTATAAATAAACTCATTTCTCGCATTTGGACGTTCATTTCTTTCTTTGCTTTACTACAGATATCAGAATTCAAGTGAACTTAATTGATCAACTATTGTTCAGTCGAGTGAGTCTCTCGCTTTCATTATCTCGTGGTAAGGCTTTTGCTTCTTTTATTCTTATAAATGTCTTCATATAATGGTTCGTCAGGTGAGGGGTTTATAGTGTTAGTCTTGGAGTAAGCCTAGATCTAAGTTTGATTCAATTATTCATAAAATAATAGTTATGGGTAATGGTGAGCTTGGTACTAACAGAGAATCGTCATCTGACCTTGATTCTATTTCTAATGTTATGAAAGATTTTGAGAATAAAAAGCATGAGTTTGAATTAAAGGTTTGCCTAAATAAAATGAGACTAGAGTTCAACACTCTTGTGTTTGTAAGGATAAAGAAAACCCAGCTCCAAGTGAGAATTTGTTTTTGTAAATTTGATGAGGTAAATATTTATTATGATAGTCTTAGATGTGGCATGAGGTTGTCACTTAGTGACTTCTGTGTTAAGTTGTTCAGGTTTATGCATCAATTTAGGCTTGCTTAGAGGTTCTTCAGGTAGTATATTTGAACCCAAAACCTAGTATGGGGACTAAGGTAAGAAAACCTTGAAGAGAATCCATAATTGCATGATGAAATTTATGTTCCTTTCTATAGAATATGATAATGAATGAGATTTTAGGCTTACTTAAAAAGAATTAAGTTAAACAAGAGAGACAACAATAGTATCCCACCGTCTATTCGAGCTCAAACCTTTACTTGACATCACTGAATTGCCATTAATGTTGAAAGATAATTTCGAATAAATAGGCTAATAACTTATGCTAACCTTATAAACATTGCAGACTTGTTAAAATTTTAAGTTTTACAAGTGATTATTTGCTTGTAGATATAGACATGAATCGAATAGCCTAGAGGGCCAAGAAGATTGTTGGAGTAAATTGTTTTGCAAAACCTGCTGTTCTGAAGTTAGCTGAAGATCTAGCAATGAAAATTAAGCTGAAGAAGAAAATGAAGGTGAATGTCAGATTGAAGCCTCCAAAACTCATTAGAAAAATTGAGTTATTGATTTTAGGGATAATTCAGAAGGCTATGTACTCAAGGAACTAAGTTTTGGAATTTAAAGATCAAGAAGAGAAGAAGCTGATGGAATTCGAAGGAAAATGAAGCAACTGTGCAGATTGGAGGAACATCAGAAAGTGCAGTAGGAAGAAAACCTGAGGAAAAATTTCAGAGCTGGAAAGTAGCAAAATTCAGAAACAAAGTCCCAAAAAAATTAATTAGCATAATCAGGAATTATTAGAGTTAAGCAAAACAAGTGCAGCAGGTCCAAACTATCAAACATTTCACTTTCATGTCCGAAAATCAAATTTGGATGTCGATTTTGTTGGTGAAGCATTAAAGGTCATTGAAGACTTCAATTTTCTGTTTTGGAAAGAAGACAAATTGGATACTTTAGTGTTTAGCCAAATGAAGAAAAGAATGTACTAGACTAGCTTTAACCATCGCTTTTGTTTTACTTTTCAGCTATTTAGAAAATTGTATCAGATGTGTTGGAGTATATATGAAGCTCCTTTTACAATTTTCCAGTGAAGAGAGAATAGTGTAGAAATCACAAAATTCAATACAAAGCCTTCAGTTCATGTTTTCATCCTTTTGAGCCTTGTTTTTACTTTTGATTTCAGTTTTGATTTTCTAGCAGCAAGTTGAGAAGTTGAGCATTGGAGTTTGAAGAAGCTTTTGTGATTGTTTTGTTTTTTCCTTTGAAAAAAACCTGATACTACTTTGAAGTCATTTTTGAGAGTGAATATCGAAATTCCATTCTTGTCTCAAGCTAAAATTCAGTCCTCTTGGTTTGTTAGTAATCCGTTTATATCATTTTATTCCACACAAAAGAAAAGTCTAAAGTTGAAGAGTGAGTAGTAAGTAGTTTTTACATTCGAATTTGCAAAATTGAAATCACTGTTACATTCGTTTACAAAAGGAGAGCTGCATTTTTACAAACATACACAAATTTTCTGCCATTCATTCTCTGATCTGTGAGGGGATGAGCTGCATTTTTGAAGATACATCAAACATTCAGATCAGGATCCAGGGGCAGAAGTTCCACCATTTATTATTTGAAGGAAACTTGCATGAACAGTGCACCAAGTATTTGACGATTTGTTTCAATCAGATTCTTTCTTGAACAGGTTGTGGGTTGAAGGTGCTTTCTTCAATCAGTCAAGGGGGCATCTTCAAGAGCGGTATCAGAGCGACACGGTTCATCTAACCTGGACGAATACGAAACATGGCAGGGACAAGCATTCCGGCGATGAGTTTGCAAAGTATCCAAGCGAACATACCTATTTTAACCGGTGAAAACTACAAGACGTGGGCACTTAGAGTTGAAGATTGCCTTAGAATTTGTGAGTGCTGGGATGTAGTCAGTGAAGGGGTTGCTGACTTTGGAGAAGAAGTAAATATGACAGAACAACAAGCTACAAGGGTGAGACAAGACAAAGATAAAGACTTCAAAGCTCTTATCTTCTTAAGATCAGTGGTAAGCGAAGTCATTCTATTGAGGCATGCCGGATGCAAGAACTCCAAGGAGCTGTGGGAAACCTTAAAGCTGGAGCATGTAGGTTCAGCGCAATCCTTGAGACTGAAGAAGCAAGCCGTTATGAGCAACTTTGAGAATTTCTCCATGAAAGATGAAGAGAATGTAGCTGCGGTAAAGATGAGATTCATGGGGCTGGTCCAACAATTGAAGGAGTTTGGGGAAAATACAAATCCAGAAAGGTTAGTTGATAAATTTTTGAGCAGATTGCCCTTAAGATTTGAAGCTAGCATAGCTCCTGTTGAATGACAATTTAGCAATGACCCTATTTCTGTCACCTTGGAGCAAGTGTTTAATGTTTTAGAAATGCATGAGGAGAGGCATGGAGCAAGAAGAGAAGGTGAGGAATTTGCCTTGAAAGCTGAAAGGTTCAAGGTACCTGAAACTCCACCATTCCAAACCCAATCCAATCGACCTCAAATCACCGAACCAAATCGATGCTCCCTCAATCCCACCATGTACCACAAACCTTCCCACAACAGCACCAAAATCAGTACCAAACTTCAACCTTTCCACAACAACAATCTTATAAACCTCAAATGCAAAATCAGCCACCTCGAGCCTATCCTCAACCTCAACTACAAACACCTATGCTTTATCCAAACCATCAAACCATGAATCATTTTTTTGGCAATGCAAATTAGATGCAAAGTGGAGCAAGAATGTCAAGATGGGGCATGTATCCTAGCTGCAAATTTTGTGAAAAAACTAACCATGGAGCTGAGGAGTGCTTTTGGAATGAACATGCTGATTGTGTTCATTGTGGAAAGAGAGGACATTCAAGAAGAGTATGCTATGCAAAGTGGCAATCCGAGCAACAAAACCCCCAAAGCCCCATCTATGGAAAACCCCCCCAATCCATCCTTTCCTAAGACAAAACACCTTTCCCAATCCAATGCCAAATCAGACCAGACCTGACCAAAACTTCCCTGAACATCAAATACACCAAGCACACCATGTTGGCAGCTCGGGAAAGACTCAAACTCCACAGCCCTATCAGCTTCAGCCACAAATGATTCCTCTTCAACCAATTCAGCCACAAATGAGCCATCCTTACATGTCACAGCCTAACTACTTACAACAGCCACAATATAGCCCAATGCATATCCAAGCCTCAAACCAATTGCCACAAATGCCACAAAACACAAGCCACTCAAACCTCTTTAGAAATGTGCCTAACTTCTCAACTTACCTCTCAACCGAATTCAAATACACAACCTGGAACTTCACTACCAACCAAGCCAACCGAAAAGCCAATGACTGAAGAAAGTCTCTTTGTGGTGGAAACCTTGCATCAACCAGAAAATCAAGCTTCAATTGTTAATTTTTGTGGAAATGAAGGAAATGTTGAGAAGGGAGGAGAATGGTTGATTGATAGTGGTTGTTCCAACCACATGACGAAAAGAAAGGAAGCTTTTGTTGAAAGAAACACTGATCTAAACACTGTTGTGAAAATTGGCAATGGAGACATCATACCGGTTACTTGGAAGGGAAGTGTGGAGTTGATCACCAAGGCTGGGAATACCGTGCTTGAAGAAGTATACTACATTCCTGAATTGGATCATAATCTAATTAATGTAGGACAACTTTTGGAGAAAAATTACAAAGTGTATTTTGAGAACATGTGCAGAATTTTCAATGTTGATGGAGAGCTAGTTCACAAGGTGGCCATGGTAAACAGGGTTTTTAAGCTTCGAATGGCTGAAGTGGATGGAGTCTTTGCTGCTACATCTATGACAGAAATGACACAATTATGGCATAGGAGATATGGGCATGGAAATGTGGACTACATCGTTGAAATGCAAAGGAAAGGGCTGGTTCATGGGTTGCCTCAATTGAGTAGTAAACTGAAGAAGGTGTGTGAGTCGTGTGCTAAAGGGAAGAGCCATGTCTTACCCTTCCCTACAAGTGAATGGAGAGCCACGGAGAAGCTACAATTGGTGCACACGGATGTTTGTGGACCAATGAAAACACCATCAGCCGGAGGAAGTAGATACTATGTAGAATTCATTGATGATGTCTCAAGGTACACTTGGATTTACTTAATGAAGAGTAAGGATCAAGTGTTTGGAATGTTTAAGATATGGAAAGCTGAAGCCGAAGGACAAAGTGGCAAGAAAGTAAGGTGTGTGAGAAGTGATCGTGGAGGGGAGTATGTATCCAAAGAATTGAAGAATTATCTTGAAAAGGAAGGTATTTATCATCAATTTTTAGTAGCTTATACTCCACAGCAAAATGGAGTTTCAGAGAGGAAAAACAGAACAATCATGGAGATGGCAAGAGCTATGATGGCTGAGATGCAAGTGCCAAGGAGTTATTGGCCTGAGGCATGCTTCACTGCTGTGTATTTGCAAAACCGAATGAAAACTAGAGCTTTGAAGGAGAAGACACCATTTGAGGAATGGTTTGGCATCAAACCGAAAGTAAGTCATCTTAGAGTATTTGGTTGTGTAACATTTATGCACATACCTGAAGCAAGAAGAACAAAGCTGGATGAAAAGGCAATGAGGGGAGTAATGATGGGCTATAGCACCGAATCTAAAGGCTATAGAATTTATGATCCAAAAACAAAGAAAATGATGGTGTCAAGAGATGTGAAGTTTGATGAAAGTGAAGCATGGAATTGGGAAGAATCAGCAGCTGGAAACTTCACAAGAATGGAGCTTAAATTGCCCTTGAATGATGCAAATGAAGCTGTTCGGACAGAGGAGGGAATTGAAGATGATGAGCACAATCTGAACAATGCAGGTGGACTGAACAACGCAGATGGAGTTGGACCACAAGAAGAGACAAATCAGTTGGATCCATCAAGCTCCAATGAAGCTGGAAGTGAAGGTCTTGAGGAAGAGCACTTACCAAGTTCAGAAAATGATGAAGCAAATTCAGATTCAGAAGAAGATTCATCAAATAGTGCTCACAAGACAAGAGACTTGGCCTCCATTTATAATGAAACTAACCCTTTGTTTGATTTCAGGTACAATGCAGCTGTTGAAGAAATTAATGAAGATCTAACATTGATGGAATATGCTTTTGTAGCTGAAGGAGAACCAATGACTTACAAGCAAGCAATTAAGCAAGGAGTTTGGCAAAGTTCAATGGATGAAGAGATGAAAGCTATTGAAGACAATGGAACATGGCTGCTGGTGGATCTACCCTCATCCAACACCAAGGTGGTTGATTCCAAGTGGATCTACAAGAAGAAGATGAATCCCGATGGAACAATCAACAAGTATAAAGCTAGGCTTGTTGTAAGGGGTTATAAGCAAGAGTATGGAGTGGATTATTTTGACACTTATGCACCAGTAGCAAGGTTGGACACTGTCAGATTGTTGTTGGCCTTGGCTGGAAATAAGGGATGGGAGGTTCATCAAATGGACGTGAAGAGTGCCTTCTTGAATGGAATGCTTGATGAAGATGTGTATTTAAGGCAATCAGAAGGCTATGTGAAGGAAGGTGAGGAGCAGAAGGTCTACAAGCTTGTGAAGGCCTTTTATGGTTTGAAACAAGCTCCAAGAGCTTGGTACTCAAGAATCAATAGCTATCTAATCCAAAATGGGTTCTCAAGGAGCAAGAGTGAGGCGACTTTATATGTAAAAACCAGAGGTAAAGAGAAGCTGATTTGTTTTTTATATGTTGATGATTTATTGATTATTGGAACACATGAAAAGCTAACTGATGAGTTCAAGGAAATGATGAAGTCAGAATTTCAGATGACAGATTTGGGAAAGATGAGCTTCTTCCTAGATTTGGAGATAGATCAAAGGAGTGATGGGATCTTTGTCCATCAGAAAAAATATGATGAAGAAGTAATAACGAAATTCAGGTTGAAGGAGAGCAGTAGAATGGGGACTCCTATGGAGCATCAGCTGAAACTTGAACCTACCAAATCAGGTGAGGAATTTGATGCTACTTACTATAGAAGTATGATTGGGTCATTGATGTATTTGAGTGCTTCAAGACCTGATATTATGTGTGCTGTGAACATTATGGCAAGTTTTAGTCAATTACCATCAAGACAACATGCTGTTTATGTTAGAAGAATTATTAGATATGTTAAGCATACAATTGGATGTGGAATCTGGTTTGGAAGAAGTGAAGAAGTAGAGTTGTGTGTGTTTAGTGATGCTAGCTATGCTGGAGACAATGAAAGCAAGAGTAGAAGTGGCTATTGTTGTAGTCTTGGATTTGGAATTTTTGCTTGGAGCTCAAAGAAGCAAAGAAGTGTTGCTCAATTCTCAACTGAAGCTGAGTATGTGGCAGTGAATATGGTTGCCAAGCAAGCACAATGGCTGAAGAAGATCATGATGGATGTTGGTGAATTAAAGGAAAAGTGTGTAATGATTTTTTGTGATTCAAGTGCAGCCATCTCAATGGATGAAAATCCAACAGATCATATTCGAACCAAACATATGAAAGTGAAGTATCATTATGTAAGGGAGTTGATTGAGGACAAGGAGATCAAGATGGCTTTTTGCAAATCAAGCTTTCAACTTGCAGATTTGTTCAGCAAGGCTTTACCGAATTGGAGGTTTGAATCATTAAGAAGCATGATAGGTGTGCAGGTTTTACAAAATAAAAGAGGAGCTGTTGGAGTAAATTGTTTTGCAAAACCTGCTATTCTGAAGTTAGCTGAAGATCTAGCAATGAAAATTAAGCTGAAGAAGAAAATGAAGGTGAATGTCAGATTGAAGCCTCCAAAACTCATCAGAAAAATTGAGTTATTGATTTTAAGGATAATTCAGAAGGCTATGTACTCAAGGAACCAAGTTTTGGAATTTAAAGATCAAGAAGAGAAGAAGCTGAAAGAATTCGAAGGAAATTGAAGCAGCTGTGCAGATTGGAGGAACATCAGAAAGTGCAGTAGGAAGAAAACCAGAGGAAAAATTTCAGAGCTGGAAAGTAGCAAAATTCAAAAACAAAGTCCCAAGAAAATTAATTAGCATAATCAGGAATTATTAGAGTTAAGCAAAACAAGTGTAGCAGGTCCAAATTATCAAACATTTCACTTTCATGTCTGAAAATCAAATTTGGATGTCAGGATTTTGTTGGCTGAAGCATTAAAGGCTGTTGAAGACTTCAATTTTCTGTTTTTGGAAAGAAGACAAATTGGATACTTTAGTGTTTAGCCAAATGAAGAAAAGAATGTACTAGACTAGCTTTAACCATCAGTTTTTGTTTTTACTTTTCAGCTATTTAGAAAAATTGTATCAGATGTGTTGGAGTATATATGAAGCTCCTTTTACAATTTTCCAGCAGTAGAGAATAGTGCAGAAATCACAAAAATTCAATACAAAGCCTTCAGTTCATGTTTTCATCCTTTTGAGCCTTGTTTTTACTTTTGATTTCAGTTTTGATTTTCCAACAGCAAGTTTAGAAGTTGAGCATTGGAGTTTGAAGAAGCTTTTGTGATTGTTCTGTTTTTTCCTTTGAAAAAAACCTGATACTACTTTGAAGTCATTTTTGAGAGTGAATATCGAAATTCCATTCTTGTCTCAAGCTAAAATTCAGTCCTCTTGGTTTGTTAGTAATCCGTTTACATCATTTTATTCCACACAAAAGAAAAGTCTAAAGTTGAAGAGTGAGTAGCAGAAGTAGTTTTACACATTCTGAATTTGCAAAATTGAAATCACTGTTACATTCGTTTACAAAAGGAGAGCTGCATTTTTACAAACATACACAAATTTTCTGTTATTCATTCACTGATCTGTGAAGGGCTGAGCTGCATTTTTGAAGATACATCAAACATTCAGATCAGGATCCAGGGGCAGAAGTTCCACCATTTATTATTTGAAGGAAACTTGCATGAACTGTGCACCAAGTATTTGACGATTTGTTTCAATTAGATTCTTTCTTGAACAGGTTGTGGGTTGAAGGTGCTTTCTTCAATCAGTCAAGGGGGCATCTTCAAGAAAGATTACCAAAGGCAATTCGTGATGATTATATTAAAAAAAAAAAGTGGAAGTGCTACATACTTAAGGGCAATGAAGGCAAGTCCAAAACTTCCAAGGGTGTTGGGAGGCAGAAGAAGATTGCAGACATGTTGAAGTCTCCAACATTTACAAGATAGCCCGATGTAAGAGCTTGCGTTCTCTGTTCCTTTGACTTCTCAATTTTATCCAAGTTTTGTTGGTAGATGATATTTATTATCACTACTAGCTAGTCAGTTAGAGCTGGAGACTTTTATCTTCAAAGCCAACAATATGGGACCTTAGATCTTGAGGGATAACTTGCTTCCTAAATATGAAAAGCGTCCCAACGATGGGGAGTGAGATATGATTTGTCGTACCACAGAGCATTATATAGTATAGGTATGTTACATATATGTCACTTCCAGCTTACTTTATGGTTTAGGTCTGACTAAGAGGCATGCTCCTTGGCTGTTTGCAAAGAGCATGCAGATGAGAGAATTAGCATTTAAATTATTAATTGGACACAATTCAAAAGGAAATGATAGAGAAGGATCTTGGAAAGAAGGATAGCGATTGGCAACAATCTGATCTGATAAAATCTGAGCAAAAGGCATTTAGTCGTTTTTATGTTTATATTAAGGTCCTGAGGAGGAGATCGAGTGTTTATATTAAATTATTATCTTCTCTTTTTTTTTTTGGCAAGGATTGTATATATCTAAACATCATATTAATCTAAGGTTTATTGTGACTAAATTATATAGATTTCTCATTTGATATTAACTTGACTTCTTCAGAAAGTTGACTTTGAGGAATAATCTTTTGCATGTTTTTTTGGATCGCTCAAGCTGATGTTTAGTTGCATCTTCGAGACTAACTTTTTGGAATCTTTGTTGATGATGTTTTTCTAATAAAACCTTTTGACATTTTCGATATTTTTCATTTCACGATTTTGACAGTTTTGCTCAACGCCTGCTAATGATGGAGATGACAACTAAATCAAGAAATCTGTTAACAAGATGGACTATATGTGTAATGGGTAAACATGAGTGATTCTTGGCAACAATAAAAGATCACATTCTAGTGCAGCTTTCTCTATTTTTTTGATTCTAAATTGATTTAAAGTAGAGAAGTAAAGAAGAATGAAAGATAACAGTTAACCCTTTGTGGATATTTAATTTAATGGGTTAAAAAGGGGCACAAACAAAGTATGTAATGATTTAGGGAAAGTATTACAGACGGACTTCCTTTAATATAGAAGCAAGCACAAGGATATAGGAACAATATATATATCAAAAATCTACGTAAGAATTATAATATATCAAGAACGTCATGATGACAAATCTTGAAAAACAAGAGATCAAGAAAACATGTTGCGTCTGGCACGTAGGTTTACATGAGATGAGCCAAAGGTTAACAAATACACGAAGTCCCTGTCCCTCTCCTTACAAAGCTTGTTGTGTTTTTACTTCTCACAGGCCTCGAGTTCTTGGGGCACATTGTCCGACACAGTCTCATCCTTTTCGGACGTGGAGGTTTCAAACCCCAACGCCGGTGAAAGGCGGCCCTTTTCTCCGAGTGCCGTAGGGTCTCAAAGGCTCTGCTGATAATATCATAGGCCTCCTGGGCTGCGGCAGAAAAATGACTTTCAGGATCGATGAGCTTAGCCACCTTGCAAAACCGATGAATGATCGTGTCCTCCGAGGCGTCGTAGTCGTCAATGCCCAACACGTTGTACCAGTCCATCTCTCCGTACTCGTTCCTCTTGGTGGCCGCCGCATGCACTCTGTAGGCCGCAATGTATCTGTCAAGGAGGATGCCGCCGTCGCCGCCGTAGAATGGATCAAGTTGCTGGGCCAGCTTTGCCTTTCTATACGCATCGATTACTTGGTTTTTGATAAATAACTCCTCCGCGTAGTTCACCAACACGTCCGTCATCTTCTTCTTCTTGACTTGATTGGTACATACACACAATAAACCAAACGAAAGCTTTTAAAAAATGAATGACGTAAATGAGGTATTTATATGTAAAGAATGAGGGTGGAATACTCACTCACGGATTCCTACTTAGAAAACAATCCAAAATGAATTCGGAATTCAATATTGATAAGCACTCCTAAGTCCTAATTAACTTTAATTTCAAGTAAAGGTCTATCCTAAGCATTTAAAAAGTTCTTGAAATCTAAATAATGTATACATATATTAAACTAGTTGGTGTTTTCTTCATTATCTATTGTGTTTTTACTACAATTTCTACTCGGAATATCTAAGTAGCATTTACTTGAATTTAGTTTTATTACATAGGAAACAATTCAAATCGAATTTGGGATTCAATATTGATAAGGACTCCTACATAACTTTGATTTCAAGTAAACGTCTATCCCAATCATTTAAAACAAAGTATTAACATGAATCTAAAATTATGTTTAATAAAATAACAATATTAAAGATAATTTTAATTTCATTTATATATATAGATATTATAAACTAGTTGGTGTTTTTTTTCATTATATATTGTATTTTACTACATATTTTGTTTAGAATATTCAGTAATATTTACTTGAATTTATTTTTATTTTATGGACTAAGTATATTTTGAATTATCATGCTTGAACATAAGTTGTAATTTAAATATTTATAAAACTACATGGTATATATTAAAGTTTACCAATTTTATCTTCATATTTGAGGTTATTTATTCACCAAGCTTTAAACATACGTAAACTCTTTTCATCAATACACTAAAGCCTATTTCTATATATATAACATACGTAAACTCTTTTCTTCAATATACATTCTTAAATGTGAAATGCATGTATATAACAATCATAAACTCTACAAAATTTTGATTTTCAAATTAAGTTTAAGCTTTTAAACTTGAAAATATCTATAACATACATTTTACTTAAAAGATTCTCTAGAAATATTCATGTCTAAGCTATATAGAACAAATTGTAATGTTAACTCCAAGAGTTGGTATGAAGTCACTAAATTTAGTTACTTATTTACTTATAAATACTAGAATTTAACGATTAGATACTCTAATTAAAATAAAGTTAAATTAATGGTCAATATAACTTAAATAAAGATAAATTAATGGTCAACATAACGTATTATATTTCTTATAAATTAATATCAAAACTCTTATCAAATTCTTACAAATTTATAGACAAATTTAGGAAATATCTTAAATTTCCATCATAACTTTGTCAACACAAACCTACAAGTAAATTGAAAAGATTTTTGACCAATTTTAATATGTCATCTAGTTTCTAAATTATGTTTAAAAGCCTTTTAAATTATATAAATAAAGAGAGAATCATTTATGAAAATAGAAATAATTCAACAAGTAGTTTATATTTTTTTTGAAAACTAAAGAAATATATTAAATCATGAAAGAGGTAAACTACAAGGGAATCAAGACCAAGCCACATACTATATAGTTGTAGAGCTACCGCTCTAGAGAAAGAGTTGTTGCCTTACATACCAACTATAGTTTAGCAAATCTGATAATCAAATCATACTCAAGATAATAGGTACAACAAATAGGCGTATCTAGAACCCAACTCTAAGAGATAGTTTTGGAAGGGTTACAAATTTTTCTTAGGTTATTAATTGTGATTTTCACCCTTATCAGGCTACGAGTTCTGTTATGAACATGTCCCTTGATTTTACAGATCCTTTGTATATTCTTAACTTCCACTCGTTCCAATTCATATACGTTGTACTTCCTCTAGCTAGTGTGTAAATGATTTTGTTTCCAAAATGACTAGAATATTTGTATCTTTAAAGTTTATCAAAGACATCTTGATAGTTAGAGTTGGAAACACCCAGTAAACACAGAGCTTGGATTGATTTCCAAATAGCGAAGGAGAACTCAAAGTTGGAGAATATACATGCTAGGGATTCAGGTGAGTTGTCACAAAACTTGCATAGGTTAGGAGTATTAAGGAATCAAACTCTATCCATTATAGGAAGTTTCTAGTTATTAACTAACCATAAGAAATTTGAGACTCTGGGCAAGGCTTTTTTTCATGTATGGTTCTTGTCTAAGGAGTTTTCGACAATTGATGCCTGAGTAAGTACTTCCAAGATTTGAGGTTGAAGCTCCCATAGGGATTTCCTAACCATATATAGGAGTCCTCCTTGTCAGTGATTGGCTCATAGTTAAGGGAAACATTCCTAAAGACTTCATAGTTAGCATTGGAAACATCCAGTAAACATAAAGTTTGGATTGATTTCCAAATAACGAAGGAGAACTCGTAGTTAAAAAATAAATATGTTAAAGGATTCAAGTGAGTAATTGCAAAACTTACGTAAGTTAGGAGCATTTAGGAATCAAAGTCTATCCATTATAGGAATTTTTTTACTTATTATTAGGCACAAGAAAGTTAAGACTTTGAGCATGGCTTTTTTGCATGTATGGTTTATGCCTAAATAGTTTTTTGCAATTGAGTCCTGAGTAAATCCTTGCAAGATTTGAAGCTGAAGCTCCTATAGGAATGTCTCATCCATACATAGGACTCCTCCTAGTTAGTGCTTGGCTCGTGGTTAGGAGAAATTTTCCTAAGGTGGTCCATAAACTCCCTTGGCCAACCATTGCTCTAAATAATGGAACTTAACTTTCAATCAACATGGTACTGGTGAATTAAAGAGTTCATTTGGATTGATCAAAATAAGGGACCATGATTGATCCAGTTATCAAATGTAACATCCCGTTACTCATGTTAAGGCTAAAATTGTAAATGTGAGAGATTGCAGAGGAAATAGGAAACACATTCATGCTCATACATTCCATGATATGCACATAAATGTGAATAGTAAATTTTTACACACATCAAAATGACTGTACATGCATTCATTGACATTCCCGGGTATAATTAGATTAAGTTGTGATTTTTGGGTGTTTTGAGAATTTTGAATTTATTTATATTGAAAATTTTATTGGTTAGTTAGAATATTGTATTTGTGAATTTTGGTGAATTTAGGCATAAATTTTGGAAAATTTTTATAAAATAGAAAAAAGACATCCAAAGAAGACTTAGAGATAGTTGGATTGTAAAGATGAGAGTTTAAGGGAGTTAGTTTCAAAAGAAACTAAGCTAGAGCTTAGATATGAGGACAGTGACAAGTGTCACTTAGGCTTTGTACTTTTGCTAGAAGTAGGTTACTATTTTTTGAGAGTTGAAAAGTTAAGTTATATGTCTAAGTTCATTCTTCATTGTCATCTTCTTCAAATTTCCTTCCCAAACACAGAGTTTTCCATAAAACCCTTCTAAGAGATTTCTTTGTTTTTCCTTCCTACATCAAACTCACTTTGCATATGCATAATGTAAATGATTAAATTGCATTGAATGTGAAATATGAACTGATGTGAATATGATTTGGGTTTTATGTGACTGGGTGGGCCATCAATGAGGGTCACTTATTGAGTTCACAAAATTCACCCAAAATTTGTAAATATTTTTTATGATCAGAAGAATACCCCGTTACGCCAACGGGAGCATATATACAACATTTAAGTGAAGGATAGAGGTTGGGATCAGTTCGCGTCTACATCTTTATTTTCATTAATTTTCGTATGAAATGATGTATTATGAGATTTCTGTATTATGTTTATTGATCAATCTTATTTTGTAATAAATTTTCCAAAAGGGAAAGGGTTGTAAATGAAATTGATTTTTTGAGAGCAATTATTAAAAATGTGATTGAAAAAGTTTATGACTGAAACGGGCCCAAATTGATTATTGATTTTTCGCAAAAGTGTGCATTGTTTTAAAAAGAAAGAGTTTTGATTGATTGAGTATTTTAGCACGCTACCCTCGTGGGACATAGACTCGGATATCACCTAAGATGTCAGGCATGTGTCTTGCGGGTGTGGGGTGCTACATCAAACCACAAGGAAGCAAATTTTCCATTTCCCATTTTACATGTAATACTAATTTGAGTAAGATCCCTCATATTTAGCAGTTGAGTCATAAACTAGGATGTTCTAACTTTAATTTTCACATCCCAAATCTCTTCCCTTTCAAGAAATAAGTGTCTATCCATTTAACCCATAACACTCCATAAGTGGTCAAGATTTTCTAAGTTCATTTAGCCATTTAAGTTATATTGGTGAGTTTTAAAGACAGAACGCCTAGACTATTTGCATTCTTAGGAAATCACACCTCATCCCATTTTACCTTAGCCATAGTATGATTGCTTGATGCCTCTGACCAAAAAAAAAACTCCTCATCATCATTTTAATGGCTTTGATCAATCCTTTAGAGAGGAAAATATGATAACACTAGTATATGTGAAGAGAATTAAGTATTTAGGTTATAAGAATCAATATGCCAACAAAAAGAGTGTTTGGTTAAATCAATTAAAATTTTATTTTCAAATCCTCTCCAACACGGGAATGTAGTCCTTATACAAAAGTATTTTGGTGGAAATAGCAAAATCATGTAAGTTAAAGGAGGATATTTGCGTTGTAACGCTGAAATGATTGATAACCAACTTGAAAGATGTTTGCTACTTCCAAAGATGATTAAGTGATTCTTATTTTTGTTTAATAAAAGAACTTAAAGTTCTTTGAAAGTATTGAAGAGGAAGTTAATAAACTTATAAAATTGTCATTAAACTTAAAGAAAAGAAAGAAGTCATCTGTAAAGGAGAGATTACAAGGCTTCATTTTATACATCTACTATAGTATTTAAACCTTTGATTAGTCATAATGTTTAACACAGTCAGTCTAGAAAGGGACTCTATATAAAGAATGAACATGTAAGGGCATAAAGGTCCCCTTTTCTCAGCCCTTTCCTACCTATGAAGAGCTTGGTTGGTTATCCATTTACTAGGAAAGTACAAGAAGTAGTACTAATGCATTAATGGATCCATTCAATGAATATTTGATGGAAACCAAAAGCTTCAAGCATATGAAGAACAAAGCAATAATAGACTTAAATTGCTGGATCTCGCTTCCGAAGCCCAGCATTCGAAATCAAACACAGAAGCGCTACTTGCTCTCAACTATATTATCTCTATTTTGGGACAATTAGCAAAACTTTCCCTAAAGAAACTCAGATTAAGGTATTCTTTAAACGGTTTGAAAGAGGACTTCTAGAGCTACAACTTTCAAGAAGACCTCGAAGACAGACTCTGTTGGACCCCGATCTTTTAATAGAAATTAGAAATTATTACATGAAATTAAATGAGTGTTTTTGTATATGAACTTTGTTATAGATGTTATTGTGTTAAGAGAAAAGAATTGATGGGTGTTGATGAATTTGAGATTTGAGTAGAATTGTTTGGTTTATGAAAGAAAAAGTGAAAGAGATGATTGAAACGGAAGTTGAAAAGCAAGAAATGATTAGTGAAAGTGTTATATTTTGAAGACTTAAGAAAGTTTGACTTTTTGGAGTAGAGAGTTGACTTTTTGATTTAAGCAGAATTTGAGAAAATGATCTTCATAAACTTGTAGCTTCTGTTGAAAGCTTTCTATCGCCATAAAGTATGATATTTTTTGATATTGGAGTTGAAAGTTATGATCTTCCGAAGTTAATGTTATTTTACTTTGTTTTTGAAAATACTTTTAAGTGTACGATTGTGTATGCTGTGTTTTGAGGCGAATTCGGGACTAATATGTTTTGAATTGAGTAAAGTGGTCTACATGAAAGTCATAGAAGATTTTCCTAGCTTTTCAATGACGTATTATAGGTTATTTGTGGATGTGAGAATTGGTTGAAAGTTTGGATATTTGTTTAGGTGATTTTTAACAGGGCAAAATCTTTGATTGGAAAATTGACTTAGCTAGAGTTTGATATTGCCTTTAAGTTCTTCATAAAAGTTTTAGATTATGTTTTGATCTTTCCATTGATATGAAGTATGCAATTTTTAGCCCATGGAATAGGAAGTTATGAATTTTACAAGTTGCTGTTACTGTTTGGGAAGAGTATAAGTGGACAGAAACTTTGATTGGAAATTTGGCTCCCTTAGGGGCCAAATTGATTTTTCTATCCTTCATGAAAGTTGTAGGTTGCATTTTGGTCTTTGTATTGATATAAAATATGATATGTTTGGACCTTGGATTTGAAAGATAAAAATTTGAGAAGTGAGTTACTATTTTAAGGGTGACATGATTTTGGACAGAAAATTCGAGTGAATTTTTGACCCCTTTAGAGACGGAATTGATTTTTGAGTTCTTCATGGAAGTTGTAGAGCTTCATTGGAGCTTTATATTGATACCAAATGTGTCAACTTTGGAGTTTTGGACAAAGAGTTATGAATTTTGGAAATTTCGATTATATATATATATATATATATCTATATATATGAAAAATCCTTTTGTTTTTGCTATTCTCCTCCCCTAATCCGACCATTGTTCAATCTTTTGTTTATAATTTTTCCGTTCGACATCCGATTATTTTGGTTTTTAAAGCGTTAGATTCCTAAGACAATTATCTTCATCATAATAGGAAATTTATAATTTTTGAGATTAAATTAAAAGAGATTGATTCAATCAAGTGAGTTGGAAAATTTTCTAAACATGGTTCAGTATTTTGGTGAATTCGAGATCTGTGGAGACCCAATTGAACTGATTCTTATTGAAAAATAAACTAGAGGTAGGGGCTACAAGTTATCTGAAGGAAGTAAATTTTAATTTAGCCCCTAAGACTTTCAATTTCTGAATTGAAGTCGAGTTTAGTGTTCAGTCTTGGATTAGTAAGAATTGAAAGTGTTTAGGAATAATTTTTTCTCTAGTCATCCAAATGAGGTGATTCTTAATTTGGATTAAACTAGAGAAATAGGGATACAATTTGACTGAAGAAAGTGAATTTTAATTCAGCTTATAAGATTATCAATTTTTGAACGGAAGTAAATCGCTGGAAAATGTCTTAGCATAAGAATAGTCTGAAATGTTTGAAGTATAACTTTTGAAGTAGTGCACCAAATTAAATGATTTTTGTGGTGTTATGAAATTGAGACAATGAGGAACGTTTCTCTAGAAGGAAGTTTTAGCAAGTTCCTTCATTTTGATGGTTAGAAAAATGTCCTAAAGTAAGCATGTATTAAAATAAATTTTAGGGGCAATTTTGGAAGATCACTTAAAGAGTTAAGTTAGTAGGCTAATAAGTAAGGGCTTTATGGTCATTTGGATTTCATTAAATAAAAGAATGAAGTGGCTATCATTTAAAATGAAGAGAACCACGAAATTAGAAGGAAAGAAACAAAAGAAAGAAGAGAGAAGAGATGTACCCTAGGTGGAGAAGAAGAAGAAGGAAGAAAGAAGGATGCTAGGGTTCGATTTTCCTACCATTTTTAAGAGGGTTTTGATGTTTTGTCCAAGGAAAAAGGTGGAAGAGCATGAAAGCTTCCTAAGGAACAAAGAAATTTCGACTTTGGTGGAGATGAAGGTAAGACATGAAATTTTGATTTGTAAATTTTAGAAGTTTCTTGGTCTAGATACCTTGGAATTGATATGGGTTTGTGTTTTCTAAGCTCAATTTTAGTGATTATGCTTTATGTGATGTTGAATTTGGGTGATTATGACTTGGGGAATTTTAATTTGGAGGAAAGAAGGAAGCAATGGAGAAATTGAAGCATTGGACAAATTTTAAGCATGGATTTGAGGTGGGTAATATGTTTATATTTTGAATTATAAGCTACTATTGTGTTTTTGGAAAATCAAGAAAGCAAAGGTTCCTAAATTATTGTTTTCGAATGATTAATTCCTAGCTTTCAGAGTGATTTTAAGAAATTGCAATAATTATGGAATTCATTATTATTCGAATGTTTTGAATAATTTGAGAAATTGATGATTTCATTGTTTGAGTGAATGGGAATTTATTTGATTTATGATTTTGATAAATTGCAAAATTGTTGCATTCTTTGTGATTAATTGATTGAAAAAAATGGTTATGTGATTTTGATTGTTATGTGCATTTTGAAATTTTTGGAAATTATGATTAGCAATTTGTTGGATATGACATAGTATAAATACTGAGTTTCCGAAATGTGCCTTCGGGCAATCCGATTTTTAATTATGAAATATGTTATGTGGGTTTGGTTAGATCCCATAAGTTTGAGTCAAGTGCACTTGTTTTTTTTAAGGCTTCTCCCGCCTGCCCGCTAGTGGCATTGGAGCTCCGATTTCGGACTCCTATAAGTTCACGGCTACACTGGACCGCTATGCAGAAAAGTATAGTACGTTCTGTTCACAGCTGCGCATGACTGCTATGTGGGAATGTGCAGTACGTTCTGTTTTGGACCGACCCAAACCATTCTAATATGCTTATTTGTTTTTGCTTTTGTTTATAATGTGATGCATTCATGTTTTGAATTTGTTCATGAATTGTGAAAATTTTAAGAAATTTGAGAAATGAGAAAGTGATTTTCAACCAAACAATTTTGGAAATTGTTTATGATTGATTTGAAAAGTTGAAAAGTTTGAAAAAAATAAGCTTTTGATAAATTTTCTGCCGTAAAATGTTTATAAATGGAAAATGAGTTTTGAAAATGCTTTTGCTTATTGTTCGATTTATAAACATGTTATCCACGAGCTGTCCAGCTCACCCCCTTTTATCTCCATCTCCATGTATCGAGCAGGAGATCGGATGAAAGAAAGTCAAGACTTTTGTTCGATTTCGTTTGTTTTGAGTTTTATGTATTTGGGATTTTGGTTTTGTATATGGCTTGGAATGCCATTAATGTTTTGTAAACATTTAATTTATGATAGTAATGAGATATGGAATTGTACATGGATATGGTTTACGGATTTGTGTATGGAATTAAGATATGGATGTGAATTTAGAATAGAAAAGTGAATTAGGGTTTGTATAAATTGCTTATGTTTATGAATGAGATTGCTTGTGATATGGATTCCAGACGAGAGGTCAGATGATTTTGATCATTGTTTGCGAATTATTGAAGTGTTATAGGTATAGAATTGTGTTTGTTTATGCTGGGATTTCGAATAGGAGGTCCGATGAATTGTGTGTGTTGGTTTGGTATATAGAAGTGAGTTTAAAACCATTTGCAGGTTTTTGGGATTTTTTTAAAAATACAGCCATTATGCTGCCCAATTTTTTTATGGTAGTATATGGACATGTGTGATTATTTATCTATTGGGCAAAAGAAAGGAGTAATAAGATTTTTTTGTGTAACTTAATGGTTATGAGTTGTATATGAAGAATCAAGTAAGTTAGGTTTTGTTTGAGAATACATTTCCAAAGGGGAAATTATATTATTTTGATTTGTATGAGATTTGAATAAAAATGAAAAGAATGAAAAAGAAAGAAAAAAATATATACTGGTTTCGAGTTGGTTTAGTCTATAGGTTTCCAATGCGACGCTTTTCAGTAAGATACACGTTTTCGGATGTCGGATCTATTTTTGATTTGTTTCCGCTTTAAGATTTGATTGAACCGTTTTGTTTGCGTTCGATTTCGATGCCATTCGATTCGCTTTTGGTTCCACTTTCTGATATACTTATGCTTTCATTTTGATTCGCTATTCGATTCGTATCCGATTTGTTATTCGATTCGTTTTCACTTTCGACACGTGTTTGGATGTCGGATCCACTTTGTTTTTGAAATCCGTTCCTTCGATTCATTTTGATTTATGATTCGCTTTCGTTTTTGCCACTTTGTTTCCAACGCGAAGTTTTTCTAAAAAATGTTTGTTTTCGGATGTCCGAAATTAAGTTTTGTTCTTGAGCGATTTGTTTGCATTCTATTCGTATTCGATTTCGCTTTCCGATTTGGTTCTGCTCAGAAATTTGATTCAATTCGATTGAACCTTTTGTGGGCTTGATTCGACCTTTCGATTCTTTTGGTTTCCACTTTTTGCGTTCTTTAGTTTTTGCCCTCGCTTTATGATTTCAAGATCTGATAGAAGGAAGATTGTGTTTTAAGTGGAGTCAAATTTTGGAATTTCTGTAGACTCCATATTCCATCATTAGGCGTGCCCACGCCTAGTCTCTGAATTTCTTAGGCGTGCCCACGCCTAGTCTCTGAATTTCGACCAGATTGGGAATTCTGGATTTTTCTTTCCTTCTTCTGCCCGATTTGTGATCCAATTTGTCTTTCAATTGCTTCCGCCACTTTGTTTTCCATTATATGTTTTGAGCAAGAGTCTTTGTTATTGCTATGTTTTTCGTTTTTCTGGTTGGGGTCCAGTTTCAAAATCAGGTCCCAACATTTATGGTATCAAATCCTAGTATTAGAATCTTACTTGGGAGCATATGTTTGTTAAGAGTTTAAATGGATAGATTTGAGTTAGAAAGAATGTGAAATTGATGTAAATTACTTGTCATGACTTATTTGAAGAACTAAAATGATTGTTTGATTTAGGTGACAAGAATTATGATTTATTTTAAGAATATGTCAAAAGATTGAATTAAATGGTGTTGGTCCATATTAAGGTTCATTAAGATTTAGAAATAGTGATTTGATATGTTGGAGGTATATTTGATACAAGAAGTGAAAAATTGTGACTAAGTTTAGAATATGTGTGATGAGGGATTTGTTAAGAAAGTGAATGACTAGGTTCTTTTGGAAAGACATTAGTTAAGAGAATGTGTTACTTGGTGATTTACTTAAGTATGAATTTCGAGGACGAAATTCTTTTAAGAGGGGGAGAAATGTTGGACCCCGATCTTTTAGTGAAAATTAGAAATTATTACATGAAATTAAATGAGTATTTTTGTATATGAACTTTGTTATAGATGTTATTGTGTTATGAGAAAAGAATTGATGGGTGTTGATGAATTTGAGATTTGAGTATAATTGTTTGGGTTATGAAAGAAAAAGTGAAAGAGATGATTGAAATGGAAGTTGAAAAGCAAGAAATGATTAGTAAAAGTGTTATATTTTGAAGAATTAAGAAAGAGTAGAGAGTTGACTTTTTGATTTAGGCAGAATTTGAGAAAATGATCTTCATGAAACTTGTAGCTTCTATTGAAAGCTTTCTATTGCCATAAAGTATGATATTTTTCAATATCGGAACTGAAAGTTATGATCTTTCGAAGTTAAGGTTATTTTACTTTGTTTTTGAAAATGCTCTTAAGTATAGGATTGTGTATGCTGTGTTTTGAGGCGAATTCGGGACTGATATATTTTGAATTGAGTAAAGTGGTCTACATGAAAGTCATAGAAGATTTTCCTAGCTTTTCAATGACGTATTATAGGTTATTTGTGGATGTGAGAATTGGAAGATGTGAAATTTGAAAGTTTGGATATTTGTTTAGGTGATTTTTAACAGGGTAGAATCTTTGATTGGAAAATTGACTTAGCTAGAGTTTGATATGAAGTGAATCACACGTTAATACAATACTTATAAAACGATATAGAATGCACGAGAAGGGGGGGGGGTTGAATTGTGTATTCCCCTTTTTTGAGATCTTTCAAATCTGTTTGTTAGAAATAAAATTCCTTACTGAACTTCCGATAGGTTTTAATTAATCAAAACTTTTGAAAACTTTGTCTAAGTATTGATAAAACTTGAATCTAAAAATAGAGATAGAGAGTGAGGGTGATGGACACAGAGATTTATCCTGGTTCACCCCAAACCGTGGGCTACGTCCAGTCCTCAGAGTTCTTTATGAGATTTCCACTATCTCTTTCAACATTACAAGTATTCTTTGCGAGCTTCTTCAGGTCTCTACAACCAGTATTCTTTCACACTTAGCCTCTGCAGTTATCTCGCACTACCTTTCTCGTAAAAGTATTTGCACACTTGTTACAGTAAAATAGCTCTCAGCTAATTTGAACAGAATGCCTTTTGCTAAGTTTTGAACACTTTTTCTAACTTTGGTTAACTTTGCAATCTTCAACTTTGACTTGTATTTATAGCCTTTTTCTGCAATTGCTTCTTGATTCTTGTTTCTTGAATCTTTAAAAAACGGTTATTCAGTTGAGTTCGTAACTAACTCGAATCGACTCCTTAAATCTTCTTTTCAATTCGACTGCTTTTTCTTAAATGCGTGCTTCGCGTCTGCGTCTATTTTTTACTTACTTGCGTATGTTCGCTTTTCTTAAATGCGTATGCGCTTTTCTTGTTTTGCGTCTTTATCGCTTTTACTATTTGCATCGGCGTCTGCGTCTCGCTTGCTTTAGCGTCTGCGCTCGCTTTACTATTTGCATCTGCGTCGTGGTTCGTGTTTGTATCGCTTTGCTTAGCGTCTTCGCTCGAGTCGCTTATTTTACGTGTTTGTTTCTCTGTTTGTCATTAAATCTGCTCGCTCGTGTTCCTTTATTCATTTGTTTGACTTTGTCTGTATGACTTCATCTGCTTTTGTTTTTCTTTTATTTTGCTCTTTTGTTATACATCAAAAGCATATCTAAGTAAAGTCATTTGGAGTTAACATGATATTGCCTTTAAGTTCTTCATGAAAGTTTTAGATTATGTTTTGATCTTTCCATTGATGTGAAGTATGCAATTTTTGGCCCATGGAATAGGAAGTTATGAATTTTACAAGTTCTTTATTCTTGTTTGGGAAGAGTATAAGTGGACAGAAACTTTGATTGGAAATTTGGCTCCCTTAGGGGCCAAATTGATTTTTCTATCCTTCATGAAAGTTGTAGGTTGCATTTTGATATTTGTATTGATATAAAATATGACATATTTGGACCTTGGAGTTGAAAGATAGAAATTTGAGAAGTGAGTTACTGTTTTAAGGGTGACATGATTTTGGACAGAAACTTCGAGTAGATTTTTGACCCTTTAGAGACGGAATTGATTTTCTAGTTCTTCATGGAAGTTGTAGAGCTTCCTTGGAGCTTTATATTGATATCAAATTTGTCAAATTTGGAGTTCTGGACCAAGAGTTATGAATTTTGGAAATTTCGGTTATATATATATATATATATATATATATATATATATCTATATATATGAAAAATCCTTTTGTTTTTGCTATTCTCCTCCCCTAATCCGACCCTTGTTCAATCTTTTGTTAATAACTTTTCTGTCTGATATCCGATTGTTTTGGTTTTCGAAGCATCCTAAGACAATTATCTTCATCATAATAGGAAATTTATAATTTTTTAGATTAAATTGAAAGAGATTGATTTAATAAAGTGAGTTGGAAAATTTTCTGAACATGGTTCAGTATTTTAGTGAATTCGAGATCTGTGGAGACTCAATTGAACTGATTCTTCTTCCAAAATAAACTAGAGGTATGGGGTTACAAGTTATCTGAAGGAAGTAAATTTCAATTTAACCCCTAAGACTTTCAATTTCTGAATTGAAGTCGGGTTTAGTGTTCAGTATTGGATTAGTAAGAGCTGAAAGTGTTTTGGGAATAGCTTTTTCTCTAGTAATCCAAATGAGGTGATTCTTAATTTGTATTAAACTAGTGAAATAAGGGTACAATTTGTCTGAAGAAAGTGAATTTTAATTCAGCCTCTAAGATTATCAATTTTTGAACGAAAATAAATCACTGGAAAATGTCTTAACATAAGAATAGTCTGAAATGTTTGGAGTATAACTTTTGAAGTAGTGCACCAAATTAAATGATTTTTGTGGCGTTATGAAATTGAGACAATAAGGAACGTTTCTCTAAAAGGAAGTTTTAGCAAATTCCTTCATTTTGATGGTTAGAAAAATGTCCTAAAGTAAGCATGTATTAAAATGAATTTTATGGGCAATTTTGGAAGATCACTTAAAGAGTTAAGTTAGTAGGCTAATAAGTAAGGGCTTTATAGTCATTTGGCTTTCATTAAATGAAAGAATGAAGTGGCTGTCGTTTAACATGAAGAGAGCCATGAAATTAAAAGGAAAGAAACAAAAGAAAGAAGAGAGAAGAGATGTGCCCTCGGTGGAGAAGAAGAAGAACGAAGAAAGAAGGATGCTACGGTTTGATTTTCCTACAATTTTAAAGAGGGTTTTGATGTTTTGTCCAAGGAAAAAGGTGGAAGAGTATGAAAGCTTCCTAAGGAACAAAGAAATTTCAAATTTGGTGGAGATGAAAGTAAGACACGAAATTTTGATTTGTAAATTTTGGAAGTTTCTTAGTTTAGATACCTTCGAATTAGTATGAGTTTGTGTTTTCTAAGCTCAATTTTAGTGATTATGCTTTATGTGATGTTGAATTTGGGTGATTATGGCTTAGGAAATTTTAATTTGGAGGAAAGAAGGAAGCAATGGAGAAATTGAAGCATTGGACAAAGTTTAAGCATGGATTTGAGGTGGGTAATATGTTTATATTTTGAATTATAAGCTACTATTGTGTTTTTTGGAAAATCAAGAAAGAAAAGGTTCCTAAATTATTATTTTCGAATGATTAATTCCTTGCTTTCGGAATGATTTTAAGAAATTGCAATAATTATGGAATTCATTATTATTCGAATGTTTTAAATAATTTGAGAAATTGATGATTTCATTGTTTGAATGGATGAGAATTTATTTGATTTATGATTTTGATAAATTGCAAAATTGTTGCATTATTTGTGATTAATTGATTGAAAAAAATGGTTATGTGATTTTGATTGTTATGTGCAATATGAAATTTGTGGAAATTATGATTGGCAATTTGTTGGATATGACATGGTATAAATACTAAGTTTCCGAAATGTGCCTTCGGGCAATCCGATTTTCAATTATAAAATGTGTTATGTGGGTTTGGTTAGGTCCCATAAGTTTGAGTCAAGTGCACTTGTTTTTTTTAAAGGCTTCTCCCGCCTGCCCGCTAGTGGCATTGGAGCTCCGATTTCGGACTCCCATAAGTTCACGGCTACACTAGACCACTATGCGGGAAAGTATAGTACATTCTGTTCGTGGCTGCCCAGGACCGCTATGCGGGAATGTGCAGTACATTCCGTTTTGGACTGACCCAAACCATTCTAATATGCTTATGTGTTTTTGCTTTTGTTTATAATGTGATGCATTAATGTTTTGAATTTGTTCATGAATTGTGAAAAATTTGAGAAATGAGAAAGTGAGTTTTCAACCAAACAATTTTGGAAATTGTTTATGAACGATTTGAAAAGTTGAAAAGTTTGAAAAAAATAAGCTTTTGATAAATTTTCTGCTGTAAAATGTTTATAAATGAAAAATGAGTTTTGAAAATGCTTTTTCTTATTGTTCGATTTTTAAACATGTTATCCACGAGCTGTCCAGCTCACCCCCTTTCATCCCTATCTCCAGGTATCGAGCAGGAGATCGGATGAAAGAAAGTTAAGGCTTTTGTTAGATTTCGTTTGTTTTGAGTTTTATGTATTTTGGGATTTTGGTTTTGTATATGGCTTGGAATGCCATTAATGTTTTGTAAGCATTTAATTCATGATAGCAATGAGATATGGAATTGTACATGGATATGGTTTACGGATTTGTGTATGGAATTAAGATATGGATGTGAATTTAGAATAGAAAAGTGAATTAGGGTTTGTATAAATTGCTTATGTTTATGAATGAGATTGCTTATGATATGGATTTCGGATGGGAGGTCTGATGATTTTGATCATTGTTTGCGAATTATTGAAATATTATAGGTATAGAATTGTGTTTGTTTATGCTGAGATTTCAGATAGGAGGTCCGATGAATTGTGTGTATTGGTTTGGTATATATAAGTGAGTTTAAAACCATTTGCAGGTTTTTGGGATTTTTTTTAAAATACAGTCATTATGCTGCCCAATTTTTGTATGGTAGTATATGGACATGTGTGATTATTTGTCTATTGGGCAAAAGAAAGGAATAATAAGATTTTTTGTGTGTAACTTAATGGTTATGAGTTGTATATGAAGAATCAAGTAAGTTAGGTTTTGTTTGAGAATACATTTCCAAAGGGGGAATTATATTGTTTTGATTTGTTGGGCCCCGAAAATTTTCTTTTATTATTTATTATTTATTTATTGATTTAATTGATTTATTTTTTAATTTTTCTTTAATCGTTTTAATTATGTGTGTGTATATATATATATTTATTTAATATAGTTGAGCCTTGGAATTAGTTAGTATGATTGGAAATCAGAAATTTTGAAGTTAAAGTGAAGGGTTAGAATTAATTGGATTAATTGGAAGTGAGCTTGGAAGTGTAGAGCCTTATGAGACAAATAAGGGCTTGTTGGATGGAATGGGCTTTGGGAAAGAATAGAATAAGTAGAAGGAGGAGAGCCCAAAAGGAAATGCAAGTGAGCTTTAAAGGAGTATCAAAACTACATAGTTTTGAGGTAGGCTTTTAAGTTGAGATATAAATGGATTAAAGGAAGAGAAGGAAGCAAGTTGTCGTAGAGCTAAAGGAAAGAAGAGAAAGCAAAATCGTGAGCTAGGAAGAAAGAAGGAGTTTTCGGCCAAGAGGAAGGAGAGCTATTGGAGGTTTGAAAGAAGAAGAAAAAGAAGAGAAACTATTTGTGAGAGGTAAGTTCTATCTTTGTTTGTGTTGGGTTCGAAAATGGGATGAAATGGAAGTTAGGGTTTGTGTAGAGATTGAAGAAAGATAGAAGATAAGGGTAAGATCTATGGATTTTGGGATTTCTAAGTTAGGGTTTTGGTTATTCTAGCATAGATGGCTTATGGGTAGGTTAGGTTTAAAGTTTATTTTACCTTTGCTTGATTTTATGAATATTATGCCTTTCTTTTAGAATGTATTTATTGAATAGAGTATGGTTTAATTGAAAGAAATCAAGAAAACCCCACTCAAGACAAGGAGGAAGGGCAATCTTGAATTCGGATTCCGACATTAGGTGGGTAATATTTTTATAGTTGTTGTGTAATGGGCAAATGCCCTATGTATGCTATCTTTATTAAATTGTGTGTGTACTGGAAGTGTATTCCTTGATTTGAAAGAAAAGAATGAAACCATGATAATTTGATACAATGAAAGAAGCATAAAATGCTATTCTTGTGTTTGAATACGTGAGCATAAATTGGTTGTATTTGGGCGAGAGAGAACCCGTTTCGATAGTCTCGTGCACGATGACCCATAGCCTTCTCCCGGCTGCCCTCTTTGGGCCACGAGATCCAGGGAAATCGGACTCATTGTGTTACGGTGTAAACCGTTGTGTTTAAGGAACTCTCGAGCCAATTTTGTGCATTTCATTATATTTTGAGTATATGATGCATATTATGTGTTTTAATTAATAAAAGATCCCATGTTATGCTTTATGTGATGAGTTCGGTAAATTATGACTTATGTGACAAAGTTGGGTATTTATGCATATTATGTTAATTGCAAATGTTATGGATTCTTGATTATGTGTTGTATGGCTCATTGCTCGATGGCTATAAAGGTGTTAGCCACTGAGCCGTGTTTGCTCACCCCATTCTCCCTCCTCAGGTGAAAATTCTAGTTGATCGCGGAACCTTGCAAGGCATCGGGCATAACTCCAAGAAACTTTAGACACTTTTGTATTAAGTTAATAACTAGCTTTCGGAATGGCTTTATAAGCATATTAAGCATTGAGCATCTCATATGTTGTATTTTGGTACATGATTCATGATGGATATGATGAATATGTTGATATGTAATTAAAGCTATGATTGAACTCTTGAGTGATTGATAAAGAGATGAGAGCTCTAGTACTTTCTTCTTCATGTGAATTTGTTGATTTGCGATCTATGAATTTGTTGGGTTATGTTTTGGGATAGCTTGCTGGAATTTGCAAAGGCTTATGAGTTGTGATAAGGAAAGATTTAGAGATAAGATTGGTAGTGATCTGAAAAATGTTCACTGAATATGCTTCAGTCTTTTAGCCACAACGTTTTTTGTAGTAATCCAAACGAGATGATTCTTGATTTGGATTAAACTAGAGATATATGGCTACATTTTTTAAGAAGACATCGAATTGCAATTCTGTGTCTAAGATTCTCAAATATTGTCATGAAGTTAAGAATTGGGTGTAGTGTTGGTGCAGGAATGAAAGTCTTATCTTCTGACTTTAGGGGCAATTTTGGGATTGAGAAAGATAGATTTTGAAAAAATTCCCTTCTGTAAAGTTATAGATATTTCTTTTATCTTTCCAACGGTATAAATTTTGTAAATTTTGGACATCGGAGTGATAAGTTATGCATCTTATAAGTGGAGACGTTCTGGAGAGAAAGTCAAACGAAGTTACTGTTCATCTTCATCTTCGTCTGTGATGACGTCATCTTCGTCTGTGCTGATGTCATCTCCGTCTATGATGACATCATCTTCGTCTATGATGACGTCATCTTCGTCTGTGCTGACGTCATCTTTGTCTATGATGACGTCATCGTCATCTTCGTCTGTACTGATGTCATCTTCGTCTATGATGATGTCATCTTCGTCTATGATGACGCCATCTTCGTCTGTGCTGACGTCATCTTTGTCTATGATGACGTCATCTTCATCTTCGTCTGTACTGATGTCATCTTCGTCTATGATGATGTCATCTTCGTCTGTGATGACGTCATCTTCTTTCTGTGCTCACGTCATCTTCGTCTATGATGACGTTATCTTCGTCTTAGTTTTGCTGTCAGCATCGTCTGCTTTTGGTTTTGACCCTTCTTCCTTCTTTTGGCCATAACTTTGTGCATAGACCTCTGATTTAGCTGATTTTCAAAGCGTTGGATTCCTAAGAAAATTTTCTATCTTTTTATACCTGATTTATCAGTATTGCTTTTAAATTGAAAAAGGTGGTTTGAAACAAAGTATGACGATCGGTTGGTAAAGTCTGAATTTACTTCATTAATTTTAAAATATCTTGAGCTATAGGGCTCGGATCGAGGCGATTCTTGTTTTAAATTATAATAGAGATCTAAACCTACAAGTTTTATGAAGGAACCGATCAGTAAGCTAGCCTCTAAGGTTTTCAAATTTTGACACGAAGTCGGTAGAGTGTTCAGTTTTGACTGTTTTTCTTTAAGACAGTATTTTGACCATATCTTGTTCATTTCTAATCCGAATTGAGCGTTTTCAGTGGAGTTAGAATCGTTAGATCATGAGGAACAAATGTCTTTAGGAAGCTATTCTGATTTTTTTCATTTGGAATTTTCCCCCCAATTTGTGGTCAGTGTGTGGTCGGTTTTGGGTCTGCTATGCGTGTGTGTTTCTGAATGTTGGGTCTAGGAGATAGGGTCCAACATTGTTTGGTATCAGAGCTTAGGTTCACTCCTAGGCTTAGGATGCATAGTAGGGAAATTGTTTTGATATGTGATTAAATGTTTGCATTTTGAATTGATTGTTTGTATTAAGTGACATGCATATCATGCATACATATAGGAACTAAGATTAAAAAGAGTTGTAGCTAATCATAAATATTTTCATTGAAGGAGTAAGATGCCACCTAGTAGAAGGACATGAGGAGTTCTGCAAGGTTCAATTGCACCTGACTCTCCACCAAAGGAGGAGAGCACGGATGAGTTCGTAGCCCTGGGAGTGGCTGAGGCTTCTCGAGGGCAAAGTAGTGAGCCCCTCCGATCTCAGACACAGCAGTCGCCTAGTCAGTCTGAGCAAGTGCCTGCTTTAGACTCGAGATTGTTCCAGGCATTTACCCAAGCCTTTGTTCAGGCTATGGGTCAAATGCCACAGGCTTCTGGTTTGGCCCTAGTTAAGAAGGGGAGACAGTTTGACAAGTTAAGGAAGTATGGAGCAGTGGACTTCTACGGGACCACGAACCCTGAGGAAGCCGAGACCTGGTTGAGGAAGACCGAGAGAGTCTTGGATCAGATGGAGTGCAAGGATGACGAAAGAGTGGTGTATGCTGCCAGTTTACCCCAGGGTGATGCCTTGCATTGGTGCGAGTGTGTACCGGGGAGTCAGCTGAAGCCGATAGGGTTGGCATGGGAAGACTTCCTGGCTATTTACAGGAAGAAGTATCTATCTGAGGTGTACATTCAACAGAAGCAAAGAGAGTTTCTGAGTCTCACCCAGAGGAAGATGTCAGTTGCTAAATATGAGCGCCGATTCACTCAGTTGTCAAGGTATGCTTCAGAGATGATGTTCAGTGAAGCTGCAAAGTGTCGCCGGTTTGAGTCGGGCCTGCACCTAGCTATCAGAGAGAAGGTGGTAGTGCAAAACTTTGGCGACTTTCAACAGCTGGTTGAAGCAACATTGAGAGTTGAGAACATCGAGAACATCAAGAATGCGAAGCAATTAAAAAGAAAGGGAAGAGAGCGATTTGGGAGGGAGGTGGTACTTATTCACGAGAGAAGTGCGAACCTTTTCATGCATACCGAGGAGATAAGCAGTGGTGCGAGCCGGCCTAGGCCTATGAGGACTTTTACTGTTTCTTACCAAGCCTCAACGGTGGGCGGCAGTAGAAGAGGAGATGGGGAGAGGTCACCTCTTCCCAAATGTGAGCATTGTGGGAGGCATCATAGAGGAGAATGTTACAGAGTATCAGGAGCATGCTTTAATTGTGGACAGAGAGGACACATAGCCAAACAGTGTCCTAAGCCGGATAGAAGAGAGGGATCACAGATGCAAGCTTCCAAGAGAACAGAGACAGTGGGACAGAAGGCTGTGACTGAAGTGGGTAGCTCTGGAGTGCCTAAGAGAGCTCATCTTCCGGACAGATCCAGGGGGCAAGCACCAGCTAGAGTTTTCGCAATGACTCAAGAGGAGGCAGAGACAACTCCAGAAGTGGTGACGGGTATGGTAAACTTGTTTGATGATGATGTTCTTGCTTTAGTTGATTCGGGTTCTACCCATTCCTTTGTGTCTTCGGGTAGGACTATGCCTAGGAGGATTTTGAGCCCATTGGATACTCCGCTGATGGTGAGTACTCCGATCGGCCAGTATATTATTATCAGTCAAGTGTATAGAAATTGTGAGATAGGGTTTAGTGGGGGAAAATTTGTGGTGGACTTGATGCCCTTGAAGATGGGAGGATTGGATGTGATCCTAGGTATGGATACATTAGAGAAGTATCATGCCAATTTAGATTGCAAGCAGAAGACAGTGGAATTCGAGCTAGAGGATGGCAGAAAAGTGGTATTCATTGGAGATAGAAAGGTCAGTCCGTCTCAAATTGTTTCGGCGATGACAGCAGAGAGAATGATGAGTAAGGGGTGTGAAGCATATTTGGCCTATGTGTTAGACACGAAGGCAAACAGAGGGAGGTTGGAAGACATCCCAGTAGTCAGGGAATTCTCGGACGTCTTTCCTGAGGAATTGCCAAGACTACCTCAGCCTAGGGAAATTGAATTTCCCGTTGAGCTTCTTCCGTGTCGCCAATCTCAATTCCGCTTCTTGAATGGCTCGTGAATTGAATGAGCTTAAGGAGCAATTGGAGGACTTATTGGAGAAGGGTTACATTAGGCCGAGCTCTTTGCCTTGGGGAGCTCCGGTTCTCTTTGTGAATAAGAAAGATGGGTCGTTGCGGATGCGTGTGGATTCTGAAGTCAATCATGCCACCGTTAAGAATGATATCCGCCCAACAAGATAGATGATTTATTTGACCAATTGCAGGGGCTAGAGTCTTTTCCAAGGTAGATTTGAGATCGGGTTACCATCGGTTGAGGATTAAGGAGACCGATGTGTCCAAGATCGCTTTTAGACGCCGGTATGGCCACTTTGAGTTTTTGGTTATGCCTTTCGGGTTAACAAATGCTCCTGCAGTCTTTATGGATTTGATGAATAGAGTCTTCAAGTCTTTTCTAGACCAATTTATCATTGTCTTTATTGATGATATATTGGTCTATTTTAAGAGTGATGAGGAGCATGAGGATCATCTGAGGGTTGCCTTGGGGACATTGAGAAAGAATGAATTGTATGCCAAATTCGACAAATGCAAATTTTGGTTAAGAGAAGTGGTATTTCTTGGGCATGTGATTTCAGAGCATGGAGTGCATGTGGATCCACAAAAGATAGAAGCCGTGGTTAAATGGGAAGCACCTAAGAATGTAGCTGAAGTGAGAAGTTTCTTGGGATTAGCCGGATATTACAGGAGGTTTGTGGAGGGCTTTTCTATGATAGCTGCTCCGCTTTCCAAATTGACGAGGAAGAATAAGAAATTTGAGTTGACAGAGGAGTGCCAGAGCAGTTTTGAGGAATTGAAGAATAAGCTTACTAATGCACCGATTTTGACATTACCTTATGGTGATGATGGATATATTGTGTACAGTGACACTTCTAGGAAGGGTTTAGGGTGTGTATTGATGCAAGGAGAGAAAGTAATTGCCTATGCTTCTAGGCAATTAAAGCCTTATGAGATGAACTATCCTATTCACGACTTGGAATTGGCTGCTATAATTTTCGCATTGAAGATTTGGAGACATTACTTGTATGGAGTTACTACTAGGGTATTTACAGACTATAGGAGTCTTAAGTACTTGTTGACCTAAAAAGAGCTGAATTTGAGGCAGAGGCGATGGTTAGAATTGTTGAAAGATTATGACTTGATGATAGACTACCATCCGGGGAAAGCTAATGTGGTAGCCGATGCACTGACTAGGAAGTCCACTATGGCACATGTGGAAACGGTGTATCTTCCTTTGCTGAAGGAATTAGCCAGGCTTGATGTGACGTTGAGACAAGTTGAACCTGGTTGTGTCTTGGCAAATTTTAGAGTGAGACCAGTATTGAAAGAGAAGATTAAAGAATTGCAGGAACAGGATGACCATTTGAGCAAGCTTAGAGAAAAGGTAAAGAATGGCAAACCTTTTGAAGTAGAGGTAAAGGAAGATGGATTGATGGTTATGGGCAATAGATTGTGTGTTCCAGACATGGTAGAGCTGAAGGATGAGATCCTTGATGAGGTACATAATGCTCCTTATGCAATGCACCCAGGGAGTTCTAAGATGTATCGGGATTTGAAAGAGTATTTTTGGTGGAAGGGAATGAGGAAATATGTGGCTGAGTATGCTAAAAGATGTTTAGTGTGTCAGCAAGTGAAAGCTGAACACCAAGCACCTTCAGGCAAGCTTAATCCATTGCCGATTCTGGAATGGAAATGGGAGAAGATCACCATGGATTTTTTGATGGGATTACCAAGAACTAGCAAGAAGCATGACACTATATGGGTGATTGTTGATAGGTTGACCAAGTCAGCACACTTCTTGCCAATTAGACAGACAGATTCCTTGAATGTTTTGGCTAAGAAGTATGTGGATGAGGTAATCAGACTTCATGGGATTCCAAGCTTGATAGTTTCTGATAAGGATCCTAGTTTTACCTCTAGATTTTGAGAAAGTTTGCAGGAGGCTCTGGGGACTAGATTGCATTTTAGTACGGCCTTCCATCCGCAGACTGATGGATAATCGGAGAGGACGATACGGACTTTGGAGGCAATGTTGAGAGCTTGTGCATTGGATTTCAAAGGTTCGTGGGATGATCACCTACCTTTGATTGGGTTTGCTTACAATAATTCTGATCACTCAGGAATTCAGATGGCACCTTTTGAGGCTTTGTATGGTAGGAGATGCAAAACTCCTATTTGTTGGGATGAGGAAGGTGAAAGGAAGCTTGTAGGACCTGAATTGGTACAAGCTACAGTCGATAAAATCAACGTGGTAAAGTAGAGGCTTAAAGCAGCTCAAGATAGGATGAAGAGCTACACGGATGCCCATAGGAAAGAGATGGAATTTGAAGTGGGAGAAAGGGTGTTTCTTAGAGCTTCTCCATGGAAAGGTGTTTTGAGGTTTGGCAAGAAGGGCAAGCTTAGCCCGAGGTACATAGGCCCATATGAGATCATTGAGAAATTGGGCCTTTGGCTTATAAGTTAGATTTGCCATTGGAGTTATCTAAGATTCATAATGTGTTTCATGTATCGATGCTGAGGAAGTACAGATCGGATCCTTCACATATAGTTCAACCTTCAGAGGTTCAGTTGAGAGAGTATTTGACTTACGAGGAGCCACCCGTGGAGATCTTAGATTCAAAGGAAAAGGTGTTAAGGAATAAGATTGTAAAGCTGGTAAAGGTCTTGTGGAGGAACCATTCGATCGAAGAGGCAACTTGGGAGCCTTTAGAAGCCATGAAGGAGAAGTACCCATACCTCTTCATGGACTCAGGTAAGGATTTCGAGGACGAAATTCTTTTAAGAGGGGAGAATTGTTGAGCCTCGAAAATTTTCTTTTATTATTTATTATTTATTTATTGATTTAATTGATTTATTCTTTAATTTTTCTTTAATCGTTTTAATTATGTGTGTGTGTATATATATATATATATTTAATATAGTTGAGCCTTGGAATTAGTTAGTATGATTGGAAATCGAAAATTTTGAAGTTAAAGTGAAGGGTTAGAATTAATTGGATTAATTGGAAGTGAGCTTGGAAGTGTAGAGCCTTATGAGACAAATAAGGGCTTGTTGGATGGAATGTGCTTTGGGAAAGAATAAAATAAGTAGAAGGAGGAGAGCCTAAAAGGAAATGCAAGTGAGCTTTAAAGGAGTATCAAAACTACATAGTTTTGAGGTAGGCTTTTAAGTTGAGATATAAATGGATTAAAGGAAGAGAAGGAAGCAAGTTGTCGTAGAGCTAAAGGAAAGAAGAGAAAGCAAAATCGTGAGCTAGGAAGAAAGAAGGAGTTTTCGGCCAAGAGGAAGGAGAGCCATTGGAGGTTTGAAAGAAGAAGAAAAAGAAGAGAAACTACTTGTGAGAGGTAAGTTCTATCTTTGTTTGTGTTGGGTTCAAAAATGGGATGAAATGGAAGTTAGGGTTTGTGTAGAGATTGAAGAAAGATAGAAGAGAAGGGTAAGATCTATGGATTTTGGGATTTCTAAGTT
Organism: Erythroxylum novogranatense; assembly: GCA_029891385.1. Lineage (NCBI taxonomy): Eukaryota > Viridiplantae > Streptophyta > Magnoliopsida > Malpighiales > Erythroxylaceae > Erythroxylum > Erythroxylum novogranatense. The sequence goes on along the minus strand of CM057230.1, from coordinate 77,298,116 downwards.
AGGGTTTTGGTTATTCTAGCATAGATGGCTTATGAGTAGGTTAGGTTTAAAGTTTATTTTACCTTGGCTTGATTTTATGAATATTATGCCTTTCTTTTAGAATGTATTTATTAAATAGAGTCTGGTTTAATTGAAGAAAATCAAGAAAACCCCACTCAAGACAAGGAGGAAGGGCAATCTTGAATTCAGATTCTAACATTAGGTGGGTAACATTTTTATAGTTGTTGTGTAATGGACAAATGCCCTATGTGTGCTATCTTTGTTAAATTATGTGTGTACTGGAAGTGTATTCCTTGATTTGAAAGAAAAGAATGAAACCATGATAATTTGATACAATGAGAGAAGCATAAAATGCTATTCTTGTGTTTGAATACATGAGCATAAATTGGTTGTGTTTGGGCGAGAGAGAACCCGTTTCGATAGTCTTGTGCACGATGACCCATAGCCTTCTCCCGGCTGCCCGCTTTGGGCCACGAGATCCAGAGAAATCGAACTCGTTGTGTTACGGTGTAAACTGTTGTGTTTAAGAAACTCTCGAGCCAATTGTGTGCATTTCATTATATTTTGAGTATATGATGCATATTATGTGTTTTAATTAATAAAAGATCCCATGTTATGCTTTATGTGATGAGTTCGGTAAATTATGACTTATGTGACAAAGTTGGGTATTTATGCATATTATGTTAATTGCAAATGTTATGGATTCTTGATTATGTGTTGTACGGCTCATTTCTCGATGGCTATAAAGGTGTTAGCCACTGAGCCGTGTTTGCTTACCCCATTCTCCCTCCTCAGGTGAAAATTCTAGTTGATCGCGGAACCTTGAAAGGCATCGGGCATAACTCCAAGAAACTTTAGACACTTTTGTATTAAGTTAATAACTAGCTTTCGGAATGGCTTTATAAGCATATTAAGCATTGAGCATCTCATATGTTGTATTTTGGTACATGATTCATGATGGATATGATGAATATGCTGATATGTAATTAAAGCTATGATTGAACTCTTAAGTGATTGATAAAGAGATGAGAGCTCTAGTACTCTCTTCTTCATGTGAATTTGTTGATTTGAGATCTGTGTTTGACCTTGAAAAGGGTATATGTATGAGTCTTTTGATCATTGAGTTGTTGTTGGGTTCTGTCTTGGGATAGCTTGCTGGAATTTGAAAAGGTTTATAAGTTGTGATAAGGAAAGATTTAGAGATAAGATTGGTAGTGATATGAAAAATGTTCACTAAATATGCTTCAGTTTTTTAGCCACAACGTTTTATCTAGTAATCCAAACGAGATGATTCTTAATTTGGATTAAACTAGAGATATATGGCTACATTTTGTAAGAAGACATCAAATTGCAATTCTGTGTCTAAGAGTCTCAAATATTGTCATGAAGTTAAGAATTGGGTGCAGTGTGGTGCAGGAATGAAAGTCTTATCTTCTGATTTTAGGGGCAATTTTGCGATTGATAAAGATAGATTTTGGAAAAATTCCCTTCTGAAAAGTTGTAGATATTTCTTTTATCTTTCCAACGGTATAAATTTTGTAAATTTTGGACATCTGAGATAAGTTATGCATCTTATAAGTGGAGACGTTCTGGAGAGAAAGTCAGACGAAGTTACTGTTCATCTTCATCTTCGTCTGTGATGACGTCTTCTTCATCTATGATGATGTCATCTTCATCTGTGCTGACATCATCTTTGTCTATGATGACGTCATCTTCGTCTATGATGACGTCATCTTCGTCTATGATGATGTCATCTTCGTCTGTGCTGACGTCATCTTCGTCTATGATGACGCCATCTTCGTCTGTGCTGACGTCATCTTCATCTATGATGACGTCATCATCATCTTCGTCTGTGCTGACGTCATCTTCATCTATGATGACATCATCTTCGTCTGTGCTGACGCCATATTCGTCTATGATGACGTCATCTTCGTCTTAGTTTTGCTGACATCATCGTCTGCTTTTGGTTTTGACCCTTTTTCCTTCTTTTGACCATAACTTTGTGCATAGACCTCCGATTTAGCTGATTTTTGAAGCGTTCGATTCCTAAGAAAATTTTCTATCTTTTTATACCTGATTTATCAGTATTGCTTTTAAATTGAAAAAGGTGGTTTGAAACAAAGTATGACGTTCGGTTGGTAAAGTCTGAATATACTTCACTAATTTTAAAATATCTTGAGCTATAGGGCTCAGATCAAGGTGAATCTTATTTTAAATTAAAATAGAGACCTAAACCTACAAGTTTTATGAAGGAGCCGATCGGCAAGCTAGCCTATAAGGTTTTCAAATTTTGACACGAAGTCGGTAGAGTGTTCAGTTTTGACTGTTTTTCTTTAAAACAGTATTTTGACCATATCTTTTTCATTTCTAATCCGAATTAAGCGTTTTCAGTGGCGTTAGAATCGTTAGATCATGAGGAACAAATTTCCTTAGGAAGCTGATCTGATTTTTTTCATTTGGAAGTTTCCCCCCAATTTGTGGTCAGTGTGTGGTCGGTTTTGGGTCTACTATGCGTGTGTGTTTCCGAATGTTGGGCCTTGGAGACGGGGTCCAACATGATTTGTATGAGATTTGAATAAAAATAAAAAGAATGAAAAAAGAAAGAAATAAAATATATACCAGTTTCGGGTTGGTTTAGTCTATAGGTTTCCAACGCGACGCTTTTCAGTAAGATACACGTTTTCGGATGTCGGATCCGTTTTTTGATTTGTTTCTTCTTTATGATTTGATTGAACCGTTGTTTTTGCGTTTGATTCCGATTCCCTTTGATTTGCTTTTGGTTCCGCTTTTCGATATGCTTATGCTTTCGTTTTGATTCGCCATTCGATTCGTATCCAATTTGTTATTCGATTCATTTTCGCTTTCGACACGTGTTTAGATGTCGAATCCACTTTGTTTTTGAAATCCGTTCCTTCGATTCATTTCGATTTATGATTCGCTTTCATTTCTGCCACTTTGTTTCCAACGCGAAGTTTTTCTAAAAAATGTTTGTTTTCGGATGTCCGAAATTAAGTTTTGTTCTTAAGCGATTTGTTTGCATTTGATTCGTATTCGATTTTGCTTTCCGATTTGGTTCCGCTCGAAAATTTGATTCAATTCGATTGAACCGTTTGTGGGCTTGATTCGATTCGCTTTCGATTCTTAAGTCTTTTTATTTGTTTTGCTCGCTTTCGATTCTTTTGGTTTCCACTTTTTGCGTTCTTTAGTTTTCGCCCTCGCTTTATGATTTCAAGATCTTTTAGAAGGAAGTTTGTGTTTTAAGTGGAGTCAAATTCTGGAATTTCTGCAGACTCCAGATTCCATCTTTAGGCGTACCCACGCCTAGTCTCTGAATTCCTTAGCCATGCGGGCGTGCCCATGCCTAGTCTCTGAATTTTGACCAGATTGGGAATTCTGGATTTTTCTTTCCTTCTTCCGCCCGATTTGTGATCCCATTTGTCTTTCAATTGCTTCCGCCACTTTTTTTTCCGTTATATGTTTTGAGCAAGAGTCTTTGTTATTGCTATGTTTTTCGTTTTTCCGGTTGGGGTTCGGTTCCAAACACGGGTCCCAACAGACTCCATCTTCTGAAGGATAAAAATGGAATAGAAGATACAAGATGAACAGTAACACAGAAGAAGTTTATGAACAGTAACACAGAAGAAGTTTATAAACAATAACACAGAAGAAGCAAAAGGTAGAAGAAGTAAAACTCAGAAGAAGCAAAAGGTAGAAGAAGCGAAAATAAGAAGAAGCAAAAAGGTAGAAGAAGTGAAATTGAGAAGAAACAAAAGGCAGAAGAAGCGAAACTAAGAAGAAACAAAAGGCAGAAGAAGCGAAACTAAGAAGAAGCAAACGGTAGAAGAAGCGAAACTAAGAAGAAACAAAAAGGTAGAAGAAGTGAAACTAAAAAGAAATAAAAGATAGAAGAAGTGAAACTAAAAAGAAGAAAAAGGAAGAAGAAGCGAAACTAAGAAGAAGCAAAAGGCAGAAGAAGCGAAACTAAGAAGAAAAAAGGCAAAAGAAGTGAAACTAAGAAGAAGCAAAAGGTACAAGAAGCGAAACTAAAAACAAGCAAAAGGCAGAAGAAACGAAACTAAAAAGAAGCAAAAAGGCAGAAGAAGCGAAATTAAGAAGAAACAAAATGCAAAAGAAGTGAAACTAAGAAGAAGAAAAAAGCAGAAGAAACGAAACTAAGAAGAAGCAAAAGGAAGAAGAAGCGAAACTAAGAAGAAACAAAATGCAAAAGAAGTGAAACTAAGAAGAAGCAAAAGGCAAAAAAAGTGAAACTAAGAAAAAGCAAAAAGGCAGAAGAAACAAAACTAAAAAGAAACAAAAGGAAGAAGAAGTGAAACTAAGAAGAAACAAAAGGCAGAAGAAGCGAAACTAAGAAGAAACAAAAGATAAAAGAAGCGAAACTAAGAAGAAGCAAAAAGGCAGAAGAAGACACGTCAGCAAAACACAGAAGAAGACGAGTTAGCAAAACACAGAAGAAGACGCGTCAAAAAAATACAAAAGAAGTAAAAGACAGAAGAAGCAAAGCATAAAAGGAGCAAAAGACAGAAGAAGCAAAACACAAAAGGAACAAAAAACAGAAGAACAAAACACAGAAGAAGATGAAGTCATCACAAAAGAAGCAAAACTAAGAAGAAGCGAAACATAGACGATACTTTGTTTTGCTTCTTCTTCCTTTATAAGGACCTTAACTTTCAGCTTAGAAATCTAAAAATTTTGTACTATATATCGTTGGAAAGCTAGAAGGATAAGCTACAACTTTACGGTAGACAACTTTAACAAATTTACCTCAAATGAGCCTTGATTTGCCCTTGAAGATGGCACACGATTTTTGCACCTGGAAAAGGACTTGGATTTGAAAAGGATAACTATAAAGAAACACGCATATACACCTGTGGAACTTTTCAGTTCCATCTCTTTTACCAAAACAACCAAAAGCTCATACATAACTTTAATTACATTATTAACGTTATAAACAAAAGCTTGACACAAAAGACAACTTATAATATGCTCTATGTTTTTAACATGCTATGAAACTGTCCAAAAGTGGTTGAACTAACTTACTTACAAAAGTTTTTAATATCTTGGAGCTTCCGATACCTTACAAGGATTACTATCCTTCTTGTTCTGCACCTGAGGAGGGAGTAGAGGGGGTGAGCTACACAGCTCAGTGGCTAATATATTCATAGCCATTAGTAATTGACCAAAGTCAAACATATGTACATGAATGAATATATATATAGCAACTTAAGCATTCATTAACTAGCTCGAAGATTCGTAACATATCACACTCAAAATGATTCATGCTTAATAATTTAATTATGAAATGCACACACAAATGGCTTGAGAGTTCCGTGAAATGAAACAGAGAAACCAAAACTTGCTTCGTGAACAAAATGAGTCCAAATTCTTAGGATCTCGTGGCCTCAAATAGGCAGTCGAGAGAAGGCTATGGATCAACTTGCACGTGACTAATGAAACGGATTCCTCTCTTGCCAAACAAAAGCATATAATCATGTTTAGAATCATTTTATCAACTTCTCAAACTTTCATGCTTTTCTTCTCTCCAGAAATTCATAAATGATCTCACAAATCAATTTCAAGCAAAGAGTAACATACACATACACATATAAAGGCAAAAATTTGCCCAATTACAGGTTAATTATAAATACATTACCTACCTAATTAGCTCGTAAGCAATGTGACATTTTGTGAAATTTTCATCACGTTTCGTAAAAAAGTTGCACAATGTGACATTTCGTGACATTTTCTTGACGTTTCCTAAAACAGTTGCGCAATGTGACATTTTGTGAAATTTTCATCATGTTTCGTAAAAAAGTTGAGCAATGTGACATTTTGTGAAATTTTCATCACGTTTCGTAAAAAAGTTACGCAATGTGACATTTGGTGAAATTTTCATGACGTTTCGTAATAAAGTTGCACAATGTGACATTTTGTGACATTTTCATCACGTTTCGTAAAAAAGTTGTGCAATGTGACATTTGGTGAAATTTTCATCACGTTTCGTAAAAAAATTACGCAATGTGACATTTCGTGACATTTTCATCACGTTTCGTAAAAAAGTTGTGCAATGTGACATTTGGTGAAATTTTCATCACGTTTCGTAATAATGTTGCGCAATGTGACATTTCGTGACATTTTCATCACGTTTCGTAAAAAAATTGCGCAATGTGACATTTGGTGAAATTTTCATCACGTTTCGTAAAAAAGTTGCACAATGTGACATTTCGTGACATTCTACATTAGGCACACACAACCTATGTCTCAACCACAAAGTCTCATCCCTCAACTCAAACTCGAAATCCGAATTTGCCTTCACTTTCTCTATAAGCTTTACCATATCAGGATCTTTCTCCTGGACCTTCTTGATTCTGTCGTGCAGCATTGGTCTCAACTTCAAAGTAGCAATCAATGCCCTATCCTGCTCTAGATTCAACTCCACATTCAGAGCTCTCAAGTAAATCAGATTAGGTAACCTCGATAACTGAATCTGAGCTGCACTGATATTAGACTTCCTGTTCAGAGCATTTGCCACCACATTAGCTTTCCCCAAGTGGTATTCAATAGTGCAGTCATAATCCTTTAGTAACTCGGTCCATCTTCTCTGTCTCAAGTTTAACTCTTTCTGACTCAGTAAATATCTCAAACTCTTATAATCTATGTATATCTGAAAAGTCTCTCCAAACAAATGGTGTCTCCAAATCTTTAGAGCAAATACAATTGCAACTAGCTCTAAATCATGCACCGAATAATTGATCTCATGAGACCTTAATTGTCTCGATGCATAGGCGATCGCCTTGCCATACTGCATCAATACACATCCTAAACCTTGATGCGACGCATCACTGTACACCACATAACCTCCAGTACCCAATGGAATAGTCAACATCGGTGTAATAGTCAACCGATGTTTCAACTCCTCAAAACTCTTCTGACACTCCTCACTCCATCTAAACACTACATTCTTCCTCAGAAGTTTAGTCAAAGGGGATGAGATCAGAGAAAACCCCTCGACAAACCTTCGATAATACCTAGCCAATCCTAGGAAGCTTCGGATCTTCGACACATTTCTCGGAGCTTCCCAATTCATCACTACCTCTATCTTCTTTGGATCTACCTGTATGCCATCTCCAGTCACTATATATCCCAGAAATACCACCTGATCCAGCCAAAATTCATACTTACTGACTTTGGCATATAACTGCTTCTCTCTCATAATCTGTAAAATAATTCTCAAATGATCAGCATGCTCCTTTCTGCTCTTCGAATACACCAAGATGTCATCAATAAATACAATCACAAATTGATCCAGGTAAGACTGAAACACCCTATTCATCAGGGCCATAAAAGCTGCCGGGGCATTAGACAGCCCAAATGGCATCACTAAGAACTCGAAGTGCCCATACCTGCTTCTGAATGCACTCTTAGGTACATCAGCTTCAGCTATCCTCAACTGATAGTACCCTAACCTCAAATCCAACTTAGTAAACACTTGAGCTCCCTGTAACTGATCAAGTAAATCATCGATTCTAGGCAGTGAGTATTTATTCTTCACTGTCACCCGATTAAGCTGCTTATAATCGATGCATAACCTCAAAGTCCCATCCTTCTTCTTCACAAACAGCACTGGAGCTCCCCAAGGTGAAACACTGGGCCTTATAAAGCCCTTTTCTAACAACTCTGCGAATCGAAGCAACTTTTTAGTTCCACAGGTGCCGTCCTATATGGAGGAATAGATATAGGAGCAGCACCTGGAACTAAATCAATGGTGAACTCAGTCTCCTGATCTGGTGGTAATTCAGGTAACTCTTCAGGAAACACGTCTAGGAACTCCTTAACAACTGGAATGTCCTGAATACTCTGCTTAACTCTAGTATCAATGATATTGGCCAGAAAAGCCTCACATCCTCCCCGCATCAACCTCAATGCACTCATGAATGATATCATCCTGGCTGGCACTGCCTGACTAATTCCTCTGAATACTGCCCTTGGCTGACCAGGAGATTCCAGTACTACCTCCTTGGTATACCAAGGATCACATCTATCTCTCCCAACTATAATACAATCAGGTCTGCCTTCAGCTCTACTTGATCAATCTTAACGGGGCACCCCTTGCAGACCTCTCCTAAAACAGTAGTACTACCTAGAGGTGTACTCACCTCTAATCCATACAGCATTAACTCCCTATCACAATGTAACTTACATGCCAAATGCGGTGCAATAAAGGAGTGTGTGGATCCTGGATCTAGCAGTGCAAATGCCTCAAAATCATAAATAAGAAGTGCACCAGCAATCACATCTGGCGAGTTTTGGGCCTCCTGCCTAGTCATAGCATAGACCCTGGCCTGGGACTGCAATCGGTTACTCTGTCCCTCAGTCCTCAAGGAAGAACTTCCAGCTCTCCCTCTGCCTCTACCTCGGCCTCTCTGTCCAGATCCACCACCTCTACTTTGCTGAACTGTAGTATTACTCCCAGATCACCCACTGATAGCAGACTGAGTTTCTAACATCTCAGGGCAATCTCTAATCTGGTGGTCCATGGAGCCGCTTTTAAAATAAGCTCTCGTCGATCTCCAACACTCACCACCATGCCTCCTCTCCCAATACTCACAAACTAGAAACTAGTTCTTGTTGAGTCAAAATGACTTTACATATATATGATTTTGATGGATAACAAAGAAGAAAGAAAAAGCAGACGCAGAATGTGAAAACGCAGAAGTTGAAAAACAAATGCAGACGCAGACACAGATGCAGAAAAACAGACACAGACGTAGACGCAGAAAAGCAGACGCAGACGCAGAAAAATAGATACAGACGCAGACACAGAAAAGTAAACGCAGACGCAAACGGAGAATTCAAAAGCAAACGAAGAAAGGAATGCAGACGCAAGAGTCAGTTCGAGTTAGTTACAGAACTCAACTGATTAACCGTTTCTTTCAAGATTCAAGATTCAAGACTCAAGTAGCAAGATTCAAGATTCAAGAATCAATAAGCAGTTACAAACGAAGGCTATAAATATGAGTCGAAGTCGAAGACTGCAAAGTTAGCAAAAGAGATTATTATTGAACTTACGCGAATGAAAAGCTTTTGTGAGATTACTGTGTGAAATAGCTGAGAGATTGTTGGGACTCGATCCGAGAATCGGATCCCAACCGGAAAAGCGGAATGAATCGGAAGCAAAATAAAGACTTATCGAAGTCCAAAGCGAATCGGCTCGAAGTGAAAGCAAATATAGCGAAGCGAAATGAATACAGATTGACGGCGGAACAAAAATTGGATCGGAGATCAAACGAAACATAAACAAAGCGGAGACAAAAGCGGAAGCAAAAATAGCGAAACGAATCAAATAAGCGAATCGGATACGACTAGTGTAACTAATCAAAAGCAAATCAAATACAGAGACAAGCGCAAACGGATCCGACATCCGATAACATACATTTTAACAAACGAATGCGTTGGAGACCTTAGACTCAAACTGTCCCAAAATTCGGTATAAATTTTTTTTCTTTCTTTTCCTTTTCTTATTCATTTTATTCAATTGCATAAATCGCAAAACTCATACAGACATACATATACCAAAATCTCATCTTTTAATCCGTTCTTATTTTCTTTTATTTCCATAAAATCAATTTTCCTATCGAAAATTCAAAAAGATAACTACTGATTTTCATAAACCCAAACTCGCAATGTGTTCAAAATACACTTCTATATTCTCACAAATATCCAGATCATCGGACTCCGTCCGAATCCAACATAACAAACGCAATCCTATATCTAGTACTTTACATATCGGAATCATCCATCTCAAATCCACAATCTTGTAATTACGCATAATTTTATAATTCATCATAGCCATAGTCAAATCAATAATCATATCTTAATTCCATAAACAATCTCATTACACTAATTACAATCATATGCAGATCATAACACACATGGCAATTCAAGCCATATACAGAATTAATACCAAAACCCAATTTACACAAAAATACAAACGATGCAAAATCGGACCAAACGTCTTCACACTCTTTCATTCGATCTCCTGCCCGAAACCTGGAGATGGGGATGAAAGGGGGGGGGTGAGCTTGGAAGCTCGTGGATAACATATTTATAAATTGAACAATAAGCGGAAAACTCATTTTCAAGAAGTTTGTCATTTTTAAACATTTCACGGAAGAAACCTTTCACAACTTATCTTTTAAATCTTTCACTTTTCAAATCATTCATAAAACATTTCCAAAATCTTACATTTGCAAATCTTATCTTCTCATTTCTCAAAATTCTTAATTCTTTCTTATTTCAAAATCAAATTTAAAAACATGAATGCAATCACACTTAGAAATGAAACAAAAGCACATAACACATCAAATGGTCTGGTTCGGTCCAAAATAGAATGTACTGCACATTTCCGCATAGCGGTCCTGTGCGGTGCGTGAATAAACGTATTACACTTTCCAAGATGGCGTCCAAATTATAGCCGTGAAGGGAGTCCAAAATCGGAGCTCCATGCCACTGGCGGGCAGCCAGGAGAAGGCTATCAAACGGACAATTGCGCACTCGTCCCACATATGGGACCTGACCAAACCCACATAACACATATTCGAAAAATCGAACATTCGGATTGCCCAAAGGCACTTTTCGAAAATCTTACTTTTCATATTTCTCATATCACAATCACATATCACATTAAAACATGTAAAATTCACTCGTCACATTATAACCAAAATTCAAATCATTAATTCATCAATCAATTCACATATAAATCAAAATCTTCACAATGTATGCAAATATTTCTTTCAATCATGAAATCAAACTTATTCAATTTCACATTTTTAAAATCATTCATAGAATTCGAACTGCATTTTCATAAAATTTATTTTGAAAACTAATTTTTCAAACATTTTCATAAACAATAATTTATCAAAAATTTTGCTTCTTGAATTTTTCAAATATTCATGCTTAGCTTAAAATTCAATAAATAAACATATTACCCACCTCGAATCGATACCAGAAACTTGTTCCGAGCTCCAATTTAATCAATTCTTCTTTTCTTCTTCCAATTAAAATTGACCTAAGCCATAATCATCCAAATTCAACATCATAAAAATCATAATCCTTAAAATTGATGTCAAAATTCATCAATTCATACTAATTTCAAGATATTTAAATCACCAATTTCTAAAATCCCCAAATTCCAAATTTGACCTAAACCGATTCATTCAAATTCGATATCATATTTAACTTAATTTCTCAAATTGAGCTTAGAAAATATTAATTCCTCACATATTCAAGCTATCTAAATCTCTAATTTTCAAAAACCCCAATTTCTAAAATTGGCCTAAACCAATTTACACAAATTCAATATCATAAATCCCATAATCTTCAAAATTGATTTCATATTTCACAAACCCATACTATTATCCATGATTCTACACCAATAATTCAATATATTCCCAAAATTACAAATTTGGCATAATCCCTAACTCACATAAATCCAAAATTAGATCTAATTTATCATGACATCTTCAGAATTGAGCTCATAATCCATGAACCCATATCATTTCTCATTTTTCTAAACTAAAATTTCATCAAAAACACAAAGTTGAAAATTTTCTCTTACCTCTTTTCTTCTCCAAATTCGAATTTTCATGGCTTGAAAGGAAGCTCTCTTCATTTCCCACCTTTCTTTCTCTTGAATCAACATCAAAATCCTTCTTGAAATCCCAAAATTTTCGAAATCTCCAAGCTTTTCTTCTTCTTTCTTTTCCACGGCAATACTCCTTCATTTTCTCTCTTATTTCCTTTTCTTTCCTCTCATCATCGTGTTTCACTCTTAAAAAATGACAACCCCTTGTGTTTTTAAAGCCATGTCATTAAATAATAGATAAAAGACCAAAATACCCCTAACATTTACTTTTAGTCATGCTTAATTTACGGATCTGATTCGCACTATCAATTTGGAGGAATTTGTCAAAACTTCCTTCTAGAGAAATGTTCCTCTATGTCTTAATTTCATAATGCCACAAAAATCATCCAATTCGGAGCATTACATCAAAAGTTATGCTCAAAACATTTCAGGTATATTCATATTCTAACATATTTTCCATGTACGATTGTTTCCATCCAGAAATTAACATTCTTAATCCCAAAATTCACATTTGATGTCTTCGTAACAATTGTATCCCTATTTGTCCAGTTTAATTCAAATCAAGAATCGCCTCATTTCGATTATCAGAGCAAAAGTTATGCTCAAAATACTTTCAGATGTTCCTAATCCAAAAACTGCACTCTAATCCGAACTTCCATTCATAAATTAAAAATCTTAGGGGCAAAATTGAAATTTACTTTCTTCATATGATTTGTAGCCCCATGTCTTAATTTTATTTTTCCTCAAGAATCACTTCAATCGGATCACCACAGGTCCCGAATTTCTCAAAATACTAAACTATGTTCGGAAACTTTCCCAACTCATTTTGATTAATTTAATCACCCTCAATTTAATCTAAAAAATTCACAAATTTTTTATAAAAATGAAATTCATTGTCTTAGGAATCCAACGCTTTGAAAACTGAGTCAATCGGATGTCGGACGGAAAAGATATGAGCGAAAGATTGAAGAGGGGTCATATTTCTTAAAATTTGGAAATAATAATTAAATAATCCAGAAATAATAATTAAAAAATAAAAAATAAAAAAATAAAAAAAATAAAAAATAAAAATAAAACTTAACTCTCCTCACTAGGATGACGTATGCGAGAGAGCTTCTGATCTTTTAATATATATCCGATTTTTTTTTTCAAAAATCGTAGCTCTTGATTCCGAATTCCAAATTTGACAAATTTGGTCTCTATGGAAAACTTGAAGAAAGCTCTACAACTTCTATGAAGAACTCAAAAATCAATTTTGTCTCTAAAGTGGTCAAAAATTTAGTCAAAGGTACTGCCCCAATTTAATGTAAATCTAAACAATATTTAACTTTGAAAATTTATATCTTTCAACTCCAAATTCCAACACCTCATATTTCATATCACTGCGAAGATCAGAAAGCCATATACAACTTTCATGAAGGACATAAAAATCAATTTGACCTCTAATGAAGTCAACTTGTCAGTCAAAAGTTTTGTCCTCGAATAATCATGCTAAAATCATAACATAAACTTGTAAAAATCATAACTTATTATTTCTTGATTGAAAAATTCCATACTTTATGTCGAAATAAAGATCAAATCAAATCCTTCAACTTTTATGAAGAACTTCAAGGCTCAATTAATCTCTAACTAGGTAAATTTTCCAGTCAAAGCTTCAGCCATAACATAAGTCAACTGATAACACACCTAAACTTTGACTGATCATAACTTTCACTTCCAATATCGAAAAATTGCAAACTTTATGGCTACAGAAAACTCTCAACATAATATACAAGTTTCATGTAGATAATTTTCTCAAATTATGCCTAAATCAAAAGTCAACTCTCAAAGGCCAAAAAGTCAAACTTTTCACAATTCTTCATATTTTCACACTTTTTCTTTTTACTTCTTGCTATTTAACTTCATTTCAATCAACTCATCCACTTTAATTTCATAAATCATACCAAGCTACTCAAAACCCGAAGGTATCAAAATCAAAACCATTATTTCCTTATCAATTTTCTCATAGTATAAATACTTTTATTTCACAATACACATATAAAACCACTCATTTAATTTCACTTCATATTTCTAAATTTTACTCAAAAATCAGGGTCCAACAGAGCTAATATTGCTGTAATATAGTTCGGATATTTTTGTAAGAAAGTTGTACAGATAGCCTGTAAAGGCTAAGAGTAAAAGAATACTGAGTGTAGAGACCTGAAGAGGCTCGGAAAGAATACTTGTAAACGTTGAAGTGATAGTGAAATCTCAGAAAGACTTATGAGGACTGGACGTAGCCCACGGTTTGGGGTGAACCAGTATAAAATCGTTGTGTCAATTTCTACTCTACTCTATCTCTCTTAAAGTTCAAGTTCTGTTATTACTTAAATTTTCGAAACAAGTTTTCAATGTTTGGATTAATTCGAACTTACTGAAGTTTCTGTAAAAGAACTTGTTTTTAACAAAACAGTTTTGAAAGAGTCATCAAAAAGGGGAATACACAATTCAACCCCCCTTCTCGTGTATTCGTTATCGTATTATAAGCATTATACTAACGTGTGATTCACTTCAATTGGTATCAGAGCCTGGTATCCAAGCATCACTATAGCAAAGTGTGGATCAAAGATAATGGCAGAATCACATATATACATTGCAGAAGGTGTCTCAGTCACTAGACCTCCAGTATTCAACGGAGAAGACTATCATTACTGGAAAGATAGAATGCGGCTGTTCATAGAATCTACTCATGTCGACCTTTGGGATGTGATAGAGAATGGACCATATATACCAGTAGATGAAGATGGTAATCTTATTCCACGGACCAATGGACGGCTGACCAAAAGGCGAGAATTCAGTTGAACTCTAAGGCGAAATTTTTCTTGACGTGTGGCCTAAGCAGGAGTGAATATGACAAAGTTCACGGATGTGACACTACGAAGGAGATGTGGGACACATTGTCCATTGCTCATGAAGGCACAAGCCCAATCAAACAATCCAAGATAAGCATTCTTGTGCACCAGTACGAGCTTTTCAAGATGAAAGAAGAAGAATCTATTGATCAAATGTTTGAAAGATTTCAAACAATAGTCAATGGATTGAAAGCCCTTGGAAGAACGTACAATAACCAAGATCACGTATGAAAGATCTTAAGAAGTCTTCCGAAGAGGTGGAGACCAAAAGTTACAGCAGTGCAGGAAGTTAAGGATTTGAGTGTGCTAAAGCTTGACGAGTTGCTTGGATCATTGAAGATTCATGAAGTAGAGCTCGATGCTGAAGACAAGCCTAAACGGGATAAGTCAATAGCACTAAAGGCCGGAAAAAAGAATCACAAGACTCAAAGAAGGAGAAAGTCATCGAAAGCATTAAAGATTGAAGAATCAAAGATTGATGACTCAATGTAGCGCCCCCTTACCGTAAGGTACGCACCGGGACGCCCGTGGGTCGTTCCGACGCATATCCCACAGCAAGGAAGTGCTACAAACAAAAACAATCACTAAACACTCGCGTGTCATCAATACAACTTAAACCGAAATATGAAAATCACTAAATTTTAAAACCACAAAAATCTTTCATTTCACATTATTAACTGAAATATAGACAAGTCTATCAGTCCCCTACAGTCTCAATACAATATCTCAAAAAGGAAACTGATACAAAAGTCTATACTATGACTTTCCCAAAAATCATCCTAGCTGACCGACCTGTGAGCCATTGCTTCTCTTGCCCACGCACTCACACGGTAGAAAGAGTCTATCACGGGAGCTAGGAATCTACTAACGCTGTCCTGAAAAATAATTGCAATGTTGGGTGAGTTTGCGAACTCAATGAGAAACCATCATCGATGGTTCACCCAACTCATGCATATACACACGATATATCACATAGTCACACGATAACACATTCGGAACGCTATATGACAATTTACACATTTTCACAATAACATAAATCAGATATATCACTGCGTAATCGCCACATAATACACGCATTCTCAATTTGCACAATACAGTCAGATGCATAATGCATGCCAATTCTCATTTTATGTCAGTGTTGTGACTGAGCATCAATACTGTCCCAATTCGGGCACATTACACAGTAATCACATTTTAGGCAAGTAGGAGAGCCCTCAGGGTATGCACTACTGCTCGCTCACACTAGGGATAGGAGAGCCCTCTGGGTATGCACTATTCCCTTTCGACCTTAGGCCCTTTCACTGATAATCGAGCTTAAAGCTCTGATCACTAATTGCACCAGTCACAACTATTTATTTACCAATTTTACTCATGTCTAGCATGCACTCACACTTGCACAATCAAATATATACATCAATCGATTCTATTTATCGCATTCAGAACATTTACTCACAATTTCAGCACATCTTTTTCACAGTTACAAGCATTCACATTGGCAAACAACTCACACATTCATAGAACATTTAACACACAAGGATTGAGGAACCAACTAGGTTACTCACCAGAATCTCCGAACTCATCGCCTGAAGTCCCAAAGAATATCCGTGGACTGACTATCCAACGGTGTCTCTATAACAATTTAAACAAATTCTCATCACTAGATGCTCAATCAAAGAAATTCGATAATGCACATGTCTTAATTCAAAGTTGTACGATGCATGTTCATGATTCTCCGGCGCTAAAACCCAATTCTGCAATCTCTTGTCTAATAACCAAAATTCACTATCCACTAGATCAATATCATCCATTAATTTCATAAGTCTCCAATTTAAACTCTCATAGTCATAATAAAATTCTTAGGTTACAATAGGAACTATAATCGACTCTCTTTCTATGATTGGGAACCCGCTAATTTAAATTCGAACTCTTATTCTTTACCACAATTGTAGACCTCTTTCTCTAGTTCATAACGAATCAAGAATCGCCTCAATTGCAGGTCTATATCATAAGTTATGCCCCAAAAATCAAAACACATTATTCAGAAAATTTCGTCCCTCGCTGCGACGCAGGAACCCTTGTCGCGACGTATCCATACGCTCATCGTGACGTACCGATTCCCGTTCGTCGCGACGTACGCTCGTCGCGACATCTACGTTCATCGCGGTGCACGCTCGTCGTGACGTCTAATTATTCCCTCATCGCGACGTGCGGTCGTCTTCTCCAATTTTCTTTTCTTTTCTCTCTCTAAAACCATCATTAATCACCCTAAACTACCTATTTCTTACACAATAAAAACCATAAATGCCTTTAACAACAATAAATAACAACATTAAAGACATTAAACTTACCAAATCAAAGTTCAAATCCTTAAATGTCCGAAAATCCTCCAACATGCTCCAACATCGATTTTCTGTAACATCCCATTACTGTTAGCAAGGGCATTATGGTAATATTGGGTCAGACTGATAGGTTTCGTTGCATTCACTGATCGAGCATATTACTGGCCTCTAATTATAGAGGAACAAGTTTATTGCATATGCACTTATTCATAGGTACATGCATTCATGGTTTTCCGGCATTTTAATTGTGGGTGTGAATTGATTGGATTGTGAACTGAAAACTGACTGGATTATGATTGATTGAGAAATTAGGAGTAAGTGGGTTTGAATGACTGATTTAGAATAGTTTAATTCTAAGAGTGATTGGCTATTGATAGTGGCTTGTAGGAAATTTTCTGGGGATTTGGGAGAAAATGCCCGGACCGAAAATTTTTGAGTGATGAATCGATCGATCAGATAGATCTTGAAAGAATTGTCCAATGGCAATGGAAAAATTTAGAGTTATACTGTTAGGAAATAAAAATGTTAAGCCATTGAAATTTAGAGACTAAAATTTGAACTAATTTGGAGACCTATGTCTATAAATAGCTTAGGTTTGAAATTGGGGATTTTATCCTAAGGCAAAATCGTCTCTTCTCTTCCTCCTCCCACGGTGATCTTCGATCCCTCCCATCGGTGAGGTTCTTCGATCTTTCCTTATGGCTTCTTCTTATTGTGCAAGGCTAACTTGTTATTGTGATTGATGAAGGTTGAGAAGGTTTGAGAGTGGTTAATTGTTGATATTGAAGGTTTTAGGGTTACGGAGATTTGAGAGATTTGTGGTTTTGATCTTCGATTGGTAAGTATTTATGGCTTTAATGTTGTTATTAATGGTTAGTTGTTACATTTATGGCATTTAATGTGTTAGATGGGGTAGTTGAATGTGTTTTATGGTGGTTTTAAGAGTATTAATGGCAGAAATCGGTCGGAGAAGACGATCGGGCCTTCGCACGTCGCGACGAGTGCAGTGGCGTGAGGGCTTCGTCGCGACGAGTAATTAATTTATTCGTCACAATGAGCTTGGTTGGACTTCCCGACGAGCGTGGAATTATACGTTGCGACGAGTGGTCTCCACTTCGCGACGAACGAGCTTTCCACGTCGCGGCGAAGGGACGTAGGTCGCGACGAGGGATGGAAATTCTGAATGGATGAGTGTTAGTTTATTGGGCATAATTTCTGGTATAGACCTCCGATTGAGGTGATTCTCAATTCATTATGAACTAGGGAAAGAGGTCTACAATTGAGGATAATTATGGAAGTTAGAATGTAATTTAAACGGTATTGATTAATAGAGAATAAGGTCAATTATGGTTCACAGTATGACCTAAGCATTGAATTGAGACAATTGGAATTTTAATTGGGATTTTCAATTGAGGTTTTGATCCAATGGATAGGGAATTGCTATAGAGAGTATGAATTGAGGAAATTGAACTGAATTTTAGGAATGGATCGATTATTGTCGATAAATTGAATGACAAGTTAGAATTGGGCATAGGATATCAAAATTGGGTTTTAGCGCCGGAAATCGTGAACATGCATTGTACATAATTCCATTGAGACATATGCATCACTGAATTGTTTAATTGAGCATCTAGTAATGGGACTGTATTTTACTGCTATAAAGGCGCCGTTGGATCGTCATTCCACGGACATTGCTGGAACTTTCAGGCAGTAGCTCGGAAGTTACAGGTGAGTAACCTAGTTGGTTTCTCAAATTCCTGATTGTCTAAATGCTCTATGTGAATTACTTGTCAATGTGAATTGCATGATTACTGAAATGTATATAATTGAATTTCATGCGTTTACTGGATTGGATTGGACTACTGCATGACACTGAGAAATGCAATACTGGGCTTTTATAGCCATACACTGAATTACTGAACACTGCATTACATGCATAAATGCATGATCAGATAATAGATATGTGACCCAAGTTGCTATTATCACTGAAAAGAGCCTCAAGCTCTAACACTGTACTGACCGGGCCTCAAGCCCGAGGGGAGAAATCCCTGACGCGTCCCCCACTGAATACTGACTGAGCACTTGGGCACAATACTGAATAACTAGAAAAGAGTCACATATGCATTGTATACACATGAATGATTGTTTTGTGACAATTACTGAATTATGTGATGACCTGATTTATTGTAAATTGTTATTTGATACTGCAAACTGTTATAAGCTACTGCAAATTGTTATATACTAATTGTATCTTCATCTTGCGTCTTTGTGCATAATCTGCGTAATGCATGATTTGAGTGAACCATCGATGATGGTTTCTCACTGAGTTCACAAACTCACCCAAAATTGTATCTAATTTTTCAGGATCGATAGAGAAGACTCCTAGCTCCGGAGATAGTCTTTTCCTACAGTGCGAGCGTGCTAACAAGAGAAGCGATGGCACACAGGTTGGTCTGCTGGGTTGGACTTTTGCAGATGACTTAGGATATATGCTTATATCAGTTTCCTTTTTGGTGTTGTTTAGGAGACTGATAGACTTGTCTATTCTGAAATTGGATGACTGTATCAAGATTATTTTGGATTTTAAAATTTACTGATTTATGATATTATGGTTTTAATTATTGCGATGCCATGTGGATTAGCAGTCGGATTTTCTGGTAGTGCACCTTTATAGTGGGATACGTGTTGGAGCGACCTTCGGGCGTCCCGATGTGTACCCTACTGTGAGGGGGCGCTACATTTTCACCCTCCATCTTCCTCAAGAATCAAACTAAGCTTGGTATAGGGAGTGATAACAATAAGAAATGATCGAAGATCACACATCAAGGAGACAAAAATCACCAACAAAGAGAAGAGAAACTTTGCCCTAGGAGGAATGACTTTCTTTGATTTTCAAAACCTCAAGTATAAATATAAAGGGTTGATTTAAAACCTATAGATTATAGTCCTCAAATTCATTCAATTTCAGTCTCTAAATTTCAATGGCTCACCATAAAAATTCCTAACCTCGTAAGTCTAACTTTTCCATTCCATTATCCCGTCAATTTCGGAACCGGAATCTAAACCATCAGTCTCTAAGGCATTTTTTCGGTCCAAACCCACAACTCTAAAAATTCTGAAAAAATTTCTATAAATCCTAAAAAATATAAAACACAAGATACTATACTCCAATTTCAATTTTCAAATCTCTAAAATTCAATTCTCACTCCAATTTAACTATACAAACCCAATTATGCCATAATTCTCAAATAAATCATATCTTACAGAAATTTACACTTCAAAACATAATCACAATTAATTGCCGGAAAAATCATGAATGCATGTCACTACGCATATACATGTGAAAAATGATCTGTTTCTCAAAAATCAGAGGCCACAAATAATACTCAATGAATATATGCAGTAAAAATCCTATCCTATCCCAATTACCAATATGCCCATCACATCGGTAATGGGATGTTACACTCAAGCGAATCCGAACAAGAGTCAAGTGATGAAGATGACGAATTATCTTTCATTTCACAGAAGATAAGACGGATGTGGAAGAAGTCCGAAGGAAGTTAGCTCTTCAAGAAGAATAGCAAAGATGAGGGTAAAGCAGAAAAGACATCCATCATATGCTACAAGTGTAATCAACCTAGACATTACAAGTCCGAATGTCCTACTCTAAAGAAGAAACCAAAGAAGAGTAGAGAAGGCAAGAAAAGCATGATGGTAACTTGGGAGGATCTAGATTCGTCAGAATCAGATACATGCTCCGAGACATCAGAGCACGCAAAAATTTGCCTAGTAGTCGAGGAAGAAAGTGATGAGGAGGTAACTTCTGAATACGATAACTTGCATAATGCATGTTCAGAACTACTAGAGGATTCTCATGTTATTCTGAAATAGTACAAACTATTGAAAAAGAAGTATGTAGAAAATCTTAAACATACAGACAAATTAGAGAGAGAAAATATTTGTTTAAAGAAACAAATAGAAGAAACATTTTCACAAAATGAATGAAATGCTAGGAAAATGTACACATCCAAGTGATAAAATTGGATTAGGGTTTACGGGTAATAAGTCTCATTATGAGAAAAAGCATTTTCACAAAATAAAAGATATTACCAAATACGTTTTCATCAACATTCTAGTAAAAAGCATCAAAAGACTCATTATGTGCATATTACTAACCAGAAAGGACCCAAGAAAATATGGGTACCAAAGAGTAAAATAGTTTCTCCTGCAGATATCCTTCCTTGGAAGATGCGACAAGCACCGTTAGTATTTAGACAATGGTTGCTCGCGACATATGACGGGAAGAAGGTCTATGTTCCTAGATCTTCAGTATAAGAAGGGAGGATCAGTGACTTTCGGAGACAACCAGCAGAGCAAGATAATTGGAATCGGTAAAATAGGTAAAGATTCCTTTGCATGCATCGATAATGTATTGCTTGTTGATGGTCTAAAACACAATTTGATTAGTGTCAGTCAATTGTATGATTCTGGTTTCTTAGTCACGTTCAATCAAAATCTTTGTGAAGTCAGAAACAAAGATGGGTCTATATTCTTTTCTACCATGAGAAGAAATAATCTTTACAAAATTGATTTAGAAGATTTTTAAAATCAAAATGTTTCATGTATTCTATCTTCTGAAGAAGAAAGACTAATCTGGCACAAAAAGCTAGGTCATGTCTCTTTTAAACACATTTCAAAGTTGGCAAAATATGATTTGGTAAGAGGTTTACAAAAAATGAGTTTTGAGAAAGATTTTCTCAGTGAAAGTTGTTTGAAAGGGAAACAAGTTAAAACATTCTTTTCTTCTAAAAATTTTGTAACATGTTCTAGACCTTTAGAGTTGTTACATATGGACTTATTCGGTCCAACTAGGATAATAAGTCTTGGTGGAAAGAAATATGGACTTGTTATTGTTGATGACTTTACTAGGTTTTGTTGGATATTATTTTTATCACACAAGAATGAATTGTTTAAGTGTTTTAATGTTGGACCAATGGTGGTTGACAAATTAAATCCCATTTATGTTTTGATAATAATAAAATGTATAGAATTGGTTAAGAAATTGTTTCAGGTATTTTGGGATTAGTATGAAAGAATTATGCAAATCAAGATGGACAAGTGATAAATCATTGAAGAATCAAGATGGAAGTTTCCTTATAAGTGTAAGAGACATTAATAAAGAAGATTATAGAAAATTTGGTTGGATGTTATCGTTGAAGCCAACATAAGTCGACTTGAACAGCATAAGTCGACTTATATATCAAGTGAGAACAAAATAAGTCGACTAGAACAGCAAAAGTCGACTAATATATGAAGATCTGTCAACACAAGTCGACTAATAGTCCATAAGTCGACTTATCGAGGACCACAAGTCGACTTACACAGCACAAGTCGACTTATAGAAGAGCGGAGATACAATTTTACGTAAAATGTTGTCACAAGTCGACTTATACATTCGACAAGTCGACTTATGGGTACAACAAATTAATTCCAACGGTCTAATTGGCCACAAATGGAAAGAAGGAAGTTAATGAATGGTCATAACAATTAGACAACGGCTATATGGGTTCCCAACAACTATTTTCCTTCAAGTATAAGAGTGGATGATCAAGGAAAAATACTAGAGAGGTTCTACAAGAAAAATACTCCACTATTGCTTCATATTTTGCTCACTATTGCTATTATCTTATTACATCATTGTATTGAGCTTTTTTCTTCAATCTTTATATTATTTCTCTTACAATTTGAGTGACTAGTGAAAAGTCACTTGTGAGGTAGCTTGAGCCGGAAATCAAGTGGTGTTGGTAGGATTTGTGCCGAAAGACAAATCGTTTGTAAAGGTAGCTTGAGCCGGAAATCAAGTGGTATTGGTAGGATTTGTGCCGGAAGACAAATCAAGTGTAAAGGTAGCTTGAGCCGAAAATCAAGCGGTATTGTAAGAGTTCACACTGAACTACAAAGTGTGTAATAAAGTGGTTTGCAAAATCCTAAGTGGGAGCTTAGGTAGAGGACGAGGTCTTAGCAGAACCTCTATAAAACAAAGTGTTTGATCTTCTTCCCTACTCTTTTCACTTAAATTTGTTTAAATTGTTTTTGTGTGAATTAACTTCTGATTTTATTATAGAAAATTACAAAAAGCTTAAAGATCTATTCAACCTCCCCTTCTAGATCGCTAACAATTGGTATCAGAGCAGAAGTATCCAGGGATTCACAACAAACTAGCGGAAGAAGGTAAAATAAATTATCGCCCTCCTTTGTTTAATGGTACTAACTATTCTTCTTGGAAAAATCCTATGAGGTATCATATTATAAGTGAGGGAGTAGACTATTGGAAGATCATTATCTTCGGACCATAAGCACCGTTGAAAGAAAATGGTGAGTTAAAAACGGAGCTGGAATACGACGACAATGACTGGAAGCAAGCTTACATCAACGCGAAAGCCATGAAGTTAATTTATTGCGCTCTCACGGTTGAGGAAAGAAACCAAGTTAATTCTTGTACCATCGCTAAAGAAATGTGGGAAAGACTTCGGATCACCCATGAAGGAACCAACCAAGTACGGGAGACAAAGATCAACATGCTTTTCCATGACTATGAAATGTTTGTCATGAAGGAAGGTGAGTCTATTTCCACTATGCTTGATCGTTTTGCAGAAATTATCAATGAATTAGGAAATCTTGGAAAGCACATGACAGATAGCGAGAAGGTGAAGAAGATTCTCCGCTCACTACCAAAAGAATGGGACTCACAAGTCACCGCCATTATGGAATCCAAGGATCTCAATCATTTGGAATTCAACGCCTTGGTGAGATCACTTATCAACTATGAGATCATTCTCAAATCAAGAGCAGGTAGAGGTAAGTCACAAAAGTCAATTGCTTTAAAAGCTAATGTTTCTTCTCTTGATGAAAGTGACAAAGAAATAGATAAAGAAGAAGAAGACGAAGAAATATCAATGTACACCAGAAATTTGAGAAAGTTCAAAGGACTGCTCAAAAATAAGAGAAAATAATTAAGTGGCGGAAGAAATGGAGAAACGAAGAAGTATACTGTAGAAAGAAGGTCTAAAGGCTATGAAGAAAAGAAGAGTTCAATCTTTAGAAAAATGACAAGTATGACAAAGGGAAAAAGAAATCTAGCCTTGTAGCCACGTGGAGTGATGATGAGGAAACATATCAAAGCAATGATGAAAACAACTTTGCTCTTATGGCAGATAGCTTCTTGACAAGTGATGATGAGGATGAGGTAATAATCTCAGATCAAGAACTTAGAGATTCTTTTATTGCTTTACAAATTGATTTTGAATAAGCTATTAAGATCAACAAGAAATTGAGAAAGAAAATAAGAGAACTAGTTGCTGAAAATAGTGTTTTGCTTAAGACTGTTGATGATTTGGAATGCACTAAGGAAGATCATTCTGCATGCCTTACTGAAAAAGAAAATCTTACTAATGAACTTGGTAGACTTAGAAAGGAGTTTTCTTATATGGTTGGAAAATTTGCTGGTGGAAATGCAAAGTTTGAAGAGATGTTGTCTTTACAAAGATATTCAATTTCTAAACATGGTTTAGGATATGATCCTTTTCATAGAGATTATTCCTTGATTTCTAAATTCACTAAAGACGAAAATGTTGCTCAATGTGTTAGATACTTGAAAGATGGTCATATAGAAATTGCATGTAAAAGTATTAGGAGATGTATAAATGTTAAGAAAATTTGGGTGATTAAAGGTACAAAACCTCCTAATGTGGTTTATATGACTAACCAAAATGGACCCAAGATGGCTTGGGTACCAATGAGAAGAAAGGATGTTTCAGTTGTAGGTACAAGCAAGGAATGAAGATCAACCAAGCACATGGTACATTGATAGTAGATGTCGACTAATTGGTGACAAGTCTGCTAACAAGTCGACTTGTGTGGGTCAATAAGTCAACCTATGATGTACACAACACTATGGAAATGAAGAAATTTTAGGATAAGTCGACTTATAAAAATCGACAAGTCGACTTATGAGGGTCGATAAGTCGACTTATGGAGGTAAAACAAGTCGACTTATGTTTACACGGGTTCCATTGTTGGATTGTTATGTTATGTAATGACTTAGCATTTTCTTTGTGTTTGCTTATGAACTGCCAGACGAATATAAGTCATCTGAGTCTTCGTTAAAAATTCTTTTTAATTCCAAAATCTCCGAAAACATATTCTCTTCTACTTTTGAGATTTATTCATGATGATGTTTCTCCACCATGATGGTTTTTGTATCTAGCCAAGACCAACATTTCATATTATTTGTATTTGCTTGCTACTTGAGACTATTTGTGTTTGATGACTTGCTTCTCTATTTAATGTGATTGCGATATTTCATCTATTGTTGGTTTGTATTAGTTGTTTTGATTATGACAAAAAGGGGGAGAAAAATGAGAAATTGGATATTCTTTAGTTACTTGATTAAGGGGGAGCATGTATGTTAAATTGTCCCTGATGAATTTGATCTTACAAGGTTATTAAATTCAATGATTTATATGATTGAGGGGGAGACTTCTAATCAGAATGACAAGGTATAAAAACCTTGATCAATGTTTCTTTGTTTTCATTTCTTAAATAATTTCTAAGTGTTTTGTCATTATCAAAAAGGGGGAGATTGTTGGACCAATGGTGGTTGACAAATTAAATCCCACTTATGTTTTGATAATAATAAAATGTATAGAATTGGTTAAGAAATTGTTTCCGGTATTTTGGGATTAGTATGAAAGAATTATGCAAATCAAGATGGACAAGTGATAAATCATTGAAGAATCAAGATGGAAGTTTCCTTATAAGTGCAAGAGACATTAATAAAGAAGATTATAGAAGATTTGGTTGGATGTTACCGTTGAAGCCAACATAAGTCGACTTGCACAGTATAAGTCGACTTATATATCAAGTGAGAACAACATAAGTCGACTAGAACAACATAAGTTGACTAATATATGAAGATCTATCAACACAAGTCGACTAATTGTCCATAAGTCGACTTATCGAGGACCACAAGGCGACTTACATAGCACAAGTCGACTTATAGAAGAACAGAGATGCAATTTTACGTAAAATGTTGTCACAAGTCGACTTATACATTCGACAAGTCGACTTATGGGTACAACAAATTAATTCCAACGATCCAATTGGCCACAAATGGAAAGGAGGAAGTTAAGGAACGGTCATAACAATTAGACAACGGCTATATGGGTTCCCAACAGCTATTTTCCTTCAAGTATAAGAGTGGATGATCAAGGAAAAATACTAGAGAGGTTCTACAAGAAAAATACTCCACTATTGCTTCATATTTTGCTCACTATTGCTATTATCTTATTACATCATTGTATTGAGCTTTGTTATTCAATCTTTATATTATTTCTCTTACAATTTGAGTGACTAGTGAAAAGTCACTTGTGAGGTAGCTTGAGCCGGAAATCAAGTGGTGTTGGTAGGATTTGTGCCGGAAGACAAATCATTTGTAAAGGTAGCTTCGATAGGAAATCAAGTGGTATTGGTAGGATTTGTGCGGGAAGACAAATCAAGTGTAAAGGTAGCTTCGAGGCGAAAATCAAGCGGTATTGTAAGAGTTCACACTGAACTACAAAGTGTGTAATAAAGTGGTTTGCAAAATCCTAAGTGGGAGCTTAGGTAGAGGACGTAGGTCTTAGCACCGAACCTCTATAAAAACAGTGTTTGATCTTCTTCCCTACTCTTTTCACTTAAATTTGTTTAAATTGTTTTTGTGTGAATTAACTTCTGATTTTATTGTAGAAAATTACAAAAAGCTTAAAGATCTATTCAACCCCCTCTTCTAGATCGCTAACATTTAAGACCCTTTCCAGAAAGTTACAGATTGAAAAAGGAGTATCTATAGCCAGTATCAGGAGTGATCATGGTGGAGAGTTTGAGAATGAGAAGTTTAGATTATTTTGTGAGGAGATTGGAAATTTTCACAATTTCTCTGCTCCAAGAACCCCACAACAGAATGGAATTGTTGAAAGGAAGAACAGGACGATTCAAGAGATGGCAAGGACTATGTTGTGTGAGATGAATCTTCCTAGGTACTTCTGGGCAGAAGCTGTGAATACAACGTGTTATATTCAGAATAGAATACTGTTGCAATCTGTGTTGAAGAAGACTCCTTATGAGTTATGGAATGGAAGGAGACCGAACATATCTTACTTTTATCCATTCGGTTGCAAATGCTCTATTCTGAATACAAAGGAGTTGTTGGATAAGTTCGATTCAAAGACCTATGCAGGAATTTTTCTAGGCTACTCATCATCGTCTAAGGCATTTCGAGTATATAACCTTACCTCAAAGACAGTTGAGGAAACCATCCATGTTAAGTTTAATGATCTATCCCAAGACCGTAAGGAAGATGACATGGAAAGTGAAGGTCCTTCGAAGAACTTAGATGATGCAACAGAAACTCCATCATTAGGAACTCAAGTAGACAAGGTTGAGGATATTCCGGAAACTATTGGATTGAAAAGAGGTTGGAAATATAGAAATTCTCATCCAAAAGAGCTAATTATCAGGGAGACCTCAGAAGGATTTAGAACAAGGTCCAAATTCAAAAGAGAAGCTAATATGGCTTTCATTTTTAAAATAGAGCCTAAGAAGATTGAGGAAGCTCTTCAGGACGAAGCTTGGATTTTAGCCATACAAGAGGAGCTGAATTAGTTTACTAGGAATAAGGTTTGGTCCTTAGTTCCAAGACCCTCGAAGAAATCCATTATAGGAACCAAATGGGTTTTCAAGAATAAGCTAGACGAATCAGGCAGAGTGAGTCGGAATAAAGCTAGATTAGTAGCGCAAGGCTATAATCACCAAGAAGGAATAGACTACAATGAGACATATACTCCAATAGCAAGACTTGAAGCTATTAGGATTTTGCTAGCATATGCTATTTGTCACGATATAAAGTTGTTTCAGATGGATGTGTAGAGTGCTTTTCTGAATGGTTTTATAGACGAAGAGGTGCATGTTAAGCAACCTCCTGGCTTTGAGGATGTTAAGAATCCAGATCATGTCTATAGACTTCATAAAGAGTTATACAGCTTGAAGCAAGCTCCTAGAGCTTGGTATGATCGTCTGAGCACTTTTCTCTTAGAGAGTGGTTTTAGTAGAGGTCAAGTTGATAAGACACTTTTTAGAAAGAATTACAAGAATGAGTTTATTTTGGTACAAATCTACATTGATGATATTATATTTGGTACTACTTCAAAGAAGTTATGTATGAGTTTTGAGAGTTTGATGAAAAATGAGTTTGAGATGAGTATGATGGGTGAGTTAAAGTTCTTTTTTGGGTTGCAAGCTAAGCAAACAGAAGAGAAAATTTTTATCCATCAACAAAAATATGTGAAAGAGCTGTTGGGTAAATTTGATATGCATAACGTAAAGCCTATGGCTACTCCGATGCACCCTTCGAACCTTTTGTCGAAAGATGAACTTGGTAAGAAGGTGGATCAAACCTCAGATATAGGGATGATCGGCTCTTTATCAGATCTTCTGACAAGCGGACTGATATTCATTCGGTGTATGCTTGTGTGCAAGGTTTCAGGCTGATCTTGGAGAGTCTCATTTTATTGCTGTTAAAAGGATTATGAGATATCTCGCAGGTACTACTGATCTTTGCTTAATGTTTGAGAAAGGTAAAGATTTCAGGTTAATCAGATATTGCGATGCGGACTATGCAGGAGATAGGATTGAAAGGAAGAGCACTAGTGGAGTATGTGACTTTCTTGGCACAAACCTAGTTTCCTGGTCAAGCAAGAGACAAAGCTCAATCGCTCTATCAACTGCCGAAGCCGAGTACAAGTCTGCCGCAAGCTGTTGCTCACAAACATTGTGGATTAAATATCAAATGGAAGATTATTCAGTTCGAGAAGAGGAGATCTCAATCTATTGTGACAACACCAGCGCCATCAATTTGTTAAAGAACCCAATACAGCATTCGAGAGTAAAGCATATCGAAGTCAGACACCATTTCTTGAGAGACTACGTTCATAGAAAGGTGGTGGGATTACAGTTCATTGAAACAGAGTATCAATGGGCAGATATCTTCACTAAACCATTGAGTGAAGATTGGTTCAAGAAAATCAGACGGAACCTTAACATGGTTATGTTAAATGACCAGTCAGGCTAGAAGATCGTCAAAGTTAACGGCGTTAAAAACAGTGGTTTACAGCTGGTAACTTCTCTCACAAGAAAGTTTTGGAGGGAAAAGTTTGATAGCTTTGAGGATCCCAACGATTCTAGAAACCACCGGATAAGACCCTATGAGTAGTCTGAAACTATAATCATTTCGATTACTCTCAATCCCAAACGTTTCATCTCTCTCTCTAAAAACTCTTGTAAACAACTTTACCTTTAAAGAACACCTTACCAGAGACAATTTCTATTCAGAATCAATGGAGCCAGCTATGATTTATGGAAGACATGTGCACTTCGAATCTCTGAGGAGTGACGACATGGATGTTGAACCAGAGATTGTAGAGGCTGGATGGAGAAATTTCTTCCAGGTGCAGGAACTGGTATACACTGATGAAGTATATGACTTTTGGAAGAATGCGCAACTGGTGGACAAAACTATTGTCTCCACAGTAGATAGGATATCTATTGTTGTGACGAAGGAGATAATAGAAAAGGTGACTGAGTGCATATCGGTTGGAGAAACCTTGTCAACCAAAGCCAAATGGATGACAACAGTGAGTATGAAGGAAGAAGATGTTAGTAAACAGCTATATGGAGTGAATGACCCATCGGAGAGGAAGACCTCGAGTCTGGTCCCAAAAGCTGGGGTTCTTCATGCGATTTTGTTTAACTGCATCTTACCTAGAATAGGGTCAAGGCATTTAGTGACTAACTTGGATGAGCAGTGCCTGTTCTACTTGTTAAATCACCGCCCCATAGATCTACCATATCTAATCTTTCATTATATGGTTAAGGGGATGAAGGATACGAACAGTTATCCTTACGACATGCTTCTCACGAGGATTTTTAGGGAATCTAGAGTCCTTCTTCACAGAGGATATAGAAGTATGATATCTTCCAAGAGTTCTATTAACTCAGATACGGTAAGAAGAATGAGCTTGAAGACTATAGTGAAAGAAGAAGCATATTCTATGAAGAAAGCTAGAACTGAGGGGGAGCAGTTATTGAAGAAGTCTCCCGCTAGAAGTTCTAAATCTCAAGAAAGTTTGAGGATGCCCATAGAAGAAAGAAGAAAATTGTTTGGAAGCCCCTTGATTAAACAGGCGATTTCTCAAAGAGAAGTTAGCCTAGTTTGAAGGACAGAAGAAGGTGCGTTGAAAAGAAAAGGAGAGAATCTTCTGGGTGAAATTTCCAAGAAGGTGAAGAGATCACCGAGGATTCGTACTCTGAGATAGCAGGAAGAAAAGAAAGCCAGAGAATAGAGTCAGGAAGAAGTCTCGAAATCTCACGCACCAAAGGCAATCAGATCTCTAGTCTCTATCTTACAAGAAGACTCAGCCAAACAGGCTAAGGAGACTGAGAAGAAGAGGAAATCGGAGTATGAGAAGCGGAAATCTCAAGTTCAGAAAACTCCGAGACTGACTGAGGCAGCGGAGAAGACTAAAGACGTTAGTCGAAAGAAGTGTAGCGTCCCCTTACCGTAGAGTACCAACCGGAACACCCGTAGGTTATCTCGGTACATATCCTACGATAAGAGAGAACTATAGACAAACAACTATAAACTCCACATGGCATCACAATAATAAAACAGTAATATGAAATTGAAACTTTTTAAAACCAAACTGTGTTCCATTTCATTTCATCAAACTCAGTAATTTATACAACTGTTAGTGTTCTCAATCTGTACATCACTCTGAACACTTAACCCAAAAATATTATATACAACAAGACAAAAATAGCAGTCCTAACTAGGTCATCTCAAAAGAAATCCGAGCTGACCGACCTTTAAGCCATAGCCTCTCTCGCTAATCTGATCTACGCGGCTCTACAGTCTCTCAGGAGCTATCAGTCTACTCTCGATCCTGAAAAATAGCTTACAATTTTGAGTGAGTTTGCGAACTCAGTGAGGAATCATCATCGATGGTTCGCCCAATTCATGCATCACATAAACAAACTACAGAGTCAATCCAATAACACAGACAGAAGAAACACATCACAATTGTCTCAGGCACTTTTGCCTTATTCCAGTTTAAGTATTCAGTCAGTTAAACATGTATACAATGCATATGTGACTCTTTTCCAGTTTATTACAGTGTTGTGACCGAGCACTTAACAATAAACAGTATGCAGTAGACGCGTCTAGGGAGTAGGAGAGCCCTTCTCCCTTCGAGCTGGAGGCTCTTTTTCAGTATCAGTGGCGACTCTGGTCACAACTGTTATTATCCATTTTCGCCTTTGTGTATGAAATGCATATGCCTAATTTAACAGCCAATGTATCACAATCAGTCAATGTAACACAATTAGGTCACATCCGAGGCAAAGCAATTAATCACAGTATATCACAGTAATAGCAAACAATTCACAATTTGCACATCAAAACACTTCTATGTCAGATCTTCCAATTCATCGGACCATTTGTCCGGAATCCAGTCAGAAACAAACACAACAACTAATCCCACCAATATTCCCCACATTAGACATATAATAATTGAATGAAAACCATCTCAGTCACTCACCTATCACTTCCGAGCTAATGCCGGGAAGGCTCTGCAACGTCGGTGGATCGACGCTCCAAATGTGCCTCTATAATGATCAGAGAACAAACCCATTACTAATTGTTCAATTGGAACGATTTAATGATGCACATGTAGCAATTAAAAAGTGTACAATGCATGTTCATGATATTCCCGGCCCTAAAACCACAATTTTCAATCACAAAAATCCGTCTAAAAATTAGAAATCTTACGGCACTGAAATTACTAAATTAGGACCTCTATAGGTCCAAAAATAAATAAAACAGTGACCAAAGAACTATTACCCGGACACACGTCAATTTTTCGTCCAAAAATTCTTAAAAGAACACAAAAATCAAATAAAACAATTAATATATATATATATATATATATATGCTGCCCCTGTTTCCTTCTCTTTTTTTCTTATTTTCAAACCGAAATTCAAACACCAATAACTCTTTGCAAACAATTCAGAAAATTACAAAACATATCTCGTTGAAAAGATCATGAAAACTTCTACAAGTTTTATGAAGACCATAAAAATCAAATTCACCCCTAAGGGTATCAAAAATCTAATCGAAGCTACTGCCCAGTCAATGCCTCTCAAAACAGTGCAGGATTTTGCAAAATCCATAACTTCCCAGTTCCTCAGTCAAAAATTACAAAATAAATGCCCAAAGAAAGATCAAAATGTTTTCTACAACTTTCATGAATAACCTGAAATCAAATTCAATTGCTAACTAGGTCAAACAATTCAACAAAGAATCTGCCCACTGCAATTACCCAATCTGGACAGTAATTTTCTAACAAGCATAACTCCTTGAACAAATGTCAAAAAAATCACTACCTTATATCACTGGAAAGATAAAACATCATACTTCAATTTTCATGAAGAGCTTAAAAGCCAATTCCATCTCTAACAAGCTCAAAACTGCCATGCAAGTGACTGCCCTGTATGTTGCCTCTGTTTCCTTCTCTCTTTTTTTTTTTTCCTATTTTCAAACTGAAATTCAAACACCAATAACTCTTTGCAAACAATTCAGAAAATTACAAACCATATCTTGTTGGAAAGATCATGAAAAATTTTACAAGTTTCATGAAGACCATAAAAATCAACTTCACCCCTAAGGGTGTCAAAAATCTAATCAAGCTACCGCCTACCAATGCCTCTCAAAACAAGGAGATTTTGCAAAATCCATAACTTCCCAGTTCCTCAGTCAAAAATTACAAAATAAATGCCCAAAGAAAGATCAAAATGTTTTATACAAATTTCATGAACAACCTGAAATCAAATTCAATTGCTAACTAGGTCAAACAATTCAACAAAGAATCACTAACGCAATTACCCAACTGACAGTAATTTTCTAACAAGCATAACTCCTTGAACAAATGTCAAAAACAATCACTACCTTATATCACTGGAAAGATAAAACATCATACTTAAATTTTAATGAAGAGCTTAAAAGCTAATTCCATTTCTAACAAGCTCAAAACTGCCATGCAATTGACTGCCCTGATCAGCTAGGTTCAGTTTTTGAAAATTCATTACTCCCAAATCTGATATCTAAAAATAGCATGCTATATGCCATTTTCAAGATAATTGTTTCCTCTAAAAATTTTCAGAAGATCACTTGAGCTAATTCAAATCACAGAAATCTCTAAATTTGCTTCCAAGCACAATGCTCACAAAACCTACACTTATGGCTAAGTTTCACCCAAATGCACATAACCAGTCAATAGTCAACAATTCATATCTCCCAATACACATATCGAAAAATTTCAAAATCAGTGGAAATGGAAAGCTAACATGATAGGCTTCAACTTTCATGAAGACCATTTTCACCAATTCCTTCTAAATTAATCTAGAAAAATTATCAAAAGTTTAGGTCATCTCATTCAGTTACTGTTCACACAGTCCACAATAGTAACTTTACAAGCCAAAATTCAACCTCTTAAGGCTACAGTTAGACAACACCTATTTCACAAGAAATCTTAGCCAATCAACTAAAGTTTCATTTGGTCCAAACCTCACCTCATTTGCATAACCACACAATTAGTTATGATCAAAACAGTGCAACAGGTACAAAAATCAATTTTCCAGCTTTGTTACTAAACTTAGATCCTATCACTTCCAATGCCAATAACACGTCAATAAGCATCCAAACGGACAAGAAATCAGCCACTAGATCATCACTACTTTCACTTAAGCCAAGAGACAAAATTTGGCAGCACTTAACTCTTCATTTCCATGCAAGAATAATCATCAAACTCAATCCAAAATCAAGCTAAAACCAAGTTAAAACACATCATTCATGCTAACTTCCTCAAGTCATACTGTAACATCCCGTTACCGATGTGAAGGTCATATTGGTAATTTGGATGGGTTAGTGGGGTGCATTCATAATTGAACTGCACGTGCATTTTTGCCTCTGCATCAGTGATAATTGAGTAAATTACACATGCACATATAGCGTCATGCATTCATGATGGTTCCAGCATTTAAATTGTGATTATAAGTTAAATTGTGAATTTTGAGATAGTTGAGTTAGATTTGATTTAAAGTGAAATTAGGGATAATTTGAGTGGAATAGTTGAGTTAGAGTGAGAATTGAATTTGTGGAATTGGAAATTTAGATTTAAGTTTAGGATCGAGTGTTTTATAATTTTGAAAAATTATAGGAATTTTTCTGAAATTTTTAGAGTTGTGTGTCCGGATCGGGAAAATGACTTAGAGACTGATGATTTTAGATTTCGGTTCCGAAAGTGAGTGGCAAATGGCTTGGAAATTTAGATCTGTGAGTTTGAGAATTTTTGTGATGAGCCATGTGAAATTTAGAGACTGAGATTAAATGAAATTGAGGACTATGATTTATAGGTTAAATTGACCCTTTATATATATAGTTATAAGGTTTTGAATTTTGAGAGTTAAGCAATTTTCTTCTTCTTCCCCTTTTGCTCTCTGTCGTCGATCTTCCCCTTTCCCCCTTGGAGATTTTCGTTGGTTTCCCTTCTATTGTGGCTAAAGATCTGCTGGATCATTTGAGTTGTTGATGTCTAGCTTGAAGTTGGAGGCTCATCGTTGGTGTTAGAGGATTGAGAAATTTCGGAAGATTTTTAGGGTTCCGTTCGATTATGTGATTTGGTAAGTTTATTGTGTTTAATGTTGTATTTATGGTTGTTTATGGCATTTATGGTGTTTAATGAGTTAGATGTGAGTAGATGAGTGTGTTTATTGCTAGTATAGAGAGAGAATGGTTGAAAATGGCGGAAAAAACGGATCGGAGAAGAAGAAGTTGGGCCGCACGTCGCGACGTCTGAAAAAGGGTCACACCGCGGCGAGAAAGGTGTGTTTCGCTGGCGAAGTCGAACGAGACGCCATGGCGAATGGATTTAGACGCCGCGGCGAGTCAAGTGGTAAGCGTCGCGGTGAGGAGAAGAGAGGTGTTCGCCGTGGCGAACGGTTCCATCGCCCATGGCGTCCCTTTCAGGCGCCACTTGACGAAAATGAGGTCGTGACGAGGACATATTTTAAGAAGGGTTGATTTGGATTTTTAGGGCATAACTTTTGGTGTAGACCTCTAATTGGGGTAATTCTGGATTCGTTATGAACTAGAGAAATAGGTCTACAATTGTGATAAAGATTGAGAGTTCAAAATTTTAATTGGTGAGATAACAATTATCGAAAGAGAGTCAATTTCAGTTTCTAGTGCAACCAAAGAGTTATGTTTTGACTAATGGGAGTATAATTAGAGTTTTAAATGAGGGATTTGAGAAATCGATGGATGCTATTGTGTGAATTAGTTGCCAACGTGAGTGATACAAATGTGAATCAGTGTACAGAATTATGAGTAAGTGTTCTGATTGTGACAAGCGAGTGAAGTGATATATATATATGTGCTAGTGACTGTGCAAGTGTTAGTGCATACTAGGCATGATTATAAGTGGTAACTAAACAGTTGTGACTGAAGCATTTAGTGAGCAGAGCTTTAAGCTCGATTATCGATGAATGGGCCTAAGGCCAAAAGGGAATAGTGCATACCGGAGGGCTCTCCTATCCCAATGTGAGCGGCGAGTGCATACCACGAGGGCTCTCCTACTTGCGAAAATGTGATCATTGTGAAAAGTGCCCGACTCGGGACAGTGTTAACGCTCAGTCACAACAATGACATAAAATGAGAATTTGCATACTTTGTGCATCTGACTGTGTAGTGAAATTGAGAATGCGTGTGATATGCGACAATTGTGAAGTGACATGTCTGAGCTATGTTATCGTATAAATGTGTAAATTGTGTACAGTGTTCTAAAATGCGTTAAAGTGTACTATGTGATATATTATGTGTATATGCATGAGTTGGGTGAACCATTGATGATGGTTTCTCATTGAGTTCGCAAACTCACCCAATATTGCAATATATTTTTCAGGACAGCGTCAGTAGGATTCTAGCTCCCGTGATAGATTTTCCTGCCGTGCGAGTGCGTGATCAAGTGAAGCGATGGCACACAGGTCGGTCAACTGGGGCGATTTTTGGGATGATCTTAGTATAGACGTTTGTATCAGTTTCCCTTTTTGGATTATTGTATTTAGCCTGTAGGGGACTGATAGACTTGTCTATATTTTGGATTGATGCTATGAAATGAAAGTTTATTATGGTTTTAAATTTTAGTGATTTGCATATGCGGTTTAATTGTATTGATGCCATGCGAGTGTTTAGTGATTGTTTTCATTAGTAACACTTCCTTGCTGTGGGATATTCGTCGGAACGACCCACGGGCGTCTCGGTGCGTACCCTACGGTAAGGGGGCGCTACATTAGGTGGTATCAGAGCATAGTTTGGCATCTTTTGGGCATAGTGTATTTTAGGCTTGAATTTCAGTGAGAAAAGCGAAAATTGATCAGATTCTTGTTGTTGTAGGTAATCCGTTCTTGGAGAGCAAGTGGATCAACCAGCTGACCTAGGATCCGTGGGAGCTAGTAGAGAGTCCCCTGTGCCTCATTCTGATGAGCTATCTCCCAGAGTTCCCGTGAGACGGGAGAGGAGGTATGATAGATCTGCAAGGTGGAGTCGTTGACTTTATGGCAAAGACCGACCCTCTTGAGGGTGAGGTTGGTTAGAGAGGACCTGAGAGAGTCTGGACGGATGGATTGTGAAGCAGAGGAGAGGTTCGATTATGCAGTGTCTTTGCTTCAAGGTCCGGCTTATCAGTGGTGGAAGACTGTTCCGGGCAGTTCCACCAGGCCCTGTATGTTGACATGGGATGATTTTTCGACGGCATTCATGGATAACTTTATGCCCAAGGTTTATTTAGAGATGAAGATGCAGGAGTTTCTTGAGTTGAGACAGGGGCAGATGTTAGTGGCAGATTATGAGGTTAGGTTTAATGAGCTGTCGGCGTATGCGTCTGTTTTGCTTGCCTCTGAGTTTGATAGGTGTCGGAGGTTTGAGGGCGGACTCAATATGGAGATCCGTACCAGATTGGCCCGATCGGACAAGGACACCTTTATTGAGCTGAGAGCGGCAGCCGTGAGGATTGAGCGATTCTCGAGGCGAGTCGACTGAGGGATCGGGACCTAGGGGCAAGAGGCCCAGTGATAGTCGTGGCGATGCTAGTAGAGGTTCAAGAAGCGTCGAGCAGGGCCCTTGGTCCATTGGAGGAGCTCGACAGTCTGGTTTTAGGCAGAGAGGCAGATTTGCTCATTCTAGTGGTGGTCGTAGCGGTGCTAGAGGTTCAGGCCCGACGATCCCGCTATGTGAGTATTGTGAGAGGAGACACGATGGGGAGTCTTTGGAGGTTTACTGGGAGCGTGTCTCAAGTGTGGTTCCATGGACCATCACTCAAGAGTGTCCTTTTCTTGTGGAGGCCGATCCGTATGGTGGTAGATCAGCAAGATACTACCTCGGTGCAGCAGAGCCGTGGAGGTGGATCTGGATGGAGAGGTCGAGGTCGAGGCCGAGGCCGAGCTGAGGGATCCGTAGTGAGGTCCGAGGGACAGAGCAGCCGTCAGCAGTCCCAAGCTAGAGTCTATGCTATGACTCGGCAGGAGGCTGTGAGTCTCAGGATGTTATTCTTGGTATGCTTGATTTACGGCTTTGAGGTTTATTCATTGATGGATCCTGGATCCACTCATTCTTTCATTGCACCGCATGTGGCATATAGACGACATTGTGATAGGGAGAGATTGCAGTGTGGGTTAGAGGTGAGTACACCCTAGGTAGTCTGACGGCGATTTTGGGAGAGGTCTGCGAGGGTGTCCAGATAGTGATTGATCGAGCAGAGTTGAAAAGGACACGATAGTTTTGTCTTTGAGAGATTGATCGATTCTAGGGATGGGTAACTACTCGCATAGGGCTGTGATGGATTATTATACCAAGGAGGTTGTGTTAGAATCTCCTAGTCAGCCTAGAGCTATTTTTCGAGGTGTTAGTCAGGTAGTGCCAGCTAGGATGATTTC
The DNA here is from genome assembly GCA_029891385.1 of Erythroxylum novogranatense. Taxonomy (NCBI): domain Eukaryota; kingdom Viridiplantae; phylum Streptophyta; class Magnoliopsida; order Malpighiales; family Erythroxylaceae; genus Erythroxylum; species Erythroxylum novogranatense. The sequence continues at coordinate 77,260,086 of CM057230.1, read as the reverse complement.
CTTCGAAAGTGCCACGAGGTTGATGCGGGGAGGATGTGAGGCCTATCTGGCTCACGTGGTTGATTCCAGGGTTGAGCAGAGGTTGCAGGATATTCCCGTGATTAGGGAATTTCTGGATGTGTTCCCCGATGAGTTACCGGGTTTGCCGCTGGATCAAGAGACGGAGTTTGAGATAGACCTCGTTTGTGTACCGCCCTATATCTATACCTCCATATAGGATGGCACCGTGGAACCGGGCGGAGCTTAAGGCTCAGTTGCAGGAGTTGTTGGATAAGGGGTTCATTAGGCCGAGTGTTTCGCCTTGGGGAGCTCCAGTGTTGTTTGTGAAGAAGAAGGATGAGACTTTGAGGTTGTGCATCGATTATAGGCAGCTGAATCGAGTGACAGTGAAGAATAAGTATCCGATGCCTAGGATCGATGATCTATTTGACCAGTTGCAGGGAGCTCAAATGTTTACTAAGTTGGATCTGCGGTCAGGGTATTTTCAGTTGAGGATTGCAGAGGCCGATGTGCCTAAGAGTGCTTTCAGGAGCAGGTATGGGCATTTCGAGTTCTTAGTGTTGCCGTTCGGGTTGACCAACGCCCTGGCAGCCTTCATGGCCTTGATGAATAAGGTCTTCCAGCCCTACCTGGATCAGTTCGTGATTGTGTTTATTGATGATATTTTAGTGTATTCGAGGAGTAGACAGGAGCATGCGGAGCATCTGAAGATTGTATTGCAGATCATGAGGGAGAGACAGTTGTATGCCAAATTCACAAAATGTGAATTTTGGCTGGACGAGGTGGTGTTCTTGGGCCACATTGTATGCGTGAGGGTATCGGGTGGACCTCACAAGATTGAAGCGATGAGGAGTTGGGAGATTCCGAGGGCGTGTCAAAGTTGAGGAGTTCCTCGATTTAGCGAGGATATTACGGAGGTTTATCGAGGGTTTCGATGATCTCGGTTGCTTTGACAAAACCGAGGAAAATGTGGCCTTGGATGGGTGATGAGTGTCAGAGGAGCTTTGAGAAGCTTAGGCATCGATTGACTACGGTGCCAGTGTTAGCTTTGTCGTCAGGGTCCGGAGGTTTCGAGGTATTTAGTGATGCTTCGCAGCAGGATTAAGCGATGTTACGATGCAAAGACGGAGAGTTATAGCGTATGCCTCGAGACAGGTGAGGTCTCACGAGGTTAATTATCCAGTGCATGATTTGGAGTTGGCTGCAGTGGTTTTTTCTTTGAAGATCTGGAGACATTATTTGTATGGGGAGGCGTTCGGATCTTCACCGATCATAAGAGTCCGAGATATCTGTTGAGTCAACAGAGTTGAATCGAGGAGATGAGGAGATGGATCGATTTGTTGAAGGACTATGACCGCGATTGAGTATCATCCAGGGAAGGCCAATGTGGTGGCAGATGCGTTGAATAGGAGATTTCATATCAGTGCAGCTCAGATTCAGATTGAGAGATTGCCCAGCTTGATTCAGTTGAGAATGCTTAATGTGCAGATGGATTTGGCTCAGGATGGAGCCTTGATTGCTACCTTGAGGCTGAGGCCTATGTTGCAGGACAGGATCAGGAGAGTCCAAGGTCAGGATCCAGTGTTAGTGAGATTGATGGATAGAGTCAGATCAGGATTGACTACTGATTTTGAGTTGAGAGATGGGACTCTTTGGATGGGTCAGAGGCTTTGCGTGTCAGATGTTGATGACCTGAGATGAGAGATTTTGGAGGAAGCGCATGTGGTCGCTTATGCGATGCATCCTGGCGTTGCCAAGATGTATAATACCCTTAAGTTGCATTTTTGGTGGCCAGGCATGAAGAGGCAAGTGGCAGAGTTCGTTTCTCGGTGTTTAACGTGCCAGCAGGTTAAAGCTGAGAACCAGGCCCCAGTTGGGAGATTGCATTCGTTACCCATTCCAGAGTGGAAATGGGAGCGAATCACTATGGATTTTATTATGGGGTTGCCTAGGACGCCGAGGCAGCATGATGCGATCTGGGTCATAGTGGATTGGTTGACCAAATCGGCTCACTTCTTGTCAGTGCGAGAGAATAATACTCTTGATCAGTTGGCCCAGAAGTATGTGGTTAAGATTGTGCGACTGCATGGGGTCCCGAGATCGATCTTGTCGGATAGGGATCAGATTTACTCGAGGTTACGGAGGAGCTGCGATCGACTTTGATTCGAGGTTGAACTTTAGTACATCATTTCATCCTCAGATAGATGGGCAGAGTGAGAGGACGATCAAGACTGTTGAGGATATGCTGAGAGCTTGTGTATTAGAGTTCAGAGGTGCTTGGGATTAGTACTTGGCTCTGGTTGAGTTTGCGTACAATAATCAGTACCAGAGCAATATTGGGATGACACCGTATGAGGCCTTATATGGGAGACCGTGTAGATCACCTCCTTACTGGGATGAAGAGGGTGTGAGGATGCTTGAGGGTCCCGAGCTGATCCAGGATACAGTGGATAAAGTGAGGTTGATTCGGAGTCGCATCAAGGCGGCTCAGGATAGACAGAAGAGTTATGTGGATTAGCATCGACGTGAGATGGAGTACAGTGTGGGCGAGAGAGTGTTCCTTCGAGTGTCATCTTGGAGAGGAGTGCTAAGATTTGGCTATAAAGGCAAGTTGAGTCCTCGGTATGTCGGTCCGTATGAGATTACTGAGAGGATTGGACCATTAGCCTATAGATTGGCTTTGCCTAGTGAGATGTCCCAGTTGCATGATGTGTTTCATGTGAGTATGCTCCGGAGATACCACTCAGACCCGACTCATGTGATTCCGGCTCAAGAGATTGAGATAACGAATGATCTGAGTTATGTTGAGGAGCCGATGCAGATTATCGGATCGCGGGTCAAGCAATTGAGGAGCAGGGTGATTCCATTGGTGAAAGTTCTATGGAAGAACCACTCATCAGAGGAAGCAACTTGGGAGACTGAGGAGCACATGAGGAGGCAGTACCCTCATCTGTTCGACCAGTCAGGTATGAAATTTCGGGATGAAATTTTATTTAGGAGGGGAGAATTGTAACATCCCGTTACCGATGTGAAGGTCATATCGGTGATTTGGATGGGTTAGTGGGGTGCATTCATAATTGAACTGCACGTGCATTTTTGCCTCTGCATCAGTGATAATTGAGTAAATTGCACATGCACATATAGCGACACGCATTCATGATGGTTCCAGCATTTAAATTTTGATTATGAGTTGAATTGTGAATTTTGAGATAGTTAAGTTAGATTTGATTTAAAGTGAAATTAGGGATAATTTGAGTGGAATAGTTGAGTTAGAGTGAGAATTGAATTTGTGGAATTGGAAATTTAGATTTGAGTTTGGGATCGAGTGTTTTATATTTTTGAAGAATTATAGGAATTTTTCCAGAATTTTTAGAGTTGTGTGTCCGGACCGGGAAAATGACTTAGAGACTGATGATTTTAGATTCCGGTTCCGAAAGTGAGTGGCAAATGGCTTGGAAATTTAGATCTGTGAGTTTGAGAATTTTGTGATGAGCCATGTGAAATTTAGAGACTGAGATTAAATGAAATTGAGGACTATGATTTATAGGTTAAATTGACCCCTTATATATATAGTTATAAGGTTTTGAATTTTGGGAGTTAAGCAATTTTCTTCTTCTTCCCCTTTTGCTCTCCGTCGTCGATCTTCCCCTTTCCCCCTTGGAGATTTTCGTTGGTTTCCCTTCTATTGTGGCTAAAGATCTGCTGGATCATTTGAGTTGTTGATGTCTAGCTTGGAGTTAGAGGCTCATCGTTGGTGTTAGAGGATTGAGAAATTTCGGAAGATTTTTAGGGTTCCGTTCGATTATGTGATTTGGTAAATTTATTGTGTTTAATGTTGTATTTATGGTTGTTTATGGCATTTATGGTGTTTAATGAGTTAGATGTGAGTAGATGAGTGTGTTTAATGCTAGTATAGAGAGAGAATGGTTGAAAATGGCGGAAAAACGAATCGGAGAAGAAGAAGTTGGGCCGCACGTCGCAACGTCTGAAAAAGGGCCACACCGCGGCGAGAAAAGGTGTGCTCGTCGCGACGAGCCGAATGAGACGCCGCGGCGAGCGAATGGATTTAGACGCCGCGGCGAGTCAAGTGGTAGGCGTCGCGGCGAGGAGAAGAGAGGTGTTCGCAGTGGCGAACGATTCCACGCCGCGGCGAGCGTCCCTTTGTGCGCCGCGGCGAGGGACAGATTTTTGAGATGGGTTGATTTGGATTTTTAGGGCATAACTTTTGGTGTAGACCTCCAATTAGGGTAATTTTAGATTCGTTATGAACTAGAGAAAGAGGTCTACAATTGTGATAAAGATTGAGAGTTCGAAATTTTAATTGGTGAGATAACAATTATCGAAAGAGAGACAATTTCAGTTTCTAGTGCAACCAAAGAGTTATGTTTTGACTAATGGGAGTATAATTAGAGTTTTAAATGAGGGATTTGAGAAATCGATGGATGCTATTGACTTTGTGAATAGTGAATTTTGGTTATGAAGCGAGAGATAGCGGATTTGGATAGAGCGCTAGAAAATCATGATCATGCATTATATAATTTCAAATTAAGACATGTGCATTAATGAATTCAATTGATTGAGCATCTAGTAATGATAATTCGTTTGAATTGTTATAGAGGCACCGTTGGATCGACAGTCCACGGATATCGCTGGGACTTCCAGGCAGTAGCTCGGAAGTTACAGGTGAGTAACCTAGTTGGTTCCTCGATCTTTGTGTATTAATATGTTTGTGAATGTGTGAATTAGTTGCCAGCGTGAGTGATACAAATGTGAATCGATTATGCGAATTATGAGTAAGTGTTCTGATTGTGACAAGCGAGTGAAGTGATATATATATATGTGCTAGTGACTGTGCAAGTGTTAGTGCATACTAGGCATGATTATAAGTGCTAACTAAACAGTTGTGACTGAAGCATTTAGTGAGCAGAGCTTTAAGCTCGATTATCAGTGAATGGGCCTAAGGCCAAAAAGAGAATAGTGCATACCCAGAGGGCTCTCCTATCCCTAATGTGAGCGGGCAATAGTGCATACCCTGAGGGCTCTCCTACTTGCCGAAAATGTGATCATTATGAAAAGTTTCCAAATCGGGACAGTGTTAACGCTCAGTCACAACAATGAAATAAAATGAGAATTTGCATACTTTGTGCATCTGACTATGTAGTGAAATTGAGAATGCGTGTGATATGTGACAATTGTGAAGTGACATGTCTGAGCTATGTTATCGTATAAATGTGTAAATTGTGTACAGTGTTCTAAAATGCGTTTAAGTGTACTATGTGATATATTATGTGTATATGCATGAGTTGGGTGAACCATCAATGATGGTTTCTCATTGAGTTCGCAAACTCACCCAACATTGCAATATATTTTCAGACTGACATCGGTGGGATTCTAGCTCCGTGATAGATTTTCTGCGTATGAGTGCGTGATCAAGTGAAGCGATGGCACACAGGTCAGTCAGCTAGGGCGATTTTTGGGATGATCTTAGTATAGATGTTTGTATCAGTTTCCCTTTTTGGATTATTGTATTTAGCCTGTAGGGGACTGATAGACTTGTCTATATTTTGGATTGATGCTATGAAATGAAAGTTTATTGTGGTTTTAAATTTTATTGATTTGCATATGCGGTTTAATTGTATTGATGTTATGCGAGTGTTTAGTGATTGTTTTCGTTAGTAGCACTTCCTTGCTGTGGGATATTCGTCGGAACGACCCCACGGGCATCCCGGTACGTACCCTACGGTAAGGGGGCGCTACACATACTCAAACATAACCTTATACCTAACCATTTAAACTATAATTTTCATGACATTAATGCATCATAAATTATATTTAATGAACCATAGTTCCCAATTAATGCATCAAACTACTAAGAAAAGAACATAATTCAATGCTTAACTACTTTCAAGCTTTCAACTTCAATCTCTTCAATTCTTTAATTAATACTCTAACTCAACAACTTCTCCACTCTTATCTAACACCATACATGTGTATCATCATCATGAAAAGAAAATAGCTTGGATGCATGCGAGGCTCTTAAGGTGGAAGAAGTAACACTTAAAGAAGGAGAGAAAAAAATCGATGGAGAGGTAAACATGAAGAGGGTTTTCGGATGGGAATGAATTAAACCCTCAAACTTGCTCTTTTCATGCTTTAAACAAAACAAAACCGAGAGAGGAAATAAGTAAGCATAAGACAAAAGCATTAACTCATTTAGGACAAGTGTCATCTTGAAGAAAAGACAAAATAAAGATAAGACAAAAACTTTGTATTGAACCCTAATGAAATGAATCTTTGACCCATTTAATTCCAATGGCCCTAATTTCAATACCAAAATAACGTACCCAATATTATAGTGCCATTGGACAAAAATTTTCGATACCGAAAATCAACCGGTTCGCCACTTGGAGATTTTTCCGGTCCGAGAATTTTCTCCGAAAAAGTCCAGAAAAATTCTTTAAAATCCCTTAAAATGTAAAATACACAATGAATCACTCCAAATAATTTTTTTAAGCACAAGTACCACGTTATTAACAACCAAATTCCATTTAGGCATAAATACCGGGAATGTCATAAATGCATGTACAGGTATTTCCATGTGCACAAATTTCACTGTTTACCAATACCAGTATGCATGAACAATCCTAATTAAGCCCAATCACTCTCATCCAATGCCAAATTACTATTCTACCTTTTCCGTAGGGGTTGGGATGTTACAAGAAGAGTATGAGTACTACTATAGACGTTATTCAAAAGAAGGATACAATGAATGCTGCTCAAAAGAAAAAGGAAATTAAGCTTAGCATAGTTGAGTTTACTCCTATTATTGCTCAACAAGAGGAACCAGTGGAGCTTAGCCTGGTTCAGTTTACTCCTATGGATGTTCAAACAGAGGCAACAGAAGATTTAAGCTTGGTACAGGTACCACAGGAAGTGTCTGATGAACCTACTCTGGTGATACACAACTATTCTGAATTTTTGAAGAAAGACAAGTTGGAGATCAGACTGGTTGAAGTAGTGACCAAAAGGAGTACTTCTATTGCAATTTATGATCAACCACGGAGGAAGATGAAGGCTATCCTACAACCTATTTTGATAAATAGTGAGACATGAAATTTACTGAGTGAAGACGAAAAGCACTTTTATGATGCTTTGAGGGATGCTGCTACAAAGCTATACCCTTAAAAAATGTCCAGTCAACCTCTTACTATTTATCCAATTACGGAGAACACAGTGATAAAGGTTGTACTGGATATTCAGCCTAAATATCCTTTAGATATGAGTAAAGGGAAGATGAAGCTATATCCTGAAGGAATTAGTGATGATCTGTCCGCAGATCAGATAGACGAAGAAGTGCAACGAATTGATGAAGCATGCGCTTCTACGGAGAAAACTGACGAAGCAGGTTGCAGTTATATAGATTAGAATGAAGACTGTCCAGTAGGGGGAAGACTGATTACAGGGACGTTCATTGAGTTCCTTGTTAAGACAGTAATGTGTATTAGGCCTTTATCTAATACACTGTCTATTCAAGCTGAAGGCATACCCCTGCAAGGAAGACAAGTGCTTCTCTTTCCTGCTCCTTATGATTTAGATCTTCCGGAGCCAAATCTATCTGTTCATCCACCAACGTTTGAGATTGTTGAAGACTACATTCCACCCTCAGACGCATATGATACTACTATTACGTTCGTAGCACCCTCAGCAAATGATGATGATCAACTCTCCTCACCGATTGACTCTCAAGCTGAAATCAAGCATTTACGCAGAGAAGTCAAAGAGCTGAAGGAGATGATGAAAGAGATGAAGAAGATGATGATAGAACTGATGAAGAGTCGTTATCATTAATCATTTTTTATTATAACAAATAGGGGAAGAAGAGAATGGATCAAAGAGTCTCAAAGGGTGTGATTGAAGGAGTCAATGAAGATAGGGGGAGAACGAGGAAGACAAATGAAGAAAACAGAAGAATACTCATGAATATTTGTTTTTGAAGTTTTTCTTTTTACGTATATGATTTGTTATCATAAAAAAGGGGGAGATTGTTGAGTCAAAATGACTTTACATATATATGATTTTGATGGATAACAAAGAAGAAAGAAAAAGCAGACGCAGAATGTGAAAACACAGAAGTTGAAAAAAAGACGCAAAAAAGCAGACGTAGACGCAGAAAAGCAGACGCAGACGGAGAATTCAAAAGTAGACGAAGAAAGGAATGCAGACACAAGAGTCAGTTCGAGTTAGTTACAGAACTCAACTGATTAACCGTTTTTTTTTAGATTCAAGATTCAAGACTCAAGTAGCAAGATTCAAGATTCAAGATTCAAGAATTAGTTACAGACGAAGGCTATAAATATGAGTCGAAGTCGAAGATTGCAAAGTTAGCAAAAGAGATTATTATTGAACTTATGCGAACGAAAAGCTTTTGTGAGATTACTGTGTGAAATAGCTGAGAGCTAATATTGTTGTAACATAGTTTGGATACTTTTGTAAAAAAGTTGTACAGATAGCCTGCAGATGCTAAGAGTAAAAGAATACTGAGTGTAGAGACCTGAAGAGACTCAGAAAGAATACTTGTAAATGTTGAAGAGATAGTGAAATCTCAGAAAGACTTCTGAGGACTGGACGTAGCCCACAGTTTGGGGTGAACTAGTATAAAATCGCTGTGTCAACTTCTACTATACTCTATCTCTCTTAAAGTTCAAGTTCTGTTATTACTTAAATTTTCGAAACAAGTTTTCAAAGTTTGGATTAATTCGAACTTACTGAAGTTTCTGTAAAAGAACTTGTTTTTAACAAAACAATTTTGAAAGAGTCATCAAAAAGGGGAATACACAATTCAACCCCCCTTCTTATGTATTCGTTATCGTATTATAAGCATTATACTAACGTGTGATTCACTTCAGTTCTGAGCTGAGCCTCTACCACTGCCAGTCTGTGACAACCTACCCATTTGTCTAGATCCTGACTACTTGGATCTACCTAAGGATCTGAATGGTCTATTTTGGTGCTTACTAAAGCCCCTACCAGAACTGACCTGACTCTCACTGGGCCTCTTTCCTCTGGACCCCTGTCGAGTTTCGGCTTGTTTCTCCTTCATCAACTGTTCAATTCTAATTGAGGCAGCTCTCAACTTAGTGAAAGTGCCCATATTTGACCTCGCTAACCTTGTTCTGATCTCCATATTAAGCCCATTCTCAAACCTCCTGCACTTGTCTTCTTTTGTAGGAATCAGAGCAGTAGCATAACCCATCAATTCATTGAACCGAACCTCATAATCAGCCACTGACATCTTGCCCTGCTTCAATTCCAAGAACTCTTGCATCTTCATGTCTAAATAAACCTTGGGCATGTAATTATCTCTGCAAGCCCTTAGAAAGTCTTCCCACTTCAATCGATAAGGCCTGGTGGTACTGCCTGGAACAGTCTTCCACCACTGGTATGTTGGGCCCTACAGGAGAGACACTGCATAATCGAGCCTCTCATCGGGCTCACAATCCATCTGATCAAATACTTTCTCCATCCTCTCTAACTAGCCCTCGGCCTCAGCAGGGTCTGTGTTACCATAGAAGTCCACAGCTCCCTGCTTCCGTAGCTTATCATACTTCCTCTCCGTTCTCTCGGGAACTCTAGGAGGCAACTCCTCGGATCGAGGCACTGAGGACTCTCTACTGGCTCCCACAGATCCTTGGTCAACTGGTTGATCAATTTGATCACCTAGAATGGATGACCTATAACAAATAATAACTTCAATCATTGTCTGCATTATTCATGATATTCCATAATTAGCATTTTATATGTCCCAACAGATGCCAAATCATGCTCTAATACCACTTATGTGTAGCGCCCCTTACCGCAGGGTACACACCAGGACGCCTAGAGGTCATTCCGGTACATAACCTACGATAAGGCCGAGCTACATTCGATCACTACATTCACTTCATATGGCATCATATCAATATGCACTTATAAGGAATCATAAGAAGATCACAATTTTTTTTCTCAAAACTACTCTTTCCTCATTTCCTTTCACAAAATCGATGATTACACTATGTCTTTCATGTTTTCCTTATGTATATCATCAAAAAACCTAATACAAAAGTCTTACATGAAAGAGGAAATGTATCAAATCTATCTAAGTCATCTAAGAGTCCCAACTGACTGACCTTTGAGCCATGTCCTCACTCGCCCAAAACACAATATGTACGACAGTGGAGTTCCTAGCGAAATGAATCGTCCCTTTGTCCTGAAAAGACAACGTTGCAATTTTGATGAGTTTTGCGAACTTAATGAGTGAACCATCATTGATGAGTTCGTCGGATCAAACGCACATATCACATAATTCACTAATATTCAATCACTGGATTCAAACTTATAATGTTATATACATGAGACTCACATTCATTGTTATTGTTATGACCGAGTAGCCATCACATACGTATACACAATTACTTGCCCATAGGGCTCGGTCGGAACAGAATTACAGAGCAAAGCTCTGTACACAAAACATATATCACGGAGCCAAGCTCTATGTGGAAGCGCTTCATTGGCCACTCAAGTCACAACGCCTTTATCTGAGCATGCACTTTATGAAATGCACCACATATGGATTATGTCATATCAGATAATCACATGTGATATTTAATCAGAAACTCATTATCATCGGACCTAAGTCCGGCATTCAACTTTCGTTGAGAATCCACGTATTATACAGAATTTCAGATCAAAACAATGCACTTCCAATACCATATCCACATAACAAACTCCTCGGATTTTAAGCCCAGAATTCAATCAAATCACAAATACTTTATAATTGAAAGCTAACACATCAAACAATTTCAAAGCAAATCAATCCTAGGAAATCATCTAGGTTGACTCACTAGTTTCTCCTGAAGCTAATGCCTGGAAGATCCAACAACATCTGGAGGTTGACGTTCCATTGGCTCCTCTATAACAAATAACATACATATATATCATAATTTGAACAATTATAAGTGTTTAATAATGCACATGAATGAAAGGAAATATGTACAATGCATATTCATGACTATCCCGGGTATTAATCCATCAATTTCATCACAAAACATTCAATTATCAAACTCACGTAACTAACATCAGTCCGTAGGATTTAAACCTCCATAACCCATTTGAATCCAATTTCATAGCCCAATGAACCATTTCAGATCTTTCTCCAAATTCTAACTTTCGTGTCCACTGTTCACATTTAATTAGAAGGCAAAACTTACGTAACTTAAGCCCACTCTCTTCTAGAAAAGTGTTCCTCTATCTTTTTTCTTTCCATTGACACCAAAGTTACTCAATTTGGTTCAATAATTTGGAAGATATGACTCAAAAATTTTCGGACTGTTCCTCTCCAAAGCAGTGTGCTATACCCAACTTTCATCTAGAAATTGAACATCTTAGAGATGGGATTAGATTCCAATTTCTCATAACATTTGTAGCTCCATGCCTCTAGTTTACCACAATTCAAAAATTATCTCATTTGGTTTAATAAAGCTCCAGAAATCATCAAAATACTGAAGTATATTCAGTAGAATAACACCAGTACATAATACTTATGAGCACAATCACTATACCTGTCTCATTTTTTTCCCTCAATAATTTTCAATTTGAGTCATAGGGCTATGATTTTTGGTAGAGATGCAGAGAAACATCTTACCTATCCAATGGTTTAAGAATCAAATCATTTGGAGCTCTAGAGAAGAAGTTATGGTCAAAGGAAGCAACCATGTTTATCAACTCAATCATAACGAACCTGTTTTGGCGCGATTTCTATAACTTTCACAAGAAATATCAGATTGATTTCGTTTTTGACCATTGGAAAGAAAACTTCGAGATCTATGACTTTAATGAAGACCTTGAAGCATGATTTGGCCTCTAAAAGGATCAAAAATAGGACAGAATATGACACTACAACTAAGACGATGAACAGTAACTGAGACGGTCAAACTAAGACACAAAAAGTCAAACTAAGACGAAACAAAATGAGACGGTCAAATTGAGACGCAAAAAGTCAAACTAAGATGATGAACAGTAACTGAGATGATAGGATGAACAGTAAATGAAATGATAGGATGAACAGTAACTGAGACGATAGGATGAATAGTAACTAAGATGGTCAAACTAAGACGTAAAAAGTCAAACTGAAACGAAGCAAAATGAGACGATCAAACTAAGACGCAAAAAGTCAAACTAAGACGATAAACAGTAACTGAGACGATAGGATGAACAGTAACTGAGACGGTCAAACCAAGACGTAAAAAGTCAAACTGAGACGAAGCAAAATGAGACGGTCAAACTGAGATACAAAAAGTCAAACTAAGATGATGAACAGTAACTGAGACGATAGGATGAATAGTAACTAAGACGATAGGATGAATAGTAACTAAGACGGTCAAACTAAGACGCAAAAAGTCAAACTGAGACGATGCAAAATGAGACGGTCAAACTGAGAATCAGTGAGGCCACAAGATTTGAAAATTTTTCCATCTCATTTCTTTTGATCCTGAAAAATATTTGCAAATTTTGGTTGAGTTTTGCGAACTCAATGAGTGAACCATCATTGATGAGTTCACCGGATGATAAACATATATCACATATTTCATAGATATTCATTCAATGGACATTGATCTTATAATGTTATATGCATGAGACTCACATTCATTCTTATTTTTGTGATCGAGTACCTATCATATACTTATACAAATACTGGCCAATAGGGCTCAGTCAAAACAGAATTATAGAGCATAGCTCTATGTGCAGAATATAGATCACGGAGCAAAGCTGTAACATCCCATCTCCCATAGGAAGGGTTTATTGGTAATTTGGGACGGGTTAGGAGTATTGACTTAGGTCTCGGCATAAACATGCAATATATAGCTTTTATGAGTATTGATTTGGTTGCACATGCACAGAGTATATATGCATTCATGATATTTCCCGGCTTAGGTTTTAAATTGTGATCTTTTGTTAAATTTATGGGATAATTGTATTTGAGAAATTATTTGGAGTTCGCCATAAAGCGTTTTACATTTTTAGGGATTTATGGAAATTTTTCGAATTTTCGGTTGTTGTCGGACCGAAAATTCCAACGATTGACCGAGTGTACTAAAAGGAACCGCATAAGGGTATTAGATTAGTGAATAAGTAATTATGGGAATTATTATAGACGATTTGGCATAATTTGGATTAAGATTGTTAGATTATGATTAAAGTAAGTTAATTAACTTAGATTAGCTAATTTTGACTTTTCCATTCCTAAAAAAAAGCTAAATGGCTCATGTTTTAATACTTTTGTCATTTTATACTCATAACCCACGACTTTCTCCTTGCTGTAGATATATATAAATCATTTGAAAGCTTTTGAAAGCTCATCTCATCCTTCATCACCCAAACTTGCTTGCTTCCTCTTTGGTGGTTTCTTCTTCTCCTTCCTTCCATTCTCCTTTGTTTCTTTTAATTGTTTCTTCTTAAGTGCTTATCCAAGACCTAGTTGAAGCCTTGTAAAGATGATGGTTTGTATGTTGGGGGAGTGATATTCGTGGGTATTGGTGAGAGGTAAAGCTTGGAAGATTGAAGTAGAAGGTGTTGTGAACTCAAGGAAACTAGAACTTGCAACTTATTGGTGAATAGTTAGGTTTGTATTGTTTTTCTTTTAGTAGTTAGAAGCATGCATGGAGACTACATATATATGAACTTGATCATCATAGGGGTAGGTTTTAATGGGTGTAATTATGTGCTTGTGTATGGATGAATGAATGATGAATGAATGATTATAGTTTTCCTTGAATTTGGCTTGGTTTGATTGAGTTTGTTAGCTTAGATGAATGGAAAACCTTAGGAAGATGAATTGTGGTTGCTGCCAATTGTGTATAATTCTAGAAGTGTATGTTGAAATGAGCTTGTGGATGAATTAGAGGTAAAATTTGATGCTTAGTGAAGTGTTATAGATGTTAGAAGTGAAAGGAGTTAGATTAATGTTGAATGCTGGAAATTGAGTTTTGAACCTATGGTACTGTTTTGATCATAATAAATTGTATAGGTGAGCAAATGAGGTGAGGTTTGTGCCCAAGTAAACTTTGGGATGTTGGCTTCATTTTAGTGTGAAATAGGTGTTATTAAATTATAATGTTAGAGGGTCGAAAATTGGCATGGAAAGTTTCTGTTTTGTTGGCTGTGAACAGTATCCGCAAATGTGTTCAATGAATTTTTCTGATTTTTCTAAATTAATTGGTATGGAATTAGGGAAAATGGTCTTCATGAAAGTTGTAGCCTATTTAGTTAGCTTTCCATTGTCACTAATCTTGCTATTTTTCGAGTTGTATGTAAGGAGATATGACCTGATTACTGATGACTGTTTTCATGTATTGGCTGAAACCTAGCTGGACTGGCACATTTAGTGCACTTTCGGGTTTGGAGGAATTTTAGGAATTTTTGTGATTTGATTTGGGGTTTGCATTGTACTGAAGAGTTTTAGATATCAGATTGATCTTGAACATGGTATATGGCTTCTAATTTTTGGAGGTCAGATGTGGGAAATATGGAATTTCAAAATCTGGACCTACATTGTGATGTTAAGTGTTGTTTAGGTCAGAAACTTGCATGACAGATTTGAAAATGTTAGAGGCTGAATTGGAGTTTGGTTATTTCAGGAAGAATTGAATTTTGGGATTTTATCTTTTCAGGGATATAAAGCTCTGATTTTAATAACTTGTCTACAGGAGTTATGTTGGTTATACATTTACTGCTCAAATTGCATGGTTTCAGGGACAGTAACATTGAGTGAATTAATTGACTTGTTTAGCAATGGAATTTGATTTTGGGTTGTTCATGAAAGTTGTAGAGGACATTGTGAACTGATTGAGCATATTTATGTGGTAATTTTAGCTGACTAATCAGTGAGTCCTCGCATTTGTGAGTTACTGTCCTATATTTATGAGTTTTGAGTAAGCAGTATCTTGATGGGATTTTGACACCCTTAGAGGTTGAATTGATTTTTATGGTCTTCTTGAGAGTTGTAGAGCTTTTCATAAGCTTTCCAATGAGGTATAGTGGGTATTTTTCTGATTTGTGCTAAAAGTTAGAGTAATTGGAAATTAAGATTGAAATCTGGAAAAAAAAAGGGCAAGGCAAGGTGAAACTTCGCCGTCTCGCGAGGGCGACGTTTAGCCTCATGAGGCGAGATTTAGGAGGCTGGTCGCGAGGCGACGCCCGCCTCATGACGATGTGAGACGAATTAGCCTCGAGACGGGCGTCTCGCCCATGAGGCAGCGATCAAGATATATATATATATATTTATTTTATTATTTTGATTCTTATTTGGCATTAAATGGTCCGCTTATTCTTTTGTCAATTTCTTTTCCGTCTGACGTCCGATTGACCTGATTCCAGAGGCATCGGATTCGTTGAATATTTAATTTCATTTTATGAGAAAACGGAATTTTAGACGGAATTTGACGTAGCCCCTATCGATGGAATATGCAAACACTGTTTGATTTAATTGGGGACCTATAGAGGTCCGAAGTGCGCACCGTCAGCGCCTATGGATTTCTAATTTTTGATAGAATTTTATGATGGGAAAATTTTAGATTAGGGCCGGGAATGCCATGAACATGCATTATACACGTTTTAATTATTCCATGTGCATTATTTGGTCATTCGAACTATACAGTTAGTAATGTGAACCTATTGTGTTTGCTATAGAGGCTCAGTTGGACCGTAGATCCACGGACGTGGCAGAGACTTCCCGGCATTAGCGCGGAAGTTATTAGGTGAGTAACCTAGTTGGTTCCTCAACCTTTATGTGTTTACTATTTTGCAACTATTTTGCAACTATGCCATGTGGGGATAATGGAGGATTTATATGTGTTTGATTTGCTTGATTTCTAACCATAGGTGTCGACATATATCCGGCTGTGATATAGAAGTGTTATGTATGAATTTCATGGATTGCCTATGAGTGTCTTATATGAATTTGGATCTGATACGCTATTGATTTGGATATATTGACATATGCATTTCATGCATAACTGGCATGATCAAGAATTGGCAATTGTGACCAGAAGAAACCAACGAGAGCTTATAGCTCAACGTGATCGGGCCTCGAGCCCATTAAAGGATACTGAGCCTATGGCTCACCGAGTAATGCGCCTTAATGGGACAAGCCAGCGCCAACACAACAACGTAATAAATCGAAAAGCGCCTCATATACATTTCATAGGCATTTAAATTGGTTCCTCGATCGATATGATAATTCGTGGTATTATTGAATGTGATTTGGGTGAAATAATTATGTGACTCTGTGTATATGCATGAATTGGGTGAACCATCGATGATGGTTCTCACCGAGTTCGCAAACTCACCCAAAATTGCAAATTATTTTCAGACCGAGACAGCTTGACTCATAGCTCGGATAGACTTTTCCCGTGTAGATTGAGTTGGCAAGAGAAGTCATGGCACATGCAATTCGGCCATTGGCACTTTTGGAGGATGACCTAGTTAGCTTTCTGCTTGATTTTCTTACGAGTAATGTATGAAAATACGGTTGTGTAAAATTTATCGCTTTGAGGTTATGAATCGAGAAATTTATGGTTTCAAAATTAGTAGATTTCATATTAATGCTTTATGATACTTGGATGCCATGTGGAGTGTTAGTTTGTTCGTAGCGCACCCTTATCGTCGAGTGTGTATCGGAATGACCTACGGGCATCCTGGTACATATCCTATAGTAAGGGGGTGCTACAAAAGCTCTACGTGCAGAATTAGAAATCACAGAGCAAAGCTCTATGTGGAAACGCTTCAAACTGGCTACTCAAGTCACAACGCCTTTATCTGAGCATGCATTTTATGAAATGCATCAAATATTGATTATGCCATATCAGATAATCACACATGAAGTTTAATCAAAAACTCATTATCATCGAATCTAAGTCTGACATTTAACTTTCGTTGAGAATTCACATATTATACCAGATTTAAGATCAAATCAAAGCACTTCCAATACGTATATCTATATAACAAACTCCTCGGACTTTACGTCCAGAATTCAAATCGAATCATAAACAATTTATAATTGGAAGCTAACACATCAATAAATTCAAAGGGAATTAATCATAGGAAATCATTTATGTTAACTCACAGTACGCTCCAGATTAAAATTTGCTTTCAAATTCTGGGAACACCTGAGTACGGACACTTGACCTGCACAACACAATTTATGCAATACACAATTCACACCTGTTACAAAACTCATTCATGCCTAATTAATTATATGAGCTATGTACAATGCATGCTTAATGACAATCCCAAGTATATGTTCTAGAACACATTTTATGCTCATTCCCATTTCATAATTCATATATGTCTAATTGAACTTAGATTTACACTTCATTTGTACATGATCTTTCTAAATTCTCCTTTCAATCTTTATCCTTTACATGTTTCTAACTTATTCATAAGCTTACACCTTAAGAGCACTTAGTTACTTTGTAGCGTCCCCTCACCGTAGGGTACACATCGGGACGCTCGAAGGTCGCTCCGACACGTATCCCACGATAAAGGTTCACTACCAGAAAATCCGGCTGCTAATCCACATGGCATCGCAATAATTAAAACCATAATATATCAAAAATCAGTAAATTTTAAAATCCAAAATAACCTTGATACAGTCATCCAATATCAGAATAGACAAGTCTATCAGTCCCCTAAACAACACCAAAAAGGAAACTGATACAAACATCTATCCCAAGTCATCCGCAAAAGTCCAACCCACCGACCGACTGCATTGTGCTAACGCTTCTCTTGCCAAAGACGCCGCACGGCAGAAAAGACATCTCTCGAGCTAGGGGCCTAATCTATCGATCTGAAAAATTAGATGCATTTTTGGGTGAGTTTGTGAACTTCGGTGAAAACCATCATCGATGGTTCACTAAATCATGCATTACGATATTGCGTATAGACGGCAAGATTCAATTTATCATATAACAATTTACAATAGCATGTAACGGTTTAAAGATCATATCACAACTTACAAAGAATCATGCCATCACGTAATCACCATTGTCACAAATCGCTTAATCATGAAATTGCAATGCATATGTGACTCTTTTCGCTTATTCAAGGTTGTACCCAAACGCCACCAAGATCGATTCGATGGGGACGCGTCGAGGATTTCTCCCTCGAGCTTGAGGCGGTCAAGATAAAGATTAGAGCTCGAGGCTCATTTCAGTAAAAATCACGACTTGGGTCACAACGTTCATTATCTGATCATGCATTTATGCATGTAATGTGATGTTCAGTAATTTACAGTGTACGGCTATAAAAGCCCAGTATTGCAATTCCCAGTGTCATACAGTAGTCAAATCCAATACAGTAAAAGCATGAAATTCACTCCTATACATTTCAGTAATCATGTAGTTCACCTTTGCATGTAATCATACAGAGCATTTAAGCAATCAAGAATTTGAGAAACCAACTAGGTTACTCACCTGTAACTTCCGAGCTACTGCCTGGAAGTCCCAACAATGTCCGTGGAATGACGATCCAATGGTGCCTCTATAACAGTTAAATACAGTCCCATTACTAAATGCTCAATTAAACTATTCAGTGATGCATATGTCTCAATGGAATTATGTACAATGCATGTTCACGATTTCCGGCGCTAAAACTCAATTTTGAACTCTTATGCCCCATTCTAACTCTTCGCTCAATTGATAGGCAATAATTGATCCATTCCTAAAAATTCAGTTCAATTTCCTCAATTCATACTCCCTATAGCAATTCCCTATCCATTGGGTCAAAACCTCTATTGAAAATCCCAATTAAACTCCAATTATCACACTTCAATACTTAGGTCATTATAGGAACCATAATTGACCTTAATCTCGATAATTCAATACCATTTAAATTAAATTCTAACTTCTATAATAATCCTCAATTGTAGACCTCTTTTCCTAGTTCATAATGAATCGAAAATCACCTCAATCGGAAGTCTATACGATAAATTCTACCCAAAAAACTAAAAATCAATCCATCAGAAAACTGCTCTTCGCCGCGACCTACATCCCTCGTTGCGGCGTACAGAAGGTCGCTCTCCGCGGCGTGCATCCTCTTCGTGGCTCACCGCGGCATAGACGTAACGTTCGCCGCGACGTGAAACCATGCGCTCGCCGTGGCGTCTTGCTGCGCTCGTCGCGGCGAGCACTTAATTTACTCGTCACGGCGAGGCTGCGCCAGACGTCGCGACGTGCGGGTCGCGCCACCGTCTTCTTCGATCGCTTTTTGTCCATTTCTCTCTCTAAAACCTCCATTAACACTCTCAACTACCCAAATCAACCATAATAAATGCCATAAATGCATCAAAAACCATTAATAACAACATTAAATCCACTAACTTACCAAATCAAGCCTCAAATCCACAAATCTTCCAAAACCCTAAAACTTTCTCCAATCACCGATTAACCACTCTCAAAACTTCTCAACCTTCATCAACCACAATAAACAAGTTAGCTTTGCACAATGAGGAGAAAACTATAAGGAAAAATCGAAGAACCTCACCGATGGGAGGAATCGATGAACACCGTGGGAGGAGAAGAAGAAATGCTAAAGCCTTAGGATAAAATCCCCAAATTTCAAACCTAGGTATTTATAGACATAGGTCTCCAAATCAGTTCAAATTTCAGTCTCTAAATTTCAATGGCTCAAAATTTTTATTTCCTAACAGTATAACTCTAATTTTTCCATCGTCATTGGACAATTCTTTCAGTACTATACAGTAAATCGGTCTGTCACTCTAAAATTTCCGGTCTGGGCATTTTCTCCCGAATTTCCAGAAAATTTCCTATAAGCTACTATCAATTGTCAATCTCTCTTAAACTATTCTAAATCAGTCATTCGAGCCCACTTACTCCTAATTTCTCAATTAATCACGATCCAGTCAGTTTCCAGTTCACAATCTAATCAATTCATACTCACAATTAAAATGCCGAAAAATCATGAATACATGTACCTATGAATAAATGCATATGCAAGAAACATGTTCCTCTATGATTAGAGGCCAGTAACATGTTCAATCAGTGAATGCAATGAAACCTATAAGTATTACCATAATGCCCTTGCTAACAGTAACGGGATGTTACAATTCACCCCTCCTAATAAAAAAATTTTGTCCTCGAAATTTAATACCTGTCCGATCGAATAAATGAGGATACTGACTCCTCATATGCTCCTCAGTCTCCCATATAGCTTCCTCGAAAGAGTGGTTCTTCCAAAGGACTTTCACCAATGGAATCACCCTGTTCCTCAGCTGCTTGACCCGTGATCCTATAATCTGTACCGGCTCCTCAACATAACTCAAATCACTGGCCACCTCAATCTCCTGAGCCGGAATCACATGCGTCGGGTCTGAACGGTACCGTCGGAGCATACTAACATGAAACACGTCATGCAACTGGGACATCTCACTCCGTAACGCCAATCTATAGGCCAACGGTCCTATCCTCTCAAGGATCTCATACGGACCGATATACCGAGGGCTCAACTTGCCCTTACGGCCAAACCTCAAGATTCTTTCCAAGGAGACACCGGAGAAACACTCGTCACCCACATCAGACTCCATCTCTCACCGATGCCGATCCACATAGTTCTTCTGTTCGCCCCGAGCCGCCTTTGATGCGACTCAATCAATTGTACCTTATCCATCAGATCCCGAATCACCGGACCTCAATCGATCTCATACCCTCTTCATCCCAATATAATGGCGATCGACACGCCGCCCATACAAGGCCTCATATGGTGCCATCCCAATACTACTCGACATCGATTATTATATGCAAACTCGACAAGCAACATCGATCCCATGCTCCTCTCAATTCCAATACACAAGCTCAAGCATATCCTCAGCCTTAATCGCCCTCTCACTCGCCCATCATGTTCGAGGATGAAATGTTGTACTGAAGTTCAATCGAGTACCCAATGCAGACTGCAGGCTCTTCCAGAACCTCAAAGTAAATCTGGGATCTCGGTCTGAGACTATCGACAACAGAACCCCATGCAACCGTACAATCTCTGCTACATACTTCCGGGCCAATTAATCGAGAGTATTGCTCTCCCTCACTGGCAAGAAGTGAGCCGATTTAGTCAATCGGTCCAATATGACCCAGATAGCATCATGCTGCCTCGGTGTCCTAGGCAACCCCATCACAAAATCTATGGTAATTTGCTCCCATTTCTACTCCAGAATGGGCAATGAATGCAACTTCCCATCGGAGCTCGATGCTCGCTTAACTCGCCGACAAATCGACACTGAAACATACTCTGCCACTTGTCTCTTCATACCAGGCCACCAGAAATCTTGTCTCAGAGTATTATACATCTTGGTCGTACCAGGATGCATAGCTTAGGCAGCTACATGTGCCTCCTCTAGGATCTCCCGTCTCAAATCATCAACATCTAGCACACACAGTCTCTGTCTCATCCATAAAGTCCCATCTCTCAACTCAAAAACTGAATCAGTACCGGCATGGACTCTCTCAATCAGTCTCACTAACACTGGGTCTTGATCCTGAACTCTCCGGATCCTATCATGCAACATCGGCCTCAGCCTCAGAGTAGCAATCAGAGCTCCATCCTAACCCAAATATATCTGTACATTAAGAGCTCTCAACTGAATCAGACCAGGTAACCTCGAAACCTGAACCTGAGCTGCACTACCATGCGATCTCCTACTCAGTGCATCGGCCACCACATTGGCCTTCCCTCGATGATACTCAATCGTGCGGTCATAGTCCTTCAAAGAACTCTATCCATCTCCTCTGCCCTCGATCGAGCTCTCTCGCTCAACAGATACCTCAAACTCTTATGATCAGTGAAGATCTGGAACGTCTCCCCATACAGATAATGTCTCTAGATCTTCAGAGCGAATACCACTGCTGCTAACTCCAAATCGTGCACCGAATAATTCACCTCATGAGACCTCAACTGTCTCGAGGCATAAGCTATCATTCTCCCATGCTGCATCAAAACACAACCCAATTCCTGGTGCGAGGCATCACTGTAAACCACAAAGCCTCCAGTCTCGGACGGAATGCCTAACACTGGTGCAGTAGTCAACCAATGTTTCAATTCCTCAAAGCTCTTCTAGCACTCCTCAGACCATCTGAACGGCACATTCTTCCTCAACAGCCATTAAAGGCGGAGATCAACGAAACCCTCGATTGAATCTCCGATAATATCCGGCCAATCCTAGGAAACTCCGCAACTCTGGCACACTCCTCGGAATCTCCCAACTCAAAAACGCCTCTATCTTATGAGGGTCCACCTAAATACCCTCACCGGACACCACATGCCCCAGAAATACAATCTCATCAAGCCAGAATTCACACTTAGTGAATTTGGCGAACAACTGTCTCTCTCTCATGACCTGAAGGACAATCCTCAGATGCTCAGCATGCTCCTACCTACTCCTCGAATAAACCAGTATATCATTAATAAATACAATCATAAACTGATCCAGGTAGGGCTGAAAAACTCTAGTCATCAAAGCCATGAAGGCTGCCAGGGCATTTGTCAACCCAAACGGCATCACTAAGAACTCGAAATGCCCATACCTGCTCCTGAAAGCACTCTTAGGCACATCGGCCTCTGCAATCCTCAACTGATAGTAACCTGATCGCAGGTCCAACTTAGTGAACACCTGAGCTCCCTGTAACTGATCAAATAGATCATCGATCCTAGGCAGTGGATACTTGTTCTTCACTGTCATCCGATTCAACTACCTATAGTCAATAAACAATCTCAGTGTCCCGTCTTTCTTCTTCACAAATAGTACCGGAGCTCCCCATGGCGAAACACTTGGTCTAATGAACCTCTTATCCAGAAGCTCCTGCAACTGAGCCTTAAGCTCCATCAGTTCCACTGGTGCCATCCTATACGGAGGGATCGATATAGGAGCGGCACCTGGAACGAGATCAATCGAGAACTCTGTCTCCCGCTCTGGTGGCAATCTCGGTAACTCCTCGAGAAACACATCCGAAAATTCCCTGACTATGGGAACATCCTGCAATCTCTGCTCAACTATGGAATCCACTACGTGAGCCAGATAGGCCTCACAACCTCCCTGAATCAATCTCAGGGCACTCAAGAAGGATATCATCCTCGCTGGCACTGCCTGACTAACTCCTCAAAAAACAACCCTGGGCTGACCAGGAGACTCCAATACAACCTCCTTAGTATAACAGTCCATGATAGCCCTATGTGCAGTCAACCAGTCCATCCCCAATATCACGTCAATCTCCCTCAGAGGCAAAATGATCGATCAAGACTAAATCGCTTTACGATCCAACAGGACACCCTATATGCACCTCTCCCAATACAACAGACGTACTACGGAGGTGTACTCACCTCTAACCCATATCAGTAACCTCTCGCCTATCCCCATGCAGTCTACATGCTAAATGCGGTGCAATGAAAGAATGAGTGGATCCAGGATCCAACAATGCATATGCTTCAAAACCATAAATCAGAAGCATACCCGCAACAACATCCGAGGAATCCTGGGCCTTCTGCCGAGTCATGGCATAGACCCTAGCCTGTGACCGCTGTCTACTGCTCGGTCCCTCTGACCTCACTGCGGATCCCTCTGCTCGGCCTCGACCGAGACCCCTCTGCTCGGCCTCTCCATCCTGATCCACCTCCACGACTCTGCTGCACCGTGGTATTGCTGCCTGATCTTCCAGTCATAGTAGACTGGGCTCCCAAAGTCTCTGGGCAATTCCTTACTAGGTGGTCCATCGAGCCACACATCAAACAGGCTCCAGACAGCCATCAACACTCTCCACTATGCCTCTTGTCACAATGCTCGCATAAAGGAACAGATCGCTCAAACTCGCACCGCCGCCACCACTACCACCTGTACATAAATCGCCCCTCGCCCATGACCGGTCTGTTTAGCCCTCCTGCGGACCAAGGGCCTACTCGACGCTTGTTGTACCCTCTCACAAGATCGCCTGATCGTCACTAGATCTCCTATGCTCGGTCCCCGACCGGTCTCAACTAGACTCTCCTCAAGAATGCCGATCCTCACTACTACACTGACCTCAACTCAATAAAATTGCCCATATCGGACCTAGCCAATCAGCACGGATCTCAGATTGAGTCCACTCAAACGCCGACACCGCCACGGCCAAGAGCAACCAATGTAGAAGCATAGCCCATCAGCTCGTTGAATCGCACCTCATAGTCGGCCACGGTCATCTGTCCCTGTCTCAGCTCTAAGAACTCCTGCATCTTCATTTCAAGATAGACCTTGGGCATGTAATTGTCCTTGAAGGCCCTCAGAAAGTCATCCCATGTCAATGTACAGGGCCTGGTGTTACTGCCCGGGATAGTCTTCCACCACTGATATGTAGAACCCTGTAGCAAAGAGACGGCATAATCAAACCTCTCCTCAGGGTCGCAATCCATCTGGTCGAGGACTCGCTCGGTCCTCTCCAACCATCCCTCAGCTTCAGCAGGGTCTGTGCTACCAAAGAAATCAACAGCCCCCTGCTTAAGCTGTCGATCGTATCTCCGTTCCCGTCTCACAGGAACTCAAGGAGGCAACTCTTCTGAAAGAGGCATCGGGGACTCCCTACTAGCTCCTACCGATTCCAGGTCAGCTGGTAGCTCAACTCGATCTCCAAGGATGGATGACCTAAAACAGACAAGAAATTTCGATCAGTTCTGCTATTCTCACGGTAATTCAAGCCTAAAATACACTATGCCCAAAGGATGTCAAACCATGCTTTAATACCACTTAATGTAGCGCCCCCTCACCGTAGGGTACACATCAGGACGCCTGAAGGTCGCTCTGACACGTATCCCACGATAAAGGTTCACTACCAGAAAATTCGACTGCTAATCCACATGGCATCGCAATAATTAAAACCATAATATATCAAAAATCAGTAAATTTTAAAATCCAAAATAATCTTGATACAGTCATCCAATATCAGAATAGACAAGTCTATCAGTCCCCTAAACAACACCAAAAAGGAAACTGATACAAGCATCTATCCTAAGTCATCCGCAAAAGTCCAACCCAATTGACCGATTGCAGTTAACGCTTTTCTTTCCAAAGACGTCAAGACGGCAGAAAAGACTATCTCCGGAGCTAGGGCCTAATCTATCAGTTCTGAAAAATTAGATGCAATTTTTGGGTGAGTTTGCGAACTCAGTGAGAAACCATCATCGATGGTTCACTCAAATCATGCATTACGCGATATCATGATAAAGACGACAAGATTCAATTTATCATATAACAATTTACAATAGCATGTAACGGTTTGCGATCATATCACAATTTACATAAATCATGCCATCACGTAATCACCATTGTCACAAATCGCTTAATCATGAAATTGCAATGCATATGTGACTCTTTTCCGATTATTGAGTCATACCAAGCACTCAATCAAGACGATTCATGGGGACGCGTGATTTCTCCCCTCGGACTCGAGGTCGGTCGATCTGATATTAGAGCTCGAGGCTCATTTCAGTAAAAATCGCGACTTGGGTCACAACATTCATTATCTGTTCATGCATTTATGCATGTAATGCGATGTTTGGTAATTTACAGTGTACGACTATAAAAGCCCAGTATTGCAATTCCCAGTGTCATACAGTAGTCCAATCCAATACAATAAAAGCATGAAATTCTCTCCTATACATTTCAGTAATCATGTAGTTCACCTTTGCATGTAGTTATACAGAGCATTTAAGCAATCAGAATTTGAGAAACCAACTAGGTTACTCACCAGAATCTCCGAACCATCGCTCGAAGTCCCAAAGAATGTCCGTGGAATGACGATCCAACGGTGCCTCTATAACAGTTAAATACAGTTCCATTACTAAATGCTCAATTAAACTATTCAGTGATGCATATGTCTCAATGGAATTATGTACAATGCATGTTCACGATTTCCGGCGCTAAAACCTAATTTTGAACTCTTATGCCCCATTCTAACTCTTCGCTCAATTGATCGGCAATAATTGATTCATTCCTAAAAATTCAGTTCAATTTCCTCAATTCATACTCCCTATAGCAATTCCCTATCCATTGGGTCAAAACCTCTATTGAAAATCCCAATTAAACTCCAATTATCACACTTCAATACTTAGGTCATTATAGGAACCATAATTGACCTTAATCTCGATAATTCAATACCATTTAAATTAAATTCTAACTTCCATAATAATCCTCAATTGTAGACCTCTTTCCCTAGTTCATAATGAATCGAGAATCACCTCAATCGGAGGTCTATACCATAAATTATACCCAATAAACTAAAAATCAATCCATCGAAATCGCTTCTTGCGACCTACATCCTCGCGCAAGGCTGAGAAGGTCGTCACGCGACGCGTGCATTCTCTTCGCGGCTCGCCGCGGTATAGACGTAACGTTCGTCGCGGCGTGAAACCATGCGCTCGCTGCGCTCGTCGAGGCGAGCACTTAATTTAATCGTCGCGGCGAGACTGCGCCAGACGTCGCGACGTGCAGGTCGCGCCACCGTCTTCTCCGATCGCTTTTCGTCCATTTCTCTCTCTAAAACCTCCATTAACACTCTCAACTACCCAAATCAACCATAATAAATGCCATAAATGCATCAAAAACCATTAATAACAACATTAAAGCCACTAACTTACCAAATCAAGCCTCAAATCCACAAATCTTCCAAAACCCTAAAACTTTCTCCAATCACCGATTAACCACTCTCAAAGCTTCTCAACCTTCATCAACCACAATAAACAAGTTAGCTTTGCACAATGAGGAGAAAACCACAAGCCTCAAATCCACAAATCTTCCAAAACCCTAAAACTTTCTCCAATCACCGATTAACCACTCTCAAAGCTTCTCAACCTTCATCAACCACAATAAACAAGTTAGCTTTGCACAATGAGGAGAAAACCACAAGGAAAAATCGAAGAACCTCACCGATGGGAGGAATCGATGAACACCGTGGGAGGAGAAGAAGAAATGCTAAAGCCTTAGGATAAAATCCCCAAATTTCAAACCTAGGTATTTATAGACATAGGTCTCCAAATCAGTTCAAATTTCAGTCTCTAAATTTCAATGGCTCAACATTTTTATTTCCTAACAGTATAACTCTAATTTTTCCATCGTCATTGGATAATTCTTTCAGTACTATACAGTCAATCGGTCTGTCACTCCAAAATTTCCTGTCCGGGCATTTTCTCCCGAATTTCCAAAAAATTTCCTATAAGCTACTATCAATTGTCAGTCACTCTTAAACTATTCTAAATCATTCATTCAAGCCCACTTACTCCTAATTTCTCAATTAATCATGATCCAGTCAGTTTCCAGTTCACAATCCAATCAATTCATACTCACAATTAAAATGATGGAAAATCATGAATGCATGTACCTATGAATAAATGCATATGCAAGAAACATGTTCCTCTATGATTAGAGGCCAGTAACATGTTCAATCAGTGAATGCAATGAAACCTATCAGTATTACCATAATGCCCTTGCTAACAGTAACGGGATGTTACATACTTTATATTATAACTCAATTTCTCGTCATCTCTTTTCTAGCCTCATATGATCTCAAAATATCCACTTTCTTATCCAATAGGAATCCAAATTGAAAATCCCATAATGCAAAATCACTAAAATTGATTCTAGAATACTTATACCCAAGCATTTTCTAAACTCCATGAACTAGAATCCTTTCAAAAATCCAAAAGATTCAAAATGATCTTACCTTGATTCTTCACCAAATGATGAGATCCTCAGTTCAAATGGAAGCTCCTTTCTTCCTCTTCCTTTTTCTATTCTTGAACAGCTTCAAAATCTTTCTTGAAGACTAAGAAGAATTAAACGCTAACCCACTCTCTTCTTTTCTCTCAAACCACCAAACTCTCCTTCTCTTTCTCTCTCATTTTTATTGTTCTCATCCACTTTTTCCTTCAATTCACGTGTTTATACTCCATTTATAGGCAAGACAACACTTCTTCTTCCAATTATGCCCTTAATGATTGAGAACTGTCCCATTTGCCCCTCCAATTTTGCCTTATGTCTTTTATACTTAAGTGTCTTGCCAATAATACCCTTGAACATTCTAACATAACAATTTCTTCTAGAAGATGTCCCCCATTGTCTTAAATTTTTAATGACATCAAAATCATTCAGTTCGGTTTAGTGATTTAAAAGATATACCTCAAACATTTTTGGACTACTCTTGTCCAAATCAATGTATTATACGCAACTTCCATCTGAAATTTAAACATCTTAAAGACTAAATTAGATTTCAAATTCTTATACCATTTGTAGCTCCATGCATCTAGTTTACCACAAATCAGAAATTATCTCATTTAGAGCTCTATAGATAAAGATATAATAAAAATACTGAAGTATGTTCAGTAGAATAACATTAGTTCATACCATCTAAGAATACACTCACTATACCCGTTCCACTTGTTCACTCAATTTTTTCTCAATTTGATTCAGAGGGCTATGATTTTTGGCAGATATGTAGAGTAATGGCTTACTAGGCCAATGGTTCAAAAATCAAGTCATTTGGGTGTCTAGAGAAGGAGTTATGATCGAAAGAATCCAATATATTATTGTCCTCAGTCATAGTGGAACTGCTTCGGGGAAATAGCTATAACGTTCTCTAGAAGTTTCTGATTAAGGTTTTCTTTATATGGTTTGAAAGAGGACTTCAAGAGCTACAACTTTTATGAAGACCTCAAAGTCAAATTCTATCTTCTGTGTCTTCTTACTTTGCTTCTTCTTACTTTGCTTCGTCTTACTTTGCTTCGTCTTACTTTTGCATAATCTTACTTTTCTTTATCTTACTTTTGCATCGTCTTACTTTTGCTTCATCTTACTTTGCATCGTTTTTCTTTTACATCGTCCTACTTTTCTTCATCTTACTTTTGCATCGTTTTTCTTTTACATCGTCCTACTTTTCTTCATCTTACTTTTGCATCGTCTTAATTTTCCATCATCTTACTTTGTTTCGTCTTACTTTTACATCGTCTTACTTTTACTTCATCTTTCTTTTGCATCATCTTACTTTTGCATCGTCTGACTTTTATTTTGTCTTACTTTTGCATCGTCTTACTTTTGCGTCGTCTTATTTTTACATCGTCTTACTTTTGCATCGTCTGACTTTTACATCGTCTTACTTTGCTTCGCCTTACTTTTGCTTCGTCTTACTTTTGCATCATCTTACTTTGCTTCATCTTAATTTTGCATCGTCTTACTTTTGCATCGTCTTACTTTTGCATCGTCTTACTTTTGTATCGTCCTACTTTTGCTTCGTGTTACTTTTGCATCGTCTTACTTTTGCATTGTCTTACTTTTACTTCGTCTCCTCGACCATGGAGGCAAAGTATACGGCGTGCTATGAGGTAGCTTGTCAAGCAATATAACTGTGGAATTTTATTTCATCAATGGGTATTATAGACTCTATTTAACCCTATAGAGTAAAACATGTTATAAGATATAACATATGGTGAGATTGTATATTTAACATCCCATCACCGATGAGAAGGGTAAATTGGTCATTGGGGACGGGTTAGGAGTGTGGAAACATAGCTCGGCATGTTCGTGCATATTATGGCTGCTAAATATATATGAATGAAAATTTTTGCACATGCATATGACTGTACATGCATTCATGACATTTTTCGACATATGTGTCTATTAATGTAATTTTTTGTGAAAAATGTGAAATATGTGTTTGAAAAATTAAATTGGAGTGATTTATGTGTGTTTTACATTTTTAGGGACTTTTAAGAATTTTTTGGAAAATTTTCAGACCGGGACAACTGCCAAGTGGCAAACCAATTGATAAATGGTAATAGAATTTATTGTCAAATAGCATTAGAATTTTGGATACAGGACTTTAGATATGTTCAACAAGTGTCATTCATTGGAAATGGGGGTGGAATGAAGAGTTTAATAAGATTGAATGCATGGGAGTTGGAGATGTGGCAAGTGACAAGTAATGGGGGTGGAATGAAGAATTTAATAAGATTGAATGCATGGGAGTTGGACATGTGGCAAGTGGCAAGTGTCACTTGCCAAGCCATGTCTTATAACCATTTGTTAATTGCTTAAAAATCCATTCTTGCTCTCTCCCACGACACTTATCTTTCAAACACCCTTTGGAGCTTTGTTTTAAGGTTCTTTCTTCTCAATTTCGTGGCTTCATCTCCCTCTCTTCATCTCCTTCTTGAGTTCATGATTCACCTACTTGAAACCTTGCTCCACCTTTCACTTTCTACTTCCATCTTGTTGATTCTTTAAGTTGCCATAAGAAAACCTAGTTTTACCTTTTTCAAGATAAAGAACATGGGATGCTTGGGAACTAGGGTTGAGTGAGAATTTGAAGACTTTGAGGTTAAATCAAGTAAGTTTTGCTTTACATGTCATCGGTATGGTTAAGTAAAGCTTAATTGGTGATTAACTTGAGTATCTTGATGATTGATTTGTGCAAGGACTATGTATGTGTCTTGGATGATGCAAATTCATGTTCATATCTTGTTTTTGTATGTGTGGGATGAGTGATAATGCATGTAAGGGTATATAGAGGTTTAGAGATAGAATGATTTTCAAAGGAACGTTTAGATGAGTGTAGAAATTGTTGAGAAATGGATATATATGTGTATGCCCTGTTTTTGAGTATTGATAAATTATAGATCATGGATTGTTTGTGAGTGGTTTATTGAGTTGAATTAGGTAGAGAACGATGAGGAAATGTAATGGAGAAGATGATCTAGGTATAAGAAGGTATAAGATGAGTTAGATGCAAAGATTGAATGTTTGTAAAAAAAAATCTGGAAATTTTGCAGCAACATGATTTTGAGTATGCTTTAATGTATGAGCCATAACTTCCTTTATAGTTGTCCAAATGAACTGATTTTTATTTTGGATGAAACTAGAGGCATTTGGCTACATTTCTTATGAAGATGTTGTTTTTAAATGTTGTCTTTAATAGTCCCAAATATGGACATGAATTAAGTGCAGTAAAAGTTGTAGATGATTGTGTATGCTGGTGTTTTATTTTGGGTGTTTATAACCAATTAGGGTATATGAATGGAGTATGGATGAGTTGAGCTAAACTTGAGATGTTATGAAGTGGTTTTATGCTAGATGTATGAAGTGGTTTTATGCTAGATGAGGTGAATGATAGAATGAGTGTAGGAACCTTGGAAGAGGCTTTGGAGGAAGGTTTGTAGATATATGTCCATTAAACAGACAGTAGGTTCGTTAAATGGACCTTCTCGGGTGCAAAAACACCCTTGGGACAGTGTATGTCCGTTAAACGGACTTGGAAGTCCATTTACCGAACTTTCTCGGATGAATTGGGGCAATTTTGCCCGACAATGTCCGTTAAACGGACATGCATGTTCTTTTAACGGACATTCACGGGATAACTTTGGAAATCGTGATTTTTGAGCATCTTAGAAGCCGAATATCGCTTTGTGGTCTTCAGCAAAGTTGTAGATATCGAAGTTCTCTTTCTAATGGTCTAAACACGAAAGCAATCAAAGACGTTTAGCAAGAGTTATGGTAATCGCGCCAAACTAGGTTCAATTTGATTGAGGTCTTAAACTTGGTTGCTTCTTTTGACCATAACTCATTCCCTAGACGTCCAAATGACTTGGTTCTTAAAGAAATAAGTTCCTAACACATTTTTCTACATCTACATGAAAATTTGTATTAATTGATGTTGAATTGAAAGAGATTGATCAAAATAAAGAGTTGGAGTTTGTTGGAACATTGTTAATGGGAGTAGTTCTACTAAGCATACTTCAATGTTTCGCTTATATTTGGACCTAAAGGACTCCAAATGAGATGATTCTTCCATTTCAGTAAATTAGAGAAATAGAACTACAAATCTTATGAAGAAGCTAAATTTTGATTCAATTCCTAAGATATTCAAATTTTAGATGTAATTGGGTTTAGTACATTGTTTTGCAATTAGAACAGTCCACCAATGTATGAGGTATATCTCCCAATCTACTAAACCAAATTAAGTGATTTTTGTGTCAATGGAATCATAAGACATAGAGGAACACCTTGCTAGAAGGGAGTATGATCAAATTACTTCATCTTCACTTTCCTTTTTAATGTGAATCATAGACCCGAAAGAGTGACTTGGAAATAGATGAGTCTTGGTATGAGAATGATTTTGCGAGGTTTTGACCCCGGGATTGTTATGAACATTCATTGTACATCTTTCATTTTATTCATGTGCATTATTAAACACCTATGATTGTACAAATTGTGATATACGTGTATGTTATTTGTCATAGAGGAGCAACTGGAATGTCGACCCCTAGACGTTGCCGAAACTTCCAGGCACTAGCTTTGGAGGCAGTTGGTGAGTGACCTAGACGGTTCCTCAATTATTATTTGTTTTGTTTATATTTCTGTGGCGAATAATGGTGGGAATTGTGTCTTGATTATGGATTCTGGACAGAAGGTCCGGTGCATTGGGAGATTCTAACATAGAAGTGCTATTTGTCTGAGAATTTGGGACCTTCGTGTTTAAATGTGATAAATTGTGATCGTGATTTTAATGTGATTAATTGTGAACTATTTGGTTAAATGTGATAATTTGGGAATGAGTGTGATGATGATATTGCTTCATTGCGACATATGCATTCCATGCATGAATGCATGATCAGTTAATGACTATTGTGACCGGAGCAGCCACTGAGAGCTACAAGCTCAACATTTATATTTGGGCCTTGAGGCCCACAGTGATTCAGAGCCTCAGGCTCAACGATTAATGCACCCATATTGGGACAGTTCAGAGCCTCAGGCTCAACGATTAATGCGCCCATATTAGGACAGTTCAGGCGCTCGGTCACAATACCGAAATAAATTGAAAAAGTGTCACATGCGCATGTCATATGCATCTGATTTTAATCTCTTTGATTGAGTGAAAGGCTAACTGCCTTATGCTTCTGCGTTACCAATCATGTGGTACTTCTGAATGTGAATTATGAAACAACTGTATTATGCTTGAGTGTTTTGTGAATTCAATTAGTTAGGGATGTCTAATCGAATGAAATGTATCTAATTGTCTATGCTCAAGTGAAATTGTGAAATGTGATCAAACATGCAACAATGTGAATATATGTTATGTGAATTGATGTGTTGCATGAATTGAGTGAACCATCGATGATGGTTATCTTATTGAGTTCGCAAAACTCACCCAAAATTTGCAATTATTTTTCAGGACTCAGAAGAATACCCCGTTAGGCAATGAGCATATAGCATCTGTTGATGAGTGAGAGATGTGGTCGGGATCAGTTTGCGTCTGCATTAGTGTCTAATAAAATAGTATTTTTCTGAATTTTTGTATTAATGATTAGGTCAATTTGTAAAGTTAACATATTGAAATAAATTGTATTTATGAAAAGGGCCCCCATGGTCAATGTACTTATTAATGATTGTATGTTCATTGATTTCCGCTTCAGGTATGTTTGTGTTTCAAAAAAAATTGATACTGAGTTTTGACTGAGTGATGTAGCATGCTACCCTCGCAGGGCACGAACTCGGATATCACCATCGATGTCGGGTTCGGGAAATGCGGGAGTGGGGTGTTACAGTATATATATGATGTGTGGGTGTGAAAATAGAATGTTGGGTGTCTTCTACCATTAGTTTCCTCTTCCACAAGGGTCGTTGTTTTTGATAGATTATGGTCTCTAAGATGAAAAGAATCCAAAAGACTCTATGTCAAGCAATGGAGGTATGTCAATATTATTTTGTTGTTAATGCTCTAAATAAAATGTAGATTTTGGTTTGTGATTATTGATGAATGTGTTAGTTTATGCCCTTGCAACTAATTTATTTTGGATGTAAATATTTGTGTGACATTATTATTAATTAATGAAAGGCATTCTTTATCTTTATGTATTTGTTAATTATTTAATTATTATTCGTAAAGATAAAATCCTTAAAATAACTCTTGTGTAATTGAAATTATAATGAGATCATAATTATGAAATTCAATTTACACTTATGTATTATTCCTAAATGTTCCTAATTGTAGTTTCCTCAAGATTGGATATTGTTAAAACGGTAAAATTAGCACATATTATGTTTCTTTCTTATAAAGAAAGTAATTGATCTCATTAATTAAAGCATAGAGATACTTAAACTAATGTGTGGGTGATTATTAGCAAATAAGTCATTGAATTGACCCGATTATGAGAATTTCAAATGGAATATTACTTATATGTCTATAGACTATCTCATAATGATGGTTGTATAATTAATCCTCAGACTTGAGATTATCAAGGTATCTAATGTGGGAATTATTATGTTTTGACGCTACTTATGAATCATCCTAGGATTATTCTATCGACAGTAATTGGATACAATATGAACTATATGCAGATAGTTGAGTAAGTCGATAAAGGATTCGTCACTCTAAAGTAATTAGGGAGAATATTCTACTATTTTTTATTGGTAATGATTTATGATATTTGAAAAGGAGTTTTCAAATTTCAATTATAAATCAATTACTAATTAGCATGAACGAACGTAATTGGATGATAAGACTAGGCACTATATCCATACTCTATCCAATTAGAATATTGGATGACGAAAGGATTAAATTATATATTATAGCCACGCATGAACAATTTAAGTCAATCACTTTGACATTCCTGATATTTGGGTAATCATAACATGTTGCTAGACTTCAATCATGATTTATGATTATGAATTATTTAATTGGATAATTAAAGATAAATTAAAAGGAGTTTTAATTTATCTAATTCTAATTGTGAATTAGAATTATAATTTATAATCATTGCCAACTTATTAGGAACCTAATAGGTCACGCGTCAAAGAGCAATTTGTGAAAGAAAATCAATATAATTAAATTGGACTTAATTATAAAGTTTGAGAAACTTTGGGAATCAAATATGAGATATTTGATTTTATTAAAATAAACTTAATTACAATTAGAATTAGAATTTGATTCTAATTATAATTAAAAAGTTTTAATTTTAATAAAAGATTGTCTTGATTTTTCTGTTTAAAGGAAAAAGCTTTATAGAAGCTAGCACTTTTGTTTTCTTCCTCCAAAGGCAGTTTGGAAATTGCTTTGTGGATACTATCAGAGGTTGGACAAGTGGACAGCTCGTGATTGATTACTCAAAGAAAAAGATTCAAAGTTTTTCTTCGAAAAGTAAACAAGGTACGATTTCTAAACCGAAATTTATTTTACAATTTCTAAATCGAATTTTATTTTTATTCAAGTTTAATCAATTATCAGGTTCTGCTCAGAATCTGTAAAAAAATTTTCCACTACGTTCGTGATTCGATCACGATTAGATTTCAATAGTGGTATCAGAGCCTCTTTTAATTGTTAATCTTGAATTCATGACTTGATCATTATTGTTGAATTGATTTTAATACTTCGGAAAAGACAAAACGCTTCATTAACTGTTTTGTTAAAGTTTTGAAATTGTTTCCCTAAAGCTAGATTGGAAATTATTTCCTACTTGTTTGTTTCTGTTCATCGATTGCACATGTTTTCTGATTATACATGTTTTGTATTTTGAACCCTAAAATCAACAGAAGCATGAATGAGTTTATGCGATTATCCAAAGCCATTTTTTGCCTTTTTGTATGCATTTCTAGTTTTATGCATTTAGATCTGGAAATCAAATGTCTAGGGTTTATTTATTGAAATCCCTAATTTCTTCCCTAACCCTAATTTACGATACTTGGCTTCTGTTATTTCTTATGTTTACAGTTGAATTATATGCTCAGTTTATGCCTTTGAGGTTTCTGACTTGCAGATTGTATATACTACCTGCATTTTACATTTTTTTTGGGTTATTGTCCATGATTTGTGCTTCTACGTTATTCTCTGTGTATGAACACAGACAATGGGCAATTATCACCCATCGGAATGTTCTTTGGCGACCCAGTGGGTCGCCTATGACGACCCATCATGTGCGATATCACATATGGGCATCGAACAACACCTTTGGTTGGTGTCTTCGATGACACCACAGATGACATCGCTTGAGCCGTCGGTCGAGATGGCATGTCGATGACCACTGACATGACTTTTTTTAGACCTAATGTGTGTGATGGTTTGAAAATTGTGGAACATGGTTGTGTTTTGTGTTGAACGTGATTGCGGTTGATGGGTTCATGAAAACATAGAAGGAATTCGAATGGAAGAATCCAGAAGAGGGAGAGAGGCTTTATGGAAAAAGGGAGAGGCTTGGTGGAGAAGACGAAGGGCACGTGTCCACGTCTTCAAAGAACGTCTCATGGAGATGTTGAGTGGCACATGCAGTGCACGAGCTAGTCAACTCTTTTGACTGCATGTGTTAGATCCCACTTCCGGAGCCCAACATTCGGAGTCATAAAACGTGTGCTTATGTTTGTTACCATGTATGGTTATTCCAATTAACCCTCTTTAGTCATCCTCGGTTCATCTTCATTCTGTGATATCGTAAGCATCGGGCCCTATTTTTTGAATCATTCTTATACTGAAGCAAATATTCTATGCTCAACTTCCATTTAGATATTGAACATCTTTGAGGTTGAATCAGAATTCGACCTCTTCATATAATTTGTAAACTTGCATCTGTAGTTTAGTCCACATTGAAAATCATCTTAGTTGGAACCCTACAGATCCAGATATATTCAAAATGCTAAAGCATGTTCAGTAAAATAACACCAATTCATATTATGCAAATAGATTCCTTCACTTTCTTTTAATCAAAACCTTTCTTTAATCAATTCGGAATGCTGCCACTTTTTGTGTGTGGAGAAATAGCCAAATGTGTGAGGAATTTATTGTCTCAAAGGTCACTTCGTTTAGAGGTCAGATAACAAAAATTGGTCAGATAACAATGTCCATCCAGAAATTGTAAGTCTTATGAGTTAAAATTCTATTCCTTCAGATCATTTGTAGCTCTATCTCTAGTTTGTTTAGACATAAGATTCATCTCATTTAGAGGTTGGATAACAAAGTTATGGCCAAAGGAAGTCAAATAAGGTTCTGTCCTTAACTATATTGAACCTATTTGGGGGAAAAAAAGGCATAACTTGCTCTAGGAATATCAGATCAAAGTCATTCTTGAAGGGTTCGAAAGAGGACTTCAATATCTACATCTTTCATCAAGACTTTGAAGTGAGATTTTGTCATTTAAAGGATAAAAATTGACCAGACGATACAAAATGAACAGTGATCAGAAGAAGATTATGAATAGTACACAGAAGATATCTTACAATTAGCATAGCTTTCTCTAGAGACATCTGATTAAGGTGTTCTTTAAATGGTTCGAAAGAGAAATTCAAGATATACAACTTTCATAAAGACCTCGAAGACAAATTCGATCATCTACAGGGTCAAAAATGGGACCAGATGATAGGATCAGATGAATAGTATACCAAACGATATGACGTCATCACCAGACGATACGTCCTCACCAGACAAAGCATCCTCACCAGACGATACATCCTCACTAGATGATATGTCCTCACCAGATGATACGTCATCACTAGATGATACATCTTCACTACACGATACGTCCTCACTAAACAACACGTCATCACCGTACGATACGTCATTAATAGACAATACGTCCTATACTCCTGAGCATCTTCATTTATGAGGACCATAACTTTTGACTCCAATATCCAAAAATTTCATACTATATACTGTTAGAAAGCTAGAAAGCTAAGCTACAATTTTCTAGAAGACAACTTTGTTTAATTTAGCCTAAATCAATACAGTTTTTCTCCTCAACTCAGAACATGAATTTTCCCCTATGGAAGACTTGAAATTTTACACTATGCAAACTTGGAATGTCCTAAGTTTAACAATTCAGCTAACAAATTGACTTCATTAAACTCTCAAATATCAACTCATTTGTCTCATCACCTTTAACTACATCTAATCAGTCATAATTCTTATCTTCCTTCTGGTAACATCCCACTTATAAATGCATATATATATATATATATATATATATATATATATATATATATATATATATATATATCAACGATTTATGCTCCAAAATCATCAACTAAAGATGATAACTTCTTCACGTATATCTAATTTTAACTCGCATCATCCATATACCATTCACATTTCATTAACATCAAAAGAATAAAGTTTTATAAATCTTTAATAGCATTCTAAGCCTCAATACATCATCGTCTCAAAATCTCAAATTACCAAAGATCCTTGAACATACAAACTTGTTGCTTTCCCAAAATTAACTCAAACTACAAAATAAACAAATTTGGAGAAATACCCTTAGGCTCTTGATCACTTGGTCTCGTAGCTATCACCTGAAGATGGGATAAAAGGGGGTGAGCTTGAGAGCTCATGGGTAACAAGTTTATAACAAAGAATAAGCAAAATCGTTGAAATGTTTCTTATCTTATAAAAATCATACTAAATTTATAAATTGCTTTGTTCTTAAATGCTCAGTCAAATTTACAATTTTAGCTCCAAAATGCATAGTAAAAAAATATCATCACATCAACATGGCATATGCATTTAACCATCACAGCAGAACACTCAAATTATGCAGCATACTTGACCATTTCAAAAATGAAATGACTCGAGGGTTCCATAGAAACAAAATGGAGAAACCAAAGTTTACCCTATTAATAGAATGAGTCCAATTTTGAAGCTCATATGCCACAAGTGGGCAGTCGGAAGAAGGCTCTTGTCAATGTTCACGTGACGAACAGAATGGTTCCACTCTCGTCTAAACAAAAGTACATAATCATGCTCAAATCATTTTATCATATGTTCATACTTTCATGCTTTCTCATCTTTTCATTTATACAAAATGTCATGACATATTTCAAGGCATAACATAAATATTTCAAAACTATTTTCCATTTCATCATCAAAATTCATACACCAGCATGTAGCAATTTCTCAAATCACTTAAAAATATTTAAAGCAACATTTATAAAGTAATTGAAATCATTTTAGTTTCTTGATTTGGAAAAACATTAGTGGCTCATAACTCTATTGTAAACATGTAACCCACCTTGATTTTCTTACTTAAAGACTTGCTCAAAATGCCTCTTTTCTTGTTCCTCTTGCTTGTTTGATCCCCTTTATATAATAACAAAAACCCCACTCAATAGGGTTTTCAATTGAAAATCTCACAAAGCACAATCACTAAAATTGGTGTTAGAATACTTAAACCCATGGATTTTCTAAACTCTATGAACTAAGATCCTTCCAAAAATCCCAAAAGATTTAGGTGATCTTACCTTGGTTATTCACCAAATGAAGGGATCTTTGGCCCAAATGGAAACTCTTCTCTTCCTCTACCTTTTTCTCTTCTTGAACCACTTTAAAATCTCTCTCAAAAGCTAAGAAATGAAGAAACCCTAGCTCAACTCTCTTCTTTTCTCTCAACGACCGAAATCTCTCTTCTTTCTCTCTTTGATTTTTTATTTCTCTTCCTTTATCCCAATTCATGTTTTTTCGTCTTCTTCTTAAACAAGACCATATTTTGGTCTTGTCCTTCTAAAAAACCCCTCCTCTCCTTTGGACTTCCCATTTTACCCCTTCTTTCATTTACCTCCTAGCTCTTTTAATCTTCTTAAACACCATATTAACTCTAAATTAATTCAAATCTTTCCATCTAATTTCAAATCTCTATTTATGCCCATCAAATTAATGACTCAATTCTAAAAATAATGAAACAAATAAATCAACAATAATTGAAAAAAAATCAGGGTCTAACAATTCTCCCCCCTAAAAGAATTTCGTCCTCGAAATTCTTACCTAACTGATCTAGGGGCAGGGGTATGCTTCCTCTTGTGTTTCTCCATCTTCCATTTAACTTCATCACTCCAATAATTTTCTTTCTAATGACCTTAATCAACATATTCAATCCATTCTTCAATGACTTATTCAGACATCACACTATCTTATCTGTTCCCTCAATATATTTTAGATTACACACAATTTTCCACTTCTTGTATGGATAACACCAATATCATATCATATCAATATTTCTTAACATACTCACATATATCACATTACGAATCTAAGACATCTTTCTTCGGTAGCACTTCTCATAACTATTTCATATAGACCTATTCATGTCAGGCTTAGTTAATCCTTTTTCCTAACTTGAGCACACCTTGGCACGGAGATACCCTCAAAGATAATTTATCTTTCACTTAATAATTTACATCACTATAGTGTCAGTACACTTAACTCTTATGTCTATCTTACTATATTCCATACCCTAGGTGTTGATCCACCTAACTCATTCATCTTTCCTAAATCACTTAGTTTCTAATAGTGATCAATTTCACCTATCAGTAACATCTCCAATCAATTCTTGTTTTTAACCATCCTTGGCCCTATTCATCCGAATAAAGAGGCGGATGACTCTTTTTTTCATCTAACTCCTCATACAGTATTCCAATGAAATCACCATAATAATGATTGTGATTCTTGAAGTCAAATCGAACTATACATGGATCTCATGTTCGTATGAACATCAAACTGTAAGCCTTAAGCATATCTTTGACACTTAAGACTGTCAGCAATTTAAACATCCACTGACTTGATTCGACATTCTTAGTCGCTAAATGATGTTTCAACGTATTCCTACTAGGATGTATAACTTACGTTAACATTTATACTTTTCCAACAATCTCTTTGCTCAATCATCTTTATCGTTACATATACTTCTTATTTCAATCACAATGCATCATTACATATACTTCTTATTTCAATCACAATGCATCATTCTTCCTATTCGAACCTAAAATTCAAATCTATTTTCAATCTCTCAATCAGATTCGCAATTTTTGAATCCTCAATTTGGGTTTGGTTAATCCTTTCATGTGAAATTGATCTTCAATTCCATAGCAAAGTGTACTTTGATTTACCCAAAATTCAACTCCACATTTTATGCTCCTTTTTACGCTAGATCTGATAACCTCAATATCTAAATTCGTGCTTCACTACTATTGAGATTTTTGTTTATTGAATCAGATACAACACTAACTTTACTGGGAAATACTCATTTGTACAATCATAGTTTTTAAGCACTTATATCCACTGTCTCAATCTTGTATTCAATTTTTTCTCAACTCAATAATTACCTCAAACTTTCATAATCTGTACATGTACATGTATATCCAAGATGTTCCTATACATATACTGTCTCCAAACTTTCAAAGCAATCACTATTATAGCAGCTTTAAATCATGTATCGAATAGTCAACTCATAGGACTTTTAGTTGTCTCCATACATGTAAAATCACTTTATTTTGTTGCATTAGATTTTACCCAAATCTCTTATACAACATCATTGTATACTATAAAATCTCCAAATCCGTATAATATAATTAATATCAATATAATTCCTTAAAATTTTCTTTACTTTTATTACCCATCCGATTTACACCTTTTTCTTCACGTATTCAAACTATTCTTCTCAACTTTTTGAATACATTTAATATATCATCAAATTTTTGCTTGGATCGCTTTAATCTTCAATACCATAGTACTATCAAGGCAATTGTTAACTCAAACAATTATTATCACACTCCATATGCCTATGATTAGTTCTCATAATTCCTTAAACAACTAATTCCTCAATGAGGTAGCATTGTCTCACATTATTTTAAATTTTCCAATTGACTTCCTTTCTCGAATGATTTTCTCAATTCATTCGATTTTTGCTAATTTCACATTGAATTTTTCTAATGTTTGTTTATTCATACTAGTTTCTCCATACATTTCAATTTATTTACAAACTTAACTTCCTGTATGGGTAACACATTCATCCAAAACCTAATGTATATCTATTGTGCATATTCGCATAGAATATAATGTGGATCTAAATTAACAATAGTGTTACCAAAAATCCACTCATGTAGTCAGACACTTTACATCAAACAAAAACACATACATTCTCAGTAGTATACTCTACCTCTTATGCTTAAGTTTCCACTAGGGATATGACTCTAATATTCATTTTTGAGTCACTATAGATTTATTTATGTTTTGTTCTTTCATTGATCATCCTTAATATAAACTATCTGATCTGCTTATCTAATTTATTGAAATTCCTCTTAGAAAGAAGATTTCTTGATATTATCATTAATACTATTCTTGCAATCTTTATCAATCATCTATTATCATCATCATATTATCAACTATCCTTAATACCTCAAGAGGAACGATTTCTATCGTTCTTACAAGGTCATAATGTTCTAATAACCAAAACTTAATGGAGTAATGAACATACTTACTGTCGCATATTCTTAGGTGGGCATCATCAATTTCATCCCATTTTCTCCACATATTTATCTCCAACAATTCACAAATTTATATCTTACATGATTGATACTTTGATCTCCATTGATCCTACATGATATTCTTCTCTCTATCTTTGAATTCATTACTCATTGTAATATCATCAACAATCTCAATCTATCCCTAATTGATCATTATAAGCACTTTCATATGTTACTCTAATTCTCCTTAAACTTTAAACTATGGGGACTATGACTAAGCAAATTCAACCTCTAAACAGATCAATTTCTCAATCAAAGTTTTTGCCTATATAAGTGTCATTCTCAACAGTAACACAATCTTCCAAAAATCATAATTTCCTATCTCATTGTCTAAAAATGCCATACTTTATAACAATGAAAAGATCAGAAAACATGTTACAATTCTCATGAAGGACTTAGAAGCAAATTCCACCTCTAACTAGGTCAAATTTTCCCATAATTGTGGTCGCCCTGTTAAAGACTGTTAAATCAACATATCATCTAAACCATATCCATACTTCAAAATTTTATAACTTACAATCCCTACATCCAAAATTCGCATATTATACCTCATTACAAAGCTAAGACATTCCTCTATAACTTTCTATAAGATCACTTGAGCTAATTTAAACCCTAACAGTCCATAATTGGCTTCAATGCACAGTAATCACAAAATCTATACTTAGAGACATTTCGAACACAAAGCACATTCATTTTTTGAAAAACCATCTGAAAGTTCACAAGTTATAACTTTCAACCTAAAAATTGAAAAATTG
Source organism: Erythroxylum novogranatense (assembly GCA_029891385.1). Lineage (NCBI taxonomy): Eukaryota > Viridiplantae > Streptophyta > Magnoliopsida > Malpighiales > Erythroxylaceae > Erythroxylum > Erythroxylum novogranatense. The sequence goes on along the minus strand of CM057230.1, from coordinate 77,216,946 downwards.
TCATACTTATTGGAGATAGAAAGCTTACAAGAAGATCTTCAACTTTCATGAAGACTAATTTCACAAAATCTGTTTACTTTAGCCTAAAAAAATCTCCAAAGTTTCTGGTCACAAATCTTCAATGTTAGAAACATGACTATTCACCCTACACATGTTGCCCACTTTCAAGGCAAAATTCAGAACCCTTCAAGCCACAATTGGACAACACTTCCTTCATAAGAATTCTATCCAAACTTCTCAAGTTTAATTCAAGCCAAATATCATCTCAATATCATAACCATATAAAAAGTTATAACCAAAACATTGAAACATACACACATCCAATTTTCCAGATTTTACACCTAACTCAAATCCTATCATTCCAATACCATTTCTACACCAATTCTCACTCAATTAATCCACCATAACTAAATCACAACCTCTCCTTGAACATTAGTCCACAAATGGCAGCACACACACTCAATTCTCTTTCTTGAATAAATACTCATCTAACATCATAAAAAGCAATCCAAAACACTTAATTCACATATTACACATGTTATATCATTCATCTTCAATCAATCATAAATCAACTAAGAAAATAACCTACCCATATACACCAAACACAAGTTCATGCAATTCACTTTAAATAACATCACAATTAATGTAATTAACTACAAAACCATCAAATAAAACATATTACTTACCTAATCAAGCTTCCACTTCTTCCATTCTTCAAACTCTCACAATTCTCCTAACTTTTCCTACCACTCACGACCATCATTTTCTTAAGGGGAGAAGCTTAGGTTAGGATTTTTAGTGAACACATGAAGAGAAATAAAAGAGCTTTTATTGGACCCCGAAATTTTGATAAAAATTAGAAATATTAAAATGAATTTAAGTGAGAAAGAAATTGGTGAGAAAATTATGAATTTAAGGAAATTTGATGAAGTTAAAAAAAATTATGAGAAAAGAATTGTTTAATTTTGAGGACTTTGATATTTGAGTGAACTTATATGGATTATGAGAAGAAAGTGAATGAGTTGATTGAAATGAAGTTAAATAGAAAGAATTAAAAAGAAAAAGTGTGAAATTTTGAAGAATTTATAAAGTTTGACTTTTGGAGATAAAATGTTTGACTTGAGAGTTGACTTTTTGATTTTGGGAGAATTTGAGAAAATGATCTTCTGGAAATTTGTAGTTTATGTCAAGAGCTTTCTGTAGCCATAAAGTTTGATATTTTTCGATATCGGAAGTGAGAGTTATGATCAGTCAAAGTTCACTTGAAGTTTGACTTTTTGAGGAAAAAGTTGACTTTTTGATTTAGGCAAAATTCGAGAAAGTGATAAACATGAACATTGTAGCCTCTGTCGAGAGCTTTTTGTGGACATAAAGTTTGCTATTTTTTTATGTCGGGATTGAAAGATATGATTTTATGAAGATATGCTTTGTTTTGAAAATGCTATTAAGTATAGATTTGTGTATTCTAGATTTCGAGGCCACTCGTCGTATGGATTTAGTCTGAATTAGAGTAAGTGGTCTTCATGAAAGTTTTAGATGATATTTTTATCTTTCCATTGATATAAAGTTTGCAATTTTTCGATATCGGGGCAAGGAGTTATGAGCGATTAAAAATTGGAAGTCGTTTAGGAAAAGCTGTTTTGGACAGAATCTTTGATTGAGGTTTTGACCCCTTTCGAGACCTAATTTGATTTTGAGTTCTTCCTGGAAGTTGTAGAGCTTCCTTTTATCTTTGCATAGACACTAAATTTATCAAATTCCAAGTTCGGGATCGAGAGATATGATTTTTGAAAAGTTCAGTTTTGAAGTTCCATTACTTTGTTTTTAATCCGATCCCATTTGTAATCTTTTGCTTATAATTCCGTCATCCGACATCCGATTGACTCGATTCTCGAAGCGTTGGATTTCTATGACGATTAATTTCATTTTCAGGAAGAATTATGATTTTTAGGAGATTAAATGGAATGAGAATTGATTGAATCAAGAGTGAGGATGGGTTAAGGTGGTTAAGTTAGAAAATTTTTTGAACATGGTTCGGTATTTTGTGAAATTCAGGAGCTGTACAACTCCGGTTGAGTTGATTCTTAAGGGCAAATAAAGTTAAGATATGGGGCTACAAATCATGTGAAGGGATCGAAATTTAGTTTCATCCCTAAGATTGTAAATTTCTGAACTGAAGTTGTGTTAATGTTCAGTCTCAGATTTTGTGAAAGTCCGAGAGTATTTTGGCTATAACTTCCTCGTTTTAGATCCGAATTGAGCGCGGTTGGTGGTGTTGGATTCGTATGATCTAGAGGAATAATTTTTAAGAAGAAAGTTTGTCCAAATTATTTCGTTTAGCTGCTCAAATTCTGGACGCGAAATGACAGTTTTTTAGACACATTGAAGGGCATTTTTGGAAATAGGCTACAAAGAAGGGGCATAAGAGTCTTTATCCTATCATTTTAATGACATGGAAAAACTCTCTAGTGGCTGTCGTTTAGGGTGAAAATAAGAGCTGAGACCCACGAAACTTACATGAAAAATAAGAAAAGAAGATGAGAAAGAATGAGGAGTTGCTTTCGTATGGGAGAAAGAATGGAGAAGAAGAAAGAGTAAGTGGGATTTCGAAATTTTTTGATCTTTGAGCTTGAGTTTTGCTTGGTTTCAAAGGAAAAACATGGAGAATGAAGAAAGCTAGCTTTGGGAATCAAGAAATCCGAAAATAGAAGGAGAAAGAGGGAATGTTGAATTGGAAGAAAGAAGGAAGCTTTGGAGAAATTGAGGCACAAAGCAAGTTGTTAGCATGGATATGAGGTGGGTAGTATATTTATATTTTGATTTATAAGCTATATGTGAATTTTTGAAAATTAAAGAAAACAAAATTTGATTTTTGATACCTTATTGTTGATAAAAATGTTTGGATATTATGATTTTGAAGGATTAATTTCCTTATGTTAGAAATGATTTTTAGAAAATACAAGATTTATGAAAATCATGTTTTTAGACAATTTGAGCAATGTGTTTTATGAAACTATATATGTTTTGATTTATGTGTGAAAGAAATAATTGCATTCATGTTTATGCGTTTGATTTATATGCGATTAATTGATTTATTGAATATGATTGTATATATGGAATATGCATGTGTCAAGCTTTTTGACACAATTTGATGTTATGCTTTAAAAAAATATGAAAATTCAAGATTTTTGAAAAGTGCCTTCGGGTAATCTGAATTCTCGTTTTCGCTTATGTGTTATGTGGGTTTGGTCAGGTCCTTTTGTGAGTCAGTGCACTGTCTCTACTTGTTAAAGCCTTCTCTCGGCTGCCTACAAGAGGCAATGGAGTTCCGATCACGGATTCCCTTCACGGCTGCACATGACCGTTATGCGGAAGTGTGCAGTACGTCCTGTTATGGGCCAAACCAAACCATTTAATGTATTGTTGTGATTTGTGTTGGATGCCGCGGTATAACCCGCAAATACACGCCGCAAAGATAACTCGCAAACACCTACGGGTTGGGTGTGGGGTCCAACATCAAACCATTCTGTTATGTTATGTGGTTTTTGATTTTGTTTATGTGCTATGTGATGCATTCATGTTTAAAGCTGTGCATGATTGGTAAAAAGTTTGAGAATTTGATAAATGAGAAAGTGAATTTTCAATTATGAATTTCGGAAACTGTTTATGAATGTTTTGGAAAGTTTGAAAATGGGTTTTTGGATAAATTTCCGAATGGGAAATGTTTGAAAATTTTGAAAAGATAATTTTCTCTTATGTTTCAATTTATAAATATATTATCCGCGAACTTACGAAGCTCTTCCCTTTCATCCCAATCTCCGTGTATTCGAGACGTGAGATCGGATGAAAGAGCGTCAAGTTTGATTTTGCCGCATTTGTATTTTTGTGTAAATTGAGAATTGATATTGTTTTGACTTGAATTGCCTTTTGTGTATATAAAGCAGTTATTACGGGATGTATATGAATTCGAGACTTGGATATTGATTTTATGATCATAATTGATTATGATTATGCTTTATGTTTGTAATTGGATATTGAATGAGGATTTTGTATATGGATTTGAGATATTGAATGTGGTTGGGATTGATTGAGATTTTATATAATCGATTGAGGATTTATGAAGTGTTAGGTTTAGATGTGCATTCCTGCTGATGTTATGGATTCCGGACGGGAGGGTCCGATGATGATTTTGGATTTTGTGATATTAGAAGTGTATTTTGCCTTTGCAGAAATTTTTGGAATAGAATAAATGCAGCCGTTATGCTGCCGAATTTTTGTTAGAAAATAAATTGAAAAAGAAGAAAAATAAAATTTAGATGTATGAAAGATGGATTTATGAGATTGGTATTAATGTTAAGAAGTTTCTTATGATTTGAGTGCGATTGGGATTTGTATGAGTATCCAAGCATATGATGATTTTGTATGTAATGAAGTAAAGTGATTAAGCATGAAAAGAAAAAAAAAATTATACCGGATTTCGGAATGGTACGTCTTAGGGTTTCCAACGCGATTAGTTTCCTATACTTCATGTTTGCAACAGATGTCGATGTTTGTTCAGTTTAATTAATTCGTTCGCTTTGTATTTGATGCAATTCGCATTCGATTCTGAATTCTGTTCGTCTTCGATTTCTGCTTTCCGGTTGGGATCCGGTTTCCGGATCGGGTCCCAACTGTTTTTGTGTGGGTGGAGGTTAACTAGAAGAAGAAGAAGAAACCATCAAAGAGGAAGGAGGAGAGGAGCTACGTTGGAGAATTTCTCCATTTAGACACCAATATCCTTATAAAAGAAGAAGGGTTGAGAATGAGTAGAAAGAAGGAGGATTTGTCTTAAATAACTATCACCTTGGTGGCATACTAGGCAGGTGACATGTGGCAGCAAGTGACAAGTGTCACTTGCCACATGTCACCTTCTTAAGCCTCCAATTTGTTTCTCTCCAATTAACTTCAATTTCTACTCCAATTTCTCTCCAAATTTCAATGACTCAAATTAATAAATCCAACCATCATTTATCTAAATTTTCAGTGTCATTGGACAATCATTTCCACTACCGGTACACAATTGGCCTATCGCTTGGCATTTTTTCTACTCCAAAAAATTTTCCCGAAAATTTCCAGAAAATTTCTAAAATTCACTAAAAATTCTCAAACCCCGATGATTGTGATACTGAGCTGTGTTATAGAAGTGCTACTTGTATATGAATTTGAGAACTACTTGCTTATGATGTGATGAATTGCGACCCATTCGTTGATTGTGATATAATAGCGTCACATGAGCATCTCATATCCATTTGATTAAAGTTACTTGATTGAGTGAAAGGCAAAATGCCTTATGCTTATGTGAAAAATAAAAGTGTTGCTTATGTGATCATATGATATTTTGAGCAATGGGAAAATTATGAAATCAGTGCGATATGATTGATACGTGTCGGACTACGGTCCTATAATATGTGAAAGTGAGTGGATGTGATTGATGCATCACATGGCATAAGTGCATGAAATATAATGGCTGTTGTGACCTGAGTTGCCACCGATCAGAGCTTTAAGCTCAATGAGTGAAAATGAGCTTCGAGCTCATAAGTGATTCAGAGCCTCAGGCCCAACGTTTAATGAGCCCTGTATCCACCAACGGATAAGGGACAGTTTAGGCACTCGGTCATAGCAAAATAATAAATGAAAAGTGAGTCTCATGTGCATGTATCAAATATGAATAATGTGAATGTGCAATTCTGTGCACGTGTGAATGTGAAATATTGTGATTGTGCACTATAAAATAAAGTGAGATGTATGAATATTGTGTTATGTGACTGGGTGAACCATCGATGATGGTCACTCACTGAGTTCGCAAAACTCACCCAAAATTTGTAATTATTTTTTAGGACCCAGAAGAATACCCCGTTAGGCAACGGACGTATAGCATCTACATGTGAGTGAGAGAAGAGGTCGGGATCAGTTCGCGTCTGAAGTAGTGTCTGATAAAATTGTATGTTCTAAATTTTTGTACAAATTATTAGGTCAATTTGTAAAGTCAACAGACTGAATTAATTTGTATTTATGAAAAGGGCCCCTGTGGTCATTGTATGTACCAGTATGTATGTTAACTGATTTCCGCATAGTGTATGTTTGTGCTTTAAAAAAAAATTATACTGAGTTTTGACTGAGTGATATAGCACGCCACCCTCGCAGGGCACAGACTCGGATATCACCATCGATGTCGGGTTCAGGTCATGCGGGAGTGGGGTGTTACATATATAATACATATGTGCTAAGTATTCTCACTTGTTATAGTGATCCCATTATCAGATATGTACTCACAATAACAATTCAACTTAACCTTTTAAACTTCTATATATGTCTCTATCATTCATCTCATCTTCCAATTATCCTTGATTGCATCTTACATATGCATATTTGCCATTGATTTAAAATTATACATATATAATCATTATGAAATTCTAATCTCAATTTCACTAACACATTCTTATGGTGGATCGTAACTCTTGTCACATTTATCAAATAACCACTTTGGTTCCAATTTCATCTTCTTAAGATCATAACAATTTAAGATTTCCTTACATTCTACTTGTACACTTTAATCTCATCATTTCTATTTGTCTACCTATTTTCCTCAAACAATCCATGATAATATATTCACATCCATATCAATTCAAGTACATATCTACACAAAAATTTTGTCACCATATTCACTAACATAATCATAGGTACTGCACCTATATCTTCATATCAGACTACGTAATATTTCTTATTTCTAAACATTTACAAACTTTTCATTTTTCTCACATTCTACCAGATCATCATTCTCTTCTTACTATTTCTTTCAGCTCAAACTCTTAACAAATGCTCATAAATGTGATTCATACACATGTGACTCAGATTAAGGGTTAGGTACTACTGTCTACTATGACATAACTAAAATGCATGTAACTTTACATGTCTTTCAAAAACACCCATGTAAGATCTCAATTCTAGGCTCTGATACCACAACTATTGGGCACTGATTCCAAAACCCAACTCTTGCTCTGATATCACAACTGTTGGACCCCTCTTCCGGAGCCCAACATTTGGAGTCATAAAATATGTGTTTGTGCTTGTTACCATGTATGGTTATTCCAATTAACCCTCATTAGTCATCCTTGATTCATCTTCATTCTTTGATAGCGTAAGCATCGGGCCCTCTTTTTTGAATAATTCTTATACTGAAACAAATATTCTTTGCTCAACTTTCATCCAGATATTGAACATCTTAAAGGCTGAATCAGAGTTCGACCTCTTCATATAATTTGTAAACCTATGTCTCTAGTTCACTCGACATTGAAAATCATCTCAATTGGAACCCTACAAATCTAGATATATTCAAAATGTCGAAGGATGTTCAATAAAATAATACTAGTTCATACTATTCCAACATATTCCTTCACTTTCCTTCAACCAGAACCTTTTTCCAATCAATTAAGAATGCTGTCAATTTTTTTATGGAGAGATAGCACAATGTGTAGTGCCCCCTTACTGTAGGGTACACATCGGGATGCCCGAAGGTCATTTCGGTATATGACCTACGATAACAGCGAGCTACGTTCGATCACTACCCTCACTTCACATGGCATGATATAATAAGTCTCTTATAAAGCATCATAAGAAAATCCCAATATTTTTTTAAACTCACTTTTTCCTCATTTCATTACATTAAACAGAAAGTCTACATTATCTTTCCAACCTTTACTACATGTTAAACATCCAACCCTAATACGAAAGTTCTACATGAAAGAGGAAAATATACACAATCTAACTAATTTGTCCAAAAATCCCAACTGATTGACTTTTAAGCCATGACTTCTCTTGCCAATCATAATCTATATGGCTGGTAGAGCCTCTCAGTAGCTAGAGTCATCTCTCGGCCTTGAAAAGACAATGTTGCAATTTTGGTGAGTTTTGTGAGCTCAATAAGGTAACCATCGTCGATGGTTCACTCAATTCATGCAACACATCATTTCACATAACATATAATCACATATTACACTCTACATAAGTATCACATTTTCACTTAAGCATAGGCAAATTTGGCATTTCATTCCAGTAAACATTCTTAGCAATATGCATATGAAATGCTCACGAGACACTCTCCATTTATTACGTTGTTATGAATGCTATCCTGTATCTATTTTAGATATCGAGTTCATTAATAACTGTCCCTTATCCGCTTAGGGGATACAAGGCTCATTCTATATAGTGAGCCTTAGGCTCTTAATCATTTTTTAGCTCAAGGCTCATTTTCACTTATTGAGTTTTAAGCTTTGATCGATAGCTACTCTGTTCACAACTGACATTATCTAATTATACATTCATGTATGGAATGCATGTACCACAATCACTTACATTATAAAGCACTTAGGTCTTCACATTCACATTTAAGTAGCACTTTAATATACCTTCCACATTCACAATCATCGGACCTTCTGTCTGGAATCAACAATCAAACACATTCATTTATCATTCAAAATATAATTTAAGCAAACAATAATTGAGAGAATCCATCTAGGTTACTCACAAGTTTCTCCCAAAGCTATTTCCTTGAAATCCCGGCAACGTCTAGAGGACGATGTTCAATTCGATCCTTTATATTAAACACATACACATATATCATAATACGCACAATCATAATTGTTCAATAATGCACATATATGAAATGAATTATGTACAATGCATGTTCATGATAACCCTGGGTATTTATCCATCAATTTCATCACAAAATCAATCTTATATCAAAACTCATCTAACTATAATTTATACTTAGGTTTATGCCTCACTAAACTAATAAATTCATAATTCATTTCTCATTGAATCACTTCAGTTTTTTTTTCCACGTCACACTTTCGAGTCTACTGTTCACATCCAATTAGGAAGTGAAATTGATGTAATTTGGACATACTCTCTTATAGAAAAGTGTGCTTCTAAGTCTTATCTTTCCATAGACACCAAATCACTCAATTTGGTTCAAAAATTTGGAAGATATGCCTCAAACATTATCAGGTTATTCATATTAAAAAACAGTATACTATGCACAACTTCCACCCAGAAATTCAACATTTTAGAGACTGAATCATAATTCGACTTCTTAAGATAATTTGTAGTACTATATCTCTAGGTTAATCCAAATTAAAAATAATCTTATTTCTAATCCTATAGTTACATATATAATCAAAATACTGAAGGGTGTTCAGTAAAACAACACCAGTTCACACCATCACGACAGATTCCCTCACTTTCGTTCAATAAAATTTTCTCAATTCAATTTAGAATGCTACAAAAAAAATTATTGGTATAAAAGTGTCTTAAGAATCTAGTGGTTCAAGAACCAAGTAATTTGGAGGTCGGACGAAGAAGTTATAGCCAAAAAACTATCTGATGTTCATTAGCCTCTCAAAACTTCAAAGTCGCTATCGTGCAACTTTCACTATCCAACTTCCAAAATCACCGTCATGCTTTTGCATGACGGTGCTTTTTGGCTAACCCTCAATGTCACCATTGTGCTTTTGCATGATGGTGCTTTTGGCCTATAATCTTAAAAGAGCACGATGGTGCTTTTCCACTTCTTCTTCTTCACAAACATCCTAACTTCTAAACTCCATAACTTTTGATCCAGAACTCCAAATTTTGCAAAATTTATATCAATGGAAAGATAAAAGAAATATCTACAATTTATATGAAGACCTAAAAAAATAATTTTTGTTTTTATAAGGGTCAAAATTTTAGAACAATGAAGTTTTCCCGAAAGTCCATCCTAAACAGTATCTCAAACTTCTAATGATTATATCTCCTAACTCCAAATTTTTCAAACTTTATATCAATGGAAAGATAGAAAGATAAGCTACAACTTTCATGAAGACAATTTTGTCAAAATCTGCCTAAATCAATACAATAAATTCACGGAAATTTTAGATCGAAACTAAACATTGTTACTATTCATTCCCAATTCTTAACCCATTTAATTCATCGTCTCAATGGATAACTTCTTCAAAGATACCCAATTTTAACTCAACATCATCTATGTACATTTCATATTTCTCACTTGCTCAAAAACACCCAAAAAATAACACATTCCCATACACTCAAAACATAATACAACATAAACATTCCTCCACAACTTTTGCTGCACCCAATTCTCATTTTCACATTAAAATTTGAGACTTAAAAAAAAAATTTAAACTCGATGTCTTCATAAGAAAGATAGCCATGTCTCTAATTTAATCCAAATTAAGAATCAACTCATTTGGATAACTACATAACAAGTTATGGCTAAAACACAGAAGCATATCAGTGGAAATTTTTCCGCTAACATTTTCCAGAATTTCAAACTTTCAACATTTACATCTAACTCATCGTATACCTAGATTATCTCTTCCATTTCATTTCCTCATCATCCTCTACCCAATTCAACTCAATAAATCACTCATAAATAAAGCATATTTTCCCTCACCCATAACACATACATAAACATTGCATAACCAAGTCATCAAATCTCAATTTACTCATCATTCTAGCTTAATATAACCATACATATGACATTTAAACCATAACTTACTTAGTGTAGCTCCACACTCTTCAAAATCTCACTCAACCCTAGCTCCAATCATCCCACATCCTTCATCTTCTAAAGGTGGTAAGGTTGGGTTCTTAAATGACAAAGTGAAGAAGAAGAAGACGATAGCAAAGTGATGGTGGTAAATGGAGGCAAAAACAAACTCCAACATTGGTGAGGTGAGATGAGAATGTCGTAGATGAAGCAGATGAGTAGAGAAATTACAAGAGATGAGAGTAAGTGAGTAAGGTGAAAGAAAATTAAAAGAAATGAGATGGTCTTTATTTCTTAACACTTTTGTGGGTTAAGACATAAGGTGTGGCAAGTGACAATAGCCTCTCCTAAGTCTTTTATTAAACTAGTCTATTTGTCTTCAATTTCTACTCCAATTGTCTCCCAATTTTCAGTGACACTTGTCAATAATTCCTTAAGCCATTTATCAAAATTTCCATTGCCATTTGAAAGTAAATTCTACTACCATTTATCATTTGTCTTGCCACTTACCATTTTTCCTAATCCAAAAATTTCCCCAATTTTTTCAAAAAAATTTCAAAAAATTCTACAAATATTCTAAATCAACAATTTCACTCGCCCAATCAATTTTCAATACAACTAAACCAAAATTCTCAATACAATCACATTTATGAACAATTATACCCAGAATGTCAATGGATGCATGTACATTCATTTTCATATGCAAAATTTTACTATTCACATGTATGTGCATGTCATATTATGCATGAACATGGAATGCAATTTCTAATCCCTCATTCATCTCTCATATTTTCTATTCTAGCTGCAACATGGGTAATGGGATGTTACACAATGTGTGAGGAATCTATTGTCTCAAGGGTCACTTCATTTAGAGGTCAGATAACAAAGATTGGTCAAATAACAATTTCCATCTAGAAATTGTGAGTCTTACAGATTGAGTTAATATTTTATTCCTTCAGATCATTTGTAGCTCTATGTCTCTAGTTTGTTTAGACATAAGATTTATCTCATTTGGAGGTCGGATAACAAAGTTATGGCCAAAGGAAATCAAATAAGGTTCTATCCTCAACCATATTGAACCTATTTCAAGACAAAAGACATAACTTACTCTAGGGATATTAGATCAAGTTCATTTTTAAAGAGCTCGAAAGAGGAATTCAATATCTACATCTTTAATTAAGACTTTGAAGTGAGATTTTATCATCTAAAGGATCGAAATTGGACTAGATGATACAAGATGAACAGTGATCAGAAGAAGGTTATAAACAGTACAAAGAAGATATCTTGCAATTAGCATAGCTTTCTCTAAAGACATCAGATTAAGGTGTTCTTTAGATGGTTCGAAAGAAAACTTCAAGATCTACAACTTTTATAAAGAGCTCAAAGACAAATTCGATCATTTACAGGGTCAAAAATGAGACTAGACGATAGGATCAGATGAATAGTGCACTAGATGATATGACGTCATCACCAGACAATATGACGTCACTAGACAATATGTCCTCACCAGATGATACGTCCTCACCAGACGAAGCGTCCTCACCAGATGATACATCCTCACTAGATGAGCATCCTTACCAGACGAAGCGTCCTTACTAGACGATACGTCCTCACCAGACGAAGCGTCCTCACCAAATAAAGCGTCCCCACCAGACGATTCATCCTCACTAGACGAAACGTCCTCACCAGATGAGACGTCAGCACCAGACGATACGTCTTTACTAGACGATACGTCCTCACCAGATGACACGTCATCACCAGAGGATACATCATCAACAAATGATACGTCTTATACTCCTGAGCATTTCCATTTATAAGGACTATAACTTTTAACTCCGATATCAAAAAATTCCATACTATATACTGTTGGAAAGTTAGAAAGCTAAGCTACAACTTTCTAGAAGACAACTTTGTCTAATTTAGACTATATCAATACAGTTTGTTTCCTAAACTCATAATACAAATTTTCCCCTATAGAAGACTTGAAATTTTGCACTGTGCAGACTTGGAATGTCCTGAGCTTAATCATTCAACTACCAAATTGACCTCATTAATGTTGGAACCCGATCTCGAAACCGGATCCCAACCGGAGAACAGAAGCCGGAAACGAACGACATAACAAAAAACGAAGCACAATTTGAAGCGGAGGCGAAAATACAAAGCAGCGGAACGAAATGCAAAACGAAACCAAAGACCAAAACAAAAGCAGATCGGATAGCAAAGCGGATCGAATCGAACGAATCGAAATAAAGGAGACACGAACAAAATCAAAGTACCAAACAGATGCGAAGCAAAAGGTGGAACCGATATCCGAACACATACACTGAATCGCGTTGGAATACCTAGACTATCCAAAATCCGGCGTAAATTTTTTTTCTTATTCTTATTCCTTTCCTTATTCATAAATCGAACTTATGCAAGGTAATCCTCTCATAAATCAAAGGAAATACTTACACCACATTATGGCAATTCAAGCCATATACTCATACCAATAATCCCAAATACATAAAACACAAAATAACGAAATCGGACATAAGTCTTGACTTTCTTCCATCCGATCTCCTGCTCGAAAACCTGGAGATGGGGATGAAAGGGGGGTGAGCTCATATTTATAAATTGAACAATAAGTGGAAAATCATTTTCAAGACATTTTTCATTTTTAAGCATTTCATAGTAGAAACTCTTCAAAGCTTATTTCCCAAATCCTTCACTTTTTTAACCATTCATAAAACATTTCCAAAATCTTACATTTACAACCATCAATCTCTCATTTTTCAAACTTCTCAAATCTTTCATATTTCATGACCAAATACAAAACATGAATGCACCACACTTAAAAACGAAACAAAAGCACATAACACATCAAATGGTCTGGTTCGGTCCAAAACAGAATGTACTGCACATTCCCGCATAGCGGTCCTGTGTAGCCGTGAACAGAACGTACTACACTTTCCCGCATAACGGTCCAGTGTAGCCGTAAAGGGAGTCCAAAATCGGAGCTCCATGCCACTAGCGGGCAGCCGGGAGAAGGCTATAAAACTAGACAAGTGCGCACTCGTACCACATATGGGACCTGACCAAACCCACGTAGACACACAATTGAAAACGAAATTTCAAATTGCCCGAAGGCACGTTTCGAAATCTTGACTTTCACAATCTTCATATCATAACATCAAATCGTGTCAAAAAGCTTGGCACATGCACATTCCACATATTCACTTCAATCTATATAACAATCATATTCAATTAATCAATTAATCACAAAGAAATCAAATGCATAAAAATGAATGCAATTATTTCTTTCAAACATAAATCAACATATACAAATGTATAAAGCAGCATTGTTCACATTTTTTTAAATCCTTTGAAAACATAATTTCAGAAATATTTTTCATTTCTTGATTTTTCAAATTCACATAATTTACTCATAATTCAAAATATAAATACATTACCCACCTCGAATTGATGCTAGAAACTTGTTCCAAGCTTCAATTTGGCAATTTCTCCTTTCTTCCTTCCAATGTAACATTCCCTAAAGCAATTCCATCAAAATTCAACCTCATAAATAATTTAATCCTTAAAATTGATGTCATAAATCATCAATTCATACTAATTCCAAGATATTTAAATCACCAATTTCTAAAATCTCCAAATTCTAAATTTGACCTAAACCGATTCACTCAAATTCGATATCATATTTAACTTAATTTCTCAAATTGAGTTTAGAAAACATTAATTCCTCACATATTCAAGCTATCTAAATCTCCAATTTTCAAAAACCCCAATTTCTAAAATTGGCCTAAACCAATTTATACAAATTCAATATCATAAATCACAATTGCTACAAAATTGATATCATATTTCACAAACTCATACTATTATCTATGGTTCTACACCAATAATTCACAAAATTTCCAAAATCACAAATTTGGCATAATCCCTAACTCACATAAATCCAAAGTTAGATCCAATTTATCATGACATCTTCAAAATTGAGCTCATAATCCATGAACCCATATCATTTCCCATATTTCTAAACTAAAATTTCATCAAAAACACAAAGTTGAAAATTTTCTCTTACCTCTTTTCTTCTCCAAATTCGAATTTTCATGGCTTGAAAGGAAGCTCTCTTCATTTTCCACCTTTCTTTCTCTTGAATCAACATAAAAATCCTTCTTAAAATCCCAAAATTTTCGAAATCTCCAAGCTTTTTCTTCTTCTTTCTTCTCCATGGCAATACTCTTTCATTTTCTCTCTTATTTCTTCTTCTTTCCTCTCATCATCGTGCTCTCCCTTTAAAAAAACGACAACCCCTTTGTGTTTTTAAAGCCATGTCATTAAATGATAGATAAAAGACCAAAATGCCCCTAACATTTTACTTTTAGTCATGCTTACTTGCGGACATGTTTCGCACTATAAAATTGAAGGAATTTGTCAAAATTTTCTTCTAGAGAAATGTTCCTCTATGTCTTAATTTCATAATGCCACAAGAATCATCCAATTCGGAGCACTACATCAAAAGTTATGCTCAAATCATTTCAAGTATATTCATATTCTAACACATTTTCCAGCACGTTATTTCCATCCAGAAATTTACATTCTTAATCCCAAAATTGACATTTGATGTCTTCATAACAATTGTAGCCCTATTTCTCCAGTTTACTTCAAAACAAGAATCACCTCATTTCGATTTCCAGAACAAAAGTTATCCTTAAAATACTTTCAGATGTTCCTAACCCAAAAACTGCACACTAATCCGAACTTCCATTCACAAATTAAAAATCTTAGGGGCAAAATGGAACTTTACTTTCTTCATATAACTTGTAGCCCCATCTCTTAACTTTATTTCTCCTTAAGAATCACTTCAATCGGATCTCTACAGATCCCGAATTTCTCAAAATACTGAACTATGTTCAGAAAATTTCCCGACTCACTTTGATTAATTTAATCAACCTCAATTTAATCTCAAAAATTCACAAATTTCTCATAAAAATGAAATTCATTGTCTTAGTAATCCAACGCTCAAGAATCAACTCAATCGGATATCAAACGAAAAAGTTATAAGCAAAAGAGCGAGAGGAGGGCATTTAGCGAATAGGCGTGGGCACGTCTAAGAAACTTAGAGGCTAGGCGTGGCCACGTCTAAGGATGAAATCTGGATATGCAGGAAACTTTCAAAATTTTCAATTCATATCTTTTGCTCCCGAACTCCAAAATTAACAAATTTGGTATCACTAGAAAGCTTAAAGGACTTTCTACAACTTCCATGTAGAACTCCACAACTAATTCAGTCTCTAATGTGGTCAAATTTCTAATCAAAGATCCTGTCCAAAAGAATATGCCCTAAGCCATAACTCAACTTTGAAAAATTCTATCTTTCAACTCCAAAGTCCAAACATATCATATTTTATATCAATGCAAAGATCGAAAAGTCACCTACAACTTTCATGATCAATTTGACCTATAAGGAAGTCAATTTTCCATTCAAACGTTCTATCCTTTATTAATCATGCTAAAAACCATAACAGAAACTTGTGAAAATCATAACTTATTATTCCTTGATCGAAAAATTGCATACTTTATGTCAAAATAAAGATCAAATCAAATCCTTCAACTTTCATGAAGAACTTCAAGGTTCAATTTACCTCTAACTAGGTAAATTTTCCAATCAAAGCTTCAGTCCTAATATAAGTCAACCTATAACACACCTAAACTTTGACTGTTCATAACTTTCACTCCCGATATCAAAAACTTGCAAACTTTATGGCGATAGAAAGCTCTTAACTGGAGCTACAAGTTTCAAGAAGACCTTTTTCTTAAAATTTTCCTAAATCAAAAGTCAACTCTCAAAGGCCAAAAAGTCAAACTTTTCATATTTTCACACTTTTTCTTTTTAGTTCTTGTTTTTCAACTCTATTTCAATCAACACATTCACTTTTGAATATTTCTTATTTTCACTCAAAAATCGGAGTCCAACAATTAAACTCTCAAATCTTAATTCATTTGTTTCATCATCTTTAACTACATCTAATCAGTTATAATTCCTATCTTCCTTCCCGTAACATCTCACTTATGCATATATATATATATCAACGATTTATTCTCCAAAATCATCAACTCAAGATGATAACTTCTTCACGTATATCTAATTTTAACTCACATCATCCATACACCATTCGCATTTCATTAACATCAAAAGAATAAAGTTTTACAAATCTTTAATGGTATTCTAAGCTACATTACATCATCGTCTCAAAATCTCAAATTATAAAAAGTCTTTGAACAAACAAACTTATTGCTTTCCCAAAATCAACTCAAACTACAAAATAAGCAAACTTGGAGAAATGCCCTTAGGCTCTTGATCAGTAGGTCGCTTAGCTATCACCTGAAGATCGGATAAAAGAGGAGTGAGTTTGAGAGCTCATTGATAACAAATTTATAACAAAGAATAAGCAAAATCGTTGAAACGTTTCTTGTCTTATAAAAGTCATAGTGAATTTATAAAATGCTTTGTTATCAAAATCTCAGTCAAATTCACAATTTTAGCTTCAAAACTCATAGTAAAGAATATCATCACATCAACATGGCATATACATTTAACCATCACGGCAGAACACTCAAATTATGCAGCATACTTGACAATTTCGAAGATGCAATGCACAAACAAATGGCTTGAGGGTTTTATAGAAATAGAATGGAGAAACCGAAGTTTATCCCATAAACAGAATGAGTCCAATTTTGGAGCTCATATGCTACAAGCGGGCAGTCGAAAGAAGGCTCTTGTTAACGTGCATATGACGAATAGAATGGTTCCACTCTCGCCCAAACAAAAGCACATAATCATGCTCAAATTATTTTATCATATGCTCATACTTTCATGGTTTCTCATCTTTTCATTTATACAGAATGCCATGACATATTTCAAAACATAACATAAATATTTCAAAATCATTTTCCATTTCATCATCAAAATTCATACACCAGCATGTGCAATTTCTCAAATCACTCAAAAACATTTAAAGCAACATTTATGAAGTAATTGAAATCATTTTATTTTCTTGACTTGGAAAAGCATTAGTGGCTCATAACTCTATTATAAACATGTAACCCACCTTGATTTCCTTGCTTAAAGACTTGCTCAAAATGCCTATTCTCTTGTTCCTCTTACCTATTTGATCCCCTTTATACAATAACAAAATTTTCACTTAATAGAGTTTTCAATTGAAAATCCCGCAAAGCATAATCACTAAAATTGGTGCTATAATACTTAAACCTATGGATTTTCTAAACTCTATGAACTAAAATCCTTCTAAAAATTCCAAAAGATTTAGGTGATCTTACCTTGGTTCTTCACCAAATGAAGAGATATGTGACTCAAACAGAAGCTCTTCTCTTCCTCTACCTTTTTCTCTTGTTGAACTACTTCAAAATCTCTCTCAAAAGTTAAGAAATGAAGAACCCCTAACTCAACTCTCTTCTTTTCTCTCAACCATCGAAATCTCTCTTCTTTCTCTCTTTGATTTGTTATTTCTCTTCCTCTCTCCCAATTCACGTTTTTTCTTCTTCTTCTTAAACAAGATGACATTTTGGTCTTGTCCTTCAAAAAATACCCCTCCTCTCTATTGGACTTCCCATTTGGCCCCTTCTTTCATTTACCTCTTAACTCCTTTAATCTTCTTAAACACCAAATTAACTCTAAGTTAATTCAAATCTTTCCATCTAATTTCAAATCTGTATTTATGTCCATCAAATTAATAACTCAATTCTAAAAATAATTAAATGAATAAATCAATAATAATTGAAAAAAAAATCGGGGTCAACTACACGCCCCCACATGCCAAGCACCTCCCACCCAATTTTTCTGTGTTTTAAAATTGTTTTAAAACCCTAATTTATCTTTTCTTAATTTAATAGAAATTAAATTAATTTCTACTCCTAATAAAAATAAAAGCATTTTATTAAATTTTGAAAATTTTTCAAAGAAATATTTATTAGGAAAGGTTTTGGAATTTAATTTAATTTTCAAGAGTTGAATTATTAAATTAAATTTATTATCAAATCAACAATTAGAATCAAGTCAAAAGTTGTAAATAATTTCTTTCATAATTGGATTATATTTGAAATTATAAATATAATGAGATTATATTATTTTCTTTGAGATAAAAATTTTGAAAATTTAAATCCTCAATAAAATATTAAGTACACATTATAAGCGTAATGGTTGTCTTCCATTATTTGAGAATAAAACCAAAGTTCTGTTTATTGTAAGACTTGTTTGAGTAAACTCAAGGTCCTTTTAACCTGAATATGTTTTAATCTCAAATTAATGGGTTATACTTAACTAAAATTATATGATTTGAATGAGTAAACTTGTGATCATATAAATTTAGAGACAAGGTTAAGAATAATATATTTGATATATTTTGGCAAAAGTTGTCACCTAATGGTAGTAGGAGTCACATGAGATGTGATTGAAAAGTTATTTTCTACCTAATTTATTTTAGTTGGTTTATTGAACAAACTCAAGATTAATTAATTTAAATGAAATCCTAGCCCACTAAGAAGTTATTTGATAATTTTTTGATATAATAGCTAGGGCTATTATTTTGTACGAAATAGTGGGAGTAATCAAATAAATTTAAAGTCCTTATTTTATTTGATTTTTGGATATGAACTAATTTATGCTCCTTTTATGTTTTCCCGGTTATTGAATTTGAAGATGAGTACAAACTAGACTTTGAGGAGCATTTTGGATGCTAACAAGCTGACTGGACCCAACTATTCAGACTAGCTGTGAAATCTAAGAATAGTTCTTAGGCAAGAAAAGAATTTTTATGTTCTTGATACTCTTGCTCCATCGGAGCCTTGTTCAAATGCTACTGATGAAGAATGGGAGAAATATCAACATTATATTGATGACAATGAACAAGCTACATGTGTGATGTTAGCTTGTATGTCTCCTAAACTTCAGAGGCAACATGAGAACATAGATGCACCTACTATAATATTGCATCTTAAGGAGTTATTTGGTGCACAAAGTAGGGTGGAGAGATATCTAATCTCCAAGGCACTGTTTCAATGCAAGATGACAAAAGGATCTTTAGTCAACACTCATGTGCTGAAGATGATTGGGTATATTGAAAAATTGGCCGAATTAGGTTTTATCATGGACTATGAGTTAAGCATTGATTTGGTGCTGCATTCGCTAAGTTCGAGCTTTTCATAGTTCGTCATGAACTTCAACATGAATCAGAAGGACATGACACTTCCTGAACTGTTGAACGTGCTTAAGGCTACAGAAGGATGTCTTAAGAAGGAACTCAGTTCTGTACTTGTTGTTAGTTCTTATAAAAGCAAGAAAAAGGGATTTAAGAAGAATAAGAATAAGAAACAGAAGGCTTCTAATAATGTAGTAAAAGCCAAAGGAGGTGTCAAGAAGAAGAGCAATGAAAAAGGCACGTGTTTTAATTGCGGGGTTGACAGACATTGGAAGACGAACTGCCTCTCTTGTCTTGCTAGCCTGAAAGATAAAAGGCTTAAAGAAGCTGGTTCTTCAGGTATATTTATGATTGAGATCAATCTTTCTATTTTTGTTCCACATTCTTGGGTATTAGATACCGGTTGTGGTTCTCACTTGTGTAATAACATACAGATGTTAACAAGGAGTAGATCATTGAAGAAAGGCAAAGTGGACCTACGAGTTGGCAATGGAGCAAGAGTTGTGGCATTAGCTATAAGGACTCGTAGTTTAGCTTTGCCTTTTGGCCTTATATTAGAACTTGATAATTGTTATTATGTTCCTGTTATTACAAGAAACATCATTTCTATTTCTCATTTGGATTTGAATGGATTTGTCTTTATTATTAAGAATAACAGTTGTTCTTTTTATAAAGAAGATGTTTATTACGGATCTGGATTGCTTACAAATGATTTGTATGAGTTAGATCTAGAAAGGTCAATTCTTAACATAAATAGTAAGAAAAGTAAATTAAGTAACCAAACCCCATCTTATTTATGGCATTGTAGGTTAGGTCATAACAATGAAACTAGAATCACAAAATTGAATAAAGAAGGATATTTGGATCCTTTTGATTATAAATCATATGAAATTTGTGAATCTTGTTTATTGGGAAAAATGACCAAACTACCCTTTAAGGGAAAGGGACAATGTTCTAGTGATTTACTAGAATTAGTACATTCAGATGTATGTGGACCTATGTTCACAAATGCTAGAGGTGGATACATTATTTCATTACGTTCGCAGATGACTATTCTAGATATGGTTACGTGTATTTGATGAAATAAAAGTCTGAATCATTTGAAAAGTTCAAAGAATTTAGACTAAAGGTACAGAAACAAACTGGAAAAAGTATTAAGACACTTAGATTAGATCAAGGTGGTTGGTTACTTAAAAGAGAATAGGATTCTCTCACAATGGTCTCCTGCAACTCTACAACATAATGGAGTTTTTGAGATGAGAAATTGTACACTATTAGATATGGTACATTCCATGATGAATCATGTAGGCCTTCCAATATCCTTTTGGGGATACGCAATTGAAACCATTATATATCTTCTAAATGGGATTCCATCTAAATCGGTTGATAAGACACCATATGAGATATGGACTAGTAGAAGACCTGGATTGTCACATTTAAAGATTTGGGGATTTGACACTTATGTGAAGCGTACTATATCTGATAAGCTTCAAGTTAAATAAGATAAATATAAATTTGTGGGATATCTGAAAGAAATTATTGGTTATCAATTCTATTATCCTATTGAGTAAATGGTGTTTGTCTCAAGACATGCTACATTCTTAGAAAAAGATTTTATTCTCAAAGAAAGTAGTGGGACTGAAGTTAAACTTAGAGAAGTTCAAGAACCATAAATTCACATCGACATGGAACAAGAACCTTACGTTGATAGCTATAATGTACAACAAAGAGTTCAAGAAACACATAGTCCACGACAAACTAGTAGGATACGTCATTCTCCTATTAGATTAGATCTACATATTGAACATGGAGAGGATAATGTATCACTCATAGATGATGAGCCGACTACTTTTAAAGAAGAAATGTTAGACATTGATTCTTTAAATTGGCAAGAAGCCATGAAATCTGAAATGGAATCCATGTACACTAACTAAGTATGGACTTTGGTGAATGCACCTGAAAGTATAATACCTATTGGGTGCAAATGGGTTTTTAAAGAAAAACTGACATGGATGGAAATGTACATATGTACAAAACAAGGTTAGTGACGAAAGGTTGCAGATAAAAACAAGGAGTTGATTTTGATGAAACCTTCTCACCATTAGCAATGCTTAAATCCAAAAGGATTTTACTGGCTATAGCTGCATACCATGATTATGAAATTTTGCAAATGGATGTCAAAACAATATTTCTTAATGGGAATTTGCAAGAGGATGTGTACATGACAAAACTTGAGGGTTTTGATTCCAAAGAATTTCCTGATCAAGTATGTAAGTTGCAAAGGTCCATTTATGGACTTAAACAAGCATCGCGGAGTTGGAACATCCATTTTGATAAGACAATTAAAGAATTTGATTTTATCAAAAATGTGGATGAATCTTGTATTTACAAGAAGATAAGTGGGAGTGTAGTCGTTTTCTTAGTGCTTTATGTGGATGGCATACTGCTTATAGGAAATGACATTTAAATGCTCCAGTCTGTTAAGATATAGTTATCTAAGAACTTTTCTATGAAGTATATGGGAGAAGCAGTTTATATACTAGGTATAAAGATTTATTGAGATAGATCAAAAAGGTTGCTTAGATTATCTCAATCCACGTATATAGATAAAGTGCTAAAGAGGTTTAACATGGAGAATTCAAAGAGAGGATTCTTACCCATGTCGCATGGGATTTCTCTCTCAAAGAGTATATGTCCACAAACACAAAAGGAGAGAGATAAAATGGATTGTATTCCATATGCTTCAACAATTGGATCAATCATATATGCAATGCTATGTACTAGACCAAATGTCGCTTATGCTTTGAGCATAACAAGCAGATATCAAGTTAATCCTGGTGAAGATCACTGGACTAATGTGAAAAACATCTTAAAGTACTTAAGAAGGACTAAAGATATTTTTCTGGTCTATGAAGGAGTTAAACTGAGAGTTCAAGGTTATTCGGATGCCAGTTTTCAATCAGATCAAGACAATAATAGATCGTAGTTAGGGTACATTTTTACTCTTTATAGTGGTGTAGTTAGTTGGAAGAGTTCCAAATAACCAACCATCGCAGATTCAACAACCGAAGTAGAGTACATTTCAACGTCAGAGGAGGTAAAGAAAGCAGTTTGGATCAAAAAGTTCATCACTAAACTTAAAGTGATTCCCAGCATTGTTGAGCCCATAGTATTGTATTGTGACAACAACGGTGCTGTTTCGTAAGAAAAAGAACCCAGGTCTCAACAACGGTCCAAACATGTACTCAGGAAGTTTATTTGATCAGGGAGATAGTGGAGCGAAAAGACATAACATTGGAGCGAGTTCCCACTGAAGAGAATCTCACAGATCCTCTTACTAAGCCACTATCTCAAAAGAGACATAATAGACATATGGATCGCTATGATATTCGATACATTAGCAATTGACTTTAGTGCAAGTAGGAGATTGTTAGTTTATGCCCTTGCAGTCAATTTATTTTAGTTGTCAATGTTTGTATGGCATTATTATTAATTAATAAAAAGCATTTTTTTATCTTTATGTATTTGTTAATTATTTAATTATTATTCGTAAAGATAAAATCCTTGGAATAACTACTGTGTAATTGAAATTATAATGAGATCATAATTATGATATTCAATTTACACTTATGTATTATTCATAAATATTCCTAGTTGTAGTTTCATCAAGACTAGATATTGTTGAAACGGTAAAATTGCACATATTATATTTGTTTCTTATAAAGAAAGTAATTGATCTTATTAATTAAAGTATAGAGATATTTAAGCTAATGTGTAGGTGATTATTAGAGAATAAGTCACTGAACTGACCCGATTATGAGAATTCTGAATGACATATTACTTATGTGTTTATGGACTATCTCATAATGATGGTTGTATAATTAATCCTTAGACTTGAGATTATCAAGGTATAGTGTGGGAATTATTGTGTTTTAATGTTACTTATGAATCGTCCTAGGATAATTCTGTCGGTAGTAATTGGATACAATATGAATCATATGTAGATAGTTGAGTAAGTCGATAAAGGATTCGTCACTCTAAAGTAATTAGAGAGAATATTCTACTGTTCTTGATTGGTAATAATTTATGAAATTCTCTGGCCAAAATGAATCGATATTTGAAAAGGAGTTTTTAAATTTCAATTATAAATTAATTACTAATTAGCAA
Organism: Erythroxylum novogranatense; assembly: GCA_029891385.1. Taxonomy (NCBI): domain Eukaryota; kingdom Viridiplantae; phylum Streptophyta; class Magnoliopsida; order Malpighiales; family Erythroxylaceae; genus Erythroxylum; species Erythroxylum novogranatense. The sequence goes on along the minus strand of CM057230.1, from coordinate 77,192,973 downwards.
GAACGAACATAATTGGATGATAAAAGTAGACACCATATCTATACTCTGTCCAATTAGAATATTGGATGACGAAATGATTAAATTATACATTACAGCCATGCATGGACAGGTTAAGTCAATTACTTTGACATTCCTGATAGTTGGGTAATTATGACATGTTGTTAGATGTTAATCATGATTTATGATTATGAATTATTTAACTGAAAAATTACAGATAAATTAAAAGGAGTTTTAATTTATCTAATTTTAATTGTGAATTATAATTATAATTTATAATCATTGCTAATTTATTAGGAATCTAATGGGTCATACATCGAAGAGCAATTTGTGAAAGAAGTATCAATTTAATTAAGTTGGACTTAATTATAAAGTTTGAGAAACTTTAGGAATCAAATATGAGATATTTGATTTTATTAAAATTAAATTAATTAAAATTAGAATTTGATTCTAATTATAATTAAAAAGTTTAATTTAAATAAAAGGCTGTCTTGATTTTTCTATTTAAAAGGAAAGAGCTTTATAGACGCTAGCACTTTTGCCTTCTTCCTCCAAAGACAGTTTGGAAATTGCTCTGTGGATACAATCAAAGACTGGACAAGTGGACAGCTCGTGATTGATCATTAAAAAAAAAGATTCAAAGTTTTTCTTAAAAAAGTGAATAAGGTACGATTCGTTTTATTTTTATTCAAGTTTAATCAATTATCAAGATCTGCTCAAAATTTATAAAATTTTTATTTTTCGTTGCGTCCGTGATTCGATCACGGTTGGATTCCAACATATGGATCTATGTTTAACAATATTTTGGCTATCAATTTAATAATAAGTCACAATTTCGAGGATAATCTTACGTGATTATTCATTATTATTTGGGAGCTCGAAAAGGGGCATTGAAGACGAGAGAATAGAGAAATGTTATCCCAGAAGCAAGCTTTGGCCTCTATTTAGCTTTGGAACAAGAGGCTTCGGTGTTGCCATATTTACCCATGTCGTTGATGTCGTGGGGGGTTGGTCTCAGCCGCCACCTTCATCAGTTTTGCAGGCGGCGACCACAGCCTCCTCCCTGTTCATGATGAATACATTATCTCAAAGTTTAGTGGGGCATAAAGCCACTTGGTTTAACAAGGTCAACCACATGGCAGACAGAACATCAAAGTTTACAGTTAGTTTTCACATGAACAAAATACGTTTCAATTTTAAATTATTTTGTTATTAATAATTATACTTCAGTTTGTTGTGATGATTTTTTAATTCTTTAAAACTAATATCGGTGGATCCGAAGTCCAAAATCACAAGGCCGTTTGTGTCTGTACGTGCAAAAGGCTCTGGATATTACGGCAGAGCACCGTCACACATGACGCTTGTTCGAGGCAGCGTATTCAATCAATCCACAAATGGACAACCTTACGCCGTTGGTTACATCAGATTACGGCTATGCAGCACAGGACACGAGTCGAGAGAAGGAGAGAGAGTATAAAAGAAGCCGTGGTTCCCACTTCTTTGTGTAAAAGGGAAAAAAATTGTAGGACATCATGCACCGGATCTCTTCTCTGGTAAGTAAGGCCATGTGGAGGGGGTCCCACCAACCCAACAGAAAATTATGTCAATGTCTTCGTGTTGTCGTTATAAGCTTCCTATGCGGCTATGCCCTTTGTAAACGACCACTATTTTCCTCTCCTCTTTTTTTTTCTTCCTCTCTTTTAGTTTTATCTTATTACAAGTCGTATTTGATAGAGTTATGATTATTATAAAGAAATAATAATAGAAATAAGAATAAATATAACAAAAAATAAAAGTATATATTATTATTATAATTATAATAGTCAGTTAAAAGAAAAGAATGATTAACATTATCATTAATAATGATTGGTTTGTAAAAATATTATAATTAATTAATTATAATATTTTAATTAATAAATAAATTATATTTTAATTAATTATATTATAACTAATTATTTATTTATTTTAATTAATTAAAATATAATTAATTAATTAATTATAATATTTTAATTAATTATATTGTAATTAATTACAATATTTAATTAATTATTGAATTATATTTTAATTAATTATAATATTTTAATTAATTAATTAATTATAATATTTTAATTATAATATTTTAGTTGATGAATAATTATATTTTATTTAGTTATATTTTAATTAATAATAATATAAATATTTTATCTTAATTATTAAACATATTCTAATCAATTATTTATATATATATCTTGATGGTGTACTTCTATCAGTACAAGTGAATATTTTGACAAAATGTTTCATTAGTAAGGATTCACATATCATTTTGTTACTCTTTAAGTAGCAAAATTTGTAAATAGGTTAGTTTTGTGAGTTTATTACGTTTGAATTTAGTTTAGAGGCCAATTTTGTTCCATGTTTCGTGAATTTTATTTAGTTCAATATTTTAAGACAAATAATTAGACCTTAATGAAGAGCAAATATTAATTAGTAGCCAATAGCTTCTTACTATTAATTACAGCCATATATGGTTATATATATTTTTGTATAAACAAACTTATTCTTTAAATAGTATAGTATTCAACTATAAGAGCATGCAATTAAAAAATGAATGATGTCGACTAGGTTAGCGCAGTAAAGCAAACTACTAACATATGGTAGAATCAAAACAAAACGATTTATATCGAAACTAAGATTCTCGTACCTGAAATTTGAAATTGGAAATTAATTATTGCAATTCCGCATAAAAATTTTGAAGGAAGGCTCAGAAACTATTTGTTTGATTACAAGATTAGGTAATTAAAATTAAACACTATGCCTTTGTCCACAATCCGCATTGTTTTTTTTTTTTTAATGATTATCGTGACAAGGCTATAGGTATAGGAAAAATAAAATAAACCTAATAGCAAAAATGAAACGAAACCAGATCCTGAAAGTAGCTAGTTTTATCCTCTCACTCGTCAAATTGTCGGTGCCAACTAAGTTCCAAAATCTTTTATTTCTCGTCTTCCAAGAAACATTTCACAGATACGAATAAAAACAAGGCCTCATAGAAAAAGCATATTGTCTCTACCATTGTTAATTTCCTCAACTAGAAAATGTTCCATGTAGTAGTGCTTATGACTATATCAAACTAACACAGGGAAACGTTATCTGGTAAAATTAGAACTCGAAGTCAAAATCTGGTTTTTGGACCATAGTTCTTTCACCTTGATCATCGGCTAGATGCGTTGTTGCATTACTAGACCACCCATCGAGGGGTGAACTGAGCTTCATTTCTGGTAATGATGATTGGGTTTTAGGCGAAGTCAAGCGGCCTTCTTGCTCCTCTGATGGTACCGAAGTTGTCAGTGCAGTCCCTTGTTTGTACAAGGTACTTAATTGATGAAAATAAGGACACGTACTGGAATCAGCAGACCTCTTCTTTCTAACATCCTTGGTCTTTCTGAAGTACTTGTTTATGTTCTCCCACTTCTCTTTGCACCTCTTTGCACTCCTCTTGTAACCCAGCTCCAACATCCCTTGTGAGATTCTCTCCCAAAGAGGACCCTTAGGTGTTGCTACTTCCTTGTCCTGATCAATATTGTTATGGAAACTGCACCTGATGTTTATCAAAGCTAAGACTTCATCTCTTGGCCATCTCTTTCCAAGATCTTTCTTATCATTGGCTGAGGACTTTGAGTCAATTGTTGTATCTGTTGGCAATGGACTTTGTGCTGCTAGTGGGTTGTTTGGGGTGTTTTTATAACTAGGGTTTTCGAGAGCTAGGGCTTTGGTTGATGCATTAGGAACCTTTGGAATGCTTGAGATAGGACTGGAACTGAAGTTTTCAGGTGCTTGGTTAGCTTTTCTAGTGACCAGATTGCTTCTGGTCTGCAATTCAAGTCCACTTGGGTTATTTGCTTGACTACTGTCAGTAGGGTTTTGCGCAAACACTAAGGAAGATGAAGTAGAAGCACTAGTGGAACTGTTTGACAACTCACCAAGATTTCGTGTGTAAGCACTTCTCTCTCCAAGGCTTTCGACAGAAGAATCAATTGGTGTGAATCTTTTCAAGTACTTCATAATTGTTGACTGTCTTTCTCTTGCAAGAGCTTGTTCGTCTGCCCTAAGCTTGTTGATCCTATCCAATTCTTGCTTCTTCCATGCTTCTTCTCTTGCAACGTTCTCTTCATCCCTCTTCATCATATCACTAATAATCTTGTTATGCATCTCCTCTTGTTGAGTCATTAATTTGTCCACGATATCCTCACAAAAGCTCTTGAAAATCGCAAACTTCTTCTTTTTGATCTGTCTCTTTCTCTTCTTATTATTGCTCCTTAAATTTTCAACCTGTTTCTCATTGTCTTGATTTGGGTTCCCTGCTACTCTCTGATCATCTATTGAATCTTCTTCCAAAATCTGCCCCACCTTGTCTTCTTCTTCATCACTATTTGGCTTGTCGACCTTCTTGTCCTTGTTGTCATCACCAAAAAATTCTTGTGGGCTTTGATGATCATCACCGTCATGATAAAGCTCTCCAAGATCAGTAAAAATTCTGTAATTGATATTGTTATTGAAGTACCTGTTTTCTTCCTCAAACTTCTCTTTGCATTTATCGGCGCTTCTTCTGAAACCAAGCTCTGCAAGCTTCCTGCACCCACCATAAATGTACAAAACCAAAACCATCCATATATCATTAGCATTTATTTTCTCTGTTTCGCTGCTTTGAATCATGTAAAGCACAGAAAATGGTGTCTTTTTAATGCTTCCTTCTGTCTCTCTACCTCTCTCTGACTGAAGATCCATATACGTAATTCTGGGTCAACTAATTCATTCAAGGATTTGCCTGCAGTAATCTCATTCTCACGTTCACTCAGTGACGAGTTGACAATTTTCCATAACTGGAAATGGTTCTAAACAAAACCCCTCTTATGCTTTCCTATGTTTTACTTTGCAGCACTAGAAATTACAAGAAAGAAGAGAATAATCATATATAAGCACAAACGACCAGCTTAGTATGCATATAAATGTATGGAATCGTACCTTGAAACATGTTCCCAAGAGAATTCAGGGAACCAATTCTCCAAGCTAGATCTGACCCTCAAAAGAGCAAGCACTTCATCATTTGACCATGGATCGACTGACTCGGGCATCAGTCGGTTGCCACCAACTTCAAAACCCGTAACAGCCAAGCCGTTCTCTTCTTTCTCTCCTTGTTCGCTGGTGGCTGGTACTGGACATTGGTGCAATGGTTGCAAGAATGGAACTTGCAGAGAAGAAGATGTTGTACTACTGATGTAAGGATCAAAACTCGGGAAGTGATGAGTGGTGGATGAGACATGGAGAGGAGGGAAATTAGAGAGAGATGGTGGTGCTCTTGAAGTTATGAACTGATGGAACTGGTCTGGCACTCCTTCAAACATTTTTTTTTTCAGTAGTTGTATTGTTTTTATGTTTATGGTGATGACTTTCTCTCTAGAGTTAGAGTATAAACTTTCTCTCCGACTGTAAATTGGCAAAACCAAAACTTGCGCACACACAACACTACAAAAACATCAACTACGCACTCATAACTCTTTCTCTCTCTCTCATTTATCAAGGACTTTGTCCTGTCATACAAGGAAAAGGATAGCCCTGAAGCACTCTTTTGGAAGGAAGTGAAACATAGGGAACGAATTTCACTATCTTGTCAAATGTATTTTTTATTAATAATATCGGAAGAAGATGTCCTTGTTAATCAATTACTAGTTTAGTAGTAGTTAAAATGAATTCGTGAACAGGAATAGGAAAGATAATTATTTTTATTTTTATTTTGAAGAAATGTAGGAGGAATGTTTGTGGACTAAGGAAGGTGGTGAGATTGGGGACTGTATTTTATTGAGTTCGTATAAAGAAGAATCCAAGGCAGTAGCTGATGGTGTAATTAACGGCACGGAAGATGGCAGGACACGTGAAAACATGCAGAGGCTGGGACCAATTATTTAAGGAAGGGAAGGGGGTAATTGTCGCATGCTACTCAGGGCTAGGCTACGGTTTGTAGAGACTCAGTATAGTACTCCCATGTGTTGACCATTTTTATGATTTGATCTTGGAGACCATACTCCTTACAAAGATTAATGTTACAGTAGCAAAACAACAGGAACCTGGTGAGTCCATCCATCAACAAGTTTCTCTTTTTAGCCGCAGCCAAAAGAGACTCTCGGACATGCTTCAGTTCCCTGATTTAAGTAAATAAGAAAATCACAGGTTTAGTGGAACATGTTCTTAATGCTTCCTTATGTTAGAAGAAAGTGTCTCAATCACGTCAAGGTCATGTCTATCTCAGGTTTCAGTCTTGGATTTCAACTGCATATCAATATCTTTGGTGCAAAACGACAATGGGTGTAGGAATGCAAAAAAGATGGTTACAGAACAAGAGAATGAGAGGGAAGAGAAAAGAGAGTACAATATTATCACTAATTCTGGGTAACTTATCGGTTCGTTACACGTTATAGACCCCATCAGGCTTTCATCTACCGCTACATATAATATTGTCGAGAACAAATATTATAGAGAAATAAAACTAGATTGTTTAGGGAAGTTTCTGCATTATGCCTAGACGACTTCATTTTCTCTTGTTTGTTATGGTTGCTAGTTCTCGGCGTCTACATGGTTTCTTCTCTCGTAAGGTTAGCATGGATTTAGCGTTTCTGTAACCTAATACATCCTCTGGTGAGCGACCAATCCATTGTACCAACACTTGCGTCATCGGACAGTCGTAATGCTTCACAACCCCCCAGTCCAAAATGCCTCCGGGTTCTTGTTAATGTGAGGTACTATTGCGGGTAACTTATAATAGAGGTGAACCTTCCTTCACTAACTCAATTCTTCGGCTAAGATATGTGGAATGTTGGATGAATGATGGATCACTCTGGTAAGGCTAGATTATAAGCCACTCGCACTCGCTCTATTTACTCCACGATGGGGTAGGTGCCATAATAAGGAGGTGACAACTTTTAGTAGTTCTTCCTTTGTAGGGAATGTTTCTGTTACAACCGAAGCCCGAGGAGCATTACATCTCCTACTTCAAAATCTCAGTCGGTCCTTTTGCGATCCACTTGTTACTTCATTTAGTGTTACGGTTTCTGGATGTGGAATTTCAATAAGGTCAGCGCCAACTCTCTGTCCTTCATTATTTCATCGACCATTAGACTGGGAGTCTCCTGCCAAGTATAGTACGTACACCGGAGGGGTTACTGTATAATAATTCAAATGATGTTGAGTTGATGGCTGTGTGGAACGTGGCATTATACCACAATTTAGCCATCGAGACCTACTCTGCCCAACTAGTCGGGCTACTGTAAGAAAAATAAAGTCTAGTGATGAAAATTATCAACGAAAAATTTACACATTCTGTCGGTAAATTAAGTTAGCAACAAAATTTACCGATAAACTAAGGCATTGAAGAAACGACCGTAAGTAATAATTTGTGACAAATCACAGAATGTTCGTTAGTAAATTTATCGACGAACATGTTAGATAACCGTCAGTGAATATACCGACGGTTATTCTATGCTATTTTCAGTCGGTAAACTTGATGACGATCAAGATCTGTCCGTCGGCAATGTTACAGACAGAATTGGTTATTTTGTCAGTAGGTTAATGAGAACATTACCAACGGTTATTTGGTGATGTCGTCGGTCGGTAAAGGTACCGACGAAATCGGTTATTCCGTTGGTTAGTTAATTACAACATTATTGACGATTATTAGTTGTCCATCTATAAATCGAATAAATTTTACTGACAAATTTTATTTTTCTATCGGTAAATTTATTAAAACTGTTTTTTATAATTTCTCATCATTAAATTTTATTTAATGATCTTATGATTGATGCATAATTTAAGCAGTTATGAGTTATCGTGCATAATATTTTGATTTGTTTTATATTTAATTTGTTAAAACAAAAGGTTGATTGATGATATAAAGTAAAATTATCTTAATTGATAATAAAAATTATTTTGTACATAATAAGTATTTGCAATTCATACGAAATGGTTATAAGTATGCTATTAATTTGGTGACCGTGGATGTTTTGAAATGATTAGAAGATTGTTTCCGATTCTTCCTCTTCTTATTAACTTCATTCTTTATATTCTCCAGTTTCTCTACTTGGAGTGCAACATCTACTAACTGCTGGTAGTCACATAAGTTGTAGATCAGAACCTTCTCCTTGATCCCCAAATAAAGATCTCCCTTAAACTTGCGGCACTTATCCTCCTCCTTTGCAACAATGTTGGCTGCATACCGTGAAAGTTGGGTGAACTTTATCTCATACTCACTCACACTCATATCCCTTTGTGTAAGATTCAGGAACTCCCTGACCTTCTCTTCGACATAAACTCTCGAGAGGTACTTCTTCCTGTAAACTTCTAAGAAGCCTCTCCATGATACTACCGGAGGCATAACCTGTAACATCCCATTACTAGTAGAAAGGGTAGAATGATAAATATGAGTGACTAATGAGAGTTAGAGATGCATTTCCATATTCATGCATGATATGTCATACACTTGTACATAAATAGTGAATTTATTTGCACATGAAAATAATTGTATATGCATTCATGAATAATTCCGGGTATAATTGGATTGATTTGTGAATCTTTTAGAATTATGTATGTTTTTACATTGGAAATTTTATGGGTTAGTGAAATTGTGATATTTTGAATTTTGGTGAATTTAGGAAATAAATTCTGAAAATTTTAGATTATAAAAAAATATAATCAAAAGAAGTTTTGGAGATAATTGATTTGTAAGGATGGAAGTTAATGAGTTTAGTTCAAAAGAAACTAAGTTAGAGTTTAGTGATTAAGAAAGTGACAAGTGTCACTTAGGTTTTTGTATTACAAGTAGGTTACTATTCTTTGAGAGTTGACATGTTAAGTCTTATCTAAATTCCTTATTTCCATGTATAGAGTTTACACCCGTAAAGAGCTTACTATGTTTTCCCTTTCCTACACCAAACTTACTTTACCATTTGTGTCCTCTACCCTAAGAAAAACCAGAAGTTGATCATTGTACTCAGTGAAGTATGAAAATTTTGTGGAGATTAGGGTTTAAAGATTTTGGAGTTTTAGTAGGTAAGTAGTAAATAAATCTTTTAGAGTTGGGGATTCATGCAACAAATTGCTAAGTTATTATCATTTGCATGGAAAATGACATTTTTGTGTTTGTTCTTAAATACTGTGTTGTTGGGGGATGAAAAATCTTGTTATGATGTTAATTTAGTGTTTGAAAGGTTATGAGCGTTGAGTGTTGTAAAAGTGATTTTTGGAGTAGAATAGAAGAGATAATTCAGGTATAAGATCAGTTAGATGTAAAGTGTTGAAAGTTGGAAAATCTGGAAAAAAAGTTCACTGAATATGCTTCAGTCTTTTAGCCACAACATTTTTTTTGGTCATCCAAAAGAGATGATTCTTAAGTTAGATTAAACTAGAGATATTTGGCTACATTTTGTATGAAGACATCGAATTTCAATTCTATCTCTAAAAGTCTCAAAAAGTTGTCATGAAGTTGATAATAGGGTGTTGAAAGCTTATTGTAAAATTCACGTTCTAACTTCAGGAGAAACTCTGAACTTGATCTAGATATATTTTGGCAAACTTGCCTTATTAAAAGTTGTAAATCTTTCTTTTATCTTTCCAACGGTATATTATATGAAAACTTTGGATATCGGAGTCAAAAGTTATGATCCTTATAAGTAGAGACGTTCTGGGCAAAAATCAGATGATAAAAAACAAACAATGGAAAGTGAAAGAAAGAAAAGTGAACGATAGAAAGTGAAAGGAAGAAAAGCAGACGATAGAAAGTGAAAGCAAGAAAAGTGAACGATAAAAAGTGAAAGGAAGAAAAGCAGACGATAGAAAGTGAAAGGAAGAAAAGTGAACGATAGAAAGTGAAAGGAAGAAAAGCAGATGATAGAAAGTGAAAGGAAGGAAAGTGAACGATAGAAAGTGAAAGGAAGAAAAGCAGACGATAGAAAGTGAAAGGAAGAAAAGCAAACGATAGAAAGTGAAAGGAAGAAAAGTGAACGATAGAAAGTGAAAGGAAGAAAAGCAGACGATAGAAATGAGACGAAGTTACTGTTCATAGTTTGACTTTTTGCGTCTTAGTTTGACCGTCTCAGTTACTGTTCATCGTCTTAGTTGTAGTGCCATATTCTGTCTTATTTTTGATCCTTTTAGAGGCCAAATCATGCTTCAATATCTTTATAGATCTAGAAGTCCTCTTTTCAATGGTCAAAAAATGAAGTCAATCTGACATCTGTAGCAAAAGTTATAGCATTCGTACTGAGACATGTACATTTCAAGTGAGGGCATAAATATGTTGGAGTCTTTTGGCCATAACTTCTTCTCTAGACCTCCAAGTGACCTGATTCTTGAACCATTGGATTCGTAAGATGTTTTTCTGCATCTATACCAAAAATCATAGCCTTCTGACTCAAATTGAAAATGATTGAGTGAAAAAAATGAGACAGGTACAGTGATTGTGCTCTTAAGTAGTGTAAACTGGATATTTTACTGAACAAGTTTCAGTATTTTGATAATATCTTGATCTGTAGAATTCCAATTAAGGTGATTCTTGATTTGGAGAAAACTAGAGTTATAAGGATACAAATCATAAGAAGAAGCTGAATCTTGATTCAGTCTCTAAGGTATTCAACTTTCAGATGGAATCTGGGTATAGTACACTGCTTTGGATAAGAATAGTATGAAAATGTTTGAGGCATATCTTCCTAATTAATAAACCAAATTAAGTGTTTTTAGTGTCAATGGAAAGATAAAAGATAGAGGAACCCTTTTCTAGAAGAATGTAGGATCAAATTATGCAAGTTTTGCTTTCTAATTAAACATGAACAGTGGACTCGAAAGTTTGTGCTTGGAGAAAGATCTGAAATGGTCATTGGGCTATGAAATTGGATTCAAATGGGTTATGGAGGTTTAAATCCTATGGACGGATGCTAGTTATGTGAGTTTGATAATTAAATGTGTTGTGATGAAATTGATGGATTAATACCCGGGATAGTCATGAATATGCATTGTACATATTTCATTTCATTCATGTGCATTATTAAACACTTATAATTGTTCAAATTGTGATATATGTGTATGTTATTTGTTATAGAGGAGCCACTGGAACGTCAACTGTTGGAGTTATGTAAATATAGTGCCCTAGAAAGCAAGTGTATTTACATATAACTTTATCTTCTTCAGTTACAGTTTTGTAATGAAAATATTTATTATTAATAAAACAAAAGAGTTTGGTTTTATCTGTATGAGCATTATATATCCGGTCATAAGGTACCAAGATTCTTTTGTAAGTAATATACATATACATAGAGATGTATGGGAAACATGTATATTATTAGAATCTGAATTAATTGATTCACAGTTGAATAATCAAGTTGGTCGCTTGATTATGGTTTAGAGCTGTAGTGTTGCGATTTATCTCCATATAAGTAAAGGAGTTTACTTGAGGAATGATGAGTTTCATATCATGATAATAGTTATTGTTGATAATGGCACTATTAAATGAATTGGAATCAAGTATGTTTTCAAGAATAAAGTGGGCGTTACTTTAATCTTAAAACATACAACTTAACATTCGCTATTATGAACCATAATCTTGATGAGTGGTGAACTCATATATGTTTCATTATAATTCTTGATATGATCGGAATGGATTTTACTGAGTATTAATCCAAATTCTGCATGTTGGAATTATTAATTGATACATGTATCAGGGAACATTCACTCAAATAAAGACTTTATAGTGTTATCATCTCTTCTAGATGTTTTAAGGAGATTTGGTGATTAAACTGGAGCCAGTAGTTTGATGGACTAGCTGTAGCGCCCCTTCATCGTAGGATACACATCGGGAAACCCGAAGGTCGCTCCGATACAAATCCCACGATGAAGGTGCACCACCAGAACATTTCCCAATAATATCCACATGGCATCGCAATAATTTAAAACCATAACATAACACAATATCAGAAACCGCTAAATTTTAAAATCATAATATCAATCTGATACAGTCATCCAACAATAGAATAGACAAGTCTATCAGTCCCCTAAACAAAACCAAAAAGGAAACTGATACAAACATCTATCCTAAGTCATCCTCAAAATCCAACCCAACCGACCGAATTGTGTGCCATCGCTTCTCCCGCCAAAGACGCCGCACGGTAGAAAAGGCTATCTCCGAGCTAGGGTCTACTCTATCGATCTGAAAAATAGGTTGCAATTTTGGGTGAGTTTATGAACTCAAGTGAGAAACCATCATCGATGGTTCACTCAAATCATGCATTACGCAAATTGCATACAGACGCGCACGGTAATATTCAATTAACGATATTATATAACAATTACTGATGAGTTTATAACGATTTACGATGATCGAGACAATATTACGAAGCATAGAGAACGGTTTATAGTATCACATCACAATTTACTGAGAAATCATGGCATCACACGATTCAATAATCATCACACAATGTGGCAATTCAATCGATCATGTATATAATGCATATGAGACTCTTTCCATTATTGAAGTTGTGCCCAAGTGCTCGATCGGTGTTCGATGGGGACGCGTCAGTGATTTTCTCCCTGGGCCAGCCGTCGATCAAGCAAATATTCGAGCTCGAGGCTCTTTTGATAATAACAACTGGGTCACATTCCATTATCGATCATGCATTTATGCATGCAATGCGATGTTCAAGAATTCAAGATTAAGTGATTCATGTATGGCTATAAAAGCCCAAGATTGTATTTCTCAATAACATACAAGAATTCAGTCAAAGACAAGAATCCAATCCAAAGATGCAGAGAAAGTGATCATGCAATTTCACGATCTAATCTGAGAGGCATACCATCCGATCATGTATATTTCGAAATCATCTGATTTCACATTTGGCAAGTAATTCATGTTGAGCATTTAAACAGTCAGGAATTTGAGAAACCAACTAGGTTACTCACCTGTAACTTCCGACCTACTGCCTGGAAGTTGCAGCAATGTCCGTGGAACGACGATCCAACGACGCCTCTATAACAGTAAAAATACAGTCCCATTACTAGACGCTCAATTAAACCATTCAGTAATGCATATGTCTCAGTGAGATGATGTACAATGCATGTTCACGATTTTCCCGGCGCTAAAACCCAATTTATAACTCTTATATCCCAATCTAACTCTTCGCTCAATTGGTCAACAATAATTGATCCAATCCTATAATTCGGTTCAATTTCCTCAATTCATAATCCCCATAGTAATTTCCTATCCATCGGTCAAAACCTCTATTGAAAATCCCAATTAAACTCCAATTGTCTCAATTCAAGATTTAGGTCACACTATGAACCATAATCGACCTTATTCTCTATAAATCAATGTCACTTAAATCAATTCTAATTCCTATAATTATCCTCAATTGTAGACCTCTTTCTAGTTCATAACGAATCGGGAATCACCTCAATCGGAGGTCTATACCATAAATTATGCCCAATATACTAACAATCATCCCTTCAGATTGCCATCTTCGCGCGACCTATATGCGCTTTCGTCGCGACGATATCTGCCGCTTCATGCGGCGTTCGTCCTCTTCATGGCATTGTCATGACGAAGCCTGAAGGCTCGTCACGACGTATCTCCAGGCGCTCGTCGCCGCGCCTCGCTGCGCTCATCGTGGCGAACACTAAATTTATTTGCTGCGGCGAGGCACGCCAGACGTCGCGACGTGCGACCGCGCCACCTTCTTCTCCGATCGATTTTCCGCCATTAATGCTATTTAAAACCTCCATTAACACTCTAACCACTCAATCTAACCCAATAAATGCCATAAATACTTGAAACAACTACTAATAAAAACTTTAAAACCATAACCACTTACCAATCACGCTCAAATCCACAAATCTCTAAGAATTGTCGTAAACCCTAAAACTTTCTCAAACCAACGATAACTCACTCCAATCCTTCTCAACCTTCATCAATCACAATAAATCAGTTAGGCTAGCACAATAGGAAGAAAACCATAGAGGAAAGATTGAAGAATCCTTACCTATGGAGGAAATCGAAATCACCGTGGAGAAGAGGAAGAAGAAAAACGTTAATGCCTTAGGTAACTTTCCCAAATCTCAAACCTAGGCTATATATATAGACCTAAGTCTTCAAATCAGTCCAAATTTTAGTCTCTAAATTTCAATGGCTCACATTTTAATTCCCTAACAGTATAACCCTAATATTTCCTTTGCTATTGGACAATTATTTGATTATCTGATAATCGATCATCACTCCAAAATTTCCGGTCCGGGCATTTTCTCCCGAATTTCCCGAATATTTCTCATAGGCCACTATCAGTTGCCAATCACTCTTAGACTATTCTAAATCAGTCATTCGGGCTCACTTACTCTTAATTCCTCAATCAATTACAATCCAATCGGTCCATCGGTACCACAATCCAATCGTTCCTACTCACAATTAAGTGCCGGAAAATCATGAATGCATATACCTATGTATAAATGCATATGCAATAAACCTGTTCCTCTATAATCGAGGCCAAGAATATGCTCAATCGGTGAATGCAATGAAACCTATCATCGACCCATAATTACCAAAATGCCCTTGCTACTTGATAGAACGGATGTTACAATTCACCCTCCTAATTAAAATTTCATCCTCGAAATTTAATACATCGATCAAATAAATGAGGATATGACGACTCATATGCTCCTCGCCTCCCATGTAGCTTCCTCGGAAGAGTGGTTCTTCCAAAGGACTTTCGCCGATAGAATTACCACATTCCTCGGTTGCTTGACCCGTGATCCAATAATCAGACCGGCTCCTCAACATAGGTCAAATCACCTGGCTACCTCAATCTCCCGAGCGGGATCACATGCATCGAGTCCGAACGGCAGTGCAGTCGGAGCATACTAACATGAAACACGCCATGCATCGGGACATCTCACTTTCGGTAATGCCATCAGAAGCCAACGGTCCTATCCTCTCAAGGATCTCATACGGACCGATATATTGAGGGCTCAACTTGCCTTACGGCCAAACCTCGTACTTCTTTCCAAGGAGACACTGAGAAACACTCTATCCCCTACTGCTTGTACTCTATATCTCGCCGATCTTCGATCCACATAGCTCTTTTTACATCCCCGAGCCGCCTTGATGCGACTCGGATCAACTGTACCTTATCCACTGTATCCTGAATCAGCTCGGACCCTCAATCGATCTCATACCCTCTTCATCCCAATACAATGGCGATCGACACGGCCTCCCATACAAGGCCTCATACGGTGCCATCCCAATACTACTCGACATCTTTGGTTGTTGTAGTAAACTCAATCGGTGCCAACATCGATCCCATGATCCTCGAACTCCAATACACACGCCAAGCATGTCCTCAACAGTCTTAATCGTCCTCTCGCTCTCATCCATCCGTTCGAGGATGAAATGCGATTGAAGTTCAACTCGCATCCATAAGCGATCAGAGGCTCTTCCGTAACCTCGAGGTGAACTGGGATCCTCATCGAGACTATCGATAACGGAACCCCATGCAACCGCATAATCTTCGCCATAAACTTGGGCCAACTGATCGAGAGTATTGCTCTCCTCATCGGCAAGAAGTGAGCCGATTTAATCAATCGGTCCACTATGACCCAGATAGCATCATGCTTCCTCGAAGTCCTAGGCAATCCCATCACAAAGTCCATAGTAATTCGCTCCCATTTCCACTCCGGAATGGGCAACGAATGCAACTTACTCACTGGAGCCTGGTGCTCAGCCTTGACTTCTTGTACGTCACGACACACCGACACAAACTCGCCACTTGCCTCTTCATACCGTGCCACCGAAATGTTGTCTCGTAGTACGATACATCTTGGTCGCATCGGGATGCATCGATAGGCAGCTACATGTGCCTCCTCAAGGATCTCCGTCTCAAATCATCAATATCGCACACACGCCTCTCGACCCATCCATAAAGTCCCATCTCTCAACTCAAACTCAATCGATCTGGCCGAACTCTCTCAATCGGCCTCACTAACACCGGGTCTTGGTCCCGAACTCTTGGATCCTATCATGCAACATCGGCCTCGGCCTCATAGTAATCGAGCTCCATCCCCACCCAAATCCATCCGAACATTAGGGCTCTCAATCAATCGAGACCATGTAACCTCGAAACGAATCGCACTACCATGCGATCTCCTACTTAGTGCATCGGCCACCACATTGGCCTTCCCCGGATGATACTCGATCGTGCGATCATAGTCCTTCAAGAACTCTATCCATCTCCTCTGCGCCTCGATTGAGCTCTCTCGACTCAATAGATATCGAGAATCTTATGATCGATGAAGATCCGGAATGTCTCACCATACGATAATGTCTCCAGATCTTGAGCAAATACAATCGCGCCAACTCTAAGTCATGACATGGATAATTCACCTCGTGAGACCTCAACATCTCGAGGCATACGCTATCACTCGACCATGCCGCATCAATACACATCCCGGTCCACGATGCGAGGCATCATCAGAAACCACAAAGTCTCCAAGATCGTAAGGAAGGCTTAACACCGTGCGAAGTAGTCAATCGATGTTTCAGCTCCTCAAAGCACTTTTGGCACTCCTCAGACCATCTAAACGGCACATTCTTCCTCAGTAGCTTCGTCAAAGGGGAGGAGATCAACGAAAACCCCTCGACGAACCTCCGGTAATATCCGGCCAGTCCTAGGAAACTCCGCAACTCGGGCACACTCCTCGAAATCTCCCAACTTATAACTACCTCTATCTGGTGAGGATCCACCTGGATACCCTCACCGGACACTACGTGCCCCAGAAATACAATCTCATCAAACCAGAATTCACACTTAGTGAATTTAGCGAACAACTGCCTCTCTCTCATGACCTGCAGAATAATCCTCAGGTGCTCGGCGTGCTCTGTCTACTCCTCGAATAAATCAAGATGTCATCAATAAATACTATCACGAACCGGTCCAGTAGGCTGAAAACTTTATTCATCAAAGCCATGAAGGTCGCCGGGCATTAGTCAACCCAAACGGCATCACTAGGAACTCGAAATGCGTGCACTCGCCTCAAGGCACTCTTAGGCACATCGACCTCTGTAATCCTTAATCGGTAATAGCCGATCTCGGATCCAATTTAGTGAACACCGAGCTCCTCGCAATCGATCAAATAAATCGCCAATCCTAGGCGGTGGATACTTATTCTTCATGTCACCCGATTCAACCGCCTATAGTCAATGCACGCCTCGGTGTCCCGTCCTTTTCTTCACAAACGAAGAGGGGCTCCCCATGGCATAAACACTCGGTCTAATGAACCCTTATCCGTAAACTCCTGCAATCGAGCCTTAAGCTCTCGGCCCACCGGTGCCATCCTATACGGAGGGATCGATATAGAGCGATGCACCGAACGAGATCAATCTCAAACTCTATCTCCGCTCAAGGCAATCCAGTAACTCCTTGGGAAATACATCCAGAAATTCCCTGATCACGGGAATATCTTCTAATCTCTGCTCAACTCGGGAATCCACTACGTGAGCCAGATAGGCCTCACAACCTCCCTGCATCAATCTCAAGGCACTCAGGAAGGAAATCATCCTCGCTGGCACTGCCTGACTAACTCCTCGAAACACCACTCTGGGCTGACCAGGAGATTCCAATACAACCTCCTTGGTGTAACAGTCCATGACCGCCTTATGCACAGTCAACCAGTCCATCCCCAATATCACATCAATCTCCCTCAGAGGCAAAATAATCAGATCGGCACTCAGAACTGCTCGGTCGATCTGAACCGGACACCCTATACAGACTTCTCCCAATACAGTCGTACTACCTAGAGGTGTACTCACCTCTAACCCAGACTGTAACCTCTGCCTATCCCCATGCAGTCTACATGCTAGATGCGGTGCAATGAAGGAATGAGTGGATCCAGGATCCAACAATGCATATGCTTCGAAACCAGAAATAAGAAGCATACCCGCAACAACATCCGGAGAATCCTGGGCCTCCTGCCGAGTCATGGCATAGACCACAACTCGCGATCTGCATGCTGCACGGTCCTCCGACCTCACTACGGACCCTCTACTGACTCGGCCTCGGCCTCGGCCTCTCCATCCCGATCCACCACCACGACTCTTTGGATCGTGGTATTGTCACCGATCTTCCATCATAGTAGATTGGGCCCCAAAGTCTCGGCGGCCTCACTAGGTGGTCCATCGAACCACACCTCAAACAGGCTCTAGGCGACCATCGACACTCTCCATCTGTGTCTCTTGCCACAATGCTCACAAAAGGAGTAGATCGCTTACGAAAATCAGCACCGCCGCCACCACTAACAACCAGCATAAATCGCCCTCCGCCCATAACCGGTCGTTTAGCCCCTCCCGCAGATCTGAAGGGCCTACTGTCGCCATCGAACCCTCCGCCAAGACTACCAGGGTCCTTTGGATCTCTTATGCCGCCCCCCGATCGGGCCTCATTCATCTGCTGTCTCAAGAAATGCTCTATCCTCACCGACCCTCGATTCAATAAAAGCGCCCATATCGATCTAGCCAATAGGTACGGATCTCCAGTTGAGTCCGCCCAAAACGCCGACACTTGTCACCTCGAAGCCACCAGTGAAGAAGCATATACCACTAACTCGTTGAAGCAGACTCATAGTCGGCCACGGTCAATCGCCTCGTCTCACTCTAGAACTCCTCAGAACTTCATTTCGAGATAAATCTTGGGTATGAAGTTGTCTTGAACGCATCTAAGAAAATCATCCCATGTCGAATCGCGGGGCTCGTGGTACTTGCCGAATAGTCCTCCACCACCGATATGCAAAACCCTGTAGCAGAGAAACCGCGTAGTCGAAACGCTCATCCGGGTCACAGTCCATCTAATCAAGGACTCTCTCTATCCTCTCTAGCCATCCCTCAGCCTCCGCAGGGTCGGTGCTACCATAGAAATCAACCCCCACCATGCATAGCTGATCATATCTCCGTTCCCGTCTCACAGGAACTCGAGGAGGCAACTCCTCTGAATGAGGCACAGGAGACTCCCTACTAGCTCCTACCGATTCCAGGTCAGCTGGTTGTTCCACTCGATCTCCCAGTACGGATGACCTAAAATAGACAAGAAATTTCGATCAGTTCTGCTATTCTTACAGTAATTCAAGCCTAAATTACACTATAAGATGTCAAACCACGCTCGATACCATTTTAATGTAAGCCCCTCATCGTAGGATACACATCGGGAAACCCGAAGGTCGCTCCGATACAAATCCCACGATGAAGGTGCACCACCAGAACATTTCCCAATAATATCCACATGGCATCGCAATAATTTAAAACCATAACATAACACAATATCATAAACCGCTAAATTTTAAAATCATAATATCAATCGACACAAATATCCAAAGAAGCAGAATAGACAAGTCTATCACCCCTAAACAAAACCAAAAGGAAACCGATACAAACATCTATCCTAAGTCATCCTCAAAATCCAACCCAAATGGACCGACACAGTGTGCCATCGCTTCTCCGCCAAAGACGCCGCACGGTAGGAAAAGGCTATCTCCTGAGCTGGGGTCTACTCTATCACCCCGAAAAATAAGTTGCAATTTTGGGTGAGTTTGCGAACTCGGTGAGAAACCATCATCGATGGTTCACTAAATCATGCACACGCAAATCATGCATAAAGCACGCACAAGAATATTCAATTAATGATTATATAACAATTTACGATGAGTTTATAACGATTTCTGATGATCGTAGACAATATTACGGTAGCATAGAATGTTTATAGTATCACATCACAATTTACAAGAAATCATGGCATCACACAGATCAAGAATCATCACACAATGTGGCAATTCAATCATCATGTATATAATGCATATGAGACTCTTTCCGATTATTCAATTGTGCCCAAGTGCTCGATCGGTGTTCGATGGGGACGCGCGTGATTTCTCCCCGGGCTAGGCCTTGTCAAGACAAGATTCGAGCTCGAGGTTCTTTTCGGTGATAATAGCAACTTGGGTCACATTCCATTATCGATCATGCATTTATGCATGCAATGCGATGTTCGAGAATTCAAGATTCAATGATTGATGTATGGCTATAAAAGCCCAAGATTGTATTTCTCAAGAACATACAAGAATTCACCCGATCTGAGAATCCAATCGAAGACAAGAGAAAGTGATCATGCAATTTCACGATCTAATACAAGAGAGGCATACCATCCGATCATGTATATTTCAAAAATCATACAGTTTCACATTTGGCAAGTAATTCATGTTGAGCATTTAAACAGTCAGGAATTTGAGAAACCAACTAGGTTACTTCACCTGTAACTCCGACCCATCGCTCGAAGTTGCAGCAATGTCCGTGGAACGACGATCCATGCGCCTCTATAATGATAAAAATACGGTCCCATTACTAGACGCTCAATTAAACCATTCAGTAATGCATATGTCTCAGTGAGATGATGTACAATGCATGTTCACGATTTTCCCGGCGCTAAAACCCAATTTATAACTCTTATATCCCAATCTAACTCTTCGCTCAATTGGTCAACAATAATTGATCCAATCCTATAATTCGTTCAATTTCCTCAATTCATAATCCCCATAGTAATTTCCTATCCATCGGTCAAAACCTCTATTGAAAATCCCAATTAAACTCCAATTGTCTCAATTCAGTATTTAGGTCACACTATGAACCATAATCGACCTTATTCTCTATAAATCAATGTCACTTAAATCAATTCTAATTCCTATAATTATCCTCAATTGTAGACCTCTTTTTCTAGTTCATAATGAATCAGGAATCACCTCAATCGGAGGTCTATACCATAAATTATGCCTAATATACTAACAATCATCCTTCAGAATTGCCATCTTCGCGACCTATATACGCTTTCGTCGCGACGATATCGGGCCTTCGCATGGCGTGAAGCACGCTTCGCCATGACATGCGTCCTCTTTCGCTTGTCGCGACATAAGCCTGAAGGCTCGTCATGACGATCTCCAGCGCTCGTCGGCGGCTCCACAAGCTTCGTCGCGACGAACACTAAATTTATTTGCCGCGGCAAGGCACGCCAGACGTCGCGACGTGCGACCGCGTCACCTTCTTCTCCGATCGATTTTCTGCCATTAATGCTATTTAAAACCTCCATTAACACTCTAACCACTCAATCTAACCCAATAAATGCCATAAATACTTGAAACAACTACTAATAAAAACTTTAAAACCATAACCACTTACCAATCACGCTCAAATCCACAAATCTCTAAGAATTGTCGTAAACCCTAAAACTTTCTCAAACCAACGATAACTCACTCCAATCCTTCTCAACCTTCATCAATCACAATAAATCAGTTAGGCTAGCACAATAGGAAGAAAACCATAGAGGAAAGATTGAAGAATCCTTACCTATGGAGGAAATCGAAATCACCGTGGAGAAGAGGAAGAAGAAAAACGTTAATGCCTTAGGTAACTTTCCCAAATCTCAAACCTAGGCTATATATATAGACCTAAGTCTTCAAATCAGTCCAAATTTTAGTTTCTAAATTTCAATGGCTCACATTTTAATTCCCTAACAGTATAACCCTAATATTTCCTTTGCTATTGGACAATTATTTGATCTTATACAATCAATCGATCATTACTCCAAAATTTTCGGTCCGGGTATTTTCTCCCGAATTTCCCGAATATTTCTCATAGACCACTATCAGTTGCCAATCACTCTTAGACTATTCTAAATCAGTCATTCGGGCTTACTTACTCTTAATTCCTCAATCAATTACAATCCAGTCAGTTCACAATCCAATCAGTTCTTACTCACAATTAAGTGCCGGAAAATCATGAATGCATGTACCTATGTATAAATCCATATGCAATAAACCTGTTCCTCTATAATCAGAGGCCAGTAACATGTTCAATCGGTGAATGCAATGAAACCTATCAGTCTGACCCATAATTACCAAAATGCCCTTGCTAACAGTAACGGGATGTTACACTAGCTACCCATCAAGTCTTAACAATGAGATGATATCTTATGCGTTAATCACCATATAAAGTAAAATGAGAGATCTAGAAGGAAAAACCAACATAAGGGCAAAACGGTAATTTTGCCCTTTGTTGTGCGGATGACTATAATAAGGTTCTAAATAGGGTTTGCAATTGGACATATTCTTATAATATTTAATAATTCAAGAGTTCAACTAATTGTCTTTAGTGGAATGACATTTAGTTAATAAGCTAGAATTAATTCCAATGAGATTGAATTAATTCTGGGCTTATTGGAGCTTAAATTGTCAAAGTCTAATAAGATTCCCCACTTGGCTTTAAGGAAGGTTATCAAGATAAGTAAGAAATATAAATGGAGGTTAATTAGAAGCCCATAATTGAATCTTAGGCTTGGTCTAATTAAAGAAGCCCAAATGTACATTTAGTAATGAGCTTGGTTTTTGGTTTAATGTAATTAATTAGATTAATTATATTAAAACAATTTTTTTTAAGAAGAAGATAGCAATTTCGGTTATTCCTAGGTTAAATATGTAACCACACATTTGACATTTAACCACACATTTATGGTTAATCATCATTAAATGGAGTTATGAACTTACCATTAAATGGTTTAATGGTTGTCTTTTAATGTTGGCTTGTAACCTATTTGCATTCATTAGATTAAAGATGAAAGATGTAAATTAGATGGACCATCTTCCTTCTTTCTTCTTGGAAAAACCGAAATTGGGTATTGAATTTTAGGTTATGGTCTTTTCAAATAGCCATCATAAAGATAAATGAAGATAATTTCATTTATTGGCTATTTTATGAGTGATTAATGAAAGAAGTGATGCATTTGATGCTCTCTCTCCTTCCATCCATGCATATACGAAATTTGGTAGGCAAGAAAGAGTTCTTGAATGTTCTTTACACCTTCTCTCCTTTCATGAAAGAGAGAATCGAAAATACCAATTGAAAGAGTTTCAATTTTGCTTCTTCTTCTTCTAAGAAAATCTCCTCTAAACATTTCTTCTCCTTTCCCACCAAAGGATTTTGTTAACCTAATTGTCCTTGAAGAACAGGTGGTAAATCTAATTGGTTGAGGATACTACAACAAGGAGAAAGTAGATTACTAAAGGAAAAGCATCAAAGGCAAAGGATTTGGATACATGAAGAAGAAGAGGATAGCGTAGCGAGGATTTAAAGCTGTAGCGAAGGAGTCGGTAATACTCCTGATCTTGTTTATATTTTATTATCCTTATACCATATCATGTATGGATTGGCATGTTGATTTGGATTTGTTGCTTCCGCTGCAAGTAATGATTTCTTAAAAGTTTTGAAATCTATCGTTTTTTCAAACAAAGCATGTTTTCTTTTTCCGATCCAACAATTGGTATCAGAACCAGTTTCTAATGCATGATTTCGGTTCCTATATATTGGATGCATGGATTGGCAATCTTTTTGTATATGCTGCATATTTTTATGTGATAAAAATATACATGGTGTATGTTTGCTCTTTTGGTTGTCCATAGAAGTTAAATTTACCTTGTAAGATTTCTTCATTGGTTGTAACAAGGAGGGTGGTCTATCATCACCATGTTTCCTCCTTGGTTTCTTTTTTCTCTTTTCTTTGATTTTGTAATGTACAAATTGATGTAATGATGAAGATGGAGCAGCCATGGATTGAAGAAATGGAAAGGTAAAATTTTCGGTGTATCCTTTTGTGTATTGGCATAAGTTTTGTGAAAACATAGTTGATGGAATTTTGTTTCAATGTCTCACTTTTCGGTTTTTATTGTAAAAACAAGTGCTGGATTTTTTTTTCAAAGAATCAAATTTCGGTTTTACTAAAATACTAAGTGCTAGTTTTTTATTTTCATGAAATGAGCTTCGGTTTTAATGAAAACTAGTGCTGGAAGTTTTTGTCAAAACAAAGATTTGGTTTTCTAAAAAATTTGGTACTGGAATTATATTTTTCAAAGTGACGAAATTCGATTTTCATATATGTCATTACATTTTGTTTACCGAATGGGCCGGATCACGTTTGTGAAGAGTTCGAAGTGGAAGATCCAATTCCAAGAAGAATACTTTGGGCCTAAAAGGCTTGTAATTATTTTATTTTTCTAGGATGGACAATCAAAAGTGGCTTTATTAGTTCATGTGATGAATGGAGAAATGAATGCTTATAATATGTGATATTATGTGATTGCATGTCATTTAGAAAATTGCCAACCCTAGGCTTTGTCATGCATTCATTATGTATGAGATATATAATGAAACCATATAGGATGGATAATAAATTGCATCTAGACAAGATGGTATTTAAAACTTAAAGCCCAAAAAGATTGGGTGGGAGAGGATGCTCCTGTAAGAGTCCACGGTCTCCAAATGATGGCCCGTTTGCATGTGGTGAAGTGTTACTCCCCATCGAAGGGCATGGATCCTAGATCTTGCATAGTTTGGGTCTCCTTAAGGATAAGTCCACTTAATGATAGCAAATGTGACCTCCCACCGAGGCATGGTTTGTAGGTATCTTTAGTGAATGAATCAAATGGTTAAACACTCAACATTTTTTATCAATAAACTGCCCACCGTAGCTCTATTGGTAAAAGTATGGACCAAATTAAGACGTTTCTTAAAAAATTGGGCATGAGATGCTTGGTAGTTTTTGAGTGGGAGGGTCCCAGTTTTTCTTTTAATGGATAAGATGGCCTACCGTCACTTAGTCTATTATAGATAAGAAAAATAACCGTCGTATAATGTTTTAATTTTTTAAGTTTTGTTAAATCTATCATCATGCATACATGCATTATGATTTTATACAAAGTTCCATAAATTGTTGACTAATATGCTCATGTTTTAATAATTTATATTTTCAGACATAATCAACCACAAAATGAATCCACTCACCCTGCTCTTGACTAATAACAAATTGGAAAACGGAGACAATTTTAATGAATGGAGACGTAACCTTGACATTGTTCTTCAATATGAACGTATTTCATGAGTGTTAACTGAAAATGAGCCTACACCTCCAAATGGAGATTCAACTCCTAAGCAAGTCCAACAACATGAGCGTTGGCAGAATGCTGACAAGACTACTAAGTGTTATATTTTGGCTTCTGTCAGCGGCATGTTGCAAAAGCAAATTGCTTGTATGAAAAATGCTAGTGCAATGGTCCATCACCTACATGAGATGTTTGGTTTGAGGACTAGGTCTGCAAGAGTGAAAGCTATCCAAGCCTTTCATAATCTCAGACAGAAACCTGGTGAACCGGTGCGGGATTACTTGATGAAGGTAATCTCTGCAGTCACTGAGGCTGAGATGCTTGGGGTAGATATGGATGCGGACACGCAGATGATTATGATCATTAATAGCTTAAACTATTCTTTTCAGCAGTTTAAGTTGGACTATGAGCTCAACAGCAAGGATTACACCTTGCGTGAGTTGATGAATACCCTACAGAGCACGGAGGAGATATTGAATATTAAGGCTCATGGGCCATAAGATAATGTAGCTTCTTCTTCTAAGCCCAAGGGTAAGGGCAAGGAAAAGAAGAAGGGTCCAATGAAAAAGAAGGCCCAAACAGGGATCAAGGCCAAATCCATGAAAAAGAAGGCCAAAGAGAACATCAAAGGAAAGTGTTTCCACTGTGATGAGATGGGCCACTGGAAAAGAAATTGTCCAGTCTACCTAGAGTCCCTCAAAAGCAAACAAGGTATGGGCTTCCTAAGTTTGTTAGGAACTAGAGATGTGGCAGATTTATCTACTTCTTGGATATTAGATTCAGGAGCCACTAACCATGTTTGTAATTCTTTGCAGGGGTTCCAGCAAAGGAAAAGACTACCTAAAGGTCAGTTTCAAGTCAAGATAGCAGATGGTTCCTATGTTTCAGCAGAATCAGTGGGAGTAGTTATCTTAGACTTTCCTAGTGGTTATAGGTTATATTTGGAGGATGTTTATTACATGCCAATGATTATAAGAAACATGATTGTTATTTTTTGTCTAATAAAATCTTGTTATTCCTTATATTTTGAAAAGGTTGTTTCAATATATGAGAATAAGGATTTTATTTGTGATGCGATAACTAAACAGGGATTGTTTTTTATAGAACCTATGAAAGGCTCACTAAACACCACATAATTGATAAAACTAAGACAATCTAAAATCTCTAGCATTAATTCAAAGTATCTGTGGCACTGAAGAATGGGTCATATCAATCAGAAAAGACTTGACAGGCTAGTAAAGGATGGGATCCTATGGGCTTAGATAGTGATCCATTATCCACCTGTGAATCTTGTATTGAAGGAAAAATGACCAAAGCCTCATTTCCTTCTAAAGGAAACATATCTGAATCCACATTGGACCTGGTACATACTGATTTGTGTGGGCTCATGAATGTACAAGCTAGAGGAGGTTATGAATATTTCATAATTTTTATAGATGATTACTTAAGATATGACTATTTGTATTTGATGCATAAAAAGAGTGAATCTTTTGAAAAGTTCAAAGAATTCAAAGCTGAAGTTGAGAAGCAACTTGGCAAGCCATTAAAACAGCTTCGATCAGATCGAGGTGGTGAGTATTTATCTGGAGAGTTCCAACAATATTTAATTAACAATGGAATTGTTTCCAATTTTTCAGCTCCTCGTACACCTCAACAGAATGGTGTAGCAGAGAGGAGAAATATAACTCTATTGGAAATGGTAAGATCAATGATGTCTTACGCTAGCCTTCCAGAATCGTTATGGGGATATGCCATACAAACGGCAACATATCTTCTTAACTTTGCTCCATCCAAATCGGTGCCTAAAACACCTAGGGAGTTGTGGACTGGCCGAGTGCCTTCATTGAGGCATTTGAGGACTTGGGCCTGCCCAGCCCATGTTCTAAAGCCTGAATCCACAAAGATGGAACCAAGGTCAGAAGTATGTTTGTTTGTAGGATATCCTACGGGAACTCGAGGGTACTATTTTTACAATCCTCATGATAAGAAGGTATTTGTGTCGACAAATGCAACCTACTTAAAGGAAGAGTTTGTGAAAAATCACAAAGGAAGAAGTGAAGTAGTACTAAAGAAGTTAGCTATTTCATCCAAACCAAGAGTTGTTCTGGATATGACATAACAAGATGTCGAAATGGATTCAAGAGTTGAATCAGAAGTGCAACCTGAACATCAAGGTGTGCCTAGACGTAGTGGGAGGGTTGTGAGACAGCCAGATAGGTATCTGGGTTTAGGAGAAGGCTTAATTGCCATTTCGAACCAAGAAGAAATAGATCTCATTACGTATACACAGGCTATTAATGATGTTGATGCAGGAAAATGGCTTAAGGCGATGGAATCAGAAATAGATTCTATGTATACTAATGAAGTCTAGGTCCTTGTAGATCTACCACCAGGTCTATAAACCATAGGGTGTAAATGGATCTACAAAAGGAAAAGGGGATCGGATGGAAAGGTAGAGACCTTTAAAGCTATATTGGTAGCTAAAGGCTATACTCAAAAGGAGGGTATAGACTATGAGGAGACTTTTTCTTCGGTTGCCATGCTTAAGTCCATCAGGATTCTTTTGGCCATAGCAACCTATTTCGAGTATGAAATATGGCAAATGGATGTCAAGACCGCATTTCTTAATGGAGATCTTGAGGAGACCATTTATATGGCCCAACCAGAAGGATTCATTGAGCCAGGTAATGAGCATAAGGTTTGCAAGTTGCAAAGGTCCATTTATGGACTTAAGCAAGCATCTAGGTCTTGGAACATTAGGTTTGATAAGGCTATCAAAACCTATGGGTTCATATAAAACCTAGATGAGTCTTGTGTTTATAAAAGAATACAAGAAGGTAAGGTTACTTTCCTAATCTTGTATGTTGATGACATTCTGCTCATTGGGATTGATGTGGGAATGTTATCTGTGGTTAAGGGATGGCTGAATGTGTAGCGCCCCCTTACCGCAGGGTATCCACCAGGACACCCGGAGGTCATTCCGGTACATATCCTACGATGAGGGCACGCTACGTTCGATCACTACATCCCTTTCTATGGCATGGTAACATAATTCAAGAACAAAGCATCATAAGAAGATCACAAGATTTTAAAACCAACTTTTTTTTCCTCATTACATTTCACAAAAATCAAGGTCTACATTGTCTGACCACAATATCCGTATGTACATCATCAGAAAACCTAATATAATAGTACTACGTGAATGAGGAAAGTGTATCAAAATTTATTTAAACCATCCAAAAGAACCCCAGCTGACCGACCTTTGAGCCATGACCTCAATCTCCAATCGCAATCTACTCGGCTAGAAGATCCTCTTTAACAACTAGAGTCGTCTCTCAGTCCTGAAAAGATAACGTTGCAATTTTGGTGAGTTTTGCGAACTCAATGAGGTAACCATCATCGATGGTTCACTCAATTCATGCATCAAAACATCGCACATAGCACAACGCTCACTTCATTACATATTCACAATGTATCACACTATTGCACATAACATAATATTCACTTCATCGCATATTCACAATGTATCACATTGTTAAAATAAAAACACACATCAATTATTATTGGCAATGCACATGAGACTCACTTTCGTTTATTATTGTCGTTATGACCGAGTGCGTTTTTCCAGCTCACCCCTTTTTGGATGTCGAGCTTAGTCGAATAACATCCCATATCTCTTCGTAGATATCGGGGATAGTCGCACTCGAGCCTAAGGCTCTATTCACATTTTTGAGCTTTTAGCTCCTTATCCTGACAACTCTAGTCATAACTTCCTTTATCTTTCATACATACATGTAATGAATGTTTCACATATCATAATCTCAGTCAATTACATGGATGCACATTCACGTTTTGATCACATTTATCATCGGACCTTAGTCCGGCATTAAGTAGAAATGCTTAGCACACTTTTGCATTCATATGCACACTCACAATTTTCGCATGTTTGGAGCACTTAAATAATTCATTCGAAACATATTCTAAAGCAAACAATTAATTGAGCAAAACTGTCTAGGTTACTCACAAGTTTCTCCCGGTTAATGCCGGAAGATCCAAAGAACGCTCGGAGGTTGACGCCCAATGGCTCCTCTATAACAAATAACATATACATATATCACAATTTGAACAATCATAAGTGTTTAATAATGCACATGAATGAGATGAAATATGTACAATGCATATTCATGACTATCCCGGGTATCAATCCATCAATTTCTTCACAAGACGTTCAACTATCAAAACTCACTTAATTAGCCTCATTATGTGGGATTTAACCCTCCATAAATCATTTGAATCCAATCTCATAATCCAATGAACCATTTCAGATCTTTCTCCAAAATAGTGTATTATATCCAACTTCCATCCAGAAATTGAACACCTTAGAGACTGTATCAAGATTCAAATCCTTCATATAATTTGTAGCCCTATTACTCTAGTTCACTACAAATCAAGAATTACCTCAATTGGAATCCTATAGACCAAGATATCATCAAAATACTGAAATATATTCAGTAAAATATCCAATTCATACTCCTTCCACCGGTACCCTTACTTTGATTCAATCAATCATTTCCAATATTATACCAAAGACCATAACTTTTTGTGGAGAGATAAATAAATGTGTTAGGAATCCAATGCTTTAAAAATCAGGTCATTTGAGGTCTAGAGAAAAGTTATGACCAAAAGTACAACTGTTGTTTTTATTTTTCTGCGCCTCAGCATCTCGGCTTTTTTCGTCTCCGTCTCGGCCTGCATCTCCATCTCTCTCTGGCTCTGCGCCTTAGTCTCTCACGTCTCCGTCTCATCTTTGCATTGCGTCTCGATTTTAAGGCCTCCGCCTCGGCCTTTGCGTCTGCGTCGGCTTTTTTTGCCTCCGTCTCGCCTTAAGGTCTGCGTCTCGGTTTTGCGTCTCCATCTCGGTCTCGGCGTCAGTGTCTCGGTTTTTGCGTCTCCGTCTCAGTCTTGGCGTCATGTCTCGGTTTTGCGTCTCCATCTCGATCTTTGCGTCTGCGTCTCGGTTTTGCGTCTCCGTCTCGGCCTTAAGGCCTCAAACGATCCACTTAAAAAGATCATAACTTTTGACTCCGATATCCAAATTTTACCAGCTTTATACCGTTGGAAAGCTAAAAGAAAGATCTACAACTTTTCAGAAGGAAAATTTGCCAGAATCTATCTAAATTAGGTCCAAATTTCCTCCCGAAGTTGGAACACGAATTTTTGCCCAACTCTCAACATCCTGTACCCAGTTCTCAACTTCGTGACAACTTTTGAGACTCTTAGAGATAGAAATGAAATTCAATGTCTTCATACGAATTATAGCCATATATTCCTAATTTACTCCGAACTAAGAATCATCTTATTTAGACAACTACAGAAAATGTTATGGCCAAAATACTGAAACATGCTCAGTGAGAAATTTTCCAGACTTTCTAACTTTCAACACTTTACGTCACCAAACACCAAAAGTTTTCTCAAAAACTAATTTAAGACTATAACTGAATTTATTTCTCCCCAACTAACCAATATTTAAGAAAAAACACATGAAGTACATTTTTTATGCAGATGACAGTAATCTATCAACTTTATTTCATAAACCCCCAACAGTGAGGGATTTCTCTAACACTTACCTGCTGAAATCTCCAAAATCTTCAAGCCCTAAACTCCACATCGCCAGTACTTCACTGAGTGAAATGATCAGCTTCTGGTTTTTCCTTAGAATAGATGACACACATGGCAAAGTAAGGTTGGTGAAAGAAAGGAAGAACGCAAGAGTCCTTTAGAAGATATTTTGCTGGAAAATTCTGTGTTTCGAAAAGAGAAGTTTTAGAAAGATGAGAATAAAGAAGGGACTTGGACAAGACTTAACCCGCCAACTCTCAAGGAATAGTGACCTACTTCTAGCTAGAGTATAAGGTCTAAGTGACACATGTCACTTTCTAAATGATTAAACCCTAACTTAGTTTCTTTGAAACTAACTCCATTTAGTTCCCCTTCCAATACAACAATCATCTTTACAACCCAACTATCTCCAAATCTTTATTTAATTTATTTCTTGTTCCCTACTATAAATATATCTCTCTCAATACTCCATAACTTCACCAACATATACAAATACAATAATTCCACTAAAATTCAAAACATCAAGATCTCACTAACTCATAAAATTTTCAATAATAATAACATTCAAGATTCTCAAATCATTCCAATTATACCCGGAATTATTCATGAATGCATGTACAAGTATTTTTATGTGCAAAAATCAATTCTAAGTATGTAGCAAGTTATGCATGAACATGTAGAATACATTCCTAACTCTCATTAGTTACTCACATTTACCATCCTACGCCTTTCCACTAGCAATGGGATGTTACAACTCTCCCCTCCTTAAAGAAATTTCGTCCTCGAAATTCTTACCTGCTTGCTCGAATAGGTGGGGATATTGTCTCTTCATATGCTCCTCTGTCTCCCATGTTGCTTCTTCAGTCGAGTGATTCCTCCAAAGGACTTTTACCAATGGAATAACCTTGTTCCTCAACTACTTAATCCGTGATCCCATAATCTTGATCGGCTCCTCAACATAGCTTAAGTTACTAGCAACCTCGATCTCTTGAGCTGGTATCACATGTGTCGGATCCGATCGGTATCTTCGAAGCATACTCACATAGAACACATCATGCAATTGAGACATCTCATTTGGTAAAGCCAACTTATAGGCCAAAGGTCCTATCCTCTCAATGATCTCATAAGGACCAATGTACCTAGGGCTCAACTTGCCCTTTTTACCAAATCTCAAAACTCCCCTCCAGGGTGACACTCTAAAAAATACTCTATCTCCTACACTGTACTCCATATCACGTCGATGTTGATCCACATAACTCTTTTGTCTATCCTGAGCCGCTTTGATTCGGCTTCGGATCGATTTCACCTTATCCACTGTGTCCTGTATCAACTCTGGGCCTTCCATCATTCTCAAGCCCTCTTCATCCCAATACAATGGCGACCGACACTTCCTACCATACAGTGCCTCATACGGTGTTATTCCGATACTACTGTGGTAGTGGTTATTGTAGGCAAACTCAATCAATGTCATATATTGATCCCAAGCTCCTCTAAACTCCAATACACAAGCCCTGAGCATATCCTCAACAGTTTTAATTGTCCTTTCACTCTGTCCATCTATTTGAGGATGAAACGTTGTACTGAAGTTCAATTTAGTTCCCATGGCAGTCTGCAAGCTCTTCCAAAATCTTGAAGTAAATCTAGGATCTCTGTCTGATACTATGGACACTGGCACTCCATGCAGTCTCACCACCTCATTCACATACTTTTGGGCCAACTGATCAAGTGAGTTATTCTCTCTCACTGGTAAGAAATGGGCCGATTTAGTCAACCGGTCCACTATGACCCAAATAGCATCATGCTGCTTCGGAGTCTTAGGCAAACCCATGATGAAGTCCATAGTGATCCGTTCCCATTTCCACTCTAGAATGGGCAATGAATTCAACTTCCCTACTGGAGCCTGGTGCTCCGCCTTCACTTGCTGGCACGTCATACATCTTGACACGTACTCAGCTACTTGTTTCTTCATTCCAGGCCACCAAAAATGTTGCTTCAATGTGTTATACATCTTGGTAGTTCCAGGATTCATAGCATAGGCGGCCATATGAGCTTCCTCAAGGATCTCCTTCCTCAAATCATCCACATTAGGTACACATAGCCTATGTCTCAACCACAAAGTCTCATCTCTCAACTCAAACTCGGATTCCGGATTTGCCCTCACTTTATCTATAAGCTTTACTATATCAGGATCTTTGTTCTGTACTTTTCTAATTCTATCATGTAGCATTGACCTCAACTTCAAAGTAGCAACTAGTGCCTCATCTTACTCCAGATTCAACTCTACATTTAGAGCTCTCAAATGAATCAGATTAGGTAACCTCGATAACTGAATCTGAGCTGTACTAGCATTAGACTTCCGCTCAAAGCATCGCCACCACATTAGCTTTCCCGGTGGTACTCAATAATACAATCATAATCTTTTAATAACTCAATCCACCTCCTTTGCCTCAAGTTTAGCTCCTTCGACTCATCAAGTATTTCAGACTGATGATCAAGATATATCCGAAAGTCTCCCATACAAATAATGTCTCCAAATCTTTAGAGCAAAGACAAGCTGCAGCTAGCTCTAAATCATGTACCGGATAATTGATCTCGTGAGACCTTAATTGTCTCGATGCATAGGCGATCACCTTGCCATGCTACATCAGTACACATCCCAAACCTTGATGCGAAGCATCACTATATACCACATATCCTCCAATCCCTGATGGAATAGTCAACACCGGTGCGGTAGTCAGCCGATGTTTCAACTCCTCAAAGCTCTTCCGACACTCCTCACCCATCTAAACACTACATTCTTCCTCACAAGTTTAGTCGAGGGCCGAGATTAAGAAAACCCTCGACAAATCTTCGTAATATCCGCTAATCCTAGGAAGCTTCGGATCTCAGGCACATTTCTCGGAGCTTCCCAATTCATAACTGCCTCTACCTTCTTTGGATCTACCTGTATGCCATCTCCAGTTACTATATGTCCCAGAAATACAACTTGATCTAACCAAAATTCACACTTACTAAAATTGGCATACAATTGTTTTCTCTCATAATCAGAAGATCACTCTCAAATGCTCAAGATGCCCTTTCTACTCTTTGAATACACCAAGATATCGTCAATGAATACAATTACAAATCGATCCAGGTAGGGCTGGAACACCTTATTCATCAAGGCCATAAAAACTACCGGGGCATTAGTTAACCCAAACGACATCACTAGGAACTCATAGTGCCCATACCTGCTCCTGAATACACTCTTAGGTATATCAGCCTCCGCTATCTTCAACTGGTAATACCCTGATCTCAGATCTAGCTTAGTAAATACCCGAGCTCCCTGCAACTGGTCAAGCAAGTCATCAATTCTAGGCAACGGATACTTGTTCTTAACGGTCACCCTATTAAGCTGCCTATAATCGATGCATAACCTCAAAGTCCCATCCTTCTTCTTCACAAACAACACTGGCGCTCCCCAAGGTGAAACACTGGGCCTTATGAAACCCTTTTCCAACAACTCATGCAACTGAGCTTTCAGCTCCTTCAGTTCCACAGGTGCCATCCTATATGGGGGAATGGATATAGAGCAAAGACTTGGAACCAGATCATTCAGAACTCGTTTTCCGATCGGTGGTAAACCGAGTAACTCCTCGGAAACACATCTCGGAATTCCTTAACCACTGGAATGTCCTGAACACTCTGCTCCACCCTAGTATCAATGATATGGGCCAGATAAGCCTGACATCCTCCCTGCATCAACCTCAAAGCACTCATGAAGGATATCATCCTAGCTGGCACTGCCTGACTAATTCCTCTGAATCGCTTCTGTCGACAGAGATTCTAATACTACCTCCTTAGTGTAATAGTTCATGATGGCCCTATGGGCAGTGAGCCAATCCATACCTAAGATCACATCTATCTCTCTCAACTGTAATACAATCAGGTCTGCCTTTAGCTCTACTTGATCAACCTTAACTAAGCACTCCTTGATACCTCACCAATGACAAGAGTGCTACCTAGAGGTGTACTCACCTCTAGCCCATACCGCAAAGAACTCCCTAACACAATGCAATCTACATGCCAAATGCGGTGCAATGAAAGAGTGTGTGGATCCGGATCTAGCAAAGGCAAATGCCTCCAAATCATAAACAAGAAGCGCACTGCAACCACATCTGGTGAGTCTTGGGCCTCCCGCCGAGTCATGGCATAGACCACAGCCCGAGATCGTGGTGGCCGCCTCGACTGCAGCCTCATGGAAGAACTCCAGCTCTCCCTCTATCTCTACCTCTACCTCTATGTCCGGATCCACTACCTCGCTTTCATCAATCAGTAGCATCACTCCGGATCTCCCACTAACACCAGTGGGTTCCAA
The DNA here is from genome assembly GCA_029891385.1 of Erythroxylum novogranatense. Taxonomy (NCBI): domain Eukaryota; kingdom Viridiplantae; phylum Streptophyta; class Magnoliopsida; order Malpighiales; family Erythroxylaceae; genus Erythroxylum; species Erythroxylum novogranatense. The sequence continues at coordinate 77,157,983 of CM057230.1, read as the reverse complement.
AGAACAACCGGACAATTCCTAATTTTGTGTTCGAAGGAGCCAAAAGCCAAACAAGCTCCTGTCACAACCCACCACTCTCCACCGTGCCTTTTCCCACAATACTCACATGGGGGCCGCTGGTTTTGCACTATACTTCGTCCCCCACCACTCTGTATAAGTCTACCTCTCATTCCTGCTCGCATGTTGTCTAAATCCACGATGATCTCAATGGTCTACTCGGCGCTTACTAAAACTCCCGCCAGAATCGCCTTGACTCTCACTAGCCTCTTTCCTCTGGACCCTTGCCCGATCTCTGCTTGCTTCTCTTTCATTAGCTGTTCAATTCTGATTGAGGCAGCTCTCAACTCAGTGAAAGTGCCCATATCTGACCTTACCAACCTTGTTCTGATCTCCATATTAACCCCATTCTCAAACCTCCTGCACTTGTCTTCCTCGGTAGGAATCAGAGCGGTAGCATAACTCATCAATTCATTAAATCGGACCTCATAGTCCGCCACTGACATCTTGCCCTGTTTCAGTTCCAAGAACTCTTGCATCTTCATGTCCAAGTAGACCTTAGGCATGTAGTTGTCTCTAAAGACTCTCAAAAAGTCTTCCCACTTCAATAGACAAGGCCTGGTGGTACTGCCTGGAACAGTCTTCCACCACTGGTAAGCTGGGCCCTGCAAGAGAGACACTGCATAATCGAACCTCTCATCGGGCTCATGATCCATCCGATCAAATACTCTCTGTCCTCTCTAACCATCCCTCGGCCTCAGCAGGGTCTGTGCTGCCATAGAAGTCAACAGCTCCCTGCTTCCGAAGCCTATCATACCTCCTCTCCCTTTTCTCGAGAACTCTAGGAGGCAACCCCTCAGATCGAGGTACCGAGGACTCTCTACTGGCTCTACAGATCCTTGGTCAGTGGGTTGATCAATCTGATCACCTAGGGCGGATGACCTATAAGAAAAGATAACTTCAATCATTATCCGCATTGCTCAAGACATTTCATGCTTATCATTTCTATAAGTCCCAACAGATGCTAAATCATGCTCTGATAACACCTAAATGTAGCGCCCCCTTATCGCAGGGTATCCACCGGGACACCCGGAGGTCATTCCGGCACATATCCTACGATGAGGGCACGCTACGTTCGATCACTACATCCCTTTCTATAGCATGGTAACATAATTCAAGAACAAAGCATCATAAGAAGATCACAAGATTTTAAAACTAACTTTTTTTCCTCATTACATTTCACAAAAATCAAGGTCTACATTGTCTGACCACAATATCCGTATGTACATCATCAGAAAACCTAATACAATAGTACTACGTGAATGAGGAAAGTGTATCAAAATTTATTTAAACCATCCAAAAGAACCCCAACTGACCGACCTTTGAGCCATGACCTCAATCTCCAATCGCAATCTACTCGGCTAGAAGATCCTCTTTAACAACTAGAGTCATCTCTCGGTCCTGAAAAGACAACGTTGCAATTTTGGTGAGTTTTGTGAACTCAATGAGGTAACCATCATCGATGGTTCACTCAATTCATGCATCAAAACATCACACATAACACAACGCTCACTTCATTACATATTCACAATGTATCACACTATCACACATAACATAATATTCACTTCATCGCATATTCACAATGTATCACATTGTTCAAATAAAAACACACATCAATTATTATTGGCAATGCACATGAGACTCACTTTCGTTTATTATTGTCGTTATGACCGAGTGCCTTTTTCTAGCTCACCCCTTTCTGGATGTCGAGCTTAGTCGAATAACGTCCCATATCTCTTCGTAGATATCGGAGACAGTCGCACTCGAGCCCAAGGCTCTATTCACATTTTTGAGCTTTTAGCTCCTTATCCTGGCAACTCCAGTCATAACTTCCTTTATCTTTCATGCATACATGTAATGAATGTTTCACATATCATAATCTCAGTCAATTACATGGATGCACATTCACGTTTTGATCACATTTATCATCGGACCTTAGTCCGGCATTCAGTAGAAATGCTTAGCACACTTTTGCATTCATATGCACACTCACAATTTTCGCATGTTTGGAGAACTTAAATAATTCATTCGAAACATATTCTAAAGCAAACAATTAATTGAGCAAAACCGTCTAGGTTACTCACAAGTTTCTCCCGAAGCTAATGCCTGGAAGATCCAGCAACGTCTGGAGGTTGACATTCCAATGGCTCCTCTATAACAAATAACATATACATATATCACAATTTGAACAATCATAAGTGTTTAATAATGCACATGAATGAGATGAAATATGTACAATGCATATTCATGACTATCCCGGGTATGAATCCATCAATTTCTTCACAAGACGTTCAACTATCAAAACTCACTTAATTAGCCTCATTCTGTGGGATTTAACCCTCCATAAACCATTTAAATCCAATCTCATAATCCAATGAACCATTTCAGATCTTTCTCCAAAATAATGTATTATATCCGACTTCCATCCAGAAATTGAACACCTTAGAGATTGTATCAAGATTCAGCTCCTTCATATAATTTGTAGCCCTATTACTCTAGTTCACTATAAATCAAGAATTACCTCAATTGGAATCCTATAGACCAAGATATCATCAAAATACTGAAATACATTCAGTAAAATATCCAATTCATACTCCTTCCACTGGTACCCTTACTTTGATTCAATCAATCATTTCCAATATAATACCAAAGACCATAACTTTTTGTGGAGAGATAAATAAATGTGTTAGGAATCCAATGCTTCAAAAATCAGGTCATTTGGAGGTCTAGAGAAAAAGTTATGACCAAAAAGTACAATCTGTTGTTTTTATTTTTCTGCCTCGCATCTCGGTTCTGCCTCTCGCCTCAGCCACCGTGATCTCCGTCTCGATCTCTCTGCGTCTCGTCCGATCTTTGCATCTCCATCTCAGTCTTTGCGTCTGCGTCTCAGTTTTTGCATCTCCGTCTTAGTCTTCGCATCTGCGTCTCAGTTTTTGCGTCTCCATCTCAGTCTTCGCGTATGCATCTCAGTTTTTGCGTCTCCGTCTCAGTCTTTGCGTCTGCGTCTCAGTTTTTGCGTCTCCGTCTCGCCTCTAAGGCGTCGAACGTATCCACTTAAAAAGATCATAACTTTTGACTCCGATATCCAAAATTTACCAACTTTATACCGTTGGAAAGCTAAAAGAAAGATATACAACTTTTCAGAAGGAAATTTTGCCAAAATCTATCTAAATTAGGTCCAAATTTCCTCCCGAAGTTGGAACACGAATTTTCGCTCAACTCTTAACATCCTGCACCCAGTTCTCAACTTCGTGACAACTTTTGAGACTCTTAGAGATAGAAATGAAATTCAATGTCTTCATACGAATTGTAGCCATATATTCCTAGTTTACTCCGAACCAAGAATCATCTTATTTAGACAACTACAGAAAATGTTATGGCCAAAATACTGAAACATGCTCAGTGAGAAATTTTCCAGACTTTCTAACTTTCAACACTTTACGTCACCAAACACCAAAAGTTTTCTCAAAAACTAATTTAACACTATAACTGAATTTATTTCTCCCCAACTAATCATTATTTAAGAACAAACACATGAGGTACATTTTTCATGCAGATGACAGTAATCTATCAACTTTATTTCACAAACCCCCAACAGTGAGGGATTTTTCTAACACTTACCTGCTGAAATCTCCAAAATCTTCAAGCCCTAAACTCCACACGTTTTTGTACTTCACTGAGTGAAATGATCAGCTTCTGGTTTTTCCTTAGAATAGATGACACACATGGCAAAGTAAGGTTGGTGAAAGAAAGGAAGAACACAAGAGTCCTTTAGAAGATATTTTGCTGGAAAATTCTGTGTTTCGAAGAGAGAAGTTTTAAAAAGATGAGAATAAAGAAGGGACTTGGACAAGACTTAACCTGCCGACTCTCAAGGAATAGTGACCTACTTCTAGCTAGAGTACAAGGTCTAAGTGACACATGTCACTTTCTAAATGATTAAACCCTAACTTAGTTTCTTTGAAAACTAACTCCATTTAGTTCCCCTCTTTTCAATACAACAATCATCTTTACAACCCAACTATCTCCAAATCTTTATATAATTTATTTCTTGTTCCCTACTATAAATATATCTCTCTCAATACTCCATAACTTCACCAACATATACAAATACAATAATTCCACTAAAATTCAAAACATCAAGATCTCACTAACTCATAAAATTTTCAATAATAATAACATTCAAGATTCTCAAATCATTCCAATTATACCCGGAATTATTCATGAATGCATGTACAAGTATTTTCATATGCAACAATCAAGTCTAAGTATGTAGCAAGTTATGCATGAACATGTAGAATACATTCCTAACTCTCATTAGTTACTCACATTTACCATCCTACCCCTTTCCACTAGCAATGGGATGTTACAGAATGAACAGTTTTCAATGAAGGATTTGGGAGAGGCTACCGATGTTCTATGGATCAAACTTATAAGGGATCGAAAGAACAAGCAGATAGCTTTATCTCAACCAACCTACATTGAGAATATGTTCAATAAGTTCGCCATGCAAGATTCCAAGAGGGGTTTTACTCCTACTAGACATGGAATCAAACTTTCAAAGGAACAAGCACCTAAACCCCAAGAGGAGGTTGAACGCATGTGTAACATTCCATATGCTTCGGCAGTTGGTAGTTTCATGTATGCAATGTTGTGCACTAGACCGGATATCTGTTATGTAGTGGGACTGGTAAGCAGATTTCAGTCCAATCCAGGAATGGAACATTGGACTGTGGTTAAGTGTATACTTAAGTATCTTCATAGGACAAAGAACTTAATGCTTGTTTACTCTGGAAGTAATCTTATTCCGACAGGATATACGAATTCTAATTTCCAATCAGATGTTGATTCAAGGAAATCAACTTCTGGTTCTATATTTACTTTAGGAGGTGGAGCCATAGTTTGGAGGAGTGTCAAGCAATCTTGTATTGCTGATTTGACTATAGAGGCCGAGTATATTGCTTCTTGTGAAGCAACAAAGGAAGCAGTCTGGCTCCGGAAGTTCCTAAATGATTTGGATGTAGTTCCAGAGGCGGAAAAGGCCATTACACTTTATTGTGATAATAGTGGGGCAGTGGCTAATTCTAAAGAACCTCGGAACCACAAAGTTGCCAAACACATTGAGAGAAAGTATCATCTTATAAGGGAGATAATATAACGTGGAGAAGTGGATGTGGTAAAGATTCCCACCGAGCAAAACCTTGTTGATCTGTTCACAAAGACATTAACTCAAAAGAGCTTTGAGGGTCACCTAAAAGGAATGGGAATGAGGGATATGTCAAACTTGTTTTAGGGCAAGTGGGAGATTGTTGGAGTTATGTAAATATAGTGCCCTGGAAAGCAAGTGTATTTACATGTAACTTTATCTTCTTGATTCTGATTTTGTAATGAAAATATTTATTATTAATAAAACAAAAGAGTTTGGTTTTATCTGTATGAACATTATATATCTGGTCATAAGGTACCAAGATTCTTTTGTAAGTATATACACATACATAGAGATGTATGGAAACATGCATATTATTAGAATCAATTAATTGATTCACAATTGAATAATCAAGTTGGTCGCTTGATTATGGTTTAGATCAGTAGTGTTGCGATTTATCTCCATATAAGTAAAGGAGTTTACTTCAAGGAATGATGAGTTTCATATCATGATAGTAGTTGATTGTTGATAATGGAACTATTAAATGAATTGAATCAAGTATGTTTTCAAGAATAAAGTGGGTCGTTACTTTAATCTTAAAACATACAACTTAAGCATTCGCTTATTATGAACCATAATCTTGATGAGTGGTGAACTCATATATGTTTCATTATAATTCTTGATATGATCATAATGGATTTTTACAGAGTATTAATCCAATTGTTGGCATGTTGGAATTATTAATTGAAACATGTATTAGGGAACATTCACTCAAATAAAGAGTTTATAGTGTTATCATCTCTTCTAGATGTTTTAAGGAGATTTGGTGATTAAACTGGCGCCAGTAGTTTGATGGATTAGCTACCCATCAAGTCTTAACACTGAGATGATATCTTATGTGTTAATCACCATATAAAGTAAAATGAGAGATCTAGAAGGAAAAACCAACATAAGGGCAAAACGGTAATTTTACCCTTTATTGTGCGGATGGCTATAACAAGGTTCTAAATACGGTTTGCAATTGAACATATTCTCATAATATTTAATAATTCAAGAGTTCAACTAATTGTCTTTAGTGGAATGACATTTAGTTAATAAGCTAGAATTAATTCCAATGAGATTGAATTAATTCTGGGCTTATTGGAGCTTGAATTGTCAAAGTCCAATAAGATTCCCTACTTGCCTTTAAGGAAGGTTATCAAGCTAAGTAAGAAATATAAATGGAGGTTAATTAGAAGCCCATAATTGAATCTTGGGCTTGTTTTAATTAAAAAAGCCCAAATGTACATTTAGTAATGGGCTTGGTTTTTGGTTTAATGTAATTAATTAGATTAATTATATTAAAACAATTTTTTTAAGAAGAAGATAGCAATTTCGGTTATTCCTAGGTTAAATATGTAACCACACATTTGACATTAAAATGCTAAATAAAGATGGTCTTTATTATGGTTAATCATCATTAAATGGAGTTATGAACTTACCATTAAATGGTTTAATGGTTGTCTTTTAATGTTGACTTGTAACATATTTGCATTCATTAGATTAAAGATGAAAGATGTACATTAGATGGACCATCTTCCTTCTTTCTTCTTGGCAAAACCGAAATTGGGTATTGAATTTTAGGTTATGGTCTTTTCAAATAGCCATCATAAAGATAAATGAATATAATCTCATTTATTGGCTATTTTATGAGTGATTAATGAAAGAAGTGATGCATTTGATGCCTCTCTCTCCTTCCATCAACGCATATACGAAATTGGTAGGCAAGAAAGAGTTCTTGAATGTTCTTTACACCTTCTCTCCTTTCATGAAAGAGAGAATCGAAAATACCAATTGAAAGAGTTTCAATTTTGCTTCTTCTTCTTCTAAGAAAATCTCCTCCAAACATTTCTTCCCCTTTCCCACCAAAGGATTTTGTTAACCTAATTGTCCTTGAAGAACAGGTGGTAAATCTAATTGGTTGAAGATACTACAACAAGGAGAAAGTAGATTGCTAAAGGAAAAGAGTCAAAGGCAAAGGATTTGGATACACGAAGAAGGAGAGGATAGCAATGAGGATTTAAAGTCAGCGAAGGAGTCGGTAATACTCCTGATCTTGTTTATATTTTATTATCCTTATACCATATCATGTATGGATTGGCATGTTGATTTGGATTTGTTGCTTCTACTGCAAGGAATGATTTCTTAAAAGTTTTGAAATCTACCGTTTTTCCAAAAAAAGCATGTTTTCTTTTTCCGATCCAACATCAACCTCCAGACGTTGCTGGATCTTCTAAACATTAGCTTCGGGAGGAACTAGTGAGTAAACCTAGATGATTTCCTAGGATTGATTTGCTTTGAAATTGTTTGAGATGTTAGCTTCCAATTATAAAGTATTTGTGATTTGATTGAATTCCGGGCTTAAAGTCCGAGGAGTTTGTTATGTGGATATGGTATTGGAAGTGCCTTGTTTGATCTGAAATTCTTTATTATATATGGTTTCTCAACGAAAGTTGAATGCCGGACTTAGGTCCGATGATAATGAGTTTCTGATTTAAATATCACATGTGATTATCTGATATGACATAATCCGTATGTGGTGGATTTCATAAAGTGCATGCTCAGATAAAGGCGTTGTAACTTATAACCCAAGGTATGTTCATAACTAATTCATGTTCTTCCAATGGTTCCCTCACTTTCTCCTAATCAATCTTTTTCAATCAACACTAAAGGCTATCAATTTTGATGGAGAGATAGAGAAGTGTGTTAGAAATATATTGGATCAAGAATCAAGCCATTTGGAGGTTAGATGACAAAGTTATGGCCAAAAGAATCAAACATGGTCAGGTTTGGGAAAACCTTCGAGTGCACGATCGTGACTTCCCATGCAAAGTTGATGAAATGACAGAATTACCCTTGAAGTTATAAAGTGTGATCGCACCATGACCCTTGCTATCACACCAGTGTGTAAATAGCGCAGCTCCTGGCCAAACATCCTGAGTACGATCACAACACACACTCTGACGATCGCACCTTGTTCTTCCTTAAATCTACAGCTTCGGTCACACTCGCATCATTATTCCTCACGGTCACACCAGATAACTTTTTCCTTGTTTTTTTACCAACTTTTCTCATCTTTGTTTTCGTTATTCTCTTCTTCCATCCCTTCAATTTACATTTTCTTCCTCTCCAAACCATTCCCAACAGTTGCTACATCCATTCTAACATCACATTCACTTATAATCTTCCTAACTTCAACTCTTCTAGTGCAATATCACTTCATATCAATTCAACCACCAAGTTTATTTCATTAAACTCTTAAATCTCAACGTAATTGATTCATCACATACTACTAATTCTCATCTTTCATATATTCCTATCCTTTTTCCATAACATATCTTGCAACTCCGATATCCAAAGATTTTGTACTCTATATCATTTGAAAGCTAAGAGGATAAACTACAACTTCCAAACAGAAAAAATTTGTCTAAATTAGCCTAGATTAATACAGCTTTTCCCCTGAAGTCAGAACATAATTTTTTTACCCCTATGAAATGCTTAAAAATGCAATACGAAAACTTGGAAAATCAGGAGAAAAATATAAATATATTTCATTAACATCAAAAGATAAGAGTTTTACAAAGCTTTAATAGGCATTTCAAGCTACAATACATCATGTATCAAAATCCCAAAATACAAAAGATACATGAATGAGGAAAATATGAAATGCGGCTAAAGCCTTATGTTACATAATCAATATCAAAATACAAAAGTATGAAAATTCAGAGTGACGTCCTGACTCTTTATTACTCGGTCTCTTTCTCATCACCTAAATATGGGAAAGAGAATTGAGTTGAGCTTAAAAGCTCGTGGGTAATAAGTTTATAATCAGAAACAAGTAAAACTATTAAAAATGCTCAATGTGATACTCACTTTACATCAAAATCCGTAAAACACGTAGTTCCAAAATTCTCACATTATCAAACAATTCATAAGCAACATAAGTCATGCATTCATCAAACTTGTCAACACATTCTAAACACATAATCACATAAAAAATGGTTTGGGTAGGTCCGTAAACAGAATGTACTCACACATTCCTACATAATGGTCTTGTGTAGTCGTAAACAAAACGTACTATCGCAATTCTACATAATGATTTTGTGTAGTTGTAAACATGAGAGAGTCCATGACGGAGCTTCGTGCCACTAGCGGGCAGGCGGGAGAAGCCTTTAAAAAAGTTAAAGTGCACTTGACATAACAGAACGGACTACCACAAACTCTCATAATCGTGCATTTCACCTCTTTTTTGTTGCCCATAATGGCACATTTTCGAAACATGATATCATAAACATAACATCTTTTCAAAAACCATTTTCACAATCTTTCCAAAAACTATCAACGCAATTCATATACCAAACATATAGTAATTTCTCAAAGCATTTAAAGAGCAATAAATTCACATTTATAAAGTAGTTGAAAACATTAAATTCTATTTATTAAACTTTAATGACTTATTTACTCAATTATAAACATAAAACCCACCTTGAACTTCTTGCTTAAAAATTTTCTTAAGAATGCCTCTCCTCTTGCTCCTTTTGCCCTTCTTGATTTCCTTCAACAATAGCAAAAATTTCATTAAATAGGAATTCAAATTGAAAACCTAAAGAGCACACCTTCACTAAAATTGATCCTAGAATACTTAAACACATGCATTTCCTAAGCCTCATAAACCAAAACTCTTCCGAAAATGCAAAAGATCAAAATGCTCTTACCTTAACTCTTCTCCAAATGAAAAGATGTTTGGATCAAATGAAAGCTCTTCTCTTCCTCTTTCTTTTTCTCTTCTTGAACAACTTCAAATTCCCTCTTGAAACCTAAGAATGGTGAAACCCTAACTCAAACTTCTTTCCTCTCAAAAACCTAAACCTCTCTTCTTTCTCTCCTTTCACTCACATTTTTCTTCTTCATTTAAAAGCAAGACTACACTTCTTCTAATAATATCCTTAATGAGTGTGCAAAGTCCACTTTGCCCTTTCCTTTATGCCTTATGTCTTTTAACCTTAAGTGACTTGCCAAAAATACCATTTATGCTTTCTTATTACTTAATTCTAATATTTATATTCAAAATTCTAATTTCTATTTATTCTCACTAAATTAATGACCAAATTCTAATAAAATAAAATAAATAATAAATCCATAATTAAATAAATAATAAAATATTTTTTAGGATTTGTTGTTTGAACTATTTGTGAACCTTCGATTGTTAATACAATAATATAAAATTTTATGTTATTTATTGAGCTTAAACCTATAATAAATTGAGAGAGTGAGCTTGGTAATTTATGTTAAATGTACAATGAGAGTTGGAATTTAATAGACTTATAAATAATAAGTTATTGATTTATTAGGAAGAGATTTCAATAGATTGATATACTGCCTATAAGATAACTTCATATCTAGTTGAATGTTTAGGAAAGGTTTTGCATATCGAGAGATCCCAAAGTTAATCCTAATTTATTTAACTGGTGACATTTAGTTGCACCTTGAGAGAGGGTAGCTAAAATTTTAAGAAATCTTGGGCCAAACATAAGTTTAATCAATTAACTAGAGGGAAGCAAATAGGAATAATGACAAGTCTTAATTCTTAATCTTGATTTTCTCCAACGTTTAGTTTACAATTTTAGTTTCAGTTGTGTTGTTTCTTTTACCTTTAGTTTGTCTTTATTATACTTATCTATTTAAATTTGATTGAATCAATTTCTTAAACAAAGAACAACTCAAATTAAGTGGTGCCTAAGCACAATCCTTGTAGGATCGATATCCGCTTTTTACTATAAGTTACGACCTATATACTTGTTGTTTTAAGCGTAAAACGAGTAGTTTGTTTTGCAATCAACAATCCTACACTGACATCCAAAGACATACTGTGGAGTTGCGCTACAGATGATAAAGCTATAACCTCAAGACTACATTGTGGTTATACATCTTCTTATTTTGTTACTCTCAAATCTTAAATAACTTAGTTACTTTGAGACAAACTTGACTACTTTAGATATCTTATAATGTATCACCTCGAGGAATTGTTAAAATTAATTAGTCACTCTCTCCTTCCTCCTTTAGGCAGTTGATCTTTTTTTTTGCTACTTTCAAAAATCGAGGAGTTAATGAATTATATAGTTATGTTCAAGCAGAGATAAATGTTCATCTTATTTTGATATAGCAACATTATATGCATAAACTTTCAATTTCTTTTCTAATTTTCTAATATTATAAAATATTAGAAAATCATGAAAAATGAGGAGATTGTTGAACTAACGGAGGTTCTAATCCATGCTTTGATGATAATAATTACTACTAATATTTTTTCAAAAGATAACAATTTGAAAGTTGTTTAAGTCATGCATTATTGAAGTCTAAGATATACCTCATGATATTTATAAAAGAGGTGGGAAAACAAATTTTTATATACTTCAAATCCATTCAAGTGAAGGATAAAACCATAATCAAGGATGATCAAGGTATAAGAATTCTATAAATTTAAATGTATTTTTTGTTGTACCTCGTACTTGGTTACTTTTATGCTTTAGGGCTCTTTATGCATAAGTATATCATCTTTTCAACTTAATGTATAAATATTTTCAATCTCAAAGAAAACTCTCTCAATCTTTAAAATTTTCTTTAAAAATCAGTCAAATTTTTATCAAGAGAATAGGTTTAATAATTTGATAAAATTATAAAGCATTTGAAAACGTACTTTTAGATGCATTGGTGAACTAATAAAAGGATTTAATCAACCAATATTAGATTTTGGGTAGATTAATCAAATAATGTGTCTATGTGTTTCAAACCAATACTTTTTAAAAGAAGGAAATTTTATATTATAAGTTTGTAACTATATTGGTCAATATATTGATTAACCAATCTCTCATATTAGTTGATCGATTGATGAATGTGTTTATACTGATCGACTAATGTAATTTAAAAGGCAACATATTATGTCTTTGTGAGTTTGTGTTGATGAATTAGTTGATACATTGGTAGATTAATGTGTTAGAATAATTTTACACAAATATTAATCTTGAAATTTTCAAAATGAAATCATAAATAATTTATGTGAATTGAAAGTTTATATAATTAAAATTTTTATTAATTTCATCGTAAAGTTTAAATATTATAAAATAAATTTTTATTCACATAAATTTATATTAATATTCAAAGCTAATAAACAATCAAGTCATCATTTTATTTTAAAACAATATGTAAAACCAAATAATCATTAATAAGAACTTTAAATATTATGTATAAACACATGAATACAACAAATAACAATGGTATAAAATTGAATACCGATTGCTTAAATTTTAGAAATATTAGAATTTATCTTATATAAAATATTTATAGAAATTATAGATTTACCATGTGTGTCTATATATAATCATCTATCCATTATGATTCAATTTTGCAAAATGTTTAAATTTATGCTTCAATCTTATAAATGCTTTCAGTTAGAAAACATTTTTACAATATCTTAATTATAAATGTTTTATTTAGAATGTGAAAAGATATTAATAAATGTAAATTATGTCTTATTCTTGTAGTTAAAAGTTTTCAATAATTTATATTATAAGCTGTAAGGACCCAACATATATCCTAGAAGTATTATAGCATATCTAGGATGTATTAAGAAGTAAACATAACGAATTAAGAGCATCTATGCATAGTAAGAGACATAATGTTACTTAAATGTAAAAAACATAGGTAAATGGGTAATTTGTTCATTTTGGTATAGATATACATACTTAGATGTGAAATATGAATGAGAATGAAATTAATAGATGAGCATATAGGCCAATGTGGGAATTAAAGGAAGAAGAAGGACCAATATGCAATTTTCCTAAAGTCAACACATGGGCCAATTGGATTAAAGCATGTGTGATTAATATGAATAAAACAAGTGTGTCCAATAGGAATTAAGCGTGTGTGTAAGTCTTGAAAGTGCATGAAATGGGCACATAGAGAGGAGAGTGGGACGACATTTTAGGGTATGAATTCCATTTTTTTCCTCTCTCATTTTCTCTCCACTTCTTCTTCTTCATCCCATCATTTTACATATAAGGAATCAAGCTAATCTTAAGTGGAAATCAAGGTAAAAGTTAGTGATTTTCTCTTCATCTTTATCTTTTCTTGCTTTGCTTATAAAGGCATTAGAAAAACTACTTGGCCAATTTTAATGTTTGGGACTACACTTAGTTTAATTTCTCTTTGTGTGTATGTTTGAATGGATACAAAGATTCATTTGGATATGGAATGGTTGCTAGGATGGTGTGGTGGTGTTATTTTGGTGTTACCTTGCATGGAATTGGTTGAATATGATAAGAGAGTATCATGTAGTGGAATTCTATCTTAAGTTTGATTGAACCAGTCACATTGTTTAGGTCATAACAACCTACAAACCTCTAAATTGGGCTATATAAGTTGAATATGAAACCTAATATATAGGAATAGAAATTTCTAGATGAGACTCTAACTTAATTCTATCTTTATGACATTGGAAATTGAGATCAAAATTAGTGACCTGATGCTACCTCTATTTTGAAACAACTTGTGATGTTTGCTCTATATCTCACGATTTAGAAGTCCAAATGACTTGATTTTTAGTGATTTGAAAACTATAAGCATAGGGAAACAAATTTTTAGAAGACATAAAAACCTAATTAGAACGTTTTTATATGCGTATTACGGTACAAGTAGAGGTATGAATGGCAAGTGTTTGACATGATCGTGATAAGGGTGTCACAATCGAGACAAAACATGTACATCTTCTGTCACAATTGTGACATGGGTATCATGATCGTGGCCCAGTAGGGAACTATTCTGTCGTGACCGTGACACTCCAGACATAGTCATGACTCTAAAGAAGCGTCTTCTATCATAACCATGACCTTGTTTTCATTACCAATTTTTTTACTGCATCTTATCTGAACTTTTTTAAATGTGTATGAAACTTTTAAAAAACCTAGAAATAAATGAAATAGGACTTATCACATGTGAATTGGGTGATCAAATATTGGAATTTAAGAGTGAGCATAATGCATGCTAAAGACAATTTATATGTACATAGATGATCTGTAAGTATACTTATTGCTCATATATGTGTAGTATGCACTTCAATAGAGATTTTATGACTTCAAGTAAATATCATATGATGAATTATGAAATGGGAAAATGGTTAAAGGAAATGTTATAGTGTTTATTGTCTTTGTGGTGGATAGATAGGCATATCTATAGGGTTATAGTGTAGCTGCTACAGTTTAACACCAATGGTGTCTTTATTTCAAGACTATAATGTCTCCATAATTCGATGCCTTCAGATATCTATAGTTTGATACGTTCGAGTATCCATAGTTTTAGTATCTTCAGATATACACAGCTCCCGTTATCCACACTCATAGGAATATACAGGCCTTATGGTTATAAATAAGAAATATAGCATGACAACATAAACAATTGGTATTGATGAGCATTTGCATTTGTATTGATAATTTGTATCAATGAGCATTGAAAATCAATGCTTGGCTTATGAATGTGAATTTGCAGTATATGAATAACATATTGAAGCATGTTTGCATTATATACTTTGATTAAGTATGCCATCACTATTTATATGAGTTTTGATGTTTATGAATGTATGTGCTTAGTAGATGACTGATGTGAGCGGTCATCTAAGCTAAATGTTTCCCACTAAGCTTTGAAGCTTAGCACGGGTATTAATCCATGTAGGTCCATGTATTAGAAGTGGGGTATAGGGACCATTTGTAGGAACCAAAGCCAACCACTAGGAGTAAAAGTATCTTTGGAATGTGTTTTTTTGTGTTAAAGATGATTGTACATGTAATAAAGGACATTATAATGTTTTCTTTTGGATTATCATGTAAATGTAAAGATGTAATACTACTTTTAAATGATAATATTAAGTGATGTGAAATTTTTTAATGTATATATGTATAGTAGTGAATAGAAATGTATGTCATGAACGTATATACAGGAAATTGGTTGTCATGTATGTAGTGGTTGAAGGTTCCGTATAGGGGGTGTTACAATAACTCTAGCTTTAGAAAATATTATTTCATATTAATTTAAAGTACACGTTATTTTAGTTGGGATGTGTTAAGTCAAAATGACTTTACGATTAATAATTTTGATGAAAACCAAATAACAAAGAAGATACAAAAAATGAAACGCAAGCAGAAGATAGAAATGAGACGCAACAAAAATGAGACGCAAGAAGAAATGAGACGCAAAAAATGAGACGCAAGTAGAAGACAGAAATGAGATGCAACAAAAATGAGACGCAAGACAGAAATGAGACGCAAAAAATGAGACGCAAGCAGAAGCAGAAATGAGACGCAACAAAAATGAGACGCAAGATAGAAATGAGACGCAAAAAGAAATGAGACGCAAAAATGAGACGCAAGCAGAAAATGAGATAGAAATGAGATGCAAGCAGAAAGCTGAATATGAGGCGGAAGAAATGAGACTATAGAAATGAGATGAAAGAATCAAAGATGAAGACCCGATACCACGTCGGATGAACAATCAGTTTGAGTTAGTTACAAAACTCAACTGGATAATTGTTTCTTCAAAGATCAAGAAACAAGAAGAAAGAAGCAGTTATCAAGAAGCGGTTGAAGATGAAGACTAAGTTAGTGATTTTGTCAGTAATTTTCAAGAAGGTTAGAAATTTTATTGTGCTAAACTTAGAGCTACTATTGTCTGTAATAAAGCTCGAAACATCTTTCAGTAGAAGGAAGAAAGTTGATAGCCTAAAGAGGCTAAGTCTGAAAAGAATACTTGTTGTAAGAGACCTGAAGAGGCTCGGAGAAAAGAATACTTGTATCTTTGAGAAGTATAGTGAAATCTCATAAAAGATTTTGAGGACTGGACGTAGCCCACGGTTTGGGGTCAACTAGTATAAAATTGCTGTGTCGATTCTCATCTCTTAACTCTCAACTTTTAATTTTTTTTGTTGATATAAATACTTAGAAGCAGATTGTAATACTTCATAATACTGTTTTTCAATTGTTTGAGAAAACAAGTTTTGTTTTTTTAAGTTTTTTAAAAAAAGGGGATTGTTTACAAAAATGGATACACAATTCAACCCCCCTTCTTGTGCGTTTTGTATATCATATATTAAGTCTATACTAACGAGTAATTCAATTCAATTGGTATTAGAGCTCAGTGTCCAAGAACCACCGTAACAAAGTGTGGATAAAGATCCATGGCAGAGTCACACATATACGTAGCTGAAGGTGCCTCCGTCACTAGACCTCCTGCGTTCAATAGAGAAGAATACCATTACTCGAAAGACATGATGCAACTCTTCATTGAATCTACTCATATCGACCTTTGGGAGATAATAGAAAATGGACCGTATACACCGGTAGATGAAGAAGGAAATGCTGTTCCACGAATCAGATGGTCTGCAGAGAAAAAAGCGAGATTCCAGCTGAATTCGAAGACCAAGTTCTTTTTAAGTTGTGCCCTAAGCAGAAGTGAGTACAATAAAGTTTACGAATGTGACATTGTGAAGGAGATGTGAGATACGCTATCCATCGCACACAAAGGCACGAATCAAGTAAAGGAGTCTAAGATAAGCATTCTTGTACACCAGTATAAGTTGTTCAAGATGAAGGATGAAGAGTATATTGATCAGATGTTTGGAAGATTTCAAACTATCATCAATGGACTAAAAGCTCTCGGTAGAACATACGACAATCAAGATCACGTTAGAAAGATCCTCAGAAGTTTACCGAAGAGATGGAGACCAAAAGTAACAGCTGTACAAAAAGCTAAGAATTTGAGCGTATTGAAGCTTGATGAATTGCTTGGATCTCTGAAGATACATGAAGTTGAACTCGATGCAGAAGATAAGCCTAGAGGGGACAAATCCATAGCATTGAAGGTCAGACAGAAGAATTAGAAGAATCAAAGGAAGAAGAGCTCATCGTCGAAAGCGCTAAAGATTGAGGAAGACAAGGATGACGATTCTAGTGAATCAGATCTTGTTTCAAGTGATGAAGATGATGAATTATCCTTTATCTCAAGGAATATCAGACACATGTGGAAGAAAAAAGCTAAAGAAAACAAAGAGTCCTACCTCAAGAAGAATAACAAAGATGAAGGGAAGATTGAGAAAACTTCCATCATATGCTATGAATGCAATAAATCGGGACACTACAAGTTCGAATGTTCATTGTTAAAAAGAAAGCCAAAGAAGAGTACAGAAGGCAAGAAAAGCATGATGGTAACCTGGAAAAATCTAGATTCATCTGAATCAAATACTGACTCAGAGGCATTGGTGCAAGCAAATATTTGCCTGGTAGCCGAAGGAAAAAGTGATGAGGAGGTAACCTCTCAACTTAATGAATTACAAAATGCATACTCAGAATTATTAGAAGACTCTCATGCAATTCTAAAGCAGTATAAATTGCTTAAGAAAAAGTACGTAGAAAACTTGAAGAACATGCAAGTGTTAGGAAAGGAAAATGTCTGCTTAAAGAAACAAGTAGACGAGATGAAGAAAAAGGTTGTGGTAGATAGATCTGAAGATATCAATCAGTTGAAACAAAGAATAAATAGTCTTTCAGCTGATCTATCGACATTTACGGAGAGTACGAAAAAAATGAATGATATGTTAGGGAAATACAGACACCCTAATGATAAAACTGGATTAGGGTTTGCAAAAAACTATACTCAATATAAAAAGAATTATGTTCCCTTTAGGAAGAAATTTCATCAGCCTCATCATCATCAGAAATGTCATCAGTTGCATCATCATCATACTATGAATTATGTTAGAACTAACCCTAAAGGACCTAAGAAATTTTGAGTACCTAAGAGACAGATAATATCACCTGCAGATATCTATCCTTGGAAGAAGCAGCTAGCACCATTGGTACTTGGACAGTGGATGCTCGCGACAGATGACGGAAAGAAGGTCTATGTTCCTAAATCTTCAGTATAAGAAGGGAGGATCGGTAACTTTTGGAGACAACCAGTAAGGCAAGATAATTGGAATCGTTAAAGATTCCTTTATATGCATTGATAATGTGTTGTTAGTTGATGGTTTAAAACACAATTTGATTAGTGTCAGACAATAACGTGATTCTGGTTTTAAAGTGTCTTTCAATCAAAATTTTTGTGAAATAAAAAACAAGGATGGGTCCATATTCTTTTCTGCCAAAAGACAAAACAATCTTTACAAAATCAATTTAGAAAATTTTCAAAATCAAAATATTTCTTGTTTTATATCAACTGATCAAGAAAAACTGATTTGGCATAAAAAGCTAGGTCATATTAGTTTTAAACATATTTCCAAGTTGATTAAACATGATTTGGTAACAGGTTTACCAAAAATAAGTTTTAAAAAGGATTTCTTTTGTGAAAGTTGTCAAAAAAGAAAACAGGTTAAAACAACATTTTCTTCTAAAAATGTTGTAACTTCTTCTAGTCCTCTAGAGTTGTTACATATGGATTTATTTAGTCCAACTAGGACTTTGAGTCTTGGTGGAAAGAAGTATGATCTTGTTATTGTTAATGATTTCACTATATTTTGTTGGATATTGTTTTTATCATATGAAGATGAGTCTTTTAAGTGTTTTAAAATATTGTTCAAAAAGTTACAGAACGAAAAAGGAATGTCTATAGCTAGTATTAGAAGTGATCATGGTGGTGAATTTGAAAATGAGAAGTTCAGGATATTTTGTGAAGAGAATGGAATTTTCTATAATTTCTCTGCTCCTAAAACCCCACAACAAAATAGAGTTGTTAAAAGAAAGAATAGGATGATTCAGGAAATGGCAAGGACTATGTTGTGTGATATGGATCTTCCTAAGTACTTTTGGGCAGAAGCTGTGAATACAGCTTGTTATATTCAAAATAGAATACTTCTGTGACCTCTGTTGAAAAAAACTCCATATGAGTTATGGAATGGAAGGAAACCTAATATATCCTACTTCCATCCTTTTAGTTGCAAGTGCTTTATATTGAATACAAAAGAAAGCCTGGATAAATTTGATTCTAAAAGTTTTTCTGGAATTTTTCTAGGTTATTCTCTATCATCAAAAGCTTATAGGGTTTACAATCTTACTTATAAGACTTTTGAGGAAACTATTCATGTCAAGTTTGATAATAGTTCTTAACCAAGTAAGAGAGATGATACTGATAATGGAACCCTATCAGTACCTTTGGTTGATAGTGAAGAAGTATCACCATCAGATATTCCCTTAGACAAAGTTGAAGATATTCCTAAGACTCTTGATTTGAAGAGAGATTGGAAATATAAGAGTTCTCATCCAGAAGAGTTGATTATAGGAGAGACCTCAGAAGGTGTGCGAACTAGGTCCAAATTCATAAGAGAAGCAAATATAGCGTTTATTTCTAAAATAGAGCCTAAGAAAATTGATGAAGTTCTTCAAGATGAAGCTTAGATTTTAGCTATACAAGAGGAGCTGAACATGTTTATTAGGAATAAAGTTTGGTCCTTAGTTTCCAGATCATAGAAAAAGTCCATCATAGGAACTAGATTGGGTAAGAATAAGCTAGATGAATCAGGAAGAGTGAGTCGTAACAAAGCTAGATTAGTAGCACAAGGCTATAATCAGCAGGAAGGAATAGACTACAATGAGACTTATGCTCTTGTAGCAAGATTAGAAGCTATTAGGATTTTACTTGCATATGTTGTTTGTCACGACATAAAGCTATTTCAAATGGACGTGAAAAGTGCATTTTTAAATGGCTTTATAGATGAAGAAGTTTATGTGAAGCAACCTCTGGATTTCGAGGATGTCAAAAAATCAAATCATGTCTATAGACTTCATAAGGCTTTGTATGGCTTGAAACAAGCTCCTCGAGCTTGGTATGATCGTCTGAGTTCTTTTCTTATTGAAAATAAGTTCACTAGAGGTCAGGTGGATAAAACTTTATTTAAAAAGTGCATTAAGAATGATTTTATTATAGTTCAAATTTATGTTGATGATATTATCTTTGGTGCAACCTCTGAAATGTTATGTACCAATTTTGAAAATTTGATGAAAAATGAGTTTGAGATGAGCATGATGGGTGAGTTAAAATTGTTTCTTAGATTGCAAGTTAAGCAAACCAAAGAAAAGATTTTTATTCATCAACAGAAGTATGCTAAGGAGCTGTTGACTAAATATGATATGGAAAAAGTAAAACCAATGTCAACTCCGATGCATCCTTCAAACCATTTGTCCAAGGACGAAACTGGCAAGAAGGTTGATCAGACTCTGTATAGAGGGATTATTGGTTCCTTACTTTACCTTACAAAAAGCAGACCTGACATTATGTTTAGTGTTTGTTTGTGTGCAAGATTTTAGGCAGATCCTAGAGAGTCTCATTACATTGCTGTTAAAAGAATTTTGAGATATCTATCAGGTACTACTGATCTTTGCTTAATGTATGAGAAAGGTAAAAATTTTAGGTTAACTGGATACTGTGATGCGGATTATTTCGGAGATAGGATTGATAGAAAAAGTACAAGTGGAGGATGTCACTTCCTTGGTCACAACCTAGTTTCATGGTCAAGTAAGAGGCAAAGCTCAATTACTCTATCAACTGCAGAAGCCGAGAATATGTCAGCTGCAAGTTGCTGTTCACAAATGCTGTGGATTAAGTACCAATTAGAGGACTACTCAGTACAAGAAGGAGAAATCCCAATCTACTGTGACAACACAAGTGCCATCAACTTGTCGAAGAACCCTATACAACACTCGAGAGTTAAACATATCGAAG
Organism: Erythroxylum novogranatense; assembly: GCA_029891385.1. Taxonomy (NCBI): domain Eukaryota; kingdom Viridiplantae; phylum Streptophyta; class Magnoliopsida; order Malpighiales; family Erythroxylaceae; genus Erythroxylum; species Erythroxylum novogranatense. The sequence continues at coordinate 77,136,985 of CM057230.1, read as the reverse complement.
TCAAACTGTAGCATCCCCTTACTATAGGGTATACACCGGGACGCCAGTAGGTCATTCCGATACATATCCTACGATAAGAGTGAACTACGAACAATCACTAATGTACCTTACATGGCATCAAATCATAAAGCATCAATACTAAAAATCACTAATTTTTGAAACCATAAACTTTCTCACTTCATATCATCAAAATAGTAATTACACATCTGTTTGTTTTTCTTTGTCTGTACAATACTCCAAAAGAAATCTAGTACAAAATGCTTAACTAGGTCATCCCCAAAAGATCCCAGTTGAACGACCTGTGTGCCATGACTTCTCTTGTCAACACGATCTACACGGCAGGAAAAGTCTCTCTGGAGCTAGGAGTCTACTCTCTCGGTCCTGAAAAATAATTTGCAATTTTGGGTGAGTTTGCGAACTCAGTGAGGAACCATCATCGATGGTTCAACCAATTCATGCATTGTCAAGTATAACAATTATAACATAATAGCTCATTCAGAAATATCACAGAATCATTCATATGATACCAAGGCGATTTTCCTTTCACCCAATCAAAACATTCAATCCAATGCACATGTAATGCGTATGTGACCCCTTTTTTTTCCAATTTATTACGTTGTTGTGACTGCGCGCCTAAACTGTCCCAATAAGGGCACATTATTCATTGAGCCTGAGGCTCTGATTCACTGTGGGCTCGAGGCCCAATTATGTTGAGCTTTAAGCTCTCGATGGCTGCTCCGGTCACAACTGCCAATTACTGATCATGCATTATGCATGGAATGCACATGGCAATACAAAGCAAAGCTCACATCATATTTGGTCCCAAATTTACCAAATTCACACACATAGTCACAATTAATCACATTATAAATCACATATAACATTTCTATGTCAAAAAATCCCAATACATCGGACTCCTTCGTCCGGAACCAGACATAAACAACGCAAAGCCCACCATTATTCTCCACAGTGTTATAAGTGCAAAATATAAACAATTAATAATCGAGAAACCATCTAGGTTACTCACCAAATAACTTTCGAGCTAATGCCGGGAAGTCTCAGCAACGTCCGTAGGATGACGTTCCAACTGTGCCTGTATAACAATCACAATAATCACACATTACCAATTGCACAATCAGAAATATTAAATAATGCACATGTAGTAATTTAGATATGTACAATACATGTTCGTGACATTCCCGGCACTATTGCATAATTTTTCGTCACAATAATTTCCTTTAAACATTAGAAACTTATTGACACTAAAATCACTCAATTCGGACCTTCATAAGTCCAATTATTAATAAAACATGGATCGGAAAAATCATTTCCCGTCCCCTCACTTCTACCTAACAAATTCCCGTCAATTTCTATTCTAAAATTTCCCAATTTCACAAATAAATGAAATTAAATATTTTACGAATCCGATGCCTCAGGAATTAGGTTAATCGGACGTCGGACGGAAAAGTTATTCCCAAAACATGTTCAGATCAACACACTATATGAAACTTCACTTAGGAAAGTGAACATCTTAAGGGCTAAATTGAAATCCGACCTCTTCATGACATTTTCAGATCTATGTCTCTAGTTTACTTAGGAAAAAGAATCAGATCGATTGGTGCTCTCTAGCTCAAGATGTCCTCAAATTACTGAAGCATGTTCAGACTATTCCAACCAATCCGCTCACTTAGATCCGACCGTCCTTTTTTAGTTTGATCTTAAAAATCCTAAGTGTAGTATGGAAAGATAGAAAAATATCTTAGGAATTCAATGCTTTGAAAATCAGGTTGATCGGAGGTCGGATGAAAAAGTTATACACAAAAGATTGGACAGAGGTCATTAGGCACGCCGGGCACCTCGCTCGCCAGGCGAACGGTGCGACCGCTCGACCTAGCGAGCGAGCGAGCGATGCAGACACTCGCCCGCATGGGCGAGCGATGCTACATTTTTTTTTCAAAACTTTTTTCCAAAACCTCCTCTTCTTTCACAAGACCAATCTTTTCACACAAATGTCCAAACAATACAAATTTGGTCTTGTTGGAAAGATCTCGGAAAATCCTACAAGTTTCATGAAGAACTTGAAATTTACTAACACCTCTAAGGGTGTCGAAAATTCACTCAAAAACACTGCCTAGTCACACATTTACTACCACAATGCAACACTATCACAAAAATTCATAACTTTTCATCCCTTTAACCAAAAATTCCAAACTTTATATCAATAAAAAGAGCAAAACAAATGCTACATCTTTCAGGAATAACTTAGAAGCCAATTCCATCTCTAAGCAAATCCAATTCGCAAACAAAGGTTCAGTCCACCCAAATTATTCTCAACAGAAACCCAATCTTTCAAAATTCATAACTCCAAATCCCCTTGGCAAAAATTTCCATACCATATAGGGATAAAAAGCTCAGATAATATACTACAATTCTCAGGAAGGACATCGTAGCAAATTCCAATTCAAACTAGATCGAATCCTCTCATGAATGTGGCTGTCCTGTTAAGGTTTATGAAATCAGCATGTAACCTCAACTACAACAAAACTTTCCAAATTTATATCTTACAATCCTCACATCCAAAATTCGCATAAAATATCTCATTAGAAAGCTATAACAATCCTCTACAACTTTCCAGATGTCATTTGAGCCAATTTTACCCTTAATAGTCCCAAATAAATATCAGGACTTAAAAAGCACAAAACTTATGTCCTTAGAGCAATTGCTTACCAAAACACATTTTGGACTGAATTATTACCTAAGCATTATCAGACCATAACTTGCAAATTACACATCGAAAAATATCATACTTAGTGGCATTGAAAAACTAACACATAAATCTTCAACTTTCAGTAATACCAATTTCACAAAATCTGTCTCCTTTATCCTAGAAAAATTCTCAAAGTTTCAGGTCTTCAATAATGGAACCAAGACCCGGATACTGTTCATCCAGCACACACATCTCAACTTTCGAGCTAAATTCAAAGCTCTTCAAGCCACAATTGGGCAGAACTTCCTTCATAGGAATTCTAGCCCTACTTCTCAAGTTTAATAACCACATCAAAAGTTATAAACAAATATTTGAAACATATACAAGTTCCATTTTCCAGATTTCATACTAAATCCTACTCCTTTCATGAAACCATCAATACCACATCACTAAACATCCCATTTAGCCAAGAGATCAACCAAAATTCATCAAGACAATTACTTGAGTAATAAAGCACAATTTGGTAGCACACAACATACACAATTTTCTTACTTCATTTCCACTCATCTAACATCATAAACTTCATTGAAAGCACTAAAATCACATTCTTTCCTTTCCATGCCATTTTCCCTCACACAAGCATACACAAGCTTCATGAAATTAATGTACCAATAAGCACAATAAATGCTTCTACCTACTAAGGAAAGAACACAAAACAAGCTTCAAGCTCTTCAATTCTCCAACACTTCAAACTCCTCTACCTCTCACCAACACCCACGGCTGTCACCCTAACACACACAATTCATCATCTTCACAAGGATTAAGTTTGATCTTGGTTGAGAATAGAGAGAGGCAAGCAAGTAGCAAGGAGAGCTTCTTATATGGGATGGAAAGGAAACAATCGAAGGAGGAGAGTAAGGCACCTACGGATGGAGGATGTTTTTCACTTTCAAAGTAACCTTTTTCAACCTTCAAGGTGATATTCTAATGCACTTAAGGAGAAGAACCGAGAATGAATGAAGGGAATAAGACAAGTATATTAAATGCATGAGGACACTTGTCCTTATTGGAGAAAAAGACAAAAACACCAATTAACCATTTAATCAAAGAACCCTAATACCAATTAATCTTTAACTCATCCAAATCAAAAAGGCTCTAATTACAATCCCAAATTAATACACCCAAAAATCTAGTGTCATTGGACAGAAATTTTCGATACCGAAAACCAATTAATCTGCCACTTGGCGATTTTTCCGGTCCGAAAATTTTCCCGAAAAATTTCAGGAAAATTCTTGAAATTTCCTAAAAATATAAAACACACATAAACCACTCCAAATCAATTTTTCAAATACATTTATCACATGAATCACACAAAATTACATTTAGACCCACATGTCGGGAAATGTCATGAATGCATGTTCAATCATGTGCATGTGCAAAAGTTACCATTCATATCATTATAGAGGCTATGCGATGCATGTTCATGTCGAGATCTATTTACTCTCGCCTAACCCGACCCAATTGACCAAATTACCCTTCCCATCGGTGATGGGATGTTACACAAACACCATTTTCTACGAGACTACGTTCAGAGGAAGATCGTGAGTCTTCAATTTGTTAAGACGAACCATCAGTGGGTGGACATCTTCACTAAGCCATTAAATGAAGAAAGATTCAAAGAAATCAGACGAAACCTTAACATGGTAATGTTAAGTAATCAACCGTCTGACACGTCATGACCCAGATGAAAAGGTGGAAAGAGTTAACGGTAACTGTAACAGTGAGCTACAGCTAGTAACGTCCGTTAGAAGAAAGTTTTGGAGGCAAAGGTTCTCATAGCCTTAAGAACGTCACCTATTTTAGAACACCCTTGATATACCCTGACATCGACCTTGAAAAACTCTCAACAAAAGCTCTTCATTACTCTTTTTGGATTTCAAACCTTCCTTACTCACACACTCAACCTCAGAAACTGACTTCACTACTTTGAAAAATACCTCTGTGCATTCAGTTCGTTGTTAACTACAAAAACAATGAAGCCAACGATGTCAAGTAGAAGACTTGTTAATTTTGAGTCCTTGAAGCAGGACAACATGGATATTGAACCAGAAATTATTGCAGTCAAGTGGAGGAACTTCTTTCGAGTTCGAGAGATAGTCTACATAAATGAAGTGTATGACTTCTAGAAAAATGTGGAAGTGGTAGCTGATACTCTTATATCTACAGTGGATAAATTGTCGATTATAGTGACAAAGGAGATAATTGAAAAGGTCACCGAGTGTCCATGTGATGGAAAAAAACTCACAAATAAAGCTAGATGGATGATGAAAGCTAGTGTGAAGGAGACTCAGATAAATCGTCAGTTATATGGAAGCAATGATCCAAAAGAGAAGAAGGCATCAAGTCTTGTTCCAAAGGCTAGGGTACTACACTCACTTCTTTTCCATTTTGTACTACCGAGAACAGCATCAAGGCATTTGGTGATAACGCTAGATGAACAATGTCTATTTCATCTACTAAATCGTCAGCCTATAAACCTACCATTCCTTATTTTCCATTATATGGAAAAGACTAAGAAAGACTTAATCGCTCTACCATATGGAATGATGCTGACGGGAATATTCAAAGAATCTGGAGTCCTTTTATAGAGAGGAAACAGGATGAAGCTGAATATCAAAAGCGCCATCAATTCTGTAACAATTGGCAGAATGGGCTTGAAGAATATGGAGAAAATAGAAGCAGATTCTAAGATGAAAGTAAGGATTGAGGGGGAGTGTGCAATTATTAAGGTAACAGAATCTCCCTCGAGGAAATCAAAATCTCAATCCATTGAGAGAATGCCTGCAGAAGGAGAAAAGAAATCATCAGGTAAATCAATGAAGGAAAAGGTGATTTCTCATAAAGAAGGAAGCTAGGTGCAATCTCAAGAGAAAGTGACCTTGAAAAGAAAAGGAGAAATACTCCATTCAGAGAAACCGAAGCAAGCAAAAAGGTCGCCCAGAATTCAAACCCTACATCAACAAGAAGAAAGGAAAGGGAGAGAGTTGACTCATGGTGGACAATCTGAGAAGAAAACACCTCAGGCAACAAAGTCTTTAGTTGCAATTTTGAAAGAGGATTCAACAAAAGTGGCTAAAAAAACTGAGATTAAGAGAAAATTGGAGTTTAAGAAAGAGAAACTTCAATCTCAGCAGACTTCAAGACTGATTAGAGAAGATAAAAGGAAGAAAATCAGTGAGAAGAAGAGCACTCCTACTGCTGTTCAGAAGAAGAAGAAGATAGTTGAACATAGTCCAGTACAGGTCAATATCTCTCAACAGTTAAGATAAAAAAACTTGAGAGTCAGGATTATTGAAGAAAGCCAACCTGTCAGGAGTAGCAACTCTGTAATCATCAGGGACACGTCAAAAAGGTTAGTCAAGGCACAATTACAATCAATCTTGGTAAATAGTAGTATAATGCATCTGTTGAGTGATGACGAGAAAAGTATGTATGGTTTTTTGAGGGATGAAGGAAACAAACCATACCCCGTATAGATGACAAGGAAAAAATACACTATTCTAAAAATCACAAAGAGAACTGTGATTAAGGTTGTGCCTAACATACAACCAAGACCTTACATTGTTCGCAATGAGGAAAAAGGGAAGAAGAAATTGTTTTTTGAAGGAACAACAGGTGATCTGACAGAAGAACAGATCGAAGCTAAAGTGAGAAATATTGATGAAGCTTGCTATGTAGTCCAGCAGAAAGGAACATATGTTTCCCACCACATTTCGAAAGCATCAGGAAGCAATTGTAGTCAGCGAACCATTGAAGACTCTTCTCAGGTGGTTGGAAGACTTACAGAAGGGCAGTATAGATTCATTAGGATTGGAGACCGCAACTACTCAATAAAGTCAGTTGTGCTTCACATTATTCACATTAGACCTTTGACAACTGTGTCTTCAATTGGAGATGTTCTACACCTATTTGGAAGACAAGTTCTACGACTAACCAGCCCCGATGATCTTGATCTCCCGAAACCCAGCTTATCTGTTCAACCTCCTACCTTTACAATAATTAAACCAGGTGTCATATCTTTAGATGCATATACTACGACCGTTGGTCTTGAAGTAGTACAATAGAAGCTTGATGAAGACATTGAAGAGAAAGTTGATAATCTATGTGCTTCTGTGCGTGACTTGCATAAAGAAGTAGAGTATATTTGAAAAGATATCAAGTCACTTTCCATTGAAATGAGAGAAATGTTTTCTGAAGTTATGAACCATTTGCGGTCATGATCTTTTTTATTAATAACAAATAGGGGAGAAAGGAGAAAGGAGGTAGGAAAAAGAAATGACAAAGATAGGGGGTTTAGGGTGAACCAGTATAAAATTGTTGTGTCGATTCTCGTCTCTTAACTCTCAACTTTTAATTTTTGTTGTCGACATAAATACTTAGAAGCAGATTGCAATACTTCATAATACTGTTTTTCAATTGTTTGAGGAAGCAAGTTTTTTTAAGAAGTTTTTTTAAAAAGGGGGTTCTTTACAAAAACGGATACACAATTCAACCCCCCTTTCTTCTGCGTTTTGTATATCATATATTAAGTCTATATTAACGTGTGATTCACTTTAGGATGTGTCATATGTTAAACAGGTAGTTCTATTTTAAATAGAAACATATCATAATTTTATTAATATCATTTTAGCACTTTAAGTAAATATATTTATAAAATCAAGATAATTTTAAAACAAATTTGTTTATAAAATTGAAACTTAAATTTAATGAATCTACAAAATATAAATCATAAATTAACTATATATAACCCTAAAATCCTAAAACCCTAAACCCTAAACCCTAAACCCTCAACCCTAAACTCTAAACTTCTTTATATATAATTAATTTATGCTTTAGATTTTGTAAATTCACCAAATTTAAATTTCAATTTTAAGTGAATTTTTAAAAAATCTTGATTTTGTGTTTATTTACTTAAAGTGCTAAAAGATATTAATAAAATTATGTTATGTCTTGATCTTATAAATACAAACAATTTATATTATAGCAGTTTTAAATTTTATTTTAAATAAATATAAAACATAAATTTATATTATGTGTTTTAATGTAATCTTTGATGTACTACTTAAAATATATTAATAATGAAATATTTTTATATATGTGAATTTACTTTTACGTTTAATAAATATAAATATATGCATTAATTTTGCATAATACTTTATTTATTTATTTAAAATTATTAAATATATAACTTTATTATTGTAAATGATACTTAATTGTTGGAATCCAACTATGAATGAAAAACGGGTGCAATAGAAAACAAGATTCTGATCGAATCCCAATAATTGATTAACTTGAATAATAACATTAATACAAATTATAAAAAATCGTACCTTATTCATGTTCCTGTTGAAATCCTTTGAAACTTTTTCTTAATTGTCAACCACGAGTTGTTCACTTGTTTAGCTTCTAATGGTATCTACAGAGCAGCTTCTCAACACTTTTGCGATGAAGAACGTAAGAGTGCTAGATCCTTTTTCTTTTCTTCCTATTAATAGAAAAATCATTAGGGTGGTATATATGTGAATTTAATTTTACGTTTAATAAATATACATATATGCATTAATTTTGCATAATGCTTTATTTATTTAAAATTATTCAATGTATAACTTTATTATTGTAAAACGATACTTAATTGTTGGAATCCAACTATGATTGAATAATGGGTGCAGCGGGAAACAAAAATGTTAATAGATTCTGATCAAATCTCAATAATTGATTAACTTGAATAATAACATGAATACGAGTTATAAGAAATAATACCTTATTCATGTTCCTATTGAAATCCTTTGAAACTTTTTCAGAATTGTCAACCACTAGTTATTCACTCATTTAGCTTCTAATGGTATCTACAGAGCAGCTTCTCAACACTTTTGAGAAGAAGAACGTAAGAGTGCTAGCTCCTTTTTCTTTTCTTCCTATTAATAAAAAAATCATTAGCGTGGTATATAAGTGAATTTACTTTTACGTTTAATAACTATACATATATGCATTAATTTTGCATAGTACTTTATTTATTTAAAATTATTAAATGTATAACTTTATTATTGTAAAATGAAACTTAATTGTTGGAATCCAACTATGATTGAATAACGGGAGCGATAAAAACAAAAAATTTACAGATTTTGATCGAATATCGATAATTGATTAACTTGAATAATAATATGAATACGAATTATAAGAAATAGTACCTTATTCATGTTCCTGTTGAAATGCTTTGAAACTTTTTTTGAATTGTCAACCACTAGTTGTTCACTTGTTCAGCTTCTAATTGTATCTATAAAGAAGCTTCTCAACACTTTTGAGAGGAAGAACATAAGAGTGCTAGCTCCTTTTTCGTTTCTTCCTATTAATAGAAAAATCATTAGGGTGGTTTTATAATTTTATTAAAATTAAATTTCTTAATTATAATTAAAGTCATACTCGTTATAATTATCTTAATTTTAATAAAATCAAATATCTTATAGTTGATCCTTAAATTTTCTCAAACTTTATAATTAAGTCGAACTTAATTAAATTAATTTTCTTTCACAAACTCCTTTTTAATATGTGACCCTTAGGGTCCTAATATATTAACAATGATTAAAAATTATAATTCTAATTTACAATTACAATCGATAAATTAAAACTCTTTTACTTTAATTATCCAACTATATAATTTATAATCATAGTTCAATATTGACATCCAGCAATATGTTATGACCACCCAAATATCAAGAATTTCAAAGTGATTTGACTTAACCTGTCTATGCATGGTTATGATGTATAATTTAATCCTTTCGTCATCTAATGTTTCAATTGGACAAAGTACGGATATAGTGTGTACTCTTTTTCATCCAATCACGTTCATTCTTACTAATTAGTAATTGATTTATAATTGATATTTGAAAACTTCTTTTCAAATGTTAATTCACTCTGGATAAAGAATTTCATAAATCATGACTAATCACAAGCAGTTGAATATTCTCTTTAATTACTTTAGAGCAACGAATCCTTTTTTAACTTAATCAACTATCTCCATGTGGTTTATATTGCATCCAATTGCTACCGACTGAATTATCCTAGGATAATTCATAAGTAATATCAAAATACAATAATTCCCACATGAGATACCTTGGTAATCTCAGTTCTAAGGATCAATTATACAATCATCATTATAAGGAAATATGTAGACGCATAAGTAATATTCAATATAGGATTCTCATAGTCGGGTCAGTTCAATAACTTATTCTCTAATAATCACTCACACATTAATTTAAGTATCTCCATACTTTAATTTATGATATCAACTTCTTTCTTCATAAGAAAGAAACATAATGTATGTTAGTTTTCTTGTTTCAACAATATCTCGTCTTAATGAAAATACAATTAGGAATATTTAGGAATAATACGTAAATATAAATTGACTCTCACAATTATAATCTTATTGTAATTTCAATTACACATTAATTTTTCCAAAGATTTTATCTTTAATATTAAAACATCAAATATAGTTAATACATAAAGATAAAGAATGTCTTTATTAATTATTTTGTCACTAAACTACAACCAATCAATTGGTTGTAGTTTAGTGACAAAATAATTAATAAAGACATTCTGTATCTTTATGTATTAACTACATTTGATGTTTTAATATTAAATTGTAGACATAAACTAACATTAATGTATATAAACTTTAGAACGATTAAAGTTTAGTTATAATTAAGAATTTTTTCTATACTTATAAATTTATATTAATTTTTAAACATATATTTATTTTATTAAAAGATAACAATAATGTATTATATATTGAAAATTATAAGTACTCTCACTATAATTTGCAATATGTTAAATTTTAGTGAATTTAACTCTTCTTTTATATTTTATAATTATAATTACATTCATGAATATTTATCACATGCTAAGTTATATTTTATGTATATTTATTTAAATAAAACTATCTATATATATATATATATATATATATATGTATGTATGTATGTATGTATGTATGTATATGTATATGTTAAAATTTAGAACTATTATCCTTTCTACTATTTCTAACTTTTACTTTTGTTAACTTTGACGTTTCTATAAATTTTTAGAGCCAAATTTGATGCTAAATTCAACTTTTCGTTTCTATATGATTTCTTTTCAATGTAGTCTAGTTATTATAAAAGTATAGAATCTTTTCAACAATATTTACACATAAATATTGACCCTATTTGGCAATTAGCTTGATTGCATTAGTGTTAGTTGATTCTATCATCGATTAGCTAATAGCGAATTAATATAGTTGATTTGACCAATAGATAACATCAAAGGTTTATTTAATAACGTTTGATAAAATTAGTTATTTTTGTGTAAAATGACTTATGAAAGTATGACTTTAAAAAAAAGATATATAAGGACATAAGTATTAGTTGTTTATATCTTAGTATTTCTTTGAATATTCCCATAAGAATTTAGAAAGAGCAAAAGCAGTTAACATCATCATTTTCTCCAATATCTTCTATCGAGCCTTAAGAACACAAAAGCCCTCTCAACACAACTTCTTAATAATGAATGAGTTTGATTAAAAATTTCTCCAGATTCTCTTGGATGCACAAAGGCCAACCGAAAAACTCAAGAGATCACTAAAATATCACTAAAAATAAGCTTGAGAATGAGTTCAATTGGATTATATCAGGAGTTTTTCCTCAAATGCAGCACCAATGAGCTTAATATGAAATTAGGTCTGTAAAAATGATATCGATTTAATTTCTAATTTAAGAAAATATAAGTTTTTATTTTAATTTTAATTTTTTAAATTTTAAAATGTAAAGTATATTTTAATATATTAAACTAAAATACTATTCTTTTTAAAAAATTTTATATTAATCTCTTAAATTTTAAACTTAGATAAAATAATTAATTTAAATTTGACTTATTAATTTTAGATTAAAGTGATTTGAATTAAACATAATATACAAGTGATAATAATATTATATACTAAATATTGATATAAAAGGGACCTAAATATCGAGTTTATACAAACATAATTAATGTAATATAATTAGATATAAAAAGTTTAAAAGTATTAAAGTTTTTAAAATTTTAATTTAATATTAAATATTTTATTTTTAATTTAATGACTAACTTTTAAATTTTGTATAAATTAAGTCAAAATTTATACCTCTACCTTTGTCTATTTCTATCTCTATCTCTATCTTTATTGTTATCTCTTTGAGTAATTTCTAATAACTTTTGGATATAATAGTTTTTGGTCCTTTAATTCCTCAGGTGCTGGAGGAAAACGCTCTTTATAGTAGCGTTTTCAAAATCAACGAATTGAATTCATTCCGCCAACTCAATTAGTTGATTATCAAATATAATTGTCAACATTTTTATATAGTGAAATAACTAAAACCTTTCAATCCGTCAAAAAATGACTGATAAGTCATTTACAAAACAAGGTCATTGTACTCTTATTTCATATTTTTTGTGTCAATATTTTAAGCAAATATTAGAATTCTATGATCATTTTCAAATAATAGAATGAGATTATCTTGTATATATTTGAGTAATCTGCTAATTATTTTGTTAGTTATAACTTATAATCACATTGCTAAATGAATAAATAACTTTATTGTGTCTTTTAAAGACCTCTTTATTGAAGTGAATCACACGTTATTACAATGCTTATTATACAATGTATAAATGCACAAGAAGGGGGGTTGAATTGTGTATTTCTCCTTTTTCAAAAACCTTCAAAATTGTTTTGTCAAAAGAATAACTTGTTCGTTTAACAAGAACTGCTGCAAATCAAAGTTAATCGTATTCTTTGAAAACTTGTTTGAAAACTAAGTAAAATCGAAACTTTGAACGATAAGAGAGATAAGGATAGAGAGAAGTTGACACAGTAATTTTTATACTGGTTCACCCCAAACCGTGGGCTACGTCTAGTCCTCAGATGTCTTTATGAGATTTCACTATCTCTCAACAACTTTACAAGTATTCTTTCTTTCTGAGCCTTTTCAGGTCTCTTTACAGTCAGTATTCTTTTACTCTTAGCCTCTGCAGGCTATCTGTACTACTTTCTTATAGAAAGATGTTTGAGCTTTGTTACAGTAAGATAGCTCTAACTATTTGCACAATAAACTCTCAAGTAAGCTTTGAAACAATTGTTGCATGCGCGTATGTTTATGTAATATATGTGTCTGTGTGTAACTTTGCAATCTTCGACTTCGACTCATATATATAGCCTTCATCTGCAACTGCTTCTTGAATCTTGAAAGAAACGATTATTCAGTTGAGTTCTGTAACTAACTCAAACTGATTCTTGATTCAGACATGATTTGCTTCCGTCTGCTTTTCATCGTCTACTTTTGCTTCCATCTTCTTTTGCTTCCGTATGCTTTTGGCTTTCGTCTGCTTTTGGTTTCCGTCTGTTTTTGGCTTCCGTCTGTTTTTCAATCTCCGTCTGCTTTTCAATCTTCCGTCTGTTTTTCAATCTCCGTCTGCTTTTCATTCTTCCGTCTGTTTTTCAATCTCCGTCTGCTTTTCAATCTTCCGTCTGTTTTTCAATCTCCGTCTGCTTTTCATTCTTTCATCCGTTTTTCAATCTCCGTCTGTTTTTCAATCTTTCGTCTGTTTTTCAATCTCCGTCTGGTTTTCATTCTTCCGTCTGTTTTTCAATCTTCGTCTGCTTTTCATTCTTCCGTCTGTTTTTCAATCTTCGTGTAACACTCCACTCCCGCATGACCCAAACCTGACATCGATGGTGATATCCGAGTCTGTGCCCTGCGATGGTGGCGTGCTACAACACTCAGTCAAAACTCAGTATAAATTTTTTTTTAAAACATTAGCATACACTAGCGGAAAATCATTAATGAACATAATCACCAGTAATTCCAATGGCCACAGGGGGCCTTTTCATAAATACAATTTATTTCCGTCTGTTGACTTTAAAAATTGACCTAATCATTAAAACAAAAATTCAAAAAAATACAAATTCTATCAGACACTAATGTAGACGCGAACTGATCCTGACCACTTCTCTCGCTCACTAGCAAATGCTATACGCCCATTGCCTAACGGGGTATTCTTCTGGGTCCTGAAAAATAATTGCAAATTTTGGGTGAGTTTTGCGAACTCAGTGAGGTAACCATCATCGATGGTTCACTCAATTCATGCAACACGTCATGTCACATATAATATACTCACATTGTTGCATATTTCATCACATTTCACAATTACACTTGAGCATAGACAATTTATACATTTCATTCGATTAGACATACATAACCAAATCAATTCATGCAACACTCAAGCATAACACAATTGTTGGGACCCGATCCGAAAAACCGGATCCCAACCGGAAAAGCGAAAGAACGGAGGAAACGAAACAATCGAAGCGGAATCAAAGGAATAAAGCGAATGCGAAGCGAAAAATATAAACGTATCACAAGAAACACAACCGACATCCGAAACAATAATCAAAGAAAACGATCGAATGAACATAATCGCGTTGAAACCCTAAGACGCGTTCCAAAATCCGGTATATTTTTTCTTTCTTATTCTCATTTCTTACATCAATCACATCCATATAATTTCCCATAGGAAATTCATTCTTAAACCCAAAACTCAGCAATTATACAAAATCTTATACAAATTCATATAAATCTCAAATTACACTTTATTCTCATTTTATCGAAATTTCTAAAGATAACAAATTGCATTTATCTTAACCCAAACCTGCAAAGTGTTCAAAACAACACTTCTAAAAGCCCAATAAAACAAACAATCATCAAAATCAACCGGACCCTCCGTCCGGGATCTCAGCAGAACAAACGCAATCTTAATTCTAAAACATTCTCATAACTATAATACAATATATTGATCTCATAACTCAATCTCATTTCCAAACTTATACACAATTCCATATACAATTTCCAATCCCAACTTTATACGCAAATACATTTATCCCGAACTTATCTTAAGCCATAAACATATTCATATTAAAGATCCAAATTACACAAAATCTAATTGACACAAATGTTGAAACTGATGTCTTCACATTCTTTCATCCGATCTCCTGCTCAAAACCTGGAGATGGGGATGAAAGGGGGGGTGAGCTCGGAAGCTCGTGGATAACACATTTATAAATTGAATAATAAGCAGAAATCTATTTTCATAAACTTTTTGCCAAAAGGCTAATTTTTCAAACTTTATAATTTTTCAAACAATTTCCTCAAACCCTTTTTTCATATTTTTCAAACTTTTCCTCAAACCCTTTTCATATTTTCAAACTTTTCATAATAATCTCACTTTTCTCATTTTTTTTCAAACTTCTCAAATTTTTCTTAAATATGAATGCAACATTCAGAGACAAAATTGCAAACACATAACATATCGAATGGTGCAGTTCGGTCCGAATAAGACGCATCGCACATTTCCTCATAACGGTCTTCAGCGTTCGTGAATAGAACGTGATTACACTTTCCGATAGCGGTCCGGTGTAGCCGTGAGGGAGTCCGAATCGAGACTCCGTGCCACTAACGGGCAACCGGGCGAAGGCTATACAAATAGAGACAGCGCTGACTCACCAAAGGACCTAACCGAACCCACATAACACGTAAACGAAAACAAAGATTCTAATTGCCCGAAGGCACTTTTCAAAATCTTACTTTTCAAACTTTTCATACTGGACACAATCGCATATTCACATGGCTCACATATCACATTAATAAACATATTCAATTTCAATTCAGCAATTTAATCACGTATAGATCAAAGTCAGAGCAATGAATGCAAGTTATTTCTTTAAAACAACATTTACATAAAGCACATTTTTCAAATTTGTCAAATCATTCACAAGCTAAGCATTTCTTCAATCTTGCATTTTCAAAAATCATTCAGAAATCATAATTTCAAACATTTACAAAAACAATAATTTAACAAAAATTCACATTTTTGCTTTCTTTAATTTTTGAAAATTCGTATTAAGCTTACAGATCAAAATATAAATATGCTACCCACCTCGAATTAATGCCAGAAGCTTGTCCAAATCGTCAATTCTCCAAATTCCTCCTTCTTTCTTTAACTTAAAAATTCCCTAAGCCGTAAATATCCAAATTCATCATCATAATTTGCATAATTCTCAAACTTAACTATAGGAAATTCATAATTATCATATTTCCAAGCTATTTCAATCTCCAATTTTGAAAATCTCCAATTTTCAAAATTGACCTAAACCAATACACCAAAATTCAATCTCATAAAACATAATTTCTTCAAAATTCATTCCATATTTTATCAATTCATGCTATTTTTGATAATTCTACACCATTAATTCACAAATTTTGGGAAAATCCCCAAATTCTAAATTAAGCCTAAACCCCCAATTCATAATTTTTCAAATTAAACTTCACCTAAAGCATAAACATCAAAATTAACTTAGGATATCTCAAATTCATCACCAATTCTAGCTATCTAAATCATCAATTTCAAAAAACCCCAATTCTCAATTTTGACATAAACTCCATCTCACATAAATCCAAAATTAACCATCATCAAAGCATAAACACTTCAATTAACCATAGGAAAACTCAATCACATACCATTTTTCATGATTCTAAACCAAAAACCAAACAAAAACTCAAACTCTTACCTCTTTCTCTCTCTAAAATTTCGAAATTTTTAAGCTCCAAAGGTAGCTTCATCTTCTTTCTCCTTCTTTCCTCTTGAATCATGTCTCAAATCTCACTTGAAAGCTTGAAAAAAAATGAAACTTTGCTTACCTTTCTTCTTCTTCTCTCACGGCTTCATCTCTCTTCTCCTTCTCTTTCTTTTTGTTTCTTCTCTCTTCTTGTGCTGCTCATTTCGTGAACTGCTGCTGCTCTTCTTAAATTGGGGCTGTCTAAAACGACAGCCCTTTTGTGCTGTCATTTAATGATAGCAAATTGACCAAAATGCCCTCCATTCAAAGCTTTAAGTCATGCTTACTTGCGGGTTAATTCGCACTATCAAATTGAAGGAATTTGTTAAAACTTCCTTCTAAAGAAATATTCCTCTCAATCATACGAATCCAACGCCACTGACGGCGCTCAATTCGGATCTAAAACGAAAAAGTTATGGTCAAATTACTAACTGACCTGCACAAAATCCGAAACTAAACTTTAACATAACTTCAGTCCAGAAATTAACAATCTTAGGGATGAAACTAAATTTCGATCCCTTCATATGATTTGTATCCCCATATCTTAACTTTATTTTCCCTTAATAATCAACTCAATCGGAGTTGTACAGCTCCCGAAAATCGCAAAATACTGAACCATGTTCAGAAAATTATCCAACTTATAACCTATAACCCATCTCTTACTTTGGTTCAATCAATCTCTTTTCATTTAATCTCCTAAAAATTATAATTCTTCATAAAAATGAACGTAATTGTCTTAGGAATCCAACGCTTCAAGAATCAAATCAATCAGATGTCGGACGAAAGATTTATAACAAAAGATTGCAAAAGGGTCGGAGTTCAAGCAAAATTTACAAAACCTTAAATACCCACTTATAACTGAATTTTTCAAAGATCATATCTCCTAGCCCCGATATCGAAAAATTACATACTTTATGGCGTCAGAAAGATCGAAATACAAGCTCCAACTTTCATTAAGACCACTTATTCCAATTTAGATTAAATCCATACGACGAGTGGCCTCGAAATATAGCACATGCAAATATACACTTAGGTCATTTATACAAAACAAAGCTAGATCACTTAACTTCGGACAATCATAACTCTTAATCCCGACATCGAAAAATAGCAAACTTTATGGCCAAAGAAAACTCTCAACAAACACTACAAATTTCATGTAGATCATTTTCTCAAATTTTGTCTAGATCAAAAGTCAACTGTCAACCCCAAAAGTCAAACTTCAAATAAATTTCATACTTAACTTTGACTGATCATAACTTCCACTCCCGATATCGAAAAATATCAAACTTTATGACTACGGAAAGCTCTTGACATAATCTACAAGTTTCCAGAAAACCATTTTATCAAATTTGGCTTAAATCAAAAGTCAACCCTCAAAGGCCAAAAAGTCAAACTTTTTACAATTTTTCATATTTTCACACTTTCTCTTTTTAGTCATGATTTTCAACTTAATTTCAATCAACTCATCCACTTGAACTTTTATCATCCATACAAAGCTATCCAAATTTCAAAATCATCAAACTCCATAAACTCTTTTTCTCATCAATTTTCTTAAAATATAATCACATCTAATACAAACTTCACATACGAACTTACTTATTTCATACTTTTTATATTTCTAAAATTCACTTAAAGATCGGGGTCCAACATTTCTCCCCCTCTTAAAAGAATTTTGTCATCGAAATTCATACTTATTTAAACTCCAAGTAACTCATTCTTGCATAAATTTCTTTTTAAACGAAGATCATCAAGCACTTTCTTACTAATTTCTTTCCAAAAATCATAAGCAATCACTTTCTCTTATCTAATTTCCTCATCATATATGTATCTCAATCTCTTTACACTATTTCACATCTTGTATCTCACACTAACCATATCATATCAAATCAATATATTCATAATTCATTATTTCTTCATATATGGACACAAATTAATGGTCCATTTCTTAAGGAACCTTAATATGGTTCAATCATCTTTTAATTTTTCTCGTTATGTCATCATTCTTTCATCTATATCAATTTATCACAATTTCTCAAGAAATGCTAATCTTACGTTCCTCAACATACTCCGAAAATCAATCATATTCTTGACATCCAAATCGAACCAATCACATGAATTCGTCAAATAGTCATGCACATCCATTTCACATTCCTAAAGACAATCATACTTCTTTCATCAAAATCAAATGATCACTTAGCATATCCGCACAAATTCACTCTTATCATTACAAACTCTTCTCAAATTCTTACTCATACTCATACGCCCAAGTAAGATCTTATTACTGGGCTCTGATACCATCTATGTTGGGACCCGATCCGGAAAACCGGATCCCAACCGGAAAAGCGAAAGAACGGAGGAAACGAAACAACCGAGGTGGAATCAAAGCAGAAGCAAAGCGAATGCGGAAGCGAAAAATAGCGAAACGTATCACAGCAAACACATCCGACATCCGAAAATAATAATCAAAGAAAACGATCGAATGAACATAATCGCGTTGGAAACCCTAAGACGTTCCAAAATCCGGTATATTTTTTTTCTTTCTTATTCTCATTTCTTACATCAATCACATCCATATAATTTCCCATAGGAAATTCATTCTTAAACCCAAAACTCAGCAATCATACAAAATCTTATACAAATCCATACAAATCTCAAATTACACTTTATTCTCATTTTATCGAAATTTTGGCAAAGATAACTTTGCATTTATCCTAACAAACCTGCAAAGTGTTCAAAACAACACTCTAAAAGCCCAATAAAACAAACAATCATCAAAATCAACCGGACCCTCCGTCCGGATCTCAGCAGAACAAACGCAATCTTAATTCTAAAACATTCTCATAACTATAATACAATATATTGATCTCATAACTCAATCTCATTTCCAAACTTATACACAATTCCATATACAATTTCCAATCCCAACTTTATACATAAATACATTTATCCCGAACTTATCTTAAGCCATAAACATATTCATACTAAAGATCCAAATTACACAAAATCTAAGCGACACAAATGTAAACCGATGTCTTCACATTCTTTCATCCGATCTCCGCTCAAAACACGGAGATGGGGATGAAAGGGGGTAGCTTCAAGCTCGTGGATAACACATTTATAAATTGAATAATAAGCAGAAATCTATTTTCATAAACTTTTTGCCAAAAGGCTAATTTTTCAAACTTTATAAATTTTCAAACAATTTCCTCAAACCCTTTTTTTTCATATTTTTCAAACTTTTTCCTCAAACCCTTTTTCATATTTTTCAAACTTTTCATAATAATCTCACTTTTTCTCTTTTTTTTTTCAAACTTCTCAAATTTTTTCTTAAATATGAATGCAACATTCAGAGACAAAATTGCAAACACATAACATATCGAATGGTGCAGTTCGGTTCGAATAGAACGCATCGCACATTCCGCATAACGGTCCTGTGCGTTCGTGAATGAACGTATTACACTTTCCTCAAGATAAGCGGTCCAAGTAGCCGTGAGGGAGTCCGAATCGGACTCCGTGCCACTAGCGGCAGCCGGCGAAGGCTACACAAATAGAGACAATACTGACTCACCAAAGGACCTAACCGAACCCACATAACACGAACGAAAACAAAGATTGAATTGCCCAAGGCACTTTTCAAAATCTTACTTTTCAAACTTTTCATATTGGACACAATCGCATATTCACATGGCTCACATATCACATTAATAAACATATTCAATTTCAATTCAGCAATTTAATCACGATAGATCAAAGTCGAGCAATGAATGCAAGTTATTTCTTTAAAACAACATTTACATAAAGCACATTTTTCAAATTTGTCAAATCATTCACAAGCTAAGCATTTCTTCAATCTTGCATTTTCAAAATCATTCAGAAATCATAATTTCAAAATTTACAAAACAATAATTTAACAAAATTCACATTTTGCTTTCTTTAATTTTGAAAATTAGTATTAAGCTTACAGATCAAAATATAAATATGCTACCCACCTCTAATTAATGCGGAAGCTTGTCCAAATCGTCAATTCTCCAAATTCCTCCTTCTTTCTTTAACTTAAAAATTTCCTAAGCCATAAATATCCAAATTCATCATCATAATTTGCATAATTCTCAAACTTAACTATAGGAAATTCATAATTATCATATTTCCAAGCTATTTCAATCTCCAATTTTGAAAATCCCCAATTTTCAAAATTGGCCTAAACCAATACACCCAAATTCAATCTCATAAAACATAATTTCTTCAAAATTAATTCCATATTTTATCAATTCATGCTATTTTTGATAATTCTACACCATTAATTCACAAAATTTAGGAAAATCCCCAAATTCCAAATTAAGCCTAAACCCCCAATTCATAATTTTTCAAATTAAACTTCACCTAAAGCATAAACATCAAAATTAACTTAGGAAATCTCAAATTCATCACTAATTCTAGCTATCTAAATCATCAATTTCAAAAACTCCCAATTCTCAATTTTGACATAAACTCCATCTCACATAAATCCAAAATTAACCATCATCAAAGCATAAACACTTCAATTAACCATAGGAAAACTCAATCACATACCATTTTCCATGATTCTAAACCAAAAACCAAACAAAAACTCAAACTCTTACCTCTTTCTCTCTCTAAAATTTCGAAATTTTTAAGCTCCAAAGGTAGCTTCATCTTCTTTCTCCTTCTTTCCTCTTGAATCATGTCTCAAATCTCACTTGAAAGCTTGAAAAAAAATGAAACTTTGCTTACCTTTCTTCTTCTTCTCTCACGGCTTCATCTCTCTTCTCCTTCTCTTTCTTTTTGTTTCTTCTCTCTTCTTGTGCTGCTCATTTCGTGAACTGCTGCTGCTCTTCTTAAATTGGGGCTGTCTAAAACGACAGCCCTTTTGTGCTGTCATTTAATGATAGCAAATTGACCAAAATGCCCTCCATTCAAAGCTTAAAGTCATGCTTACTTGCGGGTTAATTCGTACTATCAAATTGAAGGAATTTGTTAAAACTTCCTTCTAAAGAAATATTCCTCTCAATCATACGAATCCAACGTCACTGACGGCGCTCAATTCGGATCTAAAACGAAAAAGTTATGGTCGAATTACTAACTGACCTGCACAAAATCCGAAACTAAACTTTAACATAACTTCAGTCCAGAAATTAACAATCTTAGGGATGAAACTAAATTTCGATCCCTTCATATGATTTGTAGCCCCATATCTTAACTTTATTTTCCCTTAATAATCAACTCAATCGGAGTTGTACAGCTCCCGAAAATCACAAAATACTGAACCATGTTCAGAAAATTATCCAACTTATAACCTATAACCCATCTCTTACTTTGGTTCAATCAATCTCTTTTCATTTAATCTCCTAAAAATTATAATTCTTCATAAAAATGAACGTAATTGTCTTAGGAATCCAACGCTTTAAGAATCAAATCAATCGGATGTCGGATTTAAAGATTTATAACAAAAGATTGCAAAAGGGCCTGAGTTCAAGCAAAATTTACAAAACCTTAAATACCCACTTATAACTGAATTTTTCAAAGATCATATCTCCTAGCCCCGATATCAAAAACTTACATACTTTATGGCGTCGGAAAGATCGAAATACAAGCTCCAACTTTCATTAAGACCACTTATTCCAATTTAGATTAAATCCATACGACGAGTGGCCTCGAAGTATAGCACATGCAAATATACACTTAGGTCATTTATACAAAACAAAGCTAGATCACTTAACTTCGGACAATCATAACTCTCAATCCCGACATCGAAAAATAGCAAACTTTATGGCCAAAGAAAACTCTCAACAAACACTACAAATTTCATGTAGATCATTTTCTCAAATTTTGTCTAGATCAAAAGTCAACTGTCAACCCCAAAAGTCAAAATTCAAACAAATTTTATACTTAACTTTGACTGATCATAACTTCCACTCCCGATATCAAAAAATATCAAACTTTATGGCTACGGAAAGCTCTTGACATAATCTACAAGTTTCCAGAAGACCATTTTATCAAATTTGGCTTAAATCAAAAGTTAACCCTCAAAGGCCAAAAGTCAAACTTTTACAATTTTCATATTTTCACACTTTCTCTTTTTAGTCATGATTTTCAACTTAATTTCAATCAACTCATCCACTTGAACTTTTATCATCCATACAAAGCTATCCAAATTTCAAAATCATCAAACTCCATCAACTCTTTTTCTCATCAATTTTCTTAAAATATAATCACATCTAATACAAACTTCACATACGAACTTACTTATTTCATACTTTTTATATTTCTAAAATTCACTTAAAGATCGGGGTCCAACAACAATTGTTTCATAATTCACATTCAGAAGTACCACATGATTATTACCACAGAAGCATAAGGCATTTTGCCTTTCACTCAATCACAAAGATTAAATCAAATTCATATGACATGTGCATGTGACATTTTTTCCAATTTATTTTGAAGTTGTGACCGAACGCCTGAACTGTCCCAATAAGGGCACGTTAATCGTTGAGGTAGAGGTTCTGAAACTGTCCCAATAAGGGCACATTAATCGTTGAGCCAGAGGCTTTGAATCACTGTGAGGCTCGAGGCCCATATACGTTGAGCTTTAAGCTCTCGGTGGCTGCTCCGGTCACAACTGTGTTAGAGTAGTGCCCTGAAGGCAATCGCCTTTAGCGCATTTTGTACAAAGTTGTGTACATACTTTATGAATAAATAAAGAGAGGCATATTTCATTAACTTGTTGTTCATTATTTATGAATGGATATTGATCTATAAGCAAATTAATGAAGTCCATGATATATGACATAGCATGAAGGAAATTGTGATGTGATCATACTATTGAGATTCCTATCATGTGCAATTATGTCAGTATCTAAATTATCCATAGTCATAGGATTACTGAGACTAGACATCGGTAATCTGGAAAGACTAGCACATCTCAAGCTCCTTGATTTGATCAAGCAGTGGATCTCAGAAGCTGTAAATATGAGATATTTAGGGTTGAGATATGGATGCTTACTTGTAGCGCCCCCTCACCGTAGAGTATACACCGGGTCGCCCGTAGGTCGTACCGATGCATAACCTACGACGAGGGTGCACTATGAAACGGTCATTTCTATTCACCTCATGGCATCAATATAAAGAAAGCAGTAAAATCAAATTCACTAAATTTTAAAACCAAAAGATCCCTTTTCATTCATTTCATAAAACCCTGAATACAACATTCGGTCATATTTACAACTGTGCAAGTCCAAAATAACTAACACAGCTCCTAGATAAGTCATCCACAAAATATCCCCCAAAAGATCCCAGCTGACCGACCTGTGGGCCATGCTCCTCTCGCCGGCATACACACAACAGGAAAAGTCTCATTGACTGGAGCTAGGAGTCAAACTATAGCTGTCCTGAAAAAAAATAGATGCAATGTTGGGTGAGTTTGCGAACTCAGTGAGAAACCATCATCGATGGTCCACCCAACTCATGCATAGGCAAGCAATCACACAGTATCGCATAAACAAGATATCACATGCACTTAATTTCACAATTATAAGGCGATATGCCTTTCAAAAAAATTCCCATGTAAACATTCATATATGCAATGTGCATGTGACTCTTTCATTTTCTTTCGTTGTTGTGACCGTGCGCCTGAGCTCATATACGTTGAGCCATTGGCTCTGAAAACATTGGGCTCCAAAAGCCCTAATACGTTGAGCATAAAGCTCTGAAAATCGTTGGGCACGAAGCCCTGTGCGTTGAGCTTAAAGCTCTGGATACGGTGGCTACACCGGTCACAACTGCCTTTATCTGATCATACTGTTATGCATGTATGCACATGTCCAATTTCCAATACATGCATCACACTAAAACTTCATATACCTAATTCTCACCATTTGAATCCAATTATGAACAATTATACACAATTAACACTTCTATATCACAGCCAAAATATTTCGGACACCTGTGGTCCGAAATCAATCAAAACAAACACATACAATCCATCCTTAACTCCTCATGGCATATTTGCATAGAATTAAACACATATAGGTTGAGAAACCAACTAGGTTACTCACCTCAGAACTTCCGAGCTACTGCCGGGAAGTGTTGCCTACGTCGGACAATCGGCGATCCACTGGAGTCGCTATAACAATCAAAATATAAATAACATTACTAAATGTACCAATTCTAATGTCCAATGATGCATATGAATCGAATAATGTACGTACTATACGTGTTATGACATTTTTGACACAATTCCGAATTTCCCGATCTCAAACTCTAATTCCCAAATTCATAATCTCCAAATTAAATTTAATCTATAATTAAATGAAGGATCAATTGCCTAAATCCCAGTTGTTTAAGACCTCATATTTCAATTTCGGAATTCGCATTCCTCGCCGCGGCATCCTCCCTTTTCTCTCCACGTTCGCCGCGGTGTATACACGCCTCGCCGCTGCGAACCGCGTGCGCCTTTCCTCCTCCCATGGCGCCTTACCTCGCAAGACGTCGCGGCGTCTTGAGTAATCCTGCTCGCGCATGGCATGTTCTTCATGCGTCGCGGCGTGCAACCACAGACACGCCCAGAAAACCCAGAAATTTCCAGATTTTCGACTGATAACAACTCCAAATCCAGATTTTCTCCTTACAAACCACTCCTAAATAATTCCATACACATCATACAACCAATCTTTAGCTTTTATTTCATCAAACAACCATTATTCCCAAATTTCAACCCTAAAACTAACGAAAATACCCAATCGGAAACCCTACATAACAATTCCTCAAATATACAAATTAAATCATCAAATAACTCTATAAACCAACCAATCAAACTATATAAGACAAGATAGAAGTAACTTACCTGATTAAGAACCTCAAATCTCCAAGGATCACTCAAATCCAAGCTCATCGACACCCACGGCTATCACCCAAACAAAACCCATTTTCATCTCTTCTTTACACACTCCAAAGAGAAAGATTCAAGGGTGGAAGAGGAAACTAAAAGCAAGGAGGAATCACAAGGAAGATCCAATATGGAGAAGAAAAATCAAGGGCTAAATGTCTTTCAAAGAGGAGAGAAAATCGTGGAAGGTAAATTCAAAGAATAGGGCTTATAAACAAAAGGACCAAGGCTTGTTTGGCAAACGTTAATTGCCACAAGTCCAACTCCGAACAACCACAAACCAATTTCAAATTCTAATTTCTCCCGAATTCCAATGACTAAACCCTAATTCCTCAAATCAAATTTCTAACCTGTCCGTGCCATTGGATAATCAATTTTGGAACCGGACATTCAAATAACCAGTCATTGATCAATTTTTCGGTCCGGGCTTATTGCTCCGAAAATTGCAGAAAAATTCCTATAAATCCTCAAAAATAGAAAACTCATTATCATATAATCTAATTTCAAAATTCATTTTCCTGACTTTCATTTCTAACTCAAATTCAATTCTCGAGCTTAATTTGACCTACTTTCCCCACAAGTCCTAATCATCTCCAAATTCAATTTATCCAAATCAAATCGGAATATGTCATACATGTATGTACGTACGAATGCCAATAAAATCATTTCCAATTATACATAAATAAATCATGCATGAACATGTCAAATATGAATGCAATGAACTGTACCCATCCCATCGGTGACGGGATGTTACATTACTAGAGGTAGTAAGTACATTGGATGACCTGTTATGAGATCATCACATGGATGTCCTATTATAATGTCAGTGATAATCTCATCATAGCAATGGTGCAAGTATCCTTAGACTTGAGGTGCTCAAGGATATCTTGAATCTTGATTACGTGCTTTGACTTCATTCCTTGTTGCCTTCTGAGGTCGCTCATAGGGTGGTGATTGGGTACGACTTGAGGTATTGAAGGTAATTGAGTAGCCAATAGAGGATTCACCACTTGTGATAGCGAAGATGATACCCATGGCCTCTTGTCAGGGTCATTACTTGGAAGTCTCTGGCCGGAGCATATATGTCATGAAGAATGTCTTCATTCACATATTAAGTAATGAGTCCCAGGACGATAACTGAAATCACTTGGACTAGATTTGACATAGTCAGTCTAGTAAAGAGTTGACACATTGCCCATACTCATAACCAAGTGGGGTATAGCATAGTGAAAGGACGAATTGCACGGTAATTGTCTATGGAAAGGTTCGTGATATGGTTCATGATGAATACATGTTCATTCATCAAATCAATTACTTTCCGGTCAATTGGGGGTCATGATGTGTTGCTAGATACCGCTCATGACTTGCTTGGATTAAGTGTTAATCTAAGTGGCCAACATAACCGGGAATCTAATAGGTCACACGCATAAGAGTGTCTCGGAGAATTTGTAAAATAGTTTTGGACAGAGTTCTAATATATGGAGAGCAATCGGACTAAATGGATCCCGATGAGATTGAGATATGTCCCGATGAGATCGCGACATCGATATTGCTGAAAAAAGTTTTCAGGAGTTTTTCCCCTACCGGGACCCGGTAAGACCGACCCCAGTGTGACTGGACCACTTCAGCATTTATTTATATATATATATATAATTGATTAATTAATTAATTAGTTAATTAATATATATATATATGTTAGATACGTGGGAGGAAAGAAGAAGCAAAGGAAGCTTCTTTTGATGCTTAGTCATCAAAGGCATTAAATTGCTAAAAGACAAAAAAAAAATAAAAGGATGAAGATGATGATCGTGGCTTATAGAAAAAGCAAGAAAAGAAAGAGTTTCTTTTTGTCTTAAAATTGATGATCATCATTGGCATGTGAAGGAAAGAAGAGAAATTGTTCTCTCATCTCTCACCAACGTGCTCTCCATCATCTTCATCTTCTTCAAGCTCTCCTTCATCCTCTTTAAGCTTCTTCAAGCTTCCTCTCAAGCTCTCCAAGGACAAAGGTAGGAGCTAGCACTCTTTACTTTGTTCTAACTATTCCCGGGTCAAAGGGTTTGTCCCGGTTAGGTTCTCCGATCTCTGCGTGGATACCGTTAGAGACGGTCTCCTTTGGCCATTATGGTTTGAGTTTGTTGTATAGACACATGGATCCTGGCATTCGGGAAGGTCCCGGAACAAAAATTTTTGTTTTCCGCACCGTGGGCATGTGATGCTCACACCGGGATTTTCCTACAGTGGTATCAGAGCCACTTGTATCGTATATAATGAAGAAACCATGACTAGGTCGGAGTTGCCTATTGCTTGTGACGATGATGCATGTTGATTGTGTGAATTTCGAATTCAGTATAGAAATATAGTTTTCGAAAATTTCTTGCTCAGATATGTTCACAATATGTTTTTGCATATGTCTGTGGAAGCTCGGAATTTATCAATGTGATTTGATAAGGTTTTGCTAATTTATTCCCCAATGTTCTGGTTGCTGTCTTTGTGCACATTCAATGAACAGGCATGCTTATAAATTCGAGAAAAAATTGTAGAAATTTTTTTTTTCAGATTTTCTTTCACCAACATGTCTCTAAGATGTTTATGAATGTCTATGAGAATGAAAAAATGTTTTCGAGGTGATTTACTATTTATTTGAGAATTTATTGTGTGCTGATGGGAATAACTGTGTTGAGGAACACAGATTCTACATTGGCTTTGTTGCTGAGATTGGATGAGTTTTTTTTGGAAATAAATCCTGAAAAAATTCATTGAACATTTTGTGAACATTTTGTAACCTCTTTAATTTTCTCATAATTTATTGAAATTTTTTCAATGAGTTTTTCAAGAAAAAGACAGAACTTGGCAGTTTTGAGAAAGTTGCTGGAGCTGTTTTGTTTGGAATGATTGATTGTGTATTTTTCAGTTCCAATGCCTTGGATCATTTTTAATGTGATTTATATTGATGTTGTATGCTTTCCAAATTGAATTTCTTGAAATTGGGTTTCCGAATATTTTTCGGATGTCAAATGTGTCACATTAGCGTCTCGTTAGTGTATTTCGTTGTCTTGATTATTTTGACCGTCACAAATTTTGTGACTAGTGCCGAAGTCATCTTGATAAAATGTAGACTAGCTAGAGATACTTAGGGTGATAGTTTGATATTCTCAAATTATTTGGAGATCTGAATGAATAAGAGTGTATTCATCAATTTCAAGTTTTTCATGGATAGTTTGACTATATATGGTAAGCAACAATAAAAATGTTTCATTGGTACATCAAGGTAAAGTGTATTACACTTGGTATTGTTAATTGGAACTGCACGGATTGAGAAATTAGCCGATTAGATAACATTCCACATGGATAAGTCGACTTACATATGCAAAAGTCGACTTGTCCGTGCACTGTAGACGCATAAGTCGACTTGCACAATGGTACAAGTCGACTTGTTCGTGCACAGCTGCATAAGTCGACTTACACATGCATAAGTCGACTTACACACTAGCATAAGTCGACTTACACATACACAAGTCGACTTACAACATGCAAAGGTGGGATGATGGATGATTTTAGGTATAGATTCAATGTGATTGATGAAATGCCCCAAATCATTCCATATAGTCATGGTGACTATAATCCTACGGCTTGGAGAAGAAGAAGATGAGACCTGAAAACCCTCACACATCATATGAAAAATAACGCCTTCCATTAATATGGGGAGAACCAGAGTTCTTATAGAGTTGGGTTGTTGGGTAAACCCAAGCTCACTCTATACGGATATGTTCGAACCATGAAAATAAGATTTTTGGATTAATGGGTCGGTTTTCACTAGAAGCGTTGATTTGTTGAGTAAACTCAAGGTCAACGTGGACAGAGGCGAAATTGGACAGTGTGCATCAGATGTACGCGCATCAAGAGTTGATAACCCAATGTGTGTGTATACATCATGAGTTGATAGCACTAGTCGATAGTTGCATCTATGAAGCAATTGGTATGACCGATACCTGCCGATAGATCTAAAGTGGCTTGTTGGATAAACCCAAGCTCATTTTAGTAATGTCGGATATCTATGATGCAATTGGTATGACCGATACCTACCGATTGACCTAAGGTGGCTTGTTGGGTAAACCTAAGGTCATTTTAGTAATGTCGG
This sequence comes from Erythroxylum novogranatense, assembly GCA_029891385.1. Lineage (NCBI taxonomy): Eukaryota > Viridiplantae > Streptophyta > Magnoliopsida > Malpighiales > Erythroxylaceae > Erythroxylum > Erythroxylum novogranatense. The sequence goes on along the minus strand of CM057230.1, from coordinate 77,107,503 downwards.
ATATCGACCCACTAGGACATTTTGTCATAATGTTTCTTGGATTCGTACTAAGGGTTATGGATTCTTTGAAACTAGTGGGAGCCATATGCATGTCATTCAAGTCCTTATGATCATGCATTTAATTCTATTCTAACATTCTTTCTCTCTTTTTCCTATAGGTTATTGAAGATGACTTCCAGTGTGAACTTGCGCTCGCTTATGGACTCAAACAAATTAACTGGACCAAATTTTCTAGATTGGCTAAGAAATCTGAGAATTGTTCTCAGGTCTGAGGAACTGAGATATGTCCTAGATGTTCCACTTCCTGATCCACCTGCTGCTGATGCTTCTGATGAGGATCAGAAAGCATATCGTAAGCATCTTAAAGACAGTGACATGGCTACCTGCATTATACTTGCCTCGATGTCACCAGAGCTGCAGAAGCAGCATGAGTCTATGGATGCTAATACCATAGTGTTTCATCTTAGGGAGCTGTTTGATGAGCAAGCTCGGTCTGAAAGGTTCGAGACCTCGAGGCTACTCTTCACTACTAAGATGACTCCAGGTTCATCTGCAGCAGCAGATGAACCAAGATGAATGGGTATATTGAGAGGTTGGCCGCCTTAGGTTTTGTTATGGATTATGAATTAAGTGTTGACTTAATTCTAGTTGGATTGTCGATAGTTATTCACAACAGGTTAAACTATCGGATGAACCAAATATCCACGACAATCCTCGAGTTGATCAATCGCTTTCAAGACAAGCAGAGCAAACTATCAAGAAGGATAGCAAGCAAGTCTTGTGGTGGACTCTTCTTCGGTTCAAAGAAAAGAAGTCAAGAAGAAAAGGTCTAAGAAACCGAAAGGAAGTGAAGCCAAGAAGAAAACCAAAGAAATCGCACTAAAGGAACTTGCTTCCATCAGGCAAGACCGACCACGGAAGCTTAAACCGTAAAGTCTATCCGAAGAATTGAAGCAAAAGAAGGCATCAGATGCCTCGACTTCTTCAGGTATGTTTGTCATTGAGGTTAATACTGTTTATGACCATAACATATGGGTATTAGATACTGGTTGTGGCTCACACATATGCAATGATATGCAGGGCCTCAAGGACAGTAGACAGCTCATGAAGGGAGAACTAGACCTGCGTGTGGGAAATGGAGCAAGAGTTGCTGCATTAGCCGTAGGCATTTACTTTTTGTCACTCCCCACTGGGCTTGTAATTAAATTGGATGAATGTTATTTTGTACCTGTATTAACAAAGAACATATTGTCTGTTTCTTGTTTAAATAGAGCTGGTTTCCATGTGACTTTTAGTAACAATGGTTGTTCTATTAGTTTGAATGGATTGCTTTATGGTACTGGTACATTATGCAATGGAATTTACATATTAGATATGTCACATCCAATTATGAATGTCAATGACACGAAAAGACATAAACGAGATAATTTAAAATCAACTTACTTATGGCATTGTCGCCTTGGCCATATAAATGAGAGACGCATAGCTAAGCTCCATAAGAGTGAAAGTTTAGGGTCATTTGATTATGAATCATTTGACACATGCAAATCTTGTTTATTAGGCAAGATGACTAAATTACCCTTTAAGGGAAAGGGTGAACGAGCGACTGGAGTATTAGACCTAATACATTCAGATGTATGTGGTCCGATGTCCATCCATGCCAGAAGTGGTTGTCTTAACTTCATTACCTTTATCGATGATTATTCTCGATATGGGTACCAGATTCGATGAGATACAAATCAAGCATTTGAAAAGTTCAAACAATTCGTAAATGAAGTAAAAACCAACTTAGAAAAGTATCAAGACATTACGATCGATCGTGGTGGGGAATACTTAGACCAAGAGTTTTGGATTATCTCGAGATAATGAGATTTTATCTCAATGGACTCCTCCTTACACACCACAAAGATAATGGTGTGGCAGAAGGAAAAATCGAACCTTGTTAAACATGGTACGATCAATGATGGGCTTTGCAAAGTTACCAAAATCCTTTTGGGGGCATGCAATCGAGACAGCGGTTTACTTGCTAAACAGAGTTCCATCAAAGACAGTTGATGTTACTCCATATGAGATGTGGACTAACAAAAGACCCTATCTTACTCATTTGAAAGTTTGGGGTTGTCCTGCTTATATGAAGCGGACACAGTCAGATAAACTTGATGCAAAGTCTGACAAGTGTTTGTTCGTAGGATATCCTAAAGAAACAATGGGATATCAATTCTACCATGCTGAGGAACAAAAGGTGTTTGTTTCGAAACACGCTGTCTTTTTAGAGAAAGAGTTTCTTTTACAAGAAGACAGTGGGAGCAAAATTGAACTTGAAGAAATTCAAGATGCTCGAACAGACGCAGATCAACTGCCTGAACCTGAAACTGTGACTCATACAGATGAAGTAACAGTTTAACCTTCTACAACACACGAAGTTCGTAGGTCACGTAGGATACGCTCTGTTCCCGAGAGATATGGATTTCTCGTGAATGAATAGAATGACGTATTGCTCATAGAAGATGATGAGCCTACCACCTATGAAGAGGTTCTGAAGAGTTCAGAGTATGAGAAATGGCTTCATGCCATGCAGGCTGAAATGGATTCCATGTATGAAAACCAAGTATGGACTTTGGTTGAGGCACCCGAAGGAATCAAACCCATAGGGTGCAAATGGGTTTTCAAAAAGAAAACCGACATGGATGGTAATGTGATTACCTATAAAGCAAGGCTTGTGGCTAAAGGTTTTCGTCAAAGACAAGGAGTTGACTACGACGAGACCTTCAGCCCAGTAGCAATGCTTAAATCCATTAGGATACTCCTAGCCATTGTCACTCATTATGACTATGAGATATAGCAAATGGATGTGAAGACAACTTCCCTAAATGGAAATCTAGTTGAGGATGTGTATATGACACAACCTGAGGGCTTCACCTCCTATGATGGCGAAAAGGTATGCAAGCTTCAAAATTCCATCTATGGATTGAAACAAGCATCCAGGAGTTGGAATATCCGTTTTGATGAGGTAATCAAGGAGTTTGGTTTCTCACAAAATCCGGATGAACACTGTGTGTATAAGAAGGTTAATGGGACTGCAATCGTATTCCTTGTGCTGTATCTAGATGACATATTATTGCTAGGAAACGATGTCTCTATGCTACAATCAGTGAAGATTTGGTTGTCCAAACAATTTGCCATGAAAGACCTTGGTGAAGCAACTTATATCCTTGGGATAAAGATTTATAGAGATAGATCAAAAAGATTGCTTGGTCTTTCACAATCAACGTACATAGACAAGATGCTAAAAAGGTTTAGCATGGAGCAATCTAAGAGAGGGTACCTTCCCGTGACTCATGGGATAACACTCTCGAAATCTATGTGTCCTAAGACACAAGATGAGAGGATGCGCATGAATATGATCCCGTATGCATCTCATGTAGGATCTATCATGTACGCTTATGCTATGTACGAGACCCGATGTATCATATTCTCTAAGTGTTACGAGCAGATACCAATCGGATCCTCGTGAGGGTCTTTGGGTGGTCGCCAAGAATATGCTCAAATACTACAAGGACTAAGGATGTTTTCTTGATATATGGAGATGGAGATCTCAAAGTGAGCGGGTATACAGATGCCGTTTTCAACTGACAAGGATGATTCCAAATCCCAATCAGGTTATGTATTCACACCGAATGGCGGGCGATTAGTTGGAAGAGTTCCAAACAAGAGACGATCGCCGATTCAACGATCGAGGCAGAGTACATTGCCGCTTCGTATAAGAAAGGAAGCGGTTTGGATCAAGAAGTTCATTATCGAACTTGGTGTGGTTCCTAAAGTGATGGGCCCATACAATTGTATTGTGACAACAATGGGGCTATTATGCAGCGAAAGAATCAAGGTCTCATCAACGATCCAAACACGCACTCGCAGATATCATCCGATCGTGGAGATCATAGGACGAGGTGATGTCCAGACGAGAGAATTCCCACCGAGCGTAATATTATCGATCCGCTGACAAAACCATTATCACAAAAGAGTTTTGATTCTCATGTACTCGCTTATGGTATTAGATATCAAGGCGATTGGCTTTAGGTCAAGTGGGAGATTGTTAGAGTAGTGCCTCAAGGCAATCGCTTTAACGATTTTGTACAAAGTTGTGTACATACTTTATGAATAAATAAAGAGAGGCATATTTCATTAACTTGTCATTTTCATTATTTATGAATGGATATTGATCTATAAACAAATTAATGAAGTCCATGATATATGACATAGCATGAAGGAAATTGTGATGTGATCATACTACTGAGATTCCTATCATGTGCAATAATGTAAGTATCTAAATTATCCCTAGTCATAGGATTACTGAGACTGGACATCGGTAATCTAGAAAGACTAGCACATCTCAAGCTCCTTGATTTGATCAAGCAGTGGATCTCAGAAGCTGTAAATATGAGATATTTAGGGTTGAGATGTGGATGCTTACTAGAGGTAGTAAGTACATTGGATGACCTGCTATGAGATCATCACATGGATGTCCTATTCTAATGTCAGTGATAATCTCATCATAGCAATGGTGCAAGTATCCTTAGACTTGAGGTGCTCAAGGATATCTTGGATACTGATTCTGTGCTTTGACTCCATTCCTTGTTGCCTTACAGAGGTCGCTTATAGGGTGGTGATTGGGTACAACTTGAGTTATTCGAAGGTAATTGAGTAGCCAATAGAGGATTCACCACTTCTGTGATAGCAGAAGATGATACCCATGGCCTCTTGTCAGGGTCATTACTTGAAAGTCTCTGGCCGGAGCATATATGTCATGAAGAATGTCTTCATTGACATATTAAATAATGAGTCCCAGGACGAGAACTGAAATCACTTGGACTAGATTTGACATAGTCAGTCTAGTAAAGAGTTGACACATTGCCCATACTCATAACCAAGTGGGGTATAGCATGGTGAAAGGACGAATTGCACGGTAATTATCTATGGAAAGGTTCGTGATATGGTTCATGATGAATACATGTTCATTCGTCAAACCAATTACTTTCTGGTCAATTGGGGGTCATGATGTGTTGCTAGATACCGCTCATGACTTGCTTGGATTAAGTGTTAATCTAAGTGGCCAACATAACCGGAACCTAATGGGTCACACGATAAGAGTGTCTCGGAGAATTCAGTAAAATAGTTTTGGATGAGTTTCAATATATGGAGAGCAATCGGACTAAATGGATCCCGATGAGATCGAGATATGTCCCGATGAGATCGCGACATCGATATTGTTGAAAAAGTTTTGGGTTTTTCCTTCAAGGACCCAGTAGGATCGATTCTCAGCAGATCGACCACTTCAAGATTTATTTATATATATATATATAATTGATTAATTAATTAATTAGTTAATTAATATATATATATGTTGGATACGTGGGAGGAAAGAAGAAGCAAAGGAAGCTTCTTTTGATGCTTAGTCATCAAAGGCATTACATTGCTAAAAGACAAAAAAAAAATAAAAGGATGAAGATGATGATCGTGGCTTATAGAAAAAGCAAGAAAAGAAAGAGTTTCTTTTGTCTTAAAATTGATGATCATCGTTGGCATGTGAAGGAAAGAAGAGAAATTGTTCTCTCATCTCTCACCAACGTGCTCTCCATCATCTTCATCTTCTTCAAGCTCTCCTTCATCCTCTTTAAGCTTCTTCAAGCTTCCTCTCAAGCTCTCCAAGGACAAAGGTAGGAGCTAGCACTCTTTACTTTGTTCTAGCTATTCTCGGGTCAAAGGGTTTGTCCCGGTTAGGTTCTCCGATCTCTGCGTGGATACCGTTAGAGACGGTCTCCTTTGGCCGTTATGGTTTGAGTTTGTTGTATAGACACATGGATCCTGGCTTTCGGGAAGGTCCCGGAATAAAAATTTTTGTTTTCCGCACCGTGGGCATGTGATGCTTACACCGGGATTTTTCTACAAACTGTCATTAACTGATTGTGCACTCATGCATGGAATGCATATGTCGCAATTATGCAGTATCACTATCACAAATTATCACATTCAAACAAGTAGTTCACAATCACATTAAAATCACAATCACATTTATTCACATTTCAAACATGGGGTTCCAAATTCTCGAGACAATTGCACTGAAAAATTCCAATTTCACATATTATGAAATTAAATATTTCCTAATCCGATGCCTTGAGAATCAGGTCAATCGCTTTAATAATATGTGAAATTGGAAATTTTTAGATGAAATTGACGGGATTGGTTAGGTCAAGTGAGGGACCGTAATTACTTTTCCGGTCCGTATTTTAGTTATAATTGATCTATAGAGGTCCTAATTGAGTGATTTTAGTGTCTATGAGTTTTAATTGTTAGAGGAAAATTTGTGACTAAAATTTTGGGATAGTGCCGGAATGTCACTTAACATGCATTGTATACATTTTAATTACTACATGTGCATTATTAAAGATTTCTGATTGTATATTGGGTAATGTTTGAATATTTTAAATTGTTATAGAGGCACGTTTGGAACGTCAACCCACGGACGTTGCCGAGACTTCCAGGCATTAGCTCGGAAGCTATTGGTGAGTGACCTAGACGGTTCCTCAATTATTATGTGTTATAATTCTGTATTTAGAATTCTGTGGTGAATAATGGTAGGAAGTGTTTTCTGATTATGGATTTCGGACAGAAGGTCCGATGTATCGGGAGACTATAACATAGAAGTGGAAATTGTCTGAGAATTTGGAACCTCCGTGTTTGAAATGTGAATAAATGTGATTGTGAACTATTTGTTTAATTATGTATGATTATGTCGAGATAAGTTTCCACACTCCTAATCTGTCTCAAATGACCAATTTACCCTTCCCATCGGTGATGGGATGTTACAGCTTCGTCTGCTTTTCAATCTTACATCTGTTTTTCAATCTCCTTCTGCTTTTCATTCTTCCGTCTGTTTTTCAATCTTCGTCTAGTTTTCATTCTTTCGTCTGTTTTTCAATCTCTGTCTACTTTTCAATATCTTCCGTCTATTTTTCATTCTTTCATTATTTGTACTTCATCAAAATCATTAATGTAAAGTCATTTTGACTTAACAATCTCCCCCTTTTTGATGATAACAAATAATCATACGATTAAGGTGAAAATTTAAGAAAACATATCTTCATATTGTCTTCGTCTGACTTCTTCATGTTCTGCTTACTCTTCCTCCTCCTATCTTTTTCTTTCTTCGTCAAAAATTCATCTCCATCGTTCAACCCCTTTGATTTCTGCTTTCCATTCTTTTCTCCCCTATTTGTTATTAATCAAAAATGATTACTAACGATGATGCTTCAACAATTCTTTCACCATCTCCTTCAACTCCTTGACTTCTCTTCGTAGGTGCATTACTTCTGCTTGCAAGTCAAAAGGTAAGGTGGGTTGGTCATCATCCTCCGGGTGTTCTTCAAAAGCAATTGTAGTAACATATGCGTCTGAAGATGGAATAGTCTTCAAAAATCTCAAAGGTAGGTGGTTGAACCGATAGGTTGGGTTCAGGAAGGTATAAGTCATAAGGAGCTGGTAGCATTACCACTTGTCTTCCATGCAAGGGTAGGGCTTCTTCTTCAATTGACAGTGTATTAGATAGTGGCCTAATACGCACTATTGTTTGCACAAGGGATTCAGTGAATGTCCCTTTAGTAAGCTTTCCCCCCACTAGACAGTGTTCATCTTTTGTTGTTGAACTACAACTGGCTCCTGTAGTCGTCTTCTCTGAAGTGCATGCTTCATCTATTCTTCGCACTTGTTCTTCAATCTGATCTATGGACAGATCATCAATTACCCCTTCTGGGTATAACTTCTTCTTCCCCTTATTAACATCCATGGGATATCTTAGTTGAAGGTCTGGTACAACCCTTATCACCGTTTCCTCTGTAATCAGGTAAATAGTGTACGGTTGACTGGTCATCTTTGTAGGGTATGGTTTTGTGGCAGCATACCTCAAGGCTTCATAAAAATTCCTTTCGTCTTCATTCAATAGATGTTATGTCCCACTATTTATAGGAATAGGTTGTAAGTATGCCTTCACTAACCTCCTTGGTGTATCCCTGATGATTATTGAAGTACTCCTTTTAGTCACAGGTTGAACTTCTTCAATCAATCTGACTTCCAATTCGTCTTTCCTCAGAAATTCAGAATAGTTGTATGGAACTAGACTGATTTCTTTAGATTCTTCTTATTGAACCTGTACCAAACTAAGTTCTGTTGCTTCTTGATGATGAACCTTAGTAGGAATAACATTTACTGACTTAGTTCATTGTTGTCTCTCAGGAACAACAATAGAGTATTCGCTCGACTAACTTCCTTAGAAGAGAACACTCTTCTTCTGACTAACTTCCTTAGTCTTCTTCATTACCTCAGTCAGTCTTGGAGTTTTTTTAGGTTGGGGTTTCTACTTCTCAGACTCCAATTTTCTTTTCCTCTCAGTCTCCTTGGCCTGTTTAGTTGAATCTTCACTTAAGATCGAAACTAGAGATCTCGTAGCTTTCGGTGCGTGAGTCTCAGAGACTTCTGCCTTACTTCGTTCTCTGGACCTCTTTTCTTCTTGCTATCTCAAGGTTCGAATCCTGGGTGATCTCTTCGCCTTCTTTGGAATATCACTCAGAAGCTTCTCCCCTTTTCTCTTCAAGACACTTTCGTCTATACTCTGAACTTGGCTACTTTATTTTTGAGAAATCATCTTTTCCTTCAAAAATTTTTCAGATGATTTTCTTCTTTCAATCATGGGCATTCTTATACTAACTTGAGATTTAGAATTCTTTGTAGGAGACCTCTTCTGTATCCGCTCCCCCTCAGTTTTAGCTTTATTCTCAGAATCTGCTTCTGCTCTGTCCAAATTCTTCAAGCCCATTTTTCTTATAGTACTCGAGTTGATAACACTCTTAACAGGCATCATTCATCTGATTCCTCTGTCAAGATGGACTCCAAACTCCCTGAAAATCCTTGTTAACACTATTCCATATGGGTAGCTGTTAGTATCCTTCATTCCCTTAACCATATACTGAAAAATCAGAAATGGTAGGTCAACTGGTTGGCGATTCAGCAGGTAGAATAGGCATTGTTCATCCAGAGTAGTCACCAAATGCCTTGAACCTGCTCTCGGTAAGACGCAGTTGAACAGGATAGCATATAAGACCCTCACCTTCGGCACCAGACTCGAGGTCTTCCTCTCTGTAGGGTCATTTTCTCCATACAACTATCTACTGACTTCGTCTTCCTTTAAACTGACCTTTGTCATCCATCTAGCTTTGCTTGTTAGCTTCTCTCCAACAGATGAACATTCAGTCACCTTCTCGATCAACTCCATTGTTACAATAATAGACATTCCGTCTACTGTAGAAATAATAGCTTTGTCTACCATCAACACATTCTTCCAAAACTCATACACTTCATTTTGATATACATACTCCTGCACCTAGAAGAACTTCCTCCAACCGACTTCTACAATCTCTGGTTCGATATCCATATCATCTTCCCGCAGGGATTCAAAATCCACATGCCTTCCGTAGATCATTGCTTGCTCCATTGATTCTGAATAGAAACTGAATTCGGTAATCTGTTCTTCAAAGGTAAGGTTGATTTCAGAGGTTTGAGAGGGCTGAAAAGTTTGTGGGCTGAGAGTATTTGAAAGGTTTATAATTTGAGACTACTTGAAAAGTCTTATCAGGCGTGTTCTAGAATCGGTGAGGTTCTCAAGGCTATTAGACTTTCCCTCCAAAATTTCCTTGTGAGAGAAGTTACCAGCTGTAACTCACTGTTTTTGACGCCGTTAACTTTGACGACCTTTTAACTTGGCTGTGAAATGTCAGACGGTTGGTCATTTAACATCACCATGTCGAGGTTTCGTCTGATTTCCTTTTACCGTTCTTCACTCAATGGTTTAGTGAAGATGTCCGCCCATTGAAACTCTGTCTTAATAAACTATAGACTCACAACCTTTCTTTGAACGTAGTCTCTCAAGAAATGATGTCTGACTTCGATATGTTTCACTCTCGAATGTTGTATAGGATTCTTCGATAAGTTGATGGCATTGGTGTTGTCACAGAAATATGGGATCTCCTCTTTTTGAACTGAATAATCTTCTAGTTGGTATTTAATCCACAATGTTTCGTAACAACAACATACGGCGTGCGTATATGTACTTGGCTTCTAAGATTGATAGAGCGATTGAGCTTTGTCTCTTGCTTAACCAGGAAACTAGGTCTGAGTCAAGAAAGTGGCAGCCTCCACTCGTACTCTTCCTTTCAACTCTATCTTCGACATAGTCCGCATCACAATATCCAATCAACCTGAAATCTTTACCTTTCTCAAACATTAAGCAAAGATCAGTAGTACCTACGAGATATCTCATAATTCTTTTAACAGCTATGTAATGAGACTCTTTAGGATCGGCTTGAAACCTTGCACACAAACATACACTGAACAGTATGTCAGGTCTGCTTGTTGTAAGATAAATCAAAGAATCGATCATCCCTCTATACAGGGTTTGATCCACCTTCTTACCAACTTTGTCTTTTGACAAAAGGTTTGAAGGATGCATCGGTAATCAGTAGTACCTGCGAGATATCTCATAATTCTTTTAACAGCTATGTAATGAGACTCTTTAGGATCGGCCTGAAACCTTGCACACAAACATACACTGAACAGTATGTCAAGTCTGCTTGTTGTAAGATAAAGCAAAGAATCGATCATCCCTCTATACATGGTTTGATCCACCTTCTTACCAACTTCGTCTTTTGACAAAAGGTTTGAAGGATGCATCAGAGTTGCCATAGGCTTCACATTATTCATATCAAATTTAGACAACAATTCTTTTACATATTTTTGTTGATGGATAAAAATCTTCTCTTCGGTTTGCTTAACTTGCAACCCAAGAAAAAACTTCAACTCACCCATCATACTCATCTCAAATTCATTTTTCATCAGACTCTCAAAACTCATACATAAATTCTTTGAAGTAGCACCAAAAATGATATCATCAACATAAATTTTCACTAAAATAAACTCATTCTCATAGTTCTTTCTAAAGAGCCTCTTATCTACCTGATCTCTACTAAAACCACTTTCTAAGAGAAAAGTACTTAGACGATCATACCAAGCTCTAGGAGCTTGCTTCAAGCCGTATAAAGCTTTATGAAGTCTATAGACATGATATGGATACCTAACATCCGTGAAACCAGGAGGTTGCTTAACATACACCTCTTCATCTATAAAACCATTCAGAAATGTGCTTTTCACATCTATTTGAAAAAGCTTTATATCATGACAAACCGCATATGCCAACAATATCCTAATCGCTTCAAGTCTCGCTACTGGAGCATATGTCTCAATGTAGTCTATTCCTTCTTGCTGATTATAGCCTTGTGCTACTAATCTAGCTTTATTCCAACTCACTTTCCCTGATTCGTCTAATTTATTCTTAAAAACCCATCTAGTTCTTATAATGGATTTCTTCGAGGGTTTAGGAACCAAGGACCAAACTTAATTCCTAGTAACTTGGTTCAGCTCCTCTTGAATGGCTAAAATCCACGCTTCATCCTGAAAAGCTTCCTCAATCTTTTTAGGCTCTATTTAAGAGATAAAAGCTACATTAGCTTCTCTTTTAAATTTGGACCTTGTTCTGACTCCTTCAGAGGTCTCTTCGATAATTAACCCTTCTGGATGAGAATTCTTATATCTCCAATCTCTTTTTAACTCAAGATTCTCTGGAATATCCTCAACCTTGTCTAACTGAGTTCCTGATGATGAAGCTTCTATAGTATCACCTAAGAGCCTTGAAGAGACTTCACTCTCCATGTCATCTTCCTTATGAGGTTAGGAACTATCATAAAACTTGACATGAATGGTCTCCTCAACTGTCTTCGAGGTAAGATTATAAACCTGAAAAGCCTTGGATGATAAAGAGTAGCCTAGAAAGATTCCTGAATAGGTTTTTGAATCGAACTTATCCAACAATTCCTTTGTATTCAAAATAGAGCACTTGCAACCAAATGGGTGAAAGTAAGATATATTTGGTCTCTTTCCATTCCATAACTCATAAAGAGTTTTCTTCAGAAATGGTCGCAGTAATATTCTATTCTGAATGTAGCATGTTGTATTCATAGTTTCTGCCCAGAAGTACTTAAAAAGATTCATTTCACACAGCATAGTCCTTGCCATCTCTTGAATCGTCCTGTTCTTCCTTTTAACAACTCCATTCTGCTGCGGAGACCTAGGAGTAGAGAAATTGTGAAAAATTCCATTCTCCTCACTAAATATTCTAAACTTCTCATTCTCAAATTCTCCACCATGATCACTCCTGATACTGGCTATAGACATTCCTTTTTCATTCTGTAACTTTTTGGAAATGGTCCTAAAACACTTAAAAGACTCATCTTTGTGTGACAAAAATAATATCCAACAAAATATAGTAAAGTCATCACCAATAATAAGTCCATATTTCTTTCCGCCAAGACTTATTGTCCTAGTTGGACCAAACAGATCCATTTGTAACAACTCTAGAGGTCTAAAAGATGTTACAAAATTTTTAGAAGAAAACGATGTTTTGACTTGTTTCCCTTTCTGACAGCTTTCACAAAAGAACTCTTTGTCAAAACTTATTTTTGGTAAGCCTCTTACCAAATCATGCTTTAACAACTTTGAAATATGTTTAAAACTGACATGACCTAGCTTTTTATGCCAGATTAGTCTTTCTTCTTCAGTTGATAAAAAAAATGAAACATTTTGATTTTGAAAATCTTCTAAATTAATTTTGTAAAGATTATTTCTTCTCTTGGCAGAAAAGAATATATATCCATCTTTGTTTCTGACTTCACAAAGATTTTGATTGAACGTAACTTCAAAACCAAAATCACACAATTGACTGACACTAATCAAATTGTGTTTCAGACCATCAACAAGCAGCACATTATCAATGCATGCAAAGGAATCTTTACCTATTTTACCGATTTTAATTATCTTGCCCTGCTGGTTATCTCTGAAAGTTACCGATTCTCCCTTCTTATACTGAAGATTTAGGAACATAGACCTTCATCCCATCATATGTCGCGAGCATCCACTGTCCAAATACCAACGGTGCTTGTCGCATCTTCCAAGGAAGGATATCTGCAGGAGAAACTATTTTATTTTTTGGTACCCATATTTTCTTGGGTCCTCTTGGGTTAGTAACATGCACAGAATGATTCATTTGATAAGTTTGTTGATGAACGCGTGTTTGGTGATACTTCTTTTTCTGGAAGAAAGACTTTCTTCCCTGATGAGATTTATTTCTTGTAAACCCTAATCCGGTTTTATCACTCGGATGTCTACATTTTCCTAACATCTCATTCATTTTCCTTGTACTCTCAGTGAAGGTAGCTAAATCAGCTGAAAGACTTCTTAATATCTTACGAACATGATCTTAAGTTTCGTAAGTTCTTCCGAGAGCTTTCAATCCATTGATAATTGTTTGAAATCTTCCAAATATTTGATCAATAGATTCTTCATCTTTCATTTTGAAAAGCTCGTACTGGTGCACAAGAATGCTTATCTTAGATACTTTGACTTAGTTTGTACCTTCATGTGCGATGGACAACGTGTCCCACATCTCCTTCGCAGTAGCGCATCCGTGGACTTTGTCATACTCACTTCTGCTTAGGGCACAACTCAAGAAAAACTTCGCTTTAAAGTTTAGTTGGAATCTCGCCTTTTGATCAGTCGTCCATCTGATCCGTGGAATAAGATTTCCTTCTTCATCTACTGGTGCGTATGGTCCATTCTCTATCACGTCTCAAAGGTCAATATGAGTAGATTCTATAAACAACCTCATCCTATCTTTCCAGTAATGATAGTCTTCTCCGTTGAATGTTGGAGGTCTAATGACTGAGGTACCTTCTGCAATGTAGGTATGTGATTTCGCCATAATCTTTAATCCACACTTTGTTACAGTGATCCTTAGACACCAAGCTCTGATACCAATTGAAGTGAATCACACGTTATTACAATGCTTATTATACGATGTATAAATACACAAGAAGGGGGGTTGAATTGTGTATTTCTCCTTTTTCAAAAACCTTCAAAATCGTTTTTTCAAAAGAATAACTTGTTCTTTTCACAAGAACTACTGCAAATCAAAGTTAATCGTATTCTTTGAAAACTTGTTTAAAAACTAAGTAAAATCGAAACTTTGAACGATAAGAGAGATAAGGATAGAGAGAAGTTGACACGGTAATTTTTATACTGGTTCACCCCAAACTGTGGGCTACATCTAGTCCTCAGATGTCTTTCTGAGATTTCACTATCTCTCAACAACTTTACAAGTATTCTTTCTTCTCGAGCCTCTTGTGTCTCTTTACAACAAGATTCTTTACTCTTAACCTCTGCGCAGCTATCTCGTACTACTTTCTTACGTAATGATGTTTGAGCTTTATTCTGAAGAAGATAGCTCTAACTATTTGCACAATAAACTCTCAAGTAAGCTTTGAAACAATTATTGCATGCGCGTATGTTTATGTAATATATGTTTCTGTGTGTAACTTTGCAATCTTCAACTTCGACTCATATATATAGCCTTCATCTGCAACTGCTTCTTGAATCTTGAAAGAAACGGTTATTCAGTTGAGTTCTGTAACTAACTCAAACTGATTCTTGATTTAGACGTGATTTGCTTCCGTCTGCTTTTCATTGTCTGCTTTTGCTTCCATCTACTTTTGCTTCCGTCTACTTTTGACTTCCGTCTACTTTTGGCTTCCGTCTGCTTTTGGCTTCCGTCTACTTTTCAATCTTCCATCTATTTTTCAATCTCCGTCTACTTTTCATTCTTCCGTCTGTTTTTCAATCTTCGTATGTTTTTCATTCTTTCGTCTTTTTTTCAATCTCCGTCTTCTTTTCAATCTTCCGTCTGTTTTTCAATCTCCTTCTACTTTTCATTCTTCCGTCTGTTTTTCAATCTTTGTCTGCTTTTCATTCTTCCTTCTGCTTTTCAATATCTTTCGTCTGTTTTTTATTCTTTCATTATTTGTACTTCATCAAAATCATTAATGTAAAGTCATTTTGACTTAACATTTTAACCAATGCATATGAATTTGAATTAGGTTAAGGTGGCATAGATTATTTCACTAATTCTTAGAGACCTAATAGGAATAACGCTTTGTTTATAAAAGTTGGAAAATATGGCTTGGGAAGAAACATTCTTATTGATGGCACTTATATTATGACCATTCAAAACTTTTATTCCTATTCTTGGAATATTCTCTTCTTAACGGCACAAGCGTTGAATAGAGGAAAATGCACAAACACAAAAATTCCCACTACAAATCAAATCAAGCACAAACTATAGTATTTCTTCCTTTCTTTTTAACCATGTTTTTAGGCTATCGATTTTGAAAATAACCTCTTATCCATTTGATAAGAGTATCTGTGCGTACTATTAAAATTTTCCAAATCCTAAACTTTTGTGAGACTCTCAATAAATATTATTATTTTGAAAGTGAATATTATCAAAAATAAGAAATTCTTTTCACAAAACTCACAAATGGCTTTTGGCATCATAAAGTTCCTTGTTAACCCTTTCCATACGATATTGTCTTTTTAATAAAAAGAAAGAAACAAAGGTTAATGTGGAAATGAACAAATTTATGTCAAATAGAAATTTTAAAATTAAGAATTTGTCTCCAATTCTACATGAAAATGGAATTCTTAGAAAAAATCTTCCCAAACTTCCTTGAAGGCCAAGTCCGAGCCTAATAATTAAACCCTTAGTTTGTCCTTAAACGCTAAAAGTTTTGTCATTTCTTTTCTCTTCCTAGAAACCTCTCGCTCTCTCCCCCACCAAGAAAAGTCTCCAAAAACCCTTGAAACTAGAATTAGGTAATCACAGCCCCAAAAGACCCATCTTTTCTCATCAAAATCCAATCTTTCTATTGACCCAAAACCTCCAACAGATGGCTGATTCAAACGATATCTTTCTCATCACCTGGATATGGGTGAGGAGAATGGGGGGTGAGCTTAAAGCCCGTGGGTAATAATTTTATAATCGGTAACAAGAAAAACTATTTATAACATCATTTCCAATGTAGAAATTCACATTTATGATAAATGTGTATGCATCATTGTTATCCACTTATCATGAACACATAGCATATTAAAATAGTTTGGGTAGATCCATAAACATGACGCACTACACATTTTCATATAATGGTCCTGTGTAGCCGTAAATTTGAAGGAGTCCATTAAGGAGCTCCGTGCTACTAGCGGGCATGCGGGAGAAGTATATAACTTGGTCAACATGCACGTGACATTCTTGAAGGACTACTCCAAACCCACATAACACATATTTCATAACTTGTAAATTTGTTGCCCAAAATGACATTTTTTGAAAACTTATATTTCATGAGCACGAAATATTTCATATGCATTTTCAAAACTTGATTTAGCAAACTTACTATTCTTTCAAAATTCATTTCCGTCATTTAATTCATCAACAATTAACACAATTCATATACAACCATATAGCACATTCTTACAACATTTACAAAAACAATAAATGCACATGAATAAAGTAGTTGAAAATCATTTATTATCATTTCTTGAAAGAAACTTTAATGGCTTATTACTTAATTATAAAAGTGAAACCCACCTTGAATTTCTTGCTTATAACTTGCTCAAATGTGCCTCTCCTCTTGCTCCTCTTGTCTCCCTTGATTTTCTTCAACATTGATACAAATCCCAAATCAATAGGAATTCCAAATGAGCACCTAAAGAAACATATGCATAAAATTGGTCCTAGAATACTTAAACTCATGCATTTTCTAAGCTCTTTGTACCAAAACCTTTCTAAGACTCCAAAAGATTTAACATCAACTTACCTTGAATCTTCACCACTTAATGAGTTTTTTAGATCAAAAGAAGGCTCTAATCTTCCTCTTCCTTTTCCCTTCTTACTCAACTCCAAAATCACTCTTTAAGACTAAGAAAAATCAAAACCTAGCATAACTCTCTTCTTTCTCTTCTTTTTCTCTTTTTTCCGTGCTTCTCTCTTCTCTCTTTTCTTTAATCACGTTTTTAGCTTCTTCCAACTCAAGCCCACTCTTCATCTTCTCCTTTTATACCCTTAATGCTTTCACAATGTCCATTTTGCCCTTCATTTAAAAGCCTTATGGCTTCTAAACTTATAAGACTTGCCAAATTTGCCCTTACATACTCTTACTACTTTAAAACTTCAATTCCCTTAACCTATGTCATATTATCTTACCCACATTAGTAAGCTCATTAATTCCAAGATATATTAATCTAGCGAGACCCCAAAATTAATTTAATCATGCTTATTTATAAAAAAAATTCTTGGGCCAACAGTTGTGATGTATAATTTAATCCTTTCTTTGTCCAATGTTTCAATTAGACAGAGTACAGATATAGTGTCTACTCTTTTCATCCAATCATGTTCATTCTTACTAATTAGTAATTGATTTATAATTGATATTTGAAAACTTCTTTTCAAATGTCAATTCACTTTGGCTAAAGAATTTCATAAATCATGAGTAATCAAGAACAGTGGAATATTCTCTCTAATTACTTTAAAGCGATGAATCCTTTATTGTTGGCCCCTGAAATTTTTTTAATTTGATTAATCATGATTAGATGATTTTTTTGGGTCTTGCAAGAATTATGTGTGTTAGGATTAATTAGCATGTTAGCATTAATGAGAGTTTGTGACTTGAGTTAATTGAATTATAGATGAAGTGTTAAGTTGCCTAAGGGTTAGTATGGGCATGTCACTTAAGGAGGAAAGAACTTAGGCTTTCAAGTAAGGGCATTTTGGACTTTTTAGCATTAACAAGGATATAAAAGAGAGGAGAAATGAATGGCTTACGATGAGAAGAGAGGAGAAAAACGAAAATAGAGAGAAGGAGGGAGAGAGATTGTCGTAGGGAGGAAAGAAAAGAAAGAAAAAAGAGCTTGTCTAGGTTTTGATTTTTCTAAGTCTTCAAGAGGAGTTTTAGAGTAATTTCAAGAAGGAAAAGCTAGAGGAAGGTTCAAGCTTTCATTTGAGCCAAGAAACCCCTTGGTTCGGTGAAGATTTAAAGTAAGTGAGTTTTAATGTTTGGGATTTTTGAAGTGTTTGTGGTTCAAAAAACTTAAGAAATGGATGGGTTTAGAGATTCTAAGATCAATTTCATGCATTAGGTTCTTTAGGTTTTCCAATTTTGAATCCTTTTAATTTGAGGTTTTGTGTTATTGTTGAAGAAGAGCAAGGGAGGCAAGAAGAGCAAAGAGAGGGACACCCTTGAACAAGCTTTTAAGCAAGGAAAATCAGGTGGGTTACACTTTTATACTTGTGTTAATAAGTTATAAATGCTTTTCAACTAAATGTAATGGATGATATTTTCAACTACCTTTTTAGTGAGCATTTATGGTTCTTTAAATGATTGAGAAATTGTCCTATGTGGTTGTTGTGTGTGAACTTTGGAAATAAATTCAAATTGCTTTGCAAGTATTGTATTTGGTTGCTTTTGATTGAGTTGAAAAATGGTTATTATGATTGGTATGAGATTTTGGTTGTTGAATTGTGTAAATTCGGAAATATGTCATGTGCATGAAAATCAAGTTTTCAAGAATGTGCCATTTGGGAAAAAATGTTTTTCAGTGCATGAATTACATGTTATGTGGGTTCGGTATAGTCCATCCAAGAAATTGTCACGTGCACGTTGACCAAGTCAAGGCTTCTCCCGCCTGCCCGTTAGTGGCACGGAGCTCCTTTTAGGACTCCCTCAAGTTTACGACTACACAAGGCCATTTTATGAAATTGTGTAGTTCGTCATGTTTATGGACTTGACAAGCCATTTGTGATGTGTTTGTGTGTTTGCATGTGTTGACAAGTTTGAAAAATGATTAACGTGTGAGAATTGTGATTTTGGTTTAACAAAGTTAAGAAATATATGTTTTATGAATATTGTGAGAAATTGCTATGATCATGAATGTTTTGTTGGTTTTTGCTTATTACCAGATATAAACGTGTTACCCACGAGCATAAGCTCACCCCTCCCATTCTGTCCCATCTCCAGGTGAAGAGCACGAGATCGACAATTGAACTTAAAGGCATTACTCCAGAATTGAATTATTTTGTATTTCAAGTTAACTTTTGTAAATCAATGCTTTAGATGAATTTTGGGAAAATGTTGCTTTTGTTAAGTTTGTATTTTGGATTTGATGTAAGTGGCTTAAAATGCCCACTAAAGCATTGTAAAACACTTATTTTGATGTAAATGAAATGCATATGCATTATGGTTGTTTATGGCTTTTCAAATCTTTGCATTGCTACTTTTTAAATTTTCATAGGGGTAAGATTGTGTTCTTGATTCTAGTGAAATTCTGGAAAAATATAAGTAAAATTAGTAAAAATGGTCTTCTTGGAAGTTGTAGAAGATCTCTTGATCTTTCCAACGATATGAAGTTTGTGATTTTTGGATGTCGGAATGGAGAGATGTGAGTGTTGCCAGTTAGACTGTTGTATATGGTTTGTGTTTGTGATAGCTTTGATGAATGTTTGAAATTTGTGATTTTGATGAACCAATTAAGTTGAGATTTGAGAATTTGATGAGTTGAACTTGATGTTTGAGTTGTTATGAGGTGTTTAGGCTTTAAGGTAAGTGAATTTGGGAAGTGTGCAAGTGTTTATGATGTTAGGTTGAAGATTGGAGGCTTTGGAGAGGCATTGGAGGCTTTGGGGAGCCCCAATGTCCGATAAAAGGACTTGGGTGTCCGTTTATCGGACATTCTCGGGTGTAAAAACACCCCTTGGCCAGTCAATGTCCGTTAAACGGACTTTCTCAGGTTATTTTGGCCTCCTTCACCTGATACATGTTCGTTAAACGGACATCCATGGGAAAGATGATGATTTTGATGCTGTTAGATGCCGAATCTCATTTTGTGGTCTTCATGAGAGTTGTAGGTCTAGATGTTTTCTTTCTAATGGTCCAAAAAGAACTCAATCAGACTTCTAGATTGAAAGTTATGGTGATCGCTTCAAGAGAGGTTCAAATTGATTTTGGGTGTGAACATAATATATTCTTTTGGGCATAAATCTCCCATCCGACCTCCAAATGAAGTGATTCTTGAAGAAATGGTTTCCTAACATCTTTGGATATCTCTCCATGAAAAATGGTATCTTTTGGAGTTATTTTGAGGAATTTTACATTAAAGTAAGTGAGGGGTCGGTTAGGAGAACATACTTGGAGGATGTGCACGCTTTAGCTTTTTAAGAATATCTTGAGCTATAGAACTTCGATTGAGGTGATTCTTGCTTCAAAGCAAACTAGAGGCTTAGAGCTTCAATTTCTAGGAAGAATTCAAGTTGTAATTTTGATATTTGATTAGTGTGCGCTCACCACTATTGTGGAATGACAACAAATAACCTATAGGGTTTTAAGCACAAGGTTTAAGACTCCAAATGTTGGGTTCTGAAAACGGGGTCAATAGTTGTGATATCAGAGTAAGCTCAAGTTTCATGATTTCGCAAGAGAGTTGGGCTCCAGAAGCAAGTGGGGTCCAACAATGGTGGTATCAGAGAGACTAGGTTTTGTGATCTCCTAGGAACCTAAGTGGGTGGTTTTCAAGGATGAAGTGAGCATGCATTATTTTTCATGATCCACATGCATTGTTTTAAATAAACAACTTGTATTGTTTTGAATTGTTTTGCATGATTTGAAACTATTTTGCATGAACTAAAGATTTTTAATTGTTGGAACCCTACCCTAGTGATACATGTGTCCAACGTCCTATGTGACGTCTGGACGCGCAACCTATGAGAGAGGGATTCCTCACTACGAAAGAAAACTTGTTTCCGGAATTTAACCTGCAAAATCATAAACCTTGTGCTTATTACCTTGCAGGGTCATTAGTTGTAACTCCACATTCGTGGCGAGCGCACACTAATTAACTACCAAAATCATAAGTTGACTTATTCATACAAATTTTAGCTTTAAGTCTCGAGTTTGTTTTGAAGCAAGATTCACCTCAAACGGAGTTATACAACTCAAGATATGCTTAAAAAGCCTAAAAGGGCTCATACTCCAAATATGATCTCCTAATCGACATCTCACTTACTTTAATGAAAAATTTCTCAATACAACTCCAAAGGGTACAAATTTTTATTGAAAGAAATATATATGTCTTAGGAACCTATTGGTTCAAGAATCACTTCAATTTGAGGCCGGATGAGGGAGTTATGCCAAAATGAATAGACTAAGTTCACACTCTAAAACAATTTGAACCTCTCGTGGCGCGGTCACCATAACTTTCCATCTAGAAATCGTATTGAGTTCTTTTTTGTACCATTAGAAAGAAGACATCTAGATATACAACTCTCATAAAGACCAAAAAATGATATTCGGCCTCTAAAAACATCAAAAACCATCATCTTTCCCATGGTTGTCCGTTAAACGGACATCCATGTCCGTTTAACAGATAGTATCGGGTGAAGGAGGCCAAAATAACCCGAGAATATCCGTTAAACGAACATTGACTGGCCAAGGGGTGCTTTCACACCCGATCATGTCCATTAAATGGACATGGGTTAAATGGACTCCCATGTCCGTTTAACGGACATTGGGGCTCCCCAAAGTCCTCATTGCCTCTCCAAAGCCTCCAACCTTCAATCTAACCTCATAAACACTTACACACTTCCCAAATTCACTTACTCTAAAGCCTAAACACCTCATAATAATTCAAACATCAAGTTCAAATCACCAAATTCTCAATTCTCAACTTAATTAGTTCATCAAAACCACAAATTTCAAACTTTCCCCATAGCTGTCACAACCATAGTCATAAGTAACAATCCTAACTTGTAACGCACATATCTTTCCATTCTTACATCTAAAAATCACAAACTTCATATCGTTGGAAAGATTAAAAGATCAGCTACATCTTTTATGAAGAATGCAAAACTCAATTCAGCCATTAAGAGAGGTAAAATTTTACCCAAAGGTACTGCCTATATAGTAACCAATCAAACAGTAAAACAATCCATGTGAACAATAACTGAAAGTTTTCCCAACCTCATAACTTCTTATTCCTAACTCCAAAGATCACAAATTATATACCATTGGAAAGCTCTAAACATGTACTACAAGTTTCAAGAAAACCTCCCAATCCAATTCCAACATTAAGAGGGTCAAAAACACCAATAAGGTTTCTGCCAAATTTTTACAAAATTTGATAGCACTTCCCCTAAAAATCAACTAGCCAAAATCTTCAATTTTTCAATCCAACTCCAGCACCTGCATAAACTCCATCTTCAATCTCCTACAATACAAACCAATCCATATATATATATATATATTCTTTCAAATGGCAGCAATCCCACTCCTCAATCTCCTACA
Organism: Erythroxylum novogranatense; assembly: GCA_029891385.1. Lineage (NCBI taxonomy): Eukaryota > Viridiplantae > Streptophyta > Magnoliopsida > Malpighiales > Erythroxylaceae > Erythroxylum > Erythroxylum novogranatense. Next base: position 77,085,130 of record CM057230.1, on the reverse strand, counting down.
ATACAAACCAATCCATATATATATATATATTCTTTCAAATGGCAGCAATCCCACTCCTATATATCTAGTCATTCTCAAACTATAAAACAACACATTCCTCCTAACTTTTGTCAAATCCAAACCATATAACAATACATTGATATAAAACATATACAAATTGCACAAAAATACATTAAAACTTAAAACTCTTGCATTTACATGAAAGTCAAAAGTTATTACAAAATTTTAGAGGGTATTTAGGCCCTAATACATTAAGAGTATCAAAATGTCAAAATATAAGTCATTTCTCCAAAATACAATCTATAGCCTTGTTTTCTAAAAGATGCCTTCAAAAGCAAAAATGGTCAGGAGTAATGCCTCAATCCGGTGCCTTTACTCATTTTCTCGCTCGTCACCTGTGGAGGGGAAAATGAGGGGTGAGCTCGACGGCTCAGTGGGTAATAGCTTAATAATCAAGCAATAAGCAAAAGCATTCTTTATTCATTCATTTTCAAAGCAAAACTCATATTGATAAAACTTTTCCAATTTAACAAAACTCTTCATAAATTCATTTCATCAAAGTATTCAAACATCAAAGTATCACATAAGCACAGAGAAAGTGGTTCGAGTGGATCCAAAACGGAACGTACTACACATTCCCACGAAACGGTCATGTGTAGCCGTGAACTTATGGGAGTCCGTGAGGAGCTCCAATGCCACTAGCGGGCAGGCAAGAGAAGCCTATAATTAGACAGGTGCACCTGACTCTTAAGGGACCACCACAAACCCAAAGAAAGCATGCATATCACATAAATTACACACTTCATGATTATTAGCCTCAAATGGCAAATTCACTTTCTCATAATCGTTGAAATCATGACAAACCATTTTACACATATTTTCACAAAGTCTTTACATACAAAAACATTTCATAAAAGTTTAAACCATCACAAATAGCAATTCATTTAAAATTGGGAAACCATAGGAAAGTATTAAATGACATTCATTTCAAAGCAATTAAGTAGCTTATTAACTCAATTAATAAAATATCACCCACCTTAATTCCTTTAGCTTTGAGTTTGGTCAATTTGCCTTTCCTCAATCTCCAATTGCCTCACTTGACCTTCATCAAACACAAATCATCCCATATAACATGAGATATCAAAATTGGAATTTCTAAGGAAAGAAAAGCATGAATTTAAACCTATATAACCTTACCCATAACTTTCCTAAGATATTAACACCAAAACCCATCTATAATACCAAAAGATTTTCATACTCTTACCTTAGAAATGATACCCACGAATTTCTCTCTCTTCTTGGATTTAATGGAAGCTTAATCCTTCCCTTTTCGTGTTCTTCTTAAGGAACCCTTATAATCACCTCTTTAAGGCAAGAAAATCACAAGGCCTAACCTCTTTTCTTCTTCTTCTTCTTTTTCTTCTCTCCAACGAAAATCCCCTTCTTTCCTTTCTCCTTGAAATTTCGTAAGCCACTCTCTTAAGGGCTTAGCTCATTTGCTTCTTACTTAAAACCTAGCCTAAAACTACGTAGTTTTACTAAGCTCTCTTAAAACAAGCAAATTTTTGTCTCTTCTCCTCACACATACGGCTACACCTCACTTGCTTCTTTACTTTTTGTTTTAAAGATACTAAAAGACCAAAGAGCCCCTCCTTATTAGCCTTATACTTAGGAACATATGAAAACTTCCTAAATTACCCCCAAACCTTCTTATTCTTTTTAATATCTAACAACATACACCACTCTAATTTAAACTTAAATCCTCCATTTTATTCATTAACTTAAGCAATATAAACCTCAAATTCATTCTAACTAAAAGGAATTTGGCAAATCTAAACCTCAAAATAAATTTAACATGCTTATTAATAAGAAAGGGGAAATCGGGGCCCAACATTAATGGTTTTAAAATTGAATGAGTGAAATGCCGCCTAGAAAAAGGACTCGAGGAGCTCTGACTTGATCTGGCTCTCGCCAAGGGAGCAAGGATGAATCGTATGTCCTACAAGATGCGGGGACATATTCTGCTCCAGTTTCTGAGGCACCTAGTGTGCAACATGAGGAGCCTCCACCGCCTCCTCCGATGCCTCAAATGGATCCGCAATTCTTTCAAGCCTTTTCCCAGGCTTTCACCTATGCTATGGGCCAAGGGTCACGAGTGCCAATGCCAGCTCCAATAGATCGGAGTGGACAGTATGATAAGCTCCACAAGTATGGGACTGTTGATTTCAATGGGACTACTAACCCTGAGGAGGTAGAAGCACGGTTGAAGAGGACTGAGAGGGTCCTGATTTAGATAAAATGTACTAACAAGGAGAAGCTGGACTATGCAGTCAGCTTGTTGCAAGGGGATGCGCTCCACTGGTAGAAATCAGTGCCCCACAGTCAAGTTATGCCTCCAGAACTGACATGGAGGAACTTTCTGGAAGCTTTCCGGAGGAAGTACTTCTCACGAGTCTATATCCAAGAGAAGGCCAGAGAATTTCTAAATCTCACACAGAGGGAAATGAGTGTGAGTGAGTATGAGCTGAAGTTCACCCAGCTGTCTCGGTATGCGGTCAATATTGTGGAAAATGAAGAGGACAAATGCTGCAAGTTTGAGGGCGGACTTCATCTTGGGATCAAGGAGAAGGTGCTGATCCACAATTTCTATGACTACCAGCAGCTGGTAGATGCCACACTCCAGGCTGAAAAATTGGAGAATATCAAGTCTGAAGTGAACAAGAAGAGGAAGAATCGTGAGCAGTCTTCCAAGAGGGGGATGAGTACTGTTGGAACCCCTCCCCGGTGAGTCGCGTGTCCGACGTCCTACGTGACATCTGGACGCGCATCTCACGAGGGAGGAATTCCTCACCACGAAAGGAACCTCAAATCGAACTCAATTTAACGTAATCCGAACAAAACTTAATAAATTCAACATAATTATGCTCCAATAAAAAAATGATTTACTTAGGGCCCATAACTAATCTCGATTCCTAAGCTAAAATGAAAGCTCATATCTCTAGGTCAATTAGAAATAGAAATCGCCTCAATCGGATCTCTATAGCTCACAAAAATGCCCAAAAATGGAATTTCATTCAAAACTATCACGTACTTAACTCTCTTTAATAATATCCGTAAAGTCTGACCAAAACCCGACACTCTGATGCCACTAGCGGGCAGGCGGGAGAAGCCTATGGGTAGACAGGTGCACCTGACTCAGATGGGATCACCACAAACCCAAAGAAAGCACATAATTCACACATTCGAAATTATTAGCCGTAACTGGCGTTTACAAATTTACTTTCGCATAATTAGGCCAAACTGGCAAATCTTTTTCCGAAATCACACATTCGAGTCTTTTTCACATAACGAAACATTATACAAATGATTTCTCACATAATTCACAATCAAAGAACATCACATACAAGTAAAAAACATAACAAAGAGTAGTTCATACAAACATTCTAAGTCATTAGAAAACATCAATTTGCCAAAATCACATAATCAATCTTTCTCACTTATCAAATCATTTCGCCAACATTTCCATCATAAATTTACATTCAAGAAACATCACGTACAAGTTTAAATCCTCACAAAGAAATATTAATACAAACTTCTTAAATCATTGGAAAGCATGAATTTGCATTTATTATAAAAACGTTAAATTGCCTATTAACTCAATTATTAAGGAATCACCCACCTTAATTCCTTTAGCTCTAGGATTGGTCAATTTGCCTTTCTTCTACCTCCAAATGCCTCCTTTCACCTTAATCAAACACAATAATCCCAAAAGCATAAGAGATAGCAAAATTCATAATCCTTAGGAAAAGGAAACATGAATTAACACCTACCTAACCTTACTCATACCTTAACTAAGCTATTTAAACCCAAAACCCATCAAGAAACTTCAAGAATTTCGAAATTTCCCTTACCTATATGAAACCCACGAAATTCTCTTCTTGCTTCTATTGGAAGATTCATCCTTCCTTTCCACCTTCTTCTTGAATAAAACTCTTAAACCCTCCTTTTTCAAGCATAAAAGCCTAAGCTCTTACTTCTCTTCTTCTTCTGCTTCTTCTTCTTCAACCAAAAACTCCTTCTCTTTTTCTCCTTTCTCTTGTAAGTTTCGTGTGTTTCTATTATAACCTAAGATAACTTTGCTTCTTACACTTTAAAAAACCTAAGCTCCCATCCAAAAACTTTCATTTAGTTCTTCCTTTCCTTGCCATTTTCGTTTCCTTCTTCATGTTTTAAGACTACATCATCAAACATTTCCTTCTTTTCTCCTTTAATTTCACTTATATGGACCCTAGCCCAAATGCTCCCTTTCTTCTTCATTTAAATGATATTTAAAAGGGCAAAAAGCCCACTTTATTAACCTAAAGCCTTAAACACATATATGATCTTCCTATCATGCCCTTATTCCATCTTAATCTTTTTCATTTCTAAAAACTTATCAAACTCCAATTTTAACTAAATACCTCCAATTAAATTCTATTAATCCCAAATTAATTCTAACTAAAAGGAAATTAGTAAACTAATCCTCAAAATACATAAAACATGCTTAATGCGAATCGGGGCCCAACATTTCTCCCCCCTTAAAAGAATTTCGTCCTCGAAATTCTTATCAGATTTATTAGGGGTGCAGGATGCTCCTCCGTTTCTCATTTAGCTTCTTCACTCGAAAACTTTCTTTCAAATGATAGTATTCAGTAAACTCACTCGGTCATTCAATTTGTGGTTGGTCATTCACTTTCTTAACTAATTCCCCCTAACGCTTCAGGTCTCTCACAATTTTCACTTCCTGTGTCGATAACACCCAAATATTATCACATCCATATTTTCTTAACATACTCACGTATATCATATTTTGAATCTAATTCATCTTTTGTCAGTAGCACTAACTCAAAATAATTCCATACGACCCAATTCATAGCGGCTTAGCGAATTCTTTTTCCTATCGTGAGCACACCTTAGTAAGGTAATACTTTCCGAGACAATTTAGCTTTCACTTACTGATTCACATCACTTTAGTCTCTGTTCATGTAACTCTTATGTCAATCTCCCGTATTTCATATCTTATACTGATTGACTTCACCTACCTCTCCAATCGATTTGACATTCAATCATTTTTAGGCCTTACTTAACATAATACAAAAGCGATGGCTCTTTCTATTACCTAACTCCTTATACAGTATTCTATTGAAAATACTATGCCAACAATTGTGATGCTTAAGGTCAAATAGAACTATACATTGATCTTATATTCCTACAACTCTAAACTATAAACTTTAAGCACATCTCCGACAGTTAAAACCGTCGACAATTCAATCTTTCAGTCACTTGACATATTTCTTCTAGGCTGTATAGCTTAAATCGCCATTTGTACTTTTCTCACAGTCTCTTTGCTTACCCATCTTTGCCAGTACGCATACTTCTTATCTCGATCTCCCTTTATCATTTTTCCTACTCGCACTTAAAATTCATACTCATTTCTAATTTCTTAGTAAAATTTACAAGTTCTGAATCTTCAATTTGGTCTTGGTTTATATGAACTGATCTAAACTTTCAGTGACTAATCATTTTGCCAAAAATTCAATTCCACATGTTACACTCTTTACTGCACTAGATTTGATAACCTCAATATCCAAATTTATGAGACACTGCTATTAAATTCTCTATTTAATGCATCCAATCATAACATTAGCTTTACCAGTATAGTACTTACTTATATAATCATAATCCTTCGAATAATTCTATCTATTACCTCAGTCTCATATTCAATTCTTTCAACTTAAGCATCGTTATTAATTTTTCATACTTCTTATTTCACTCACCCTATATCCTTCTTCTCATTCAAACTTGAAACTCAGATCTGTTTTAAATCTCACTATCTCTTAATCCTTAATTTGAGGTAAACCAAACCCTCTATTCTATACTTTCTTTTGTATTAGTTCTGATAACCTTAAAATCAAATTTCTACCTAAGTTATCTGATATTCCACTTAGCTTCACTTGGACTTTCTCGCTAGAACAATCATAGCCTTTCGATATTTATATCAATCTCCTGAGTCTCATAATTAATTCTCCCAATTCATTGATTGCCTTAAACTTTTTCGATTTGTACTTGCATATGTATATTTAAGATATTCCTGTACATATACTATCTTCAAACCTTCAAAATAATCATTAATATAGCAGTTCTTAATCATGTATCAAATGATCAACTCATAAGTCTTCAGTTGTCTTCATACATATAAAATCACTTTTTACGCTACGTTGGATTTCAGCCAAATATCTTGTACAACGTCAGTACATACTATAAAATTTCCAAATCTATATGATATAACTTACCTCGACATAGTTCCTTCAAAATTCTCTTTACTTACGTTACTCATACGCTTTACACATTTTCTCCATGTATTCAAACTATTTTTCTCAATTATTCGACTATCTTTAATACACCATCAAATCTTGAATCTTTTTAGTCTCGAATACCATAGTGCTATTGGGCATTTGTTAACTCAAGCATTTATTAACACATTTCATGTGCCTCCTGATTAGCTCTCGTGATTTCTTAAATAACTGATTCCTTAATGAGGTGCATTGTCTCACTTTCTTTTCAATTTCCTATTTACTTCCTTCCTCGAATGCTTGAATTTCCTCATATCTCTCTTGGACTTATTCTCATGTTTGCTCATTCATACTAATTTCTTCATTCATTGTCATTTATTTGCAAACTTAAATTCTTCATTTGAATACCTTCATCAAGTCGGATTGACATCTCTCGAACATACTTTCACATAATATAACTTGAACGTACTTATTCCTCATACTAGCAAAGTCGTGTCTCCATAAAGTCAAAATCCACTCATACTACCCTTTACATCAAACAAAAGTACATACCTTTTTCAGTAACATATTTCACCTCCCTGCGTGATGCTCTGTTAGGGAGTGTCCTAACTTTCAAATCAATACATATTCCTTCATGATCAGTTCTTCCATTGATCATCTTTAATATAAACTACCTGATCTGCTTATTCTAACTTAACAAAATTTTCTTCAAAAGAGGGTTTCTTGCTACCATCATCTATACTCTTTATGCAATCTTGATCAATCACCTATTATCATCTATTCTTAATACCGCAGGAAGAACAATTCCTATCTTCCTCACAAGGTCATAATGTTCAAATCACCCAAAACCCAAAGGAGTAATGAACATACTTAGTGCCGCATATGCTTGGTTGGCGTCATCAAATTCATCCTATTCTGTCCACTTACTAATTCATATTTTTCATGCTTGATACTTTGGTCTCCATTAATCCCAGACAATATTCTTCTCAGATCAATTTATTTCTTATTGTGACATTTGTTTTTTAACAAATCTCAGTCTATTCCCACATGATCATTTTGAGCACCCTCATATGTTACTCTAGTTTACCCTCAAACTTTAGACTATGGGAGTTATGACTAACAAATATCCAAGAAATCTTAAGTTTCTTCCTTTATCATCTCCACATATATATATAACCTACGTGCTTAATATTCTCACTTGTATATGATGATGGGTCATCATATAGATACTCACAATGACAACAATTTAACCTTTATGGCCTTGTACAAATATCACCATCATTCCTATTATCTTCCCATTATCCTTCACATTACATCTACATATATATATACACCATTTATTCAAATTTATAGATGTAAAATCATCACACAATGTACATATCAAACATGTAGCAAATTTCTCAAATCAATCACAAGCAATCAAAGCAACATTTATGAAGTAAGTGAAAACATTTCATTCTCTCGATTCAAAAACAAACTTTTATTTCTTGGTTCGAAAAAGAAAACTTACAGGCTCATTACTCAATTTATAAACTTGCACCCACTTAGGTTCCGATTTCATATTCTTAAGACCATAAGAATCTTTGTTTTCAATACATTCCACTTGTTCACTTTAAGCTCAACTTTTCCACTTATATCCTTGTCTTCCTCAGACAAGCCATGTTCATATATTTACATCTAGATCACATTCGGGGATATATCACCATAACGCCATACACTGCATCCCCCCCACTTCAATTACATCGAATCATTTTCTGTCATATTACCCATATGCTCTTTCGCATTCTATTTCTCCAATGACAATTATCATTTTGCTCACTACTTCTATCAGCCTAAACTTTTAGCAATTGCTTATTTGAGTAACTTAAACACATGCGCCCATGTAAGGTCTCAATTCTGGCGCTCTGATACCATAAGTGTTGGAACCCCTCCCTGGTGAGTCGCGTGTCCGATGTCCTACGTGACATTTGGGCGCGTATCTCACGAGGGAGGAATTCTTCACCATGAAAGGAACCTCAAATCGAACTTAATTTAACGTCATCCGAGCAAAACTTAATAAATTCAACATAATTATCCTCTAATAAAAAAATCATTTACTTAGGGCCCATAACTAATTCCGATTCCTAAGCTAAAATGAAAGTCCATATCTCTAGGTCAATTAGAAACAGAAATCGCCTCAATCGGATCTCTATAGCTCACAAAAAAGCCCAAAAACGAAATTTCATTCAAAACTATCACGTACTTAACTCTCTTTAATAATATTCGTAAAGTCCGACCAAAACTCGACACTCTTATTTTACCAAAAAATAAGGTATAAAATTTTTTTAAAAAACCAACGCTTCGAAAACCGAGTGAATCCGAGGCCAAACGAAAAAGTTACAAGCAAAAGAGTGAGAGGAGGACATTCAGAGATTAGGCGTGGGCACGTCTAAGAGATTTAGAGACTAGACATGGCCACGTCTAAGGATAAAGTCTGGATTTGCAAGAAAATTTCAGAATTTACAAACATCATAACTTTTGTTCCCGAAGTCCAAAATTCATAAATTTGGTATCAATAAAAAGGTAAAAGGAAACTCTACAACTTCCAAGAAGGATTGAAAAACTAGTTTGGCCATTTAGGGGGGTTAAAATTTGCTTTAAAGTTGTTGCCACTAAAAATGTCAATTTCCCTACACAATACCAAGAATTTGAGAATTCATATCTTGTAGCACACAAGTCTAAAAATGACACATTCTACCTCATTGGAAAGATAAGAAGATTACCTACAAGTTTAATGAAGGAAACAAAAATCATTTCAATCATTTAAAGGGGTAAAAACTCTATCAAAGTTTCAGCCTAAGTGAAAATCAATGGAACAGTAATTTAGCTTAATGAACAGTAACTGTCAACATTCCCAAACTCATATCTTTTTATTCCTAACTCCAATAATTGCAAATGATATCTCATCGGAAAGGGGAAAATATAATCTACATGTTCTATGAAGGATGGAAAAACCAAAACAAGCTCTAAAGGGGTGAAAAACCCTCCCAAAGGTTCTGTCAAAAATTGCCAAATGAACAGTAACTGAACTAAGTCTAATTCCCATAACTTTTTACTCCTAACTCGAAATAGGGCATGGAATACCTCAATAGAAAGAAGAAAGGATTATCTACAAGTTTCATGAAGGGATCAAAAATCAATTCAATCATTTAAAGGGTTAAAATCCCTCTCAAAGTTACTGCCTGTATAAATCCAATAAAACAGTAACTCAATTCAAATGAATAGTAACTGTCATCTTCTCAACCTCATAACTTCTTTATCCTAAGTCTAAATTTGACCAATTATACCTCATTTTAAATATATAAAGACAATATACATTTTTCATGAAGAAAGAAAAAATCAAATCTGTCTCTAAGAGGGTCACAAACCCCTCCAAAGATTCTACAAAATTTAGTGGATAACAACAGTAGCTGAAATCTTTCAGCTCTCATAACTTTTTCATCTTAAGCTCAAATGTGACAAACTTTATGTCATTGGAAAGATCTAATCATGCACTACAATCTTCAAGAAGGCATCTCACTGAAAATATTACTCTAAAATACTCTAAAACTCAAAACAATTTGCTGTCCAATTTGGGAAAAATTGGACAGCACTTCCCCTAAAAATGCTCTAGCCAAAATCTTTAATCCCACTCAACAACCTGCATAAAAACTCACTTTCCAATCTTCCACAACTCAAACCAATCTAAATATATATCCTCAAATGGCAGCAACCACACTCTTAGGATTCTAATTATTCTCAAACATAAAGCAACCTCAATCTTCCTTTGCTAATCATTGTAAAGCATACAACAATACATTTTGATCAATACACACAAAATACATTAAAACCCAATTCTTTTTGCGTTTACAAGGAGGATATATATTATACAAGGCTTTATAGGGCATTTTAGCCTGAATACATCGAAAGTAGCAAAATCTAAAATACAAAGAAAACCATTTCTCCACAATGCAACCTAAAGCATTGTTTTCTTAAATACAACTTCAAAAGCAAAATGCATCGGAGTCGTCTCAATCCCGATGCGGTGACTCGGTTTCTCACTCGATGCCTGTGGAGGGGAAGATGGGGTGTGAGCACGACGGCTCAGTGGGTAACAACTTAATAATCAAGTAATAAGCAAAACATTCTTTATTTATTCATTCTCAAAGCAACATTCGCGTTGATAAAAACCTTTCAAATTTATCAAAGTCAATTTACATTGATCAAAACACTTTCAATTCATCAAAACCTCTTGTAAAACTCATTTCATCAAACCAATTACACATCAAATATCACATAAGCACAGAGAAAGTGGTTCGAGTGGATCCGAAACGGAACGTACTACACATTCCCGCAAAGCGGTCATGTATAGTCGTGACTGATGGGAGTCCTTGAGAGGAACTCCGATGCCACTAGCGGGCAGGCGGGAGAAGCCTATGGGTAGATAGGTGCACCTGACTCAGATGGGATCACCACAAACCCAAAGAAAGCACATAATTCACACAATTCGAAATTATTAGCCGTAACTGGCCTTTACAAATTCACTTTCGCATAATTAGGCCAAACTGGCAAATCTTTTTCCGAAATCACACATTCAAGTCTTTTTCACATGACGAAACATTATACAAATGATTTCTCACATAATTCACAATCAAAGAACATCACATACAAGTGAAAAACATAACAAAGAGTAGTTCATACAAACATTCTAAGTCATTAGAAAACATCAATTTGCCAAAATCACATAATCAATCTTTCTCACTTATCAAATCATTTCGCCAACATTTCCATCATAAATTTACATTCAAGAAACATCACGTACAAGTTTAAATCCTCACAAAGAAATATTAATACAAACTTCTTAAATCATTGGAAAGCATGAATTTACATTTATTATAAAAACGTTAAATTGCCTATTAACTCAATTATTAAGGAATCACCCACCTTAATTCCTTTAGCTCTAGGATTGGTCAATTTGCCTTTCTTCTAACTCCAAATGCCTCCTTTCACCTTAATCAAACACAATAACCCCAAAAGCATACGAGATAGCAAAATTCATAATCCTTAGGAAAAGGAAACATGAATTAACACCTACCTAACCTTACTCATACCTTAACTAAGCTATTTAAACCCAAAACCCATCAAGAAACTTCAAGAATTTCGAAATTTCCCTTACCTATATGAAACCCACGAAATTCTCTTCTTGCTTCTATTGGAAGATTCATCCTTCCTTTCCACCTTCTTCTTGAATAAAACTCTTAAACCCTCCTTTTTCAAGCATAAAAGCCTAAGCTCTTACTTCTCTTCTTCTTCTTCTTTTTCTTCTTCTTCAACCGAAAACTCCTTCTCTTTTTCTCCTTTCTCTTGTAAGTTTCGTGTGTTTCTATTATAACCTAAGATAACTTTGCTACTTACACTTTAAAAAAACCTAAGCTCCCATCCAAAAACTACGTAGTTTCATTTAGTTCTTCCTTTCCTTGCCATTTTCGTTTCCTTCTTCATGCTTTAAGACTACATCATCAAACATTTCCTTCTTTTCTCCTTCAATTTCACTTATATGGACCCTAGCCCAAATGCTTCCTTTCTTCTTCATTTAAATGATATTTAAAAGGGCAAAAAGACCACTTTATTAACCTAAAGCCTTAAACACATATATGATCTTCCTATCATGCCCTTATTCCATCTTAATCTTTTTCATTTCTAAAAACTTATCAAACTCCAATTTTAACTAAATACCTCCAATTAAATTCTATTAATCCCAAATTAATTCTAACTAAAAGGAAATTAGTAAACTAATCCTCAAAATACATAAAACATGCTTAATGCGAATCGGGGCCCAACAAGTACTCCGACGTCTGAGAGGAGTACAAGGACTTATCATACGTAGAGTGAAGTGGGAAGTAGTGGTCCTGCCAAGAGCAAGCAATCTAGAGCAGTTTCAGTGCAAGTCTCAAGTGTGGTAGGCACAGGAAGGATGGAAAAAAGCAGATACACGAACCCCCAATGTGAGCATTGTGGGAAACTTCATAAAGGAGAGTGTTTCAAGCTACTTGGAGTTTGCTTTCGATGCGGTGAGAAGGGGCACATGATCAGGGACTGTCCCCAGGTAGTAAGGAAAGAGGAGTCAGAGTCGCAAGCCCCAAGAAGAGTAGAAACAGTGGGACCCAAGTCAGTCACAGGGATGGGCAGTTATGGAGCTTCAAGGAAGGCTAATCCTCCAGGGAGGCCAAGGGGCCAAGGTCAGGCATAAGCTAGGGTATTTGCCATAACTCGAGAGGAAGCTGCAGCTACTCCTGAGGTTGTCACTGGTATGGCTCAGTTATTCAATTCTGCAGTATTTGTATTAATTGATTCTGGTTTGACGCATTCTTTTGTTTCTACAAGTATGACTTTACATGCTGTGAATTCAATGCCTTTGAGTAGTCCTTTGCTTGTTAGTACACCTCTAGGGAGGAATGTGATAATCAGTCGAGTGTATAGAGACTGTGAATTGATTATTAAGGGTGCCAAATTAGTGGTAGACTTGTTGCCTCTAGAGCTGAAGGGTCTAGATGTAACATCCCGTTACCGATGCGATGAGCATATTGGCACGGGTAGTGTCGTGATTGCATATTTAGTGATCGAGTGTTTTGTGGCCTTTGAGATAGATCATTTTGCACATGCATATACATAGTGACATGCATTCATGATTGTTCCAGCATTTAAATTGTGATTATGAGTTGAATTGTGAATTTTGAGATAATTGAGTTAGATTTGATTTTAAAGTGAAATTAGGGATAATTCGAGTGGAATAGTGGAATTAGAGTGAGAATTGAATTTTAGAAAATTAGAAATTGAAAATTGAGTATGAGATCGAGTGTTTTATATTTTTGAGGAATTATGAGAATTTTTCTGGAATTTTTAGAGTTATGTGTTCGGACCGGGAAAATGACTTAGAGACTGATGATTGTGATTCCGGTTTCGAAAGTGAGTGGTAAATGGCTTGGAAAATTTAAATTTGTGAGTTTAAGAATTATTGTGAAGAGCCATTGAAATTTAGAGACTAAGATTGAATGAATTTGAGGACTTGTAGATTTTGGGTCTCGGTTGAAATCAACCCTTTTTAATGTTCTTAGTTCAAATCCTCTTGGTTTTAACTTTGTAAAAACCTAAGGCAATTTCTTCTTCCTCCCGTCGACGATCTCACTTTTCCTCCTTGGAGATTTTGTGGTTTGTTCCTTATTGAGAAAGCCTTGTTTGTGATTGAGAGTTGATGATGTTTTCGTTTGGGTTGAGAGTGAAATCAGTGGGAGTTTGAGCTGGAGGATCTCGGACGTTTACGATTTTTAGGGCTTCGATCGAATCTGTGATTTGGTAAGTTTATTGTGTTTTAATGTTGTATTTATGGCATTTATGGTATTTAATGTGTTAGCTGGGGTAGTTGAATGTGTTTTATAGAGGTTTTAAGAGTATTAATGGTGGAAATGACGATCGGAGAAGACGATTGGGTTGCACGTCATGACGCCTCGTAAAGGGCCACGCCATGGCGAAAAAAGGTGTGTTACGCGGCATGAGCGCATTGAGACGTCGCTGCGAGCAAGCAATTTAGATGCCGCGACGAGTGATTGCTAGGCGTCGCAGCGAGGCGCAGAAGAGTTCTTCCCATGATTTAACGTTCCCACACTGCCATGCGTCTCTTTGTCTTGCGCAAGGCGAAAATGAGGTCATGACGAGGACAGAAATTTTAGAGAAATTGAATTGGTTTTTAGGGTATATCTTTTAGTGTAGACCTCCAATTGGGGTAATTCTGGAGTTGTTATGATCTAAAGAAAGAGGTCTTTGAGTGAGGTAAATTATAAGAGTTCGAAATTAAATTAGCGAGTTCTCAATCATAGAAAAAGAGCTGATTCTGGTTCCTTAAGTGACCTAAGAGTTATGTTTTATCAATTGGAGTATAATTAGAGTTTAAATGAGATATTTGTGAAATTTATGGATGTTATTGACCTAGTGAGTAGTGAATTTTAGTTGTGAATCGAGAGATAGCGAAATGGGACTAAAGCGCTGGAAAATCATGATCATGCATCATATAATTTTAAATGTGAGACATGTGCATTAGTGAATCTTATTGATTGAGCATATAGTGATGAGAATGTGTTTGTATTGTTATAGAGGCACCGTTGGATCGACTATCCACGGATATTGCTGGTACTTCCAGGCAGTAGCTCGGAAGTTACAGGTGAGTAACCTAGTTGGTTCCTCGATCTTTGTGTGATAATCTGTGCTGTGAATGTGTGAATCAATTGTCAATATGAGTGATACAAATGTGAGATAAATGTGCTACAAATATGAATAAGTGTTATGATTGTGAGTGATTGTACTGAATGTGTTGCTAATGTGAATACTTATGATTATGAATCAGTGTATAGTATTACGAGTAAGTGTTCTGATCATGACAAGTGAGTGAAGTGATAATATATGTGCTAGTGACTGTGCAAGTGTTAGTGCAAGCTAGGCATGATTATAAGAGGTAATTAAACAGTTGTGACTGAAGCATTCAGTGTGCAGAGCTTTAAGCTCGAATATCAGTGAATAGGCCTAAGGCCAAAAGGGGGAATAGTGCATACTCAGAGGGCTCTCCTATCCCTAAAGTGAGTGGGCAGTAGTGCATACCCAAAGGGCTCTCCTACTTGCCGAAATTGTGATCATTGTGAAAAGTGCCCGAATTGGGAAAGTGTAACGCTCAGTCACAACAATGACATAAAATGAGAAATTGCATACATTATGCATCTGAATGTAGTGAAATCGAGAATGCGTGTGATGTATGACAATTGTGAAGTGATATGTCTGAGTTATGTTATCGTATAAATATGTAAATTGTGTACAGTGTTCTAAATTGCGTTAAAGTGTACTATGCGATATATTATGTGTATATGCATGAGTTGGGTGAACCATCGATGATGGTTTCTCACTGAGTTCGCAAACTCACCCAACATTGCTAATATTTTTCAGGGCAGCGTTAATAGGTTTCTAGCTCCCGAGATAGACGCGTTTTCCCATGTGCGAAGTTCTTGGTCAAGTGAAGCGATGGCACATGTGTCGGTCACCGGGTGACTTTTGAGGATGACCTAGTATAGACGTTTTTATCAGTTTCCTTTTTGGGTTATTGTATTGAGACTTTAGGGGACTGATAGACTTGTCTATAATTTGGATTGATATTATGCTATGAGATTGGAGTTTTAAATTCTAGTGATTTGCTTATTGCGGTTTAATTATACTGATGCCATGCGAGTATTTAGTGATAGTTGCGAGCGGAAGCACTTCCTTGCTGTGGGATATGCGTCGGTACGACCCACGGGCGTCCCGGTGTATACCCTATGGTGAGGGGGCGCTACATTAGGTGGTATCAGAGCATGGTTTGGCATCTTTGGGGCATAGTGTATTTTAGGCTTGAATTTCAGTGAGAAAAGCATAAATTGATCAGATTCTTGTTGATTGTAGGTCATCTGTTCTTGGAGAGCAAGTGGATCAACTAGCTGACCTAGGATCCGTGGGAGCTAGTAGAGAGTCCCCTGTGCCTCATTCTGATGAGTTGCCTCCCAGAGTTCCCGTAAGACGGGAGAGGAGGTATGATAGGCTGCGTGGCGTGGAGCGGTTGACTTCTATGGCAAGACCGACCTCGCAGAGGCCGAGGGATGGTTAGAGAGGATCGAGAGAGTCCTCGATCAGATGGACTGCGACTCTGAGGAGCGCTTTGACTATCTGATGTCTTTGCTTGTGGTTCGGTTTTTCAATGGTGGAAGACTGTTCCGGGCAGTTCTTCCAGGCCCTGCATGTTGACTTGGGATGATTTTCTGAGGGCATTCAAGGATAATTTCATGCCCAAGGTGTATTTAGAGATGAAGATGCAGGAGTTTCTTGAGCTGAGACAGGGGTTGATGTCAGTGGCAGACTATGAGGTCAGGTTCAATGAGCTGTCGGCTTATGCGTCTGCTTTGATTGCTTCAGAGTCTGACAGGTGTCGGAGGTTTGAGGGCGGACTCAATATGGAGATCCGTACCAGATTGGCCCGATCAGATATGGGTACATTTATTGAGCTGAGGGCAGCAGCTGTGAGGATTGAGCAGTTGTTGAGGCAGAGTCAGCCTGAGGCTGGATCGGGACCCAGGGGCAAGAGGCCCAGTGATAGTCAGGGCAGTGCTAGTAGAGGGTTCAGCAAGCGTCAGAGCAGGACCTTCAGGTCGTCTGGGGGAGGTAGTCAGTCCAGATTTGGGCAGAGGGGCATATTTGTTCAGTCTAGTGGTGGCTGTAGCGGTGCTAGAGGTTCAGGTTAGATGATCCCGCTATGTGAGTATTGTGAGAGGAGACACAGTGGGGAGTGTTGGAGGTTTACCGGAGCGTGTCTCAAGTGTGGTTCCATGGACCATCAGCTCCGAGAGTGTCCTTTTACTGTAGAGGCCCAGTCCACTACGACTGGTAGATTAGGCAGTACTACCTCGGTGCAGCAGAGCCGTGGAGGTGGATCTGGTTGGAGAGGCCGAGGTCGAGGCCGAGGCCGAGCTGAGGGATCTGTAGTGAGGTCTGAGGGACAGAGTAGCAGGCAGCAGTCCCAGGCTAGAGTCTATGCTATGACTCGGCAGGAGGCTCAGGAGTCTCCAGATGTTGTTGCGGGTATGCTTCTGATTTCTAGTTTTGAAGCATATGCATTGATGGATCCTGGATCCACTCATTCTTTCATTGCACCGCATGTGGCATGTAGACTGCATAGTGATAGGGAGAGACTGCAGTGTGGGTTGTAGGTGAGTACGCCTTTGGGTAGTACTACTGCCTTGGGTGAGGTCTGCAAGGGGTGCCCGATAGTGATTGATCAGGCAGAGTTGAGTGCAGACCTGATAGTTTTGCCCCTGAGAGAGATTGATCTGATTCTAGGGATGGGTCGCCATCTGCGATAGGAACGTGATGGATTGTTATACCAAGGAGATCGTGTTAGATTCTCCTGGTCAGCCTAGAGTTATTTTTCGAGGTGTTAGTCAGGCAGTGCTAGCTAGGATGATTTCCTTTCTGAGTGCTTTGAGATTGATGTGTAGTAGTTGTGAGGCGTATTTGGCTCATGTGGTGGACACCAGGATTGAGTAGAGGTTGCAAGATATTCCCGTGATTAGGGAATTTTCGGATGTGTTCCCCGATGAGTTACCGGGTTTGCCACCGGATCGGGAGACGGAGTTTGGGATTGACCTCGTTCCATGTACCGCTCCTATATCTATACCTCCATATAGGATGGCACCGGTGGAACTGAGGGAGCTTAAGGCTCAGTTGCAGGAGTTGTTGGATAAGGGGTTTATTAGACCCAATGTTTCACCGTGGGGAGCTCCAGTGTTATTCGTGAAGAAGAAGGATGGAACTTTGAGGCTATGCATCGATTATAGGCAACTCAATCGGGTTACTGTCAAGAATAAGTACCCACTGCCTAGGATCGATGATCTATTTGATCAGTTGCAGGGAGCTCAAGTGTTTACTAAGTTGGATTTGAGATCTGGGTATTATCAGTTGAGGATAGCGGAGGCCGATGTGCCTAAGGGTGCTTTCAGGAGCAGGTATGGGCATTTTGAGTTCTTAGTGATGCCGTTTGGGTTGTCCAATGCCCCGGAAGCCTTCATGGCCTTGATGAATAAGGTCTTTCAGCCCTACCTTGATCAGTTTGTGATTGTGTTCATTGACGATATTTTAGTGTATTCGAGGAGTAAACAGGAGCATGCGGAGCATCTGAGGATTGTGTTGCGGATTATGAGAGAGAGACAGCTGTATGCCAAATTCACAAAATGTGAATTTTGGCTTGATGAGGTTGTGTTCTTAGGACACATTGTGTCTGGTGAGGGTATCCGGGTAGATCCTCACAAGATTGAGGCAGTGAGGAGTTGGGAGATTCCGAGGAATGTGTCAGAGTTGAGGAGTTTTCTCGAATTGGCAGGTTATTACCGGAGGTTTATCGAGGGGTTTTCAGTGATCTCAGCCCCTTTGACAAAACTTCTGAGGAAGAATGTGGCTTTTAGATGGACTGATGAGTGTCAGAGGAACTTTGAGGAGCTTAGGCATCGATTGACTACGGCACCAGTGTTAGCTTTGCCGTCAGGGTCCGGAGGTTTCGAGGTATTCAGTGATGCTTCGCAGCAGGGTTTAGGTTGTGTTTTGATGCAACATGGAAAAGTTATAGCGTATGCCTCGAGACAGTTGAGGCCTCATGAGAGGAATTATCCAGTGCATGATTTAGAGTTGGCCGCAGTAGTGTTTGCCCTGAAGATCTGGAGGCATTATTTGTATGGAGAGACGTTCCAGATCTTCACAGATCATAAGAGTCTGAGATATCTGTTGAGTCAGAGAGAGTTGAATCTGAGACAGAGGAGATGGATTGAGCTGTTGAAGGTGTAGCGCCCCCTCACCGTAGGGTACACACCGGGACGCCCGTGGGTCGTTCCGACGCATAGCCCACAGTAAGGAAGTACTACGATCACAAACGATCACTAAACACTCGCATGGCATCTAAAAATAAACCACAACATGCAATTCACTAAAATTTAAGACCACAATATTTCTTTCATTTCACAATATCAATCCAAAATATAGACCAGACTATCAGTCCCCTACAACTATATACAACAATCCAAAAAGGGAAACTGATAAAAACGTCTATACTAGGTCATCCCAAAAATATAAATGTTGCTCCAGCTGACCGACATTGTGATCCATCACGCACTTGATCACGAACTCTCACTGCGCAGAAAACTATCACGAGAACTAGAGTCCCATGAGGCGGTGTCTGAAAAATGTATTGCAATGTTGGGTGAGTTTGCGAACTCAATGAGAAACCATCATCGATGGTTCACCCAACTCATTCATATACACATAATATATCTCATAGATATGTTTTAACACAATTTACAACACTATAAACACTTTACATAATTTACACAGTTACACTATCACATATCTCAGACATATCAATTCACACTTTGCACACATCACACGATTCACAATTTAACTCCGACAAATGCATAATGTATGCAATTTCTCATTTTATGATGTCGTTGTGACTGGCGCCAATGTTCACATTTTGGCAAGTAGGAGAGCCCTCGGGGTATACACTACTGACCCACTCACTTTAGGAATAGGAGAGCCTACGGGTATGCACTATTTCCTTTTGGCCTCAGGCCCATTCACTGATATCGAGCTTAAAGCTCTGATCACTAAGCTCCAGTCACAACTGATTAATTACCACTTATATTCATGCTTAGCATGCACTAACACTTGCACAGTCTCTAACACATTTATATCACTTCGCTCACTTGTCACAATCAAACACTTACGCACAATTATATACACTGATTCTCAATTCACAGCTATTCACATTTATATATCACACTTGATGCAATCACAATCACTTATCACATTTAGCTCATTCACTTCACATTTATATCACTCACTTTTACACTTAATTCACACACATTCACAGCACATTTAATCACATAAAAGTCGAGGAACCAACTAGGTTACTCACTGTAACTTCCGAGCTATTGCCGGAAGTACAAAGAATGTCCGTGGTCCGTCGATCCAACGGCACCTCTATAACAATTCAAATGAATTATCATCACTACTTGCTCAATTAAATCAATTCAACGATGCACATGTCTCAATTCAAACTATATGATGCATGACCATGATTTCCACTCTCTAGTCCAATTTCACTAACTCTCACTTCATCAAGACAATTCACTATTCACTAGGTCCATCTCATTCTCTATTTCATAATTCTCCAATTCATACTCAAATTGGTCACAATCGACAATTCACGATCCTCTAGATATCATTCAACTCTCAATAATCTGCACTTGAAGACTTCTTTCTCTAGTTCACAATGAAACAAGAATGCTCTCAATAGGAGGTCTACACTAAAAGATATGCTCAAAAGACTCAACTAATTCACCTCAAAGATTTCACTCCTCGTCATGACGTTTGACCACTCGTCATGACGCACAAGTTGCTCGTCATGGCGCCTTCCTACGGTTCGTCATGACGCCAAGACCACGCTTCGTCATGACGTCAAATTAAGCTCGTCGCGACGTCCCAAGCAATTCACGCTCACGCCGTCGCGACGTCAAATTAACATTTAATTCATTAAATCATGACGACGCATTTAATGGTTCGTCTTCTCCGATTCTCATTTCCGCCATTAATACTCTTAACTCAACATTAAAACACTCTAACTACCTGATTCCTCACATTTATGCTCATTAATGCAACAATCACAATAAATATCAACCTTAAGCACATTAAAACTTACCAAATCACCGAATCGGACGAAACCCTAAAACCACCAAAATCCACAGCTCTTCCTCTCTTCTTCCTCAACCACGATGATTCTCCACTAACAAGCTAAACATCAGCCTCTCCAACGATCCAGCAAATCTCTAGCCACAAGGAAGAGAAACTAACGAAATCTCCAAGAGGAAGGAACAAAATCGTCGACGGCCACGAAGGAGGAAGAAGAAAATGAAGGAAGATATTTTTATCCCTCATTCAAACCTAACACAAATATATATATAGGGTTTAATTTAAACCTATAAATTACAATCCTCAAATTCAATCAATCTCATTCTCTAAATTCCACTGGCTCATCACAAAAATTCTTAAACGCTTAACTCTAAATTTTCAAGTCGATTGCCACTCACTTTCTAACAGGAATCTAAAATCGCCTCTAAGTCAATTCCACTATCCGAGCTCATATCTCTAAAAATTCTAGAAAATTTCTCATAAATTCACAAAATACAAAACACTCGATTCTATGCTCAAATCTCAATTTTCAACTCCCAAAATTCAATTCACACACTAACTCATTTATACAACTCAATTTCTCTCAAATTCTCAATCAAGTCACAATCCACCGATTTAACTCTTCAATTCTAATTATTCCTCAATTCTCGATAAATCACTCTTCACTCAACTCACAATCTAACTCGAGGACTACTCAATTACACTTATCGCTAATTCTCAATAACTCATATCTCACACAAATTTCACAATTAAATGCTAGAATAATCATGAATGCATGTCACTATATATGCATGTGCAATTAACTCAATTAATCTCATTTATCACTGATGCAAAACTCACTATGCGAGTAATTCAATCATGAATACACTCACTGCTCACTCATCCAAATTACCGATATGCCCATCACACCGGTAACGGGATGTTACAATTCTCCTCTCCTAATTAAAATTTCGTCCCGAAATTTCATACCTGACTGGTTGAACAGATGAGGGTACTGCCTCCTCATGTGCTCCTCAGTCTCCCAAGTTGCTTCCTCTGATGAATGGTTCTTCCATAGGACTTTCACCAATGGAATCACCCTGCTCCTCAATTGCTTGACCCTCGCTCCGATAATCTGCACCGGCTCCTCAACATAACTCATATCACTCGCTATCTCAATCTCATGGGCCGGGATCACATGCGTCGGGTCTGAGCGATATCTTCGGAGCATACTCACATGAAACACATCATGCAACTGGGACATCTCACTAGGCAATCTCAGTCTATAGGCCAACGGTCCAATCCTCTCAGTAATCTCATACGGACCGATATACCGGGGACTCAACTTACCCTACGGCCAAATTCAACACTCCTCTCCAAGGTGACACTTGAGAAACACTCTGTCGCTTACATCAGTACTCCATCTCACGCCGATGTCGATCCACATAACTCTTCATCTATCATGAGTCGCCTTGATGCGACTCAATCACTCTCACTTTACCCATCAGATCTGGATCACTCGGGGCCTCAAGCATCCTCACACTCTCTTCATCCCGGTAAAGAGGTGATCTACACTACCTGCCATACAAGGCCTCATACGGTGCCATCCCAATATCGCTCCGCATCGATTATTATACGCAAACTCAATCGAGCCAATCATGGTCCCAAGCACCTCTGAACTCTAATACCAAGCTCAAAGATATCCTCGTGATCTTGATCGTCCTCTCACTCTGCCCATCTGCTCGAGGATGAAACGTTGTACTAAAGTTCGGCCTCGTACCTAAAGTATTGCGCAGCTCCTCCGTAACCTCAAAGTAAATCTGGGATCCCTATCTGACACTATCGACACCGGAACCCCATGCAGTCGCACAATCTCTGCCACATATTTCTGGGCCAACTGATCGAGCGTATTATTCTCTCGCACTGGCAAGAAGTGAGCCGATTTGGTCAATCGGTCCACTATGACCCAGATCGCATCACACTGTCTCGGCGTCCTAGGCAACCCCATAATAAAATCCATAGCGATCCGCTCCCATTTCCACTCCGGAATGGGCAACGAATGCAATCTCCCAACTGGGGCCTGGTGCTCAGCCTTAACCTGCTGGCACGTCAAACACCGAGAGACGAACTCTGCCACTTGCCTCTTCATACCTGGCCACCAGAAATGCAACTTAAGAGTATTATACATCTTGGTGACACCAGATGCATCGATAGGCAGCCACACGCCTCCTCTAGAATCTCTCGTCTCAACTCATCCACATCAGCACACATAATCTCGACCCATCCAAAGAGTCTCATCTCTCAACTCAAAATCGAACTCGACCACTCTAACTCTATCCATCAATCTCACTAACTTTGGATCCCGACATCGAACTCTCCTGATCCGATCCTGTAACATCGGCCTCACTCTCAGAGTAGCTATCAAGGCTCCATCCTGAGCCAAATCCATCTGCACATTAAGCGCTCTCAATGAATCAAACCGGGCAATCTCTCACTCTGAATCTGAAGCTGGACTGACATGAGATCTCCTACTCAAAGCATCTGCCACCACATTGGCCTTCCCTGGATGATACTCAATCGTGCAGTCATAATCCTTCAACAGCTCAATCCACCTCCTCTATGTCTCAGATTCAACTCTCGCTGACTCAACAGATATCTCAAACTCTTATGATCCGTGAAGATCTGGAACGTCTCACCATACAGATAATGTCTCCAGATCTTCAAAGCAAACACTTCTCGCAGCCCAACTCTAAGTCATGCCTTTGGGTAATTCCTCCTACGAGACCTCAACTGCCTCGAGGCATACGCTATCACTCTACCATGCTGCATCATCACACAACCCAATCCCTGCTGCGAAGCATCACTGAAAACCTCAAATCCTCCGGACCCTGACGGCAAAGCCAACACTGGAGCCGTAGTCAATCGATGCCTAAGCTCCTCAAAGTTCCTCTGACACTCATCTGTCCATCTGAAAACCACATTCTTCCTCAGAAGTTTCGTCAAAGGGGCCGAAATCACCGAAAACCCCTCGACAAACCTCCGGTAATACCCTGCTAGTCCGAGGAAACTCCTCAACTCTGATACGTTCCTCGGAACCTCCCAACTCAAGATCGCCTCAATCTTGTGAGGATCCACCCGGATACCCTCACCGCATACAATATGGCCTAGAAAACGACCTCATCTAGCCAAAATTCACACTTAGTGAATTTGGCAAGCAATACCCTCTCTCATGATCTGCAACACTATCCTCAAATGCTCCGTATGATCCCGCCTACTCCTCGAATACACTAGGATATCATCAATGAACACAATCACAAATTGATCAAGGTAGGCTGAAATACTTTATTCATCAAAGCCACGAAGGTTTGGGGCATTGGTCAACCCAAACGGCATCACTAGAACTCGAAATGCCCATACCTACTTCGAACGCACTCTTAGGCACATCGGCCTCCGCTATCCTCAATCGATAATATCCTCGACCTCAAGTCCAACTTGGTAAACACTCGAGCTCTCGAATCGATCAAATAGATCATCGATCCTAGGCAAGGTACTTATTCTGACAAGACTTGATTGAGTGCCTATAATCGATACACGCCTTAAAGTCCCATCTTTCTTCTTCACAAACAACTTTGGAGCTCCCCACGGCGAAACACCGGGTCTAATAAACCCTTATCCAATAACTCCCGAATCGAGCCTTAAGCTCTCGGCCCACGGTGCCATCCTATACGGAGGTATAGATATAGAACGAGACCGAACGAGGTCTATCACAAACTCGTCTCCCGATCCGCGGTAAACCCAGAACTCATCGAGGAACACATCCGAAAACTCCCCGATCACGGAACATCCCGCAAACTCGCTGCACTCTAGAATCCACCATATGAGCCAAATAGGCCTCACAACCCCTCGCATCAATCTCGAGCACTCATGAAGGAAATCATCCTAGCTAGCCTCGCTCAAGCTAATACCTAAAAATGACTCTCTCGACGACGGGAGAATCTAACACGACCTCCTTGGTAAAGCAATCCATCACGACTCTATGGGCGAGTAGTTACCCATCCCTAGGATCACATCAATCTCTCAAAGACAACACTATAAGGTGCGCTCTCAACTCTGCCGATCAATCACTATCCGACACCCTTGCAGACCTCTCCCAACATCGTCAGATACTACCTAGAGGTGTACTCACCTCTAGCCCACACCGTAATCTCTCTATCACAATGCGTCTACATGCCACATGCGGTGCAATAAATGAATGAGTGGATCCAAGATCCATCAATGCATATGCTTCAAAACCAGAAATTAGAAGCATACCAGAACGACATCTGAGACTCTGCGCCTCCCGCCGAAGTCATAGCATAGACTACGGCACGGGACCGCCGCCCGCCGCTCTGTCCCTCGATCTCACCATCGATCCCTCGCTCGGCCTCGGCCGCCTCGGCTTCTCCAACCAGAGCCACCTCGCGGCTCACAGATCAAGTAACATGCGCCACTCTACCGGTCGCAGCAGATCGAGCCTCCACAAAGTGAAGGGCACTCTTGAGTCGGTGGTCCATAGAACCACACTTGAGACATGCCCAGTAGCCCTCCAAAGACTCTCCACTGTGCCTCCTCTCGCAGAACTCACATAGCGGGATACTCGTCCCGAACCTCAAAGACTGCCATGCGACCACCACTAGGCCGGGCCGTCCGCCCTCCGCCCAAACTCGAACTGCCTACCACCTCAGGATGACCAAGGATGCGCCTGCCGCCATGGACCCTCTGCTATCACTACCACCGCGTCACTAGGCCTCTTGCCTCGGGTCCCGATCCAGATCTCAGATCGCCTCTGTCTCAACAATTGCTCAATCCTCACGGCCGACGCCTCATTTCAATAAAGCGCTCATGTCCGATTCGCCCAGCAGGTGCGGATCTCCAAATTGAGTCCGCCCTCAAAGCGCCGACATTTGTCACCTCGAAGTTACTAATGAGGAAGCATACACCAACAATGGTTGAATCGAACCTCATAGTCGGCCACGCATAACCGCCTTGCCCCGGCTCTAAGAACTCCCGCAATTTCATGTCCAGATAAATCTTGGGCATGAAATTATCCTTAAACGCCTTTAAAATCCTCCCAACTCGAGTGCAGTGCAGGTGGTACGCCTAAGCAGTCTTCCACCATCGATATGCGTAACCTCAAGCAAAGACATGCGTAGTCGAGTCGCTCCTCGTAATCACAGCCCATCTGGTCGAGGACTCTCTCTGTCCTCTCTAGCCATCCCTCAGCCTCCGCAGGGTCGGTGCTACCATAGAAGTCAACCGCTCCCTGCTTACGCAGCAAATCATATCTCCTCTCCCGACTCACGGGAACTCTGGGAGGCATCTCATCAGAACGAGGCATAGGGGGCTCTCTACTAGCTCCCATGGATCCTAGGTCAGCTGGTTGATCCACTTGATCCCCAAGAACGGATGACCTACAACAACAAAAATCTGATCACTTTATGCTTTTCTCACTGAAATCCAAGCCTAAAAGACACTATGCCCAAAAGATGCCAAACCATGCTCTGATACCACCTAATGTAGCGCCCCCTCACCGTAGGGTACACACCGGGACGCCCGTGGGTCGTTCCGACGCATAGCCCACAGTAAGGAAGTACTACGATCACAAACGATCACTAAACACTCGCATGGCATCTAAAAATAAACCACAACATGCAATTCACTAAAATTTAAGACCACAATATTTCTTTCATTTCACAATATCAATCCAAAATATAGACCAAACTATCAGTCCCCTACAACTATATACAACAATCCAAAAAGGGAAACTGATAAAAACGTCTATACTAGGTCATCCCAAAAATATAAATGTTGCTCCAGCTGACCGACCTGTGATCCATCGCTGCACTTGATCACGAACTCTCACCGCAGAAAACTATCACGAGAACTAAAGTCCCTACAGGGCGGTGTCCTGAAAAATGTATTGCAATGTTGGGTGAGTTTGCGAACTCAATGAGAAACCATCATCGATGGTTCACCCAACTCATTCATATACACATAATATATCTCATAGATATGTTTTAACACAATTTACAACACTATAAACACTTTACATAATTTACACAGTTACACTATCACATATCTCGGACATATCAATTCACACTTTGCACACATCACACGATTCACAATTTATCTCTACCGACAAATGCATAATGTATGCAATTTCTCATTTTATGATGTCGTTGACTGGCGCCAATGTTCACATTTTGGCAAGTAGGAGAGCCCTCAGGGTATACACTACAGCCCACTCACTTTAGGAATAGGAGAGCCCTCTGGGTATGCACTATTTCCTTTTTGGCCTCAGGCCCATTCACTGATATCGAGCTTAAAGCTCTGATCACTAAGCTCAAATCTGGCGATTAATTACCACTTATATTCATGCTTAGCATGCACTAACACTTGCACAGTCTCTAACACATTTATATCACTTCGCTCACTTGTCACAATCAAACACTTACGCGCAATTATATACACTGATTCTCAATTCACAGCTATTCACATTTATATATCACACTTGATGCAATCACAATCACTTATCACATTTAGCTCATTCACTTCACATTTATATCACTAACTTTTACACTTAATTCACACACATTCACAGACATTTAATCACATAAAAGCTGAGGAACCAACTAGGTTACTCACCAGAACTTCCGAGCTATTGCACGGAAGTACAAAGAATGTCCGTGGTGCCGTCGATCCAACGGCACCTCTATAACAATTCAAATGAATTATCATCACTACTTGCTCAATTAAATCAATTCACTGATGCACATGTCTCAATTCAAACTATATGATGCATGACCATGATTTCCAGCTCTCTAGTCCAATTTCACTAACTCTCACTTCATCAGCACAATTCACTATTCACTAGGTCCATCTCATTCTCTATTTCATAATTCTCCAATTCATACTCAAATTGGTCACAATCGACAATTCACGATCCCTCTAGATATCATTCAACTCTCAATAATCTGCGACTTGAAGACTTCTTTCTCTAGTTCACAATGAAACAAGAATGCTCTCAATAGAGGTCTACACTAAAAGATATGCTCAAAAGACTCAACTAATTCACCTCAAAGATTTCACTCCTCGTCATGACGTTTGACCACTCGTCGCGACGCATAAGTTGCCGTCATGGCGCCTTCCTACGGTTCGTCATGACGACAAGACCACGCCGTCGCGACGTCAAATTAAGCTCGTCGCGACGTCCCAAGCAATTCCCACGCTCACGCTCGTCGCGACGTCAAATTAACATTTAATTCATTCGTCGCGACGTACGACTGGTTCGTCTTCTCCGATTCTCATTTCCGCCATTAATACTCTTAACTCAACATTAAAAACACTCTAACTACCCAGATTCCTCACATTTATGCTCATTAATGCAACAATCACAATAAATATCAACCTTAAGCACATTAAAACTTACCAAATCACCGAATCGGACGAAACCCTAAAACCACCAAAATCCACAGCTCTTCCTCTCTTCTTCCTCAACCACGATGATTCTCCACTAACAAGCTAAACATCACCTCTCCAACGATCCAAAGAAATCTCTAGCCACAAGGAAGAGAAACTAACGAAATCTCCAAGAGGAAGGAACAAAATCGTCGACGGCCACGAAGGAGGAAGAAGAAAATGAAGGAAGATATTTTTATCCCTCATTCAAACCTAACACAAATATATATATAGGGTTTAATTTAAACCTATAAATTACAATCCTCAAATTCAATCAATCTCATTCTCTAAATTCCTTTGGCTCATCACAAAAATTCTTAAACGCTTAACTCTAAATTTTCAAGCTGATTGCCACTCACTTTCGGAACCGGAATCTAAAATCAGTCTCTAAGTCAATTCCACGGTCCGAGCTCATATCTCTAAAAATTCCAGAAAATTTCTCATAAATTCACAAAATACAAAACACTCGATTCTATGCTCAAATCTCAATTTTCAACTCCCAAAATTCAATTCACACACTAACTCAATTTATACAACTCAATTTCTCTCAAATTCTCAATCAAGTCACAATCCACCGATTTAACTCTTCAATTCTAATTATTCCTCAATTCTCAATAAATCACTCTTCACTCAACTCACAATCTAACTCGAGGACTACTCAATTACACTTATCGCTAATTCTCAATAACTCATATCTCACACAAATTTCACAATTAAATGCTAGAATAATCATGAATGCATGTCACTATATATGCATGTGCAATTAACTCAATTAATCTCATTTATCACTGATGCAAAACTCACTATGCGAGTAATTCAATCATGAATACACTCACTGCTCACTCATCCAAATTACCGATATGCCCATCACACCGGTAACGGGATGTTACAGAAGGACTATGACTGCACGATTGAGTATCATCCAGGGAAAGCCAATGTGGTAGCAGATGCGTTGAGTAGGATATCTCATATCAGTGCAGCTCAGATTCAGATTGAGAGATTGCCTAGCCTAATTCAGTTGAGAGCGCTTGATGTGCAGATGGATTTGGCTCAGGATAGAGCCTTGATTGCTACTTTGAGGCTTAAACCGATGTTGCAGGATCGGATCAGGAGAGTTCAGGATCGAGATCCAGTGTTAGTGAGACTGATGGATAGAGTCGGATCAGGGTTAACTGCTGATTTTGAGTTGAGAGATGGGACTCTTTGGATGGGTCAGAGATTGTGTGTGCCAGATGTTGATGATCTGAGACGAGAGATTTTGGAGGAAGCGCATGTGGCCGCTTATGCGATGCACCCTGGTGTTATCAAGATGTATAATACCCTTAAGTTGCATTTCTGGTGGCCAGGTATGAAGAGGCAAGTGGCAGAGTTCGTTTCTCGGTATTTGACGTGCCAGCAGGTCAAGGCTGAGCACTAGGCCCCAATTGGGAGATTGCATTCGTTACCCATTCCGAAGTGGAAATGGGAGCGGATCACCATGGATTTTATTATGGGGTTGCCTAGGACGCTGAGGCAGCATGATGCGATCTGGGTCATAGTGGACCGGTTGACCAAATCGGCTCACTTCTTGCCAGTGCGAGAGAATAATACTCGACCATTGGCCCGTAAGTATGTGGCGTAGATTGTGCGATCGCATGGGGTCCCAGTATCAATAGTGTCAGATAGGGATCCTAGATTTACTTCAAGGTTCTGGAGGAGCCTACAGTCAACTTTGGGTTCAAGGTTGAACTTTAGTACAGCATTTTATCCTCAAACAGATGGGCAGAGTGAGAGGACGATCAAGGCGCTGAGGATATCTTTGAGCTTATGTATTAGAGTTCAGAGGTGCTTGGGACGAAGATCTTGGCTCGATCGAGTATGCGTACAATAATCGCATGCAGAGCGAGATTGGATGGCACCGATGAGGCCTTGTATGGGAGACCGCGTAGATCACCTCTTTACTTTGGGATGAAGAGGGTGTGAGGATGCTTGAGGGCCCCGAGCCGATCCAGATCTGATGGATAAAGTGAGATCGATTGAGTCGCATCAAGGCGGCTCAGGGAGACAGAAGAGTTATGTGGATCAAGATCGGCGAGAGATGGAGTACTGATGTAAGGCGATGAGTGTTCCTCCGAGTGTCACCTTGAGAGGAGTGCTAAGATTTGGTTGTAGGGCAAGTTGAGTCCCTGGTATATCGGTCCGTATGAGATTATCGAGAGGATTGGACCGTTGGCCTATAGATTAGCGTTCTTAGAGTGAGATGTCCCAGTTGTATGATGTTTTCATGTGAGTATGCTCCGAGATACCGCTGCGGACCGACTCATGTGATTCCGGCTCAAGAGATTGAGATAGCTAGTGATCTGAGTTATGTTGAGGAGCCAGTGCGTATTATCGGATCTCGGGTCAAGCAATTGAGGAGCAGGGTGATTCTATTAGTGAAAGTCCTATGGAAGAATCACTCATCAGAGAAAGCAACTTGGGAGACTGAGGAGCACATGAGGAGGCAGTACCGTCATCGGTTCGACCGGTCAGGTATGAAATTTTGGGACGAAATTTTTTTTAGGAGGGGAGAATTGTAACATCCCATTACCGATGCGATAAGCATATTGGCACGGGTAGTGTCGTGATTGCATATTTAGTGATCGAGTATTTTGTGGCCTTTGAGATAGATCATTTTGCACATGCATATACATAGTGACATGCATTCATGATTGTTCCAGCATTTAAATTGTGATTATGAGTTGAATTGTGAATTTTGAGATAATTGAGTTAGATTTGATTTTAAAGTGAAATTAGGGATAATTCGAGTGGAATAGTGGAATTAGAGTGAGAATTGAATTTTAGAAAATTGGAAATTGAAAATTGAGTATGAGATCGAGTGTTTTATATTTTGAGGAATTATGGAATTTTTCTGAATTTTAGAGTTATGTGTTGGACCGAGAAAATGACTTAGAGGCGATGATTGTGATTCGGTTTGAAAGTGAGTGGTAAATGGTTTGGAAAATTTAGATTTGTGAGTTTAAGAATTATTGTAAAGAGCCATTGAAATTTAGAGACCGAGATTGAATGAATTTGAGGACTTGTAGATTTTGGGTCTCGGTTGAAATCAACCCTTTTAATGTTCTTAGTTCAAATCCTCTTGGTTTTAACTTTGTAAAACCTAAGGCAATTTCTTCTTCCTCCGTCGACAATCTCACTTTTCCTCCTTGGAGATTTTGTGGTTTGTTCCTTATTGAAAGCCTTGTTTGTGATTGAGAGTTGATGATGTTTTCGTTTGGGTTGAGAGTGAAATCGGTGGGAGTTTGAATGGAGGATCTCGGACGTTCACGATTTTAGGGCTTCGATCGAATCTGTGATTTGGTAAGTTTATTGTGTTTTAATGTTGTATTTATGGTTATTTATGGCATTTATGGTATTTAATGTGTTAGCTGGGGTAGTTGAATGTTTTTATGGAGGTTTTAAGAGT
Source organism: Erythroxylum novogranatense (assembly GCA_029891385.1). Classification (NCBI taxonomy): domain Eukaryota; kingdom Viridiplantae; phylum Streptophyta; class Magnoliopsida; order Malpighiales; family Erythroxylaceae; genus Erythroxylum; species Erythroxylum novogranatense. Next base: position 77,053,558 of record CM057230.1, on the reverse strand, counting down.
ATTAATGGCGGAAATGACGATCAGAGAAGACGATTGGGTCGCACGTCGCGACGTCTGTAAAGGGGCCACGCTGCGGCGAGAAAAGGCGTGTTCGCCGCGGCGAGCCGCTTGAGACATCGCGGCGAGCAAGCAATTTAGACGCTGCGACGAGTGATTACTAGGCACCGCGGCGAGGTGCAGAAGAGTTGTTCGCCGCGATTTAACGCTCCCCACGCCATGACAGCGTCCCTTTGTCTTGCGCCGCAATGAAAATGAGGTCATGGCGAGGACGAAATTTTAGAGAAATTGAATTAGTTTTTGGGGTATATCTTTTAGTGTAGACCTCCAATTGGGGTAATTCTGGAGTTGTTATGATCTAAAGAAAGAGGTCTTTGAGTGAGGTAAATTATAAGAGTTCGAAATTAAATTAGCGAGTTCTCAATCATAGAAAAAGAGCTGATTCTGGTTCCTTAAGTGACCTAAGAGTTATGTTTTATCAATTGGAGTATAATTAGAGTTTAAATGAGAGATTTGTGACATTTATGGATGTTATTGACCTAGTGAGTAGTGAATTTTAGTTGTGAATCGAGAGATAGCGGAATGGGACTAAAGCGCTGGAAAATCGTGATCATGCATCATATAATTTTAAATGTGAGACATGTGCATTAGTGAATCTTATTGATTGAGCATATAGTGATGAGAATGCGTTTGTATTATTATAGAGGCACCGTTGGATCGACTGTCCACGGATATTCTTTGGTACTTCCAGCAAAGAGCTTCGGAAGTTCTGGTGAGTAACCTAGTTGGTTCCTCGATCTTTGTGTGATAATCTGTCTTTGTGAATGTGTGAATCAATTGTCAATGTGAGTGATACAAATGTGAGATAAATGTCTGCAAATATGAATAAGTGTTCGATTGGAGTGATTGTACTGAATGTGTTGCTAATGTGAATACTTGTGATTATGAATCAGTGTATAGTATTACGAGTAAGTGTTCTGATCGTGACAAGTGAGTGAAGTGATAATATATGTGCTAGTGACTGTGCAAGTGTTAGTGCATGCTAGGCATGATTATAAGAGGTAATTAAACAGTTGTGACTGAAGCATTCAGTGTGCAGAGCTTTAAGCTCGAATATCAGTGAATAGGCCTAAGGCCAAAAGGGGGAATAGTGCATATTCAGAGGGCTCTCCTATCCCTAAAGTGAGTGGGCAGTAGTGCATGGTAGAATTTGGATTATGGTCTTAAGATGGTAGAATTTGATATGGGAAATGGTGAGAAGGTAATTATTAGAGGATACATGAGAATGTCATCGCCAAGAATTATTTCGGCATTGCTAGCTGACAGAATGATGGGAAAGGGGTGTGAAGCCTTCTTGGCGCATGTTGTGGATACCGAGGTGAATGAAGCAGGGTTAGAGGATTTTTCAGTAATGAAGGAATTTCCATATGTATTCCCAGAGGAGTTACCTGGTTTGTCACCGGTAAGGAAAATCGAGTTTGCTATTGACTTGATTTCCGGAACCGCACCAATTTCTATACCACCATATAGAATGGCTCTAGCGGAGCTGAAGGAGCTTAAGGAACAGTTGGAGGAACTGTTAGAGAAGGGGTTCATCAGACCGAGCTCGTCACCATGGGGAGCACCGGTTCTGTTTATCAGGAAGAAGGATGGGACATGGCGTATGTGTATCGATTACCGAAGACTCAACGAGGTGACTGTTAAGAACAAGTACCCTCTGCCTCGGATTGATGATTTGTTTGACCAGTTGTAGGGAGCAAGGGTCTTTTCCAAGATTGATCTCAGGTCAGGCTATCATCAACTCAGAATTAAGGAGTCTAATGTAAGCAAGACAACTTTCAGGACTTGTTATGAGCATTATGAGTTTCTGGTCACACCCTTTGGACTGACCAATGCTCCGGCTGCATTTATAGATCTTATGAATAGGGTCTTCAAGGAGTTTCTGGATCAGTTTGTCATAGTGTTTATCAATGATATTTTGGTTTATTCCAAAAGTGAAGGGGAACATGAGGAACATCTCAGGATAGTGTTGCAGAGATTAAGGGAGAAAGAGCTTTATGCCAAATTTAACAAATGTGAATTCTGGCTTCACGAAGTGATTTTCCTTAGACATGTGATTTCTAAAGATGGGGTACATGTTGATCCAAGGAAAATTGAAGCAGTAGTGAATTGGCATGCACCGACAACAGTGGCAGAAGTAAGAAGTTTTCTGGGTCTAGCAGGGTATTATAGGAGATTTGTTGAAGGATTCTCGATGATAACTGCTCCTATGACCAAGTTGTTGAGGAAAAATCAGAAGTTTATCTGAAGTGATGAATGTCAGAAAAGCTTTGAGGAGCTTAAGCACAGACTGACAAGCGCTTCAATTCTGACTTTGCCCACAGGAGAGGAGGGTTATACAGTATACAGTGATGCTTCAAGGAAGGGTTTGGGTTGTGTATTGATCCAAGGAGACAAGGTAATAGCTTATGCCTCGCGGCAGCTAAAGCCTTATGAACTGAATTACCTAACCCATGATCTGGAATTGGCAGCAGTGATTTTTGCTCTGAAGATTTGGAGACACTATTTGTATGGGGTGCAGACGAAGATTTTTACAGATCACAAGAGCCTCAAATATTTGTTAAGTTAGAAGGAGCTGAATTTGAGACAGAGAAGGTGGATAGAGTTACTCAAAGATTATGATTTAATGATTGAATATCATCCAGGAAAAGCAAATATAATGGCGGATGACTTGAGTAGGAAAGCATCGATAGCTCATGTTCAAACAATTTATTTGTCGTTATTGGAAGAAATGGCGAAGCTCGGGATAAGCTTGAAGCAGGAGGAACCAGATTGTATAATTGCAAATTTCAGAGCGAGGCCAATACTCAGGGAGAAGGTTAAGGAGTTACAAGAACAGGATGCAGAATTGAGTAAGCTCCGAGAAGAAATTCAGAATGGTAAGAAATCTAAAGTGTTAGTAAGGGATGATGGACTTATGGTTGTCGGAAGCAGATTTTGCATCCCGAATGTCAAGGAGGTGAAAGATGAGATTTTGGATGAGGCACACAATGCGCCTTATGTCATGCATCCCGGCAGCACCAGGATGTATAGAGATCTGAAAGAGCATTTTTGGTAGAAAGGCATGAAAAGAGATGTAGCAGAATATGTGAGCAAGTGTCTAGTGTGTCAGCAAGTCAAGGCTGAACACCAGGCACCTTCAGGCATGTTAAGGACATTGTCCATTCCTAAATGGAAGTGACAAAGGATAACTATGGATTTTCTGATGGGATTGCCCAAGACTAGCAGGAAGCATGATGCCATATGGGTCATTATTGATCGGTTGACGAAGTCAGCCCATTTTCTAACAATTAAACAGACGGATTCCTTACATGTGCTAGCGAATAAGTACATTGATGAGATAGTGAGATTGCATGGGATTCCGTATTCTATAATTTCTGATAGGGATCCTCGATTTACTTCGAGATTTTGGGGAAGCTTGCAAGAGGCCTTAGGGACCAAGTTGAATTTTAGCACAGCTTTTTATCCCTAGACGGATGGTCAATCTGAGAGGACCATTCGGACCCTTGAGGGAATGCTTAGGGCATGTGTGATGGACTTCAAAGGAGCTTAGGATGAACATTTGCCATTGGTCGAATTTGCTTATAATAATTCATACCATTCGAGCATTTAGATGGCTCCTTATGAAGCACTGTATGCAAGGAGATGTCGAACTCCAATATGCTGGGATGAAGAAGGAGAGAGGAAACTGATAGGACCAGAATTATTGCAGATGAAAGTGGACAAGGTTAATTTGATTAAGCAACGACTTAAGGTAGCTCAGGATAGAATGAAGAGCTACACTGATACGCATCGGAAGGAGATGGAGTATGAGGTCGGTGACAAGGTGTTTCTTAAGACGTCTCCTTAGAAAGGAGTTATAAGGTTTGGCAAGAAGGGAAAGTTAAGTCTAAGATATGTGGGTCCCTATGAGATTTTAGAGAGGATCGAACCGCTAGCTTATAGGTTGGCGCTGCTATTAGAATTGTCACAGATACATGACGTTTTTCATGTGTCCATGTTGAGGAGGTATAAATCGGATCCTTCCCACATCATTCAGACCACGGAGATTCAGTTGAGTGATGATTTGAGTTATGAGGAGACTCCAGTGGAGATCTTGGAAACTAAGGAGAAGGTCCTAAGGAACAAGACAGTTCAACTAGTCAAAAACCTATGGAGAAATCATTCAGTTGAAGAGGCTACGTAGGAGCCCTTGGAAGCCATGAAGGAGAAGTATCTACACCTCTTCAACGAATCAGGTAAGAATTTCGAGGACAAAATTCTTTAAGGGGGGAGAAATGTTGGCCCCTGAAATTTTTGTTAATTTGATTAAGCATGATTAGATGATTTTTGGGGTCTTGCAAGATTTATGTGCATTAGGATTAATTAGCATGTTAGCATTAATGAGAGTTTGTGACTTGAGTTAATTGAATTATAGATGAAGTGTTAAGTTGCCTAAGGGTTAGTATGGGCATGTCACTTAAGGAGGAAAGAACTTAGGCTTTCAAGTAAGGGAATTTTGGACTTTTTTAGCATTAAGAAGGATATAAAAGAGAGGAGAAATGAATGGCTTACATGAGAAGAGAGGAGAAAAACGAAAATAGAGAGAAGGAGGGAGAGAGATTGTCGTAGGGAGGAAAGAAAAGAAAGAAAAAAGAGCTTGTCTAGGTTTTGATTTTTCTAAGTCTTCAAGAGGAGTTTTGGAGTAATTTCAAGAAGGAAAAGCTAGAGGAAGGTTCAAGCTTTCATTTGAGCCAAGAAACCCCTTGGTTCGGTGAAGATTTAAGGTAAGTGAGTTTTAATGTTTGGGATTTTTGGAGTGTTTGTGGTTCAAAAAGCTTAGGAAATGGATGGGTTTAGAGATTCGAAGATCAATTTCATGCATTGGGTTCTTTAGGTTTTCCAATTTTGAATTCTTTTAATTTGGGGTTTTGTGTTATTGTTGAAGAAGAGCAAGGGAGGCAAGAAGAGCAAAGAGAGGGACACCCTTGAACAAGTTTTTAAGCAAGGAAAATCAGGTGGGTTACACTTTTATACTTGTGTTAATAAGTTATAAATGCTTTTCAACTAAATGTAATGGATGATATTTTCAACTACCATTTTAGTGAGCATTTATGGTTCTTTAAATGATTGAGAAATTGTCCTATGTGGTTGTTGTGTGTGAACTTTAGAAATAAATTCAAATTGCTTTGCAAGTATTGTATTTGGTTGCTTTTTATTGAGTTGAAAAACGGTTATTATGATTGGTATGAGATTTTGGTTGTTGAATTGTGTAAATTGGGAAATATGTCATGTGCATGAAAATCAAGTTTTCAAGAATGTGACATTTGGGCAAAAATGTTTTTCAGTGCATGAATTACATGTTATGTGGGTTCGGTATAGTCCATCCAAGAAATTGTCACATGCACTTTGACCAAGTCAAGGCTTCTCCCGCTTGCCCGTTAGTGGCACGGAGCTCCTTTTAGGATCCCCTCAAGTTTAAGACTATACAAGGTCATTTTATGGAATTGTGTAGTTCGTCATGTTTATGGACTTGCCAAGCCATTTGTGATGTGTTTGTGTGTTTGCATGTGTTGACAAGTTTGAAAAATGCTTAACTTGTGAGAATTATGGTTTTGGTTTAACAAAGTTAAGAAATATATGTTTTATGAATATTGGGAGAAATTGCTATGATCATGAATGTTTTGTTCGTTTTTGCTTATTACCGGATATAAACGTGTTACCCACGAGCGTAAGCTCACCCCCTCCCATTCCGTCCCATCTCCAGGTGAAGAGCACGAGATCGACGATTGAACCTAAAGGCATTACTCCAGAATTGAATTATTTTGTATTTCAAGTTAACTTTTGTAAATCAATGCTTTAGATGCATTTTGCGAAAATGTTGCTTTTGTTAAGTTTGTATTTTGGATTTGATGTAAGTGGCTTAAAATGCCCACTAAAGCATTGTAAAACACTTATTTTGATGTAAATGAAATGCATATGCATTATGGTTGTTTATGGCTTTTCAAATCTTTGCATTGCTACTTTTCAAATTTTCATAGGGGTAAGATTGTGTTATGGATTCTAGTGAAATTTTGGAAAAATATAAGTAAAATTAGTAAAAATGGTCATCTCTGAAGTTGTATAAGATCTCTTGATCTTTCCAACGATATGAAGTTTGTAATTTTTGGATGTCGGAATGGAGAGATGTGAGTGTTGCCAGTTAGAGTGCTGTATATGGTTTGTGTTTGTGATAGCTTTGATGAATGTTTGAAATTTGGTGAGTTGAACTTGGTGTTTGAGTTGTTATGAGGTGTTTAGGCTTTAGAGTTAGTGAATTTGGGAAGTGTGCAAGTGCTTATGATGTTAGGTTGAAGATTGGAGGCTTTGGAGAGGCATTGGAGGCTTTGGGGAGCCCCAATGTCCGTTAAACGGACATGGGTATCCGTTTAATAGACATTATCGGGTGTAAAAAAACCCCTTGGCCAGTCAATTCCCGTTAAACGGACATGCATGTCCATTTAACGAACTTTCTCGGGTTATTTTGGCCTCCTTCACCCGATACATTTTCGTTAAACGGACATACACGGGAAAGATGATGATTTTTTATGCTTTTAGAGGACGAATCTCATTTTGTGGTCTTCATGATAGTAGTAGGTCTAGATGTCTTCTTTCTAATGGTATAAAAATGAACTCAATCAGACTTCTAGATTGAAAGTTATGGTGATCGCTCCAAGAGAGGTTCAAATTGATTTAGGGTGTGAACATAGTATATTCTTTTGGGCATAACTCTCCTATACGACCTCCAAATGAAGTGATTCTTAAAGAAATGGTTTCCTAACATCTTTGTATATCTCTCCATGAAAAATGGTATCTTTTGGAGTTATTTTGAGGAAGTTTACATTAAAGTAAGTGAGGGGTCGGTTAGGAGAACATACTTGGAGGATGTGCACGCTTTAGCTTTTTAAGAATATCTTGAGCTATAGAACTCCGATTGAGGTGATTCTTGCTTCAAAGCAAACTAGAGGCTTAGAGCTTCAATTTCTAGGAAGAAGTCAAGTTGTGATTTCTATATTTGATTAGTGTGCGCTCACCACTATTGTGGAATGACAACAAATGACCTACAGGGTTTTAAGCACAAGGTTTAAGACTCCGAATGTTGGGTTCTGAAAACGGGGTCAATAGTTGTGATATCAGAGCAAGCTCAAGTTTCATGATTTCGCAAGAGAGTTGGGCTTCAGAAGCAAGTAGGGTCCAACATTTATTGACTTAATCAACTATCTCCATGTGGTTCATATTGTATCCCATTGCTACCGACTAAATTATCCTAGGACAATTTATAAGTAATATCAAAATACAATAATTCCCACATGAGATACCTTGGTAATCTTAATTCTAAGGATCAATTATACAACCATCATTATAAGGAAATCCACAGACACATAAGTAATATTCAATTTAGGATTCTCATCGTCGGGTTAGTTCAATGACTTATTCTCTAATAATCACTCCCGCATTCGTTTAAATATCTCCATACTTTAATTTATGATATCAACTACTTTCTTCATAAGAAAGAAACATAATATATGCTACTTTTACCATTTCAACAATATCCCGCCTTAATGAAACTACAATTAGGAATATTTGGGAATAATACGTAAGTATAAATTGACTCTTACAATTATAATCTCATCTAATTTCAATTACACATTAATTTTTCTAAAGATTTTATCTTTAAATATAAAACATCAAATGTAGTTAATACATAAAGATAAAAATGTCTTTATTAATTATTTTGTCACTAAACTACAACCAATTGATTGGTTGTAGAACATAAACTAACATTAATGTATATAAACTTTAGAAAGATTAAAGTTTAGTAATAATTAAGATTTTTTCTATAATTATACATTTATATTTATTTTAAATATATATTTATTTTCTTAAAAGGTAACAATAATGTATTATATATTGCAAATTATAATTACTTTCACTTTTGAAAATTATAATTACTTTCACTATAATTTGCAATATGTTAAATTTTAGTGAATTTAATTCTTCTTTTATATTTTTATAATTATAATTACATTCATGAATATTTATCAAATGCTAAGTTATATTTTTGGATAGTTATTTAAATAAAAATATATACATATATATGTATGTATGTATGTATGTATGTATGTATGTATGTATGTATGTATGTATGTATGTATGTATGTATGTATGTATGTATGTATGTATGTATGTATGTATGTATGTATGTATATGTATGTATATATGTATGTATGTATGTATGTATATGTATATGTATGTATGTATGTATATATGTATGTATGTATGTATATGTATATTTAAAATTTAGAACTATTATCCTTTCTACTATTTCTGACTTTTACTTTTGTTAACTTTGATGTTTCTATGAATTTTTTAGAGCAAAATTTGATGCCAAATTCAACTTATCGTTTCTATATGATTTCTTTTCAATGTAGTCTAGCTATTACAAAAGTATAGAAACTTTTCAGCAATAATTACACATAAATATTGACCCTATTTGGCAATTAGCGGATTGCATTAGCTTTTAGCTGATTCTGTCACCGATTAGCTAATGGCGAATTAATATAGCTATTTGACCAATAGATAATATCAACGGTTTATTTAATAACGTTTGATAAAATTAGTTGTTTTTGTGTAAAATGACTTATGAAGGTATAACTTAAAATGTTGGACCCCGATCTTTTAGTAGAATTTGGAAATAGAAAATGAGGTTCAATGAGTGTTTTTGTATATGTATTATGTCATTGATGTTTTTGTACTTTGAGAAAATGGATGAGAAAAGAAATATTGGATTTTGATGATTTTGATAATTGTATAGATTTGTATAAGTTATGAAAGTTAAAGTGAATAGTCGATTGAAATGGAAGTTAAAAATCAATAAATAAAGAGAAAAGGAGTGAGAATATGAAGAATTGAGAAAATTTGATTTTTTGGTCATAGCGAGTTGACTTTTTGATTTAGGCCGAATTTGAGAAAATGATCTTCATGAAATTTGTAGCTTCTGTTGAGAGCTTTCTGTCGCCATAAAGTTTGATATTTTTCGATATCGAGAGTGAAAGTTATGAACGGTCAAAGTTAAGTGTTATTTGGCTTTGTTGTGTGAAAATGTCCATAAGTGTACATTTAGGTGTACGGTGCTTTGAGACAAATTATGTACTGATGTAGTCTGAATTGAGTTAAGGGGTCTACATGAAAGCCATAGAAGATCTTCCTAGCTTTTCAATGATGTATTGTATGTTATTTGTGGATGTGAGAATTTGAAGATATGAAATTTTAAAGTTTGGATGTGTTTTAGGATGACACATGTTTGGCAAAAACTTTGAATGAAAAATTGATCTAGTTAGAGGTTGAATTAGCCTTTCAGTCTTCATGAAAGTTTTAGATTATGTTTTGATCTTTACATTGATATATAATATGACATGTTTGGACTTTGGAGTTGAAAGATAGAAATTTTCAAGTTGAGTTATTGTTTAGGGAATTATAAATTGGGGACAGTAACTTTGATTTGGATTTTTGACCTCTTTAGAGACAGAATTAGTTTTTATGTTCTGCATGGAAGTTATAGAGCTTCCTTTGAGATTTCTATAGATACCAAATTTGTCAAATTTGAATTTCGGAATCAAGAGTTATGAATTTTGAAAAATTCTATTCTATGACGCCGTTTCATCTCTTCTGATTTTGCTATTCTCCTCCCCTAATCCGAACCTTGTTCAATCTTTGGCTTATAACTTTTCCGTCCGACATCCGATTGACTTAATTTTCGAAGCATTGGATTTCTAAGACGATTATCTACATCCTCATGGGAAATTTGTGATTTTATAAGACTTAATTGAGGATGATGGATTTAATCAAAATGAGTTGAGAAATTTTTTGAACATGGTTCGGTATTTTGATAAATTCTTGATCTGTGGAGATCCGATTAAATTAATTATTAAGGCAATATAAAATAGGGATTTGGGGCTAAAAATCATATGAAATCATTGGATTTCAATGTAGCCCCTAAGACTTTCAATTTTTGAATCTAAGTCGGGTTTAGTGTTCGGTCTTGGATTAGTAAAATCTGAAAGTATTTTCGCCATAACTTTTTCTCTAGTTATCCAAATGAGATGATTTTTGATTTGGATTAAACTAGAGAAATAGGAATACAATTGTTATGAAGAAATTGAATTTCAATTTTGTCTTTAGGAATATCAATTTTTGGATGGAAATAAAGTACTGGAAAATGTCATAGCATATGAATAACCTGAAATGTTTGGAGTATAACTTTTGGTGTAGTGCACCAAATTAAATGATTTTGGTGGCTTTATGAAATTAAGACAATGAGGAACGTTTCTCTAGAAGGAAGTTCTAGCAAATTCCTTCAATTTGATGGTAAGAAAATAGTCCTAAAGTAAGCTTGACTTAAAATGAAGTTTAGGGGCAAATTGGGAAGTTTAATTAAGAGTTAGGTTACAAGGCTTATAAGGAGGAGATTTTTGGTCATTAACCAATCATTAAAGGGGCAGTACAAGAGGGCTATCATTTTACATAAAGAGAAGCACGACACTTTGAGATAAAATGAAAGAAAGAAACAAATGAACAAAGGAAGGAAAGAATGGTGCTTTCGGTGGAGAGGAAAAAAGGAGAAAGAAGAAGAAGGAACTAGGGTTTCGAATTTTGTGACTTTCAAGAAGGATTTTCATATTGTTTCAAGAGAGAAAAGGTGGAAGAGCATGGGAGCCTCCTAAGGAACCAAGGAAATCCGAAAATGGTGGAGGTTGAAGGTAAGAGAAAATTTTGATTTGTTAAATTGTGATGAGATTTTAGTTTATTTGACTTAAAAATGTTGTGGGTTTGTGAATTCTTAAGTTAATTTTGAGGATTATGTCAATTGTGATGTTGAATTTGGGTGAATTTGGTTTCGGAAATTTTAACTTGGATGAAGGAAGGAAGTAATGGAGAAATTGATGCTTGGGACAAAGTTCTAGCATGAAAATGAGGTGAGTAATGTGTTTATATCTTGAATTATAAGCTATCATTGTGATTTTGAAAAATCAAGAAACAAATTGTTTAAAATTTGCTATTTATGTTAATGTTTGAAAATCATGATTTTTAAATGATTAAATTCATTGTGTTTGAATTGATTTAAGAAATTGGAATAATTGATGTTTACATTGTTGTTGAAGAAAAATGAAATTGCCATATGAATTTTGGGTTGATGAATGTGTAATGTGAATTGAAATTGTTTGAATAATGTTTCTAAGAAATTGTTATGATTTATGCATTCTTTGTGTTTGGATGAATTAAGATTTTGATATATGAATGTCAATTTGTTTGAATATGGCTAGAAAAAAAGAGAAATATTGGGTTACTGCCATTTTTGAGTAATTGATGGGTTATATGGATTGGTTTGTGTTTTGTGGAGATTGAGTTTTTGTGTAGGTGCTTAAGTTTGGGTTGAAGATTGAAGATTTGGCAATTTGATTTTTAGGAGAAGTGCTGTCAAATTTTTGTAAAAAATTGGCAGAAACTTTGTTTGTATTTTTGACTCTATTAATGTTGGAATTGAATTGGGAGGTCTTCTTGAAGATGTTAGCACATGTTTAGAGCTTTCTAATGGTGTATAATGTGCCTTATTTGGAGTTAGGAGTAAAAAATTATGGGGGTTGGACCTAGTGCAGTTACTGTTCATATGGTAGTTTTACTGTTTCATTAGGCAGAAACTTTGTTTGTATTTTTGACCCTCTTAGAGCTTGAATTGGATTGGGGGTCTTCTTGAAGATTGTAGCACATGTTTACAGCTTTCTAATGGTGTATAATGTGCCTTATTTAGAGTTAGGAGTAAAAACTTATGGGGGTTGAACCTAGTTCAGTTACTGTTCCTATGGTAAATTTGGACAGAATCTTTGGAAGGATTTTTCACCCCTTTAGAGCCTTCATTGATTTTTGCATCCTTCATATAAGATGTATATTATCTTTTACCCTTTCCATTTAGGTATAATATTCAATTTTAGGGATTTGGAGTAAGAAGTTATGAGGGTTGGAAATTTTTAGTTACTATTCATATGGTCATTTTATGGGCAGTAACTTTGAAGTAGTTTTTGATTCCCTTAGAGGCCATAATGGTTTTTAAACCCTTCATGAAAGTTGTAGAGTTCTCTTTGAGATTTTTATTGATACCAAACTGGCGAATTTTGGAGTTCGGTGTGAAGAGTTATGAAATTTCATTTTAGTTTAAGAATAGGATTTCTGTTTGGGCACTAAGCCTTTTATATTTCAGGAGGAAAATTAAGGTGAATTTTTCAAGACCTGTTCGAAGGTAAATAGATTAAGTTCGTGTTTGAGGGTTGTCTTTTCAAAATGTTTGAAAAATTATTAATTTCAAATGATTAAATTATTGATTTTTGTAATGATTTAAGAAATTGCTACAATTGTTATGATTTGAAAATGATTTTTTAATTGTTATGAAATTGATTGATAAATTGTGGTTTGTTATATGACATGTGCATGAAAAATTGCTATATGAAAGTATGTGCATTTGTGAAGGTTAATGTGCCTAGTATGACACAATATGAAAAAACTAAGTTTTCGAAATGTGCCTTCAGGCAATTCGATTTTTAAGTATGAATTATGTGTTAAGTGGGTTTGGTTAGGTCCCATAAGTTTGAGTCAGTGCACTGGTCTCGTTTTTATAGCTTCGCCCGACTACCTGCTAGGGCACTGGAGCTTCGATTGTGGACTCCCATAAGTTCACGGCTACACTGGACCACTATGTGGGAAAGTGTAATACGTTCTGTTCACGGTTGCACAGGACCGCTATGCGGAAATGTGCAGTACGTTTCGTTTTTGACCAACCCAAACCAATTTGATGTGTTTTGATTTTTGTTGATAATGTGATACATTCATGTTTTAAGTTTGTTCGTGATTCGTGAAGAATTTGAAGTTTTTGAGAAATGATAAATTTCGGATTTTCTGCAGTAAAAATTATTTTGAAATTGATTATAATGATTTGAAAAGTTTGAAGAATAAGCTTTCGATGAACTTCCTACTGTGAGATTTTTATAAAATGGCAAAAAATATTTAGAAAACGATTTTTGCTTATGTTTCAATTTATAAACATGTTATCCTAAGTCGTCAAGCTCACCCCCCTTTTCATCCCAGTCTCTGTGTATCGAAAGGTGAGATCGGATGAAAAAAAGTCAAGACTAGGGTTCGATTTTGTTTGTCCTGTGTTTTAAGTATTTTGGATTCTGGTTTTAGTTTTGTTTATGGCTTGGAAAGCCATTAATGTATTGTAAGCATTAAATTCCTGATGTATATGAATTATGGAATTATGTATTGAATTTGAGATATAAGCTTGTGTATGTTTATGATATATGGATATGATTGAGTTGTAATTGGATTGAATTATGAATTTTTGGATATTGATTTGAGATACGATTGTGACTTATTGAAGTGCTAGGTATAGATTTGTGCATGATTCTACTGGGATTCCGGACAGGAGGTTCGATAAATTTGATGATTGTGTGATTTGAGCTAGTATATAGAAGTGTGTTTAAAACCCATTGCAGGTTTTGGGTTTTATGAATTACAGCCGTTATGCTGCCGAAATTTTATTAAATAAAGAATGTGTGTATGATTTGTGATTATGTTGACATGTGTTAGTATTTATGGCAAAAGAAAGAAACAAGATTTTGTTGAGATTGATACTTATGATTCGTAATTGACAGATAGAAAAATTAGGTTATGGAATTTGTGAATTTCAAATTGATGAAGTCTTTACTTTGTACAAGATTGAATATAGATGAAAAGAATGAAAAAAAAGAAAAAGAAAAAGCAAAAAAAAATTATACCGGTTTTGATCGGCTTAGATAAGATGGCTTAGGGTTTCCAATGCGTTATTTTTCTATGTTCACGCTTCGGATGTCGGATTCGCTTTGTTAAGTTCTTGTTCCGCTTTCGATTCGCTTCACTACTTTTGTTTTTGATTCGCTTTCGATTCTTTCGTCTTATGTTTCCGATTCGATTTGAAATTTCGCTTTGTAATTTCGTTTGCCTACTTTGCCTTTCGCCTTCCGTTCCGTTCTTTCGAATTCGTTTTCTTTCGATTTCGCTTTCCGCTACTTTATTTTCGACTCCGTTTATCGTTTTTTTGGTAGGGATCCGGTTACGAGATCGGGTCCCAACATTAAAAAAAAGATTTATAAGGACATAAGTATTAGTTGTTTATCTCTTAATATTTCTTTGAATATTCTCATAAGAATTTAGAAAGAGCAAAAGAAGTTAACACCACCATTTTCTCTAATTTCTTCCATCGAGCCTTAAGAACACTAAAAGCCCTCTCGATACAACTTCATAATAATGAATGAATTTGATTAAAAACTTCTACAGATTCTCTTGAATTGGCAAGGGCCAACTGAAAAACTTGAGAAATCAATAAAATATCACTAAAAATAAGCTTGAGAATGAGTTCAATTGGATTATACCAAGAGTTTTTCCTCAAATGCAGCACCAATGAGCTTAATATAAAATTAGGTCTGTAAAAATGATATTGATTAAATTTCTAATTTAAGGAAATATAAATTTTTGTTATTTTAATTTTAATCTTTTAAAATTTTAAAATGTAAAATATATTTTAATATATTAAACTAAAATAATATTCTTTTTAAAAATTGTTTATATTAATATCTTAAATTTTAAAATTAGATAAAAATAATGATTTTAAATTTGGCTTATTAATTTTAGATTAAAGTGAATTGAATTAAACATAATATACAAGTGATAATAATATTATATATTAAATATTGATATAAAAGGGATTTAAATATGGGGTTTATACAAAAGTAACTAATATAATATAATTAGATATAAAAAATTTATAGTATTAAAGTTTTCAAAATTTTTAATTTAATATTAATTTTTTAAAATTTAATGACTAACTTTTAAATTTTGTATAAATTAAGTCAAAATTTATACCTCTATCTTTGTCTATTTCTATCTCTATCTCTATCTCTATCTTTATTTCTATCTCTTTGAATAATTTGTAATAACTTTTGGATATAATAGTTTTGGTTCCTTAATTCCTCAGGTGCTAGAGGAAAATACTTTTTATAGTAGCATTTTCAAAATCAACGAATTGAATTCAATCCGCCAACTCAGTCAATTGATTGTTAAATATAATTATCAACAATTTTATATAATGAAATAACTAAAACCTTCCAATCCGTCAAAAATGACTGATAAGTCATTTACAAAACAAGGTCATTGTACTCTTATTTCATATTTTTGTGTCAATATTTTAATCAAATATTGGAATTCTTTGGTCATTTTCAAATAATAGAATGAGATTATCTTGTATATATTTGAGTAATACTGCTAATTATTTTGCTAGTTATAACTTACAATCACATTGCCGAATGAATAAATAACTTTATTTTGTCTTTTAAAGACATCTTTATAGGACTTAACCAATGCATACGAATTTGAATTAAGTTAAGGTGGCATAGATTATTTCACTAATTCTTAGAGGCCTAATAGGAATAACGCTTTGTTTATAAAAGTTGGAAAATATGGCTCGGGAAGAAAGATTCTTATTGATGGCACTGACCATTCAAAACTTTTATTCCTGTTCTTGGAATGTTCTCTTCTTAACGGCACAGGCGTTGAATAGAGGAAAATGCACAAGCGCAATATTTCCCACTACAAATCAAATCAAGCACAAACTATAGTATTTCTTCCTTTCTTTTTAACCATGTTATTAGGCTATCGATTTTGAAAATATCCTCTTATCCATTTGATAAGAGTACGTTTGCGTACTTTTAAATTTTTCCAAACCCTAAACTTTTGTGAGACACTAAATAAATATTATTATTATTATTATTATTTCGGTTATTATTTTAAAAATAAATATTATCACAAATAAAAAATTCTTTTCACAAAAACTCACAAATGGCTTTTGGCATCATAAAGTTCCTTGTTAACCCTTTCCATACGATATTGTCTCTTTAATAAAAAGAAAGAAACAAAGGTTAATGTGAAAATATGGAAAAGAACAAATTTATGACAAATAGAAATTTTCAAATTAAGAATTTGTCTCCTATTCTACATGAAAATGGAATTCTTAGAAAATATATTCCCAAACTTCCTTGAAGGCCAAGTCCGAGCCTAATAATTAAACCCTCGGTTTGCCCTTAAACCCTAAAAGTTTTGCCGTTTCTTTTCCCTTCCTAGAAACCTCTCTCTCTCTCTCGCTCCCCCACCAAGAAAATTCTCCAAAAACCCTTGAAACTAGAATCAGGTAATCACAGCCCCGAAAGACCCGTCTTTTCTCATCAAAATCCAATCTTTCTATTGACCCAAAACCTCCAACAGATGGCTGATTCAAACGACCACAACAAGTACTTCAAGTACCACCCATATCAAGATCTCTACAACGTCCCAGCTCAAAATCTCTACAACATTTCCACATCCCCGGAGTTTCTCTTCGACGAAGAAGCAGCTCATCAACGACGGAGCTGGAGCGAGAATCTTCAGTACTATACCGGAACTGGGTACTTGTCCGGCGCCATCTTCGGTGGCTTGAAGGGCTCCGTTGATGGAATCCGATCAGCCGAGCCTGGAGACTCTGTGAAGTTGCGCGTCAATAGGGTTTTGAACTCCGGAGGTCATATGGGTCGGAGACTTGGGAACAATATGGGGGTTTTAGGGCTTATGTTTGCTGCGATCGAAAGCGGTTTGATTCATTGGAGAGACACTGATGATTTGGCCAACACTGCTCTTGCTGGGCTTGGGACGGGGGCGATTTATAGGGCTGCCAGGGGGCCAAGGTCGGCGGCTATCGCTGGAGCAATTGGAGGGATCACGGCGGCTGCGGCGGTGGCCGGAAAGCAGGCAGTTAAGAGATATGTACCCATTTAGTGTTGTATTTGGCATTTGGGGTTTTGCTAGGGTTTTAGATGGGTAAAGTTATTATGAGACTGGTATCTCTCTTATCTGTCGACTTTACGATTCTTGATAGTCCTGTTTCATAGGAATTCCTGAATTTTCATTTAAAGTTCTGTTCTTAATTGCCGAATTGGTTGGTGATGGCTTGACACTTCCCAGTGTTCAATAATTGATCAGAAACTAGGGATCGGAGAATACGCAAAAGGTTTCCCTTTTCTTTCTAATATGGTTCCAATGACATTATTGTTGGCACAACTGGTGGATTGGCTGTAAATGAATCATTGTTTCTGTAATACTGATTTTTGTGGACTTGGCCTTTTTGCCCTTAGCAAATTTGTTGTTCATCAATGTCATAGTTTAAAATTGTTGAGATGTGATGATGTGATGACTTCTGTAATTGAATATAGCATGTACCATGGTTTTGAGCTTTGACAATGATCCAGTTCACCAGGCTGATGTTTTGTCATATATAATATTATTCAGCCAGAACTGAGAAGAAATCTGAAAGACTAGGTCTAGAGGGGAATATAGTTATGTGCTTGTTCGTGAATGGAAAAAGAGATTACTTAGTGCTCAGTAAATTTAGGGAACTAGTGTTGCTGTCATTTATGTTTGTTATCTGCGGAATTTGGGTAGAAAACAAGCGGTTGGTATATATGTTAGAATACTATAACAGAGCATGTGACTTGAGGCTGAGGGACAATGATTTTATGTGGAAGGATACTGTATCGCTTTGTTTATGCTTTTGCCTGACATTTTCTAACGCTAGTTTTTGTTGGATTCTTGTTTACTGCAACTGTTTTGACAGAGGGAAGACTGCTCTAGCTTTTAGCTTTTTGCAATTACTTGTAAAAGTTCCTCATTTCTAGCTTATATTCTTGGTTGTAACAGGATCAGTCAGACCTGAGCCCCTTAGAGAAGATTGTTTACTCTTGATTATAACCTTTGTCAATGTGGATGTTTTTGAAGTTTGGTTTGACTGATCGTGTTAGAGAAGATTGTTTCTGGCGATTGGGATCATTTCATGAATTGGATTACCCACGCATTCCCCGTTTGATGTTTAGGGATCTACTTTTTGGCAATGTGCTTAAGCTATAGATGGACGGCCTCTTCATTAATCGAGATAATTACATTCAGACTATATTAAAAGGGAAATTGTCGTAAACTTTAGATGCTCAAAACAATCAACTTCTGAACGATTATATTTAAAGTATGAAGTAGGGGAAGAATTATGCATTACTTGGTAAGTCTCCAATTGTCTATTTGTCATTTTAAACTAGACTTTATAGAGGGCAATCGCGAAAGCTTCATCAAGATGAAGTTTCTTTATAAGCTATTTTACTGTCATTCCTCTAGAATTTCATCCTTTTGGAAGTGTGTGAATAGAATTTAAAGTTAATGTTCCCATTAAATGGACTTCTAAGCTGGAAATTAACATAGCATTACGAGGAACATTTTCCATCCCCGCTACTGTAATTTACCCGCGGAAATCATTTAGAGAAAGGTCGTAGCTAGTGAAGTTGTGAAGGATATGCCAATCATTGACAGTGGAATACATTAAGACCTAAAAATCTGATACAGCTAGGGCCTAAAACTTTTGATGCAGAAATCTTAGAAAGATCGTATGCTGTGTCCAAACCCATACAAATGAACAGTTTTTCCCACTCTCTAACAGAATTACTGTGCTTCCCAAAAATGTGGTTAATTTTTTGCTTTCCTGTCAACTTCATGTCTTCAATCAGTGTCAGACAACTCTTCCATGTTATACCAACAGATCTGGAACAGGGCAGAGGCCGAAACAGGGGCTCCTCTTATCAATTACTGGTTACTAATTATTGGGTCCTGTTAGAGCCATTTTAAGAATGGACCAACAAATTACAGAAAGTACCAAAAGAAGTTTCCAGTGATCTAACATGCAAAAAAGGAAACATCTTTAAGCAACGGCTCTCGTCGTAAAGAAGAGAACAAGAAAGTTCAGAAAAGCAAAAGCTTGATACCACAATTCATCCAATTCAGCCTTACCCAACCATTATATGATCACAGAAAAATGCCCTCTTCTTATCCTTGATTTCCCATTTCCTTTCCACTACTAAATGATAGTGGTTACATACCATATCCAACAAGAGAACAAAGTAAATTTTGTAACAAGTATGAAATAGTTGGCTTTATTATATCCACCTAAGAGCTCCACTTGAACATCTCAAAATCATCATAAATGTCGATAAATAATGAACAACAACAACACTCACCAAGAAACGGAGGCTTCATATGAGACTTGAATTTCATCTGAAGACTCTCACTTGCTCTTCACTTCAACTCCACTCTTTCCAGCAATAATCACCGCAGTGGTCATATCCAAGAACAACCCATGTTCCACAACACCTTCAAGTGCTGAAATCTCTTTCCCAGCCGCATTCCCATCTCGAATTGGATTCTCAAAGTACAAATCCACAATGTAATTCGAATTATCAGTAACATACGGCTTCCCACCTTCGTTCAATCTCAACTTCGCTTCACAACCCTCTTCTTTGAACAACTCTTTCAGTCTAACTAAATTATATTTCCAACAAAACTGAACAACCTCCACAGGCATTGCCAGTTTGCTTCCACCAAGACCTGTGACGAGCTTTGTCTCGTCAACGACGACCACAAACTTGTCCGACGCAGCCTCCACCATTTTCTCACGGAGAAGAGCTCCGCCACGGCCTTTGACCAAATTGAGATCTGGGTCGACCTCGTCGGCGCCGTCAATAGCGAGGTCGAGGTGGGGATGATCGTCCAGAACGGAGAGAGGGATGCCAAGAGACCGAGCTTGCTCTTCGGTGCGTTTGGAGGTCGGGATTCCAACGATATCCTTGAGCTCGCCGGACTTGAGAAGGGCACCGATCTTTGAGACCACGAAGGCGGCGGTGGAGCCGGTGCCGAGGCCGAGGACCATGCCGGATTTGACGTAGTCGACGGCCTTGACAGCGGCGAGTTTCTTGAGGTCGTCTTGGGTGAGAACTGGGGCGGACTGGGCTCTGATGGAAAAGAATTTGGTGGGAGTGCGCAGTCTAAGGGAAGGGGTGCGCAAGGTAAGGGAGGAAGTGGCGGGAGGAGATAAGAGGGATAAGGAGGCCATTGGAGGAGGTGACGAGTCGTTGTGGAAGGAAAGAAGAGGGGATGAAATGAGAAGAAGGTAGTTGGTGGCTACTGCGCTATCTTGCCTTCGTTTAGGCTTAAAAGTGTAAGTGTTGTTTGCTAGGACGTGTGTGTGAAGGATGATTGAAAACTGACCTTTGACTTTCCGCCGAAACTGGATACGGTATTTGAGGCTGTTTTTTATTTTGACGAGGCTAGAATAAAATGTTCGTTCCCCGTCAGATCAGGTATCCAATTCCAGTTGCCTACTTACTGTGTTTACATATTTCAGTTCTTTTCGGCGACAAAATCCTTGTCTCAAAAGGTGAAATCAGTCATCCCAGTTGTCTTCGTATTAAAAGGTGAAATCAGTCATCTCAATTATCTTTATATTCAGGCCTGTTCAGATTATAAGGGGAGTAAACCACAGTTTATCTCGGTCGATCACCTAGCAGAGCGATTCATGCATTTTTGTTGTCGGAAATCGAACTCAGGTTCTTGTCCCAATTTACTCTGCTAGATTATCAACCGAGCTACCCGTGACACGAAATAAAATAGAAATTTATCGATAGAAAAAAATGAAAATTAGAAATAGTAAAATATTTGATTGTGATGAACAAAATAGATAAAATTGTATTTATCTCGATGATAAAAATATGTTTAGTTGTAGTTGACAGAACATAAAAAACAGGATCAATAATTAAAGTACCTATATAATATAATATGATTGAAAATATGTAATTTATTGATTATTTTAAAACTAATTATTTTAATAGTAAAAAGTTAACAAATAATAATAATAATAACAATAACAATAAAAATTAATTTCAGTATAATAGTAGTAATAATAATAATAATAATAGAAGAAGAGAAAGAAAATTAATAATAAAAAATTTTAATAATCACAATAATAAAAAAATTAATTATGTGTAATAATAATAATAATAATAAATCTTGTATAATAATAATAATAATAACAAAATTTATAATAATAATAATAAGATAATTAATTTCATATAATAAAATTAATAATACAAATAATAAATACAAAATTTATAATAATAATAATAATAATAAGATAATTAATTTTGTATAATAAAATTAATAAAATAATATTATTAAATAATAATAAGTAAAAATTTATAACAATAATTATTAATAATAATAACAATAATTAATAATAATAATAACAACAACAACAACAATAATAATAATAATAATAATAATAATAATAATAATAATAATTTAATAATAATAATAATAATAATAATAATAATAATAATAATAATAATAATAATAAGATAATTAATTTTGTAAGTGTAAAATTAATAATAATAAGAAGAAGAAAATTAATTTCAGATAATAAAATTAATAAAAATAATAATATTAATAATATTAATAAGTAAAATTTTATAACAATAATTGATAATAATAATAAAATAATGAATTTCAGATAATAATAATAATAAATACAAAATGTATAATAATAATAACAACAAATAATAATAATAATAATAATAATAATAATAATAATAATAATAATAATAATAATAATAATAAAGTTAATAATATAATTAAAAATTAAAAAATTGTTAATGTGAGAGATTGAGTATTTCTGAATGTTGCTTATGTGTTTTATTTCGAAAACGGAGGCAAGAAATTTTGTCCTTTAATTTTGAAAGAAAAAAAAATTATGTTTTTGTCATCAGGAGACAGAAAAAAATTAGTTGAGATAACAACTAAACATGCAGAAGGATAAGATTTTTTTGTTTTGTCATCTGTCTCTACTAATAGAAACAGCAACCATAAACTACCATAGAGTTAGTATTTTCTGTAGCACTTGTTTTGATTCCACTTTAAAATTTAACGAAACGTTCTCACTCTACTTTTTATCATCATTAAAAATGGTTCTCAAAAGTTCGTTATTACAACAAATGCTCTCTATTGCTACAATACATGCTACAGTAAAAAAAACCCTTGCTACAGTACTGCTCCCTATTGCTACAATAACTGCTACAGTTCCTTTCATCTTCTTCAGCTCCTAGCCTCTGGTCGCTATGAGCTCGCAACCCGCCGAGGATTCCAACGTTCACACAGCTAAAAAAGTCCGTGTCAGGGAGCGTGAGGACGATCTTCCACCCCCCGACCAGCCGGTCCATCAACCTCCTCTGAGCTACAGTGCCACGGTCTCTGGCCTTACCAATACTGCTAACGAGGTGACCAACCTCTCTTGGCCAGACGAAGCCCCTATCAAGCTGACAGAGGGTGACATTAACATAATTCAGGGGTCACATAGATTGGGTATTGAATTATCACCTACCTTCCGCAGCCAATTGGACACTGTATGGGCCAAAGCAGCTGTGATCAAGCTCTTGGGGCGTCAAATGGGGTTCAACATGCTTAAGGATCGCCTCCTCGCAATGTGGCATCCTACGGGTCCCCTGAAAATTGTGGACCTGGATAATGACTTCTATTTGATTAATTTCAAAGAGGAACGCGATTATATCCATACCTTGACACAGGGACCTTGGATTATCGCCGGCAATGTCTTATCTGTCCAACCGTGGACGCCGACGTTTCGCCCCTCCACTGGTCACATTACCCACATTGTTGCTTGGGTTCGATTCCCGTCTCTCCCAATCGCCAGATACCACCCATTGATTCTAACAGCTCTAGGCAATCTGGTAAGGAAAACGGTGAAGATAAACCAGAACACGCAACAAACTTACCGGGGAAGGTTTGCCCGTGTCGCTGTGATACTGGATCTGAGTGCTCCTCTTCGCTCGATGGTGGAACTTGACGGGGAGGCCATCCCGGTGGCGTACGAGGGCCTCTCGTACGAATGCGATTATATCCCTCCTACTCCAGCACCGCCTGTCGATCCTTCGCCCCCGCCAACACCCGTCGTTGCCAGTAGCACCCCAACCACGGGACCTCCCTCCCCAGCAGCTTATGGTCCCTGAATGCAGGTTACAGGCAAGAATCGTCGTATTCCTCCACCCCCCACCAGTCCTCGTCACGATAGACCCCCACACGCGACGATCCCTGGCCCCAGTAGCTCAAGGTTCACGACGATCTCCTCCCCAGACTCATAGTGATAATCGAGTTCGTGCCCCGTGAGGGTGGCGTGCTACATCACTCAGTATATTTTTTTTTACGCACATACATACACATCACATATTATGCGGAAAACAATTTACATAAACAATTCACTGGCCTCGAGGCCCTTTTCATAAACACAATTTATTTAAGTCTGTTAACTTTACAAACTGACTTCATCAGTAATACAAAAATTCGAAAATAAAATACAATAATGCGAGACTTGAATCGATCCCGACCTCTTCTCTACTTCAATAACCAACAGATGTCATACGCCTGTTGCCTAACGAGGTATTCTTCTGAGTCCTGAAAAATAATTGCAAATTTTGGGTGAGTTTTGCGAACTCAGTGAGAAACCATCATTGATGGTTCACTCACTTCATGCAACACAATAATTCACATATCACATATTTTCACATTGTTAAATAATTAAGCACATTGCACAATTGCACTTGAACATAGACAATGTGCCACATTCCATTTGCTTAAACATCTATACCCAAGAAAGCCATTGACACTGAAATCATTCAATTTGGACCTCTATAGGTCCAATTATAAATAAAACACGCATTAGGAAAAACCATTTTCCGGTTCTCTCAGTTTGACCTAATCGGTCCACATCAATTTCAGCTCTAAAAATTTCCAATTTCACAAATAAATGAAATTAAATATTTTTCAAATCTGATGCCTCGAGAATCAGGTCAAACGGACATCGGACGGAAAAGTAATTGACAAAAGAAATAATTAGGTCACATAAATCCCAAATTTCCTTCTTTTTCCAACTTTTCAATTTTCACTAACTACCTTCTCCTCTTTCAAAACCCTCATATATTTACACAAGTGTCTAAAAATTCTAAATTTTGTCTCATTGGAAAGTTCTCAGAAGACCCGACAAGTTTCATGAAGAGTGAAAAATCCAATTTCACCCCTAAGGGTGTCAAAAATGTACTCAAAACTTCTGCCAAATTACAAAATTACCACAACAGTTCAGTACTTTACCAAAAATCTTAACTTTTTATTCCCTTAGCTAAAAATTCCAAATTTTATGTCAATCAAAAGAGAAAAACAAGGGCTAAAACTTTTATGAACAAACTGAAAGCCAAATTCCTCATTAAACAACTCAATTTCTCAATCAAAGCTTCAGTCTATCCAAATCATTCTCAACAGCAACACATTCTTCCAAATTTCATAACTTTCAATCCCATGTTCGAAAAATTACATGCTCTATATCCCTGAAAAGATCAGACAACAAGCTACACTTCTTATGAGGGCTCAGAGACAATTTCCTTCACTAACTAGTTCAAATTTGTCCATTAATATGACTGTCCTGTTAAACTTGTTCAAACAGCAAAAAACCTAAAGCATATCCGAAATTGAAAAATTCATAACTTTCAATCCAGATATGCTAAATTCACATAAAATATCTCATTAGAAAGCTAAAACAATCCTCTACAAGTTTCCAGAAGATTACTTAAGCCAATTTCTCCATTTACAGTCCCAAATAAATATCAGAACACAAACAGCCCAAAACCTATTCACTTAGAGCATTGCACAACAAAGGGTGAATTTCCACTTGAACATTAACATACCATAACTCTCAATTTACACACTGAAAAATATCATACTTAGTGGCATTAGAAAGCTAACACAAAAATCTTCAACTTTCATTAAGACCAATTTCTCCAATTCACCCTACATCAATTTAGAAAAATACATCAAAGTTTCAGGTCATCAAGCTCGGGTACTTTTCACACAGCACCTCACAATTCACCTTGCATGCCAAAATAAGGAATTTTTGTAATGGGAATTTGTGGTTTAGTGCCGGGAATGTCATGAACATGTATTGTACACATTTAATTGCTACATGTGCATTATTAACTGTTTCTGATTGCTAATTTGGTAATGTTAGATATTTGGACTGTTTTAGAGATTTCCGGTCCGGACATTTTCTCCTAATTATTCCAGAGGCTTTTCCTAAAGTTCGCAGTGCAAATCATGCGGAATTACAAATTTACATAAAAATCGGAATGACTCAAATGCAGACATGAGACTGATCCCGACGCCCAACTCTGCCTTGCTTGAAGCAATCGTACTCTTCCGGACCAAAGGTGTCTGATGTATGTGGGAAATTATGACATAGGAGTGTTTTACTGGTGATTGGAATGTGATTGTTTGTGAACCAATTATATGAATGTGTTAATTGTGATTATAAATCGTGATTGTGATTATACTGTGAATTGTTGTGAAACAATTGTTTGAATGTGATAATTTGGATCCGATTATGATATAATATTGTTTAATTTTGACACATGCATTCCATGCATGAATGCATGATCAGTTAATGAGAGTTGTGACTAGAGCAGCCACCGAGAGCTACAAACACAACGTTTATATTGGGCCTCGAGCCCCACAGTGATCCAGAGCCTTTGACTCAACGATTAATGTGCCCATATTGGGACAGTTCAGAGCCTCAGACTCACCGATTAATGCGCCCATATTGGGACAGTTTAGGCGCTCGGTCACAATACCGTAATAAATTGGAAAGGGTCACATGTGCATTACATATGCATTGGATTGCATTTCTTTAAATGAATGAAAGGCTAACTGCTTTGTGATTCTGTGTATTTCTGAATGTGCATAAAATGACAGCACACACAATCACAATTTCTCATGCGATCAAATCCCAAATACCATGAAACCAATGGTCAAAACAACACAAAGAAAGCATCAAATACCAAGTTAAAGAGCATAAAACAAATCCCTCACCTATACAAGCTTCCAAACTTCACTCTTCCTCTTCCAACTTTTTTTTTCCAACCCTCTACCTTCCTCACATCCCATACGGTCATCACTATCAAGGAGGCAACAAGCTTAAGCTTGGACACATGAAGAGGAAACACTCAAAATTGGCTCAATGGTAAGAGGCGTGCACTTAAAGTGCAACAAAATCTTGAGGTCTTGTGTTCGAGTCGTGACTCACACAAGTACCAAAGAAGACAATACCTGGAGTGATGGCGGTAGAGACCGGGCTCTACACCAGCCCAGTTAAACACACATGGCAATCTCCTTCTCTTCGCACGCGGACCTCGCCTTAACCGACCCGTCACTTCCACTCCCAACCCCCACAGCCTTGGACTGACACAAAATGGAGGAAGACCCCACCGAACCCACTGGCCCCACCCTCACGTCTCCTCCACCTCTTGCTCCTGAGGCCACTCCCCCTTGTCCCCCCGACCCAGTGCCCGCGCTCAGTAGTGACGAGGCCTCTACAGGCACAAGCAATACGTTGATGACGAAATCCTCCCCCGAACAAGCATCCCCTCAGTGTACGATCCAAGATGCGCCCGACGCTGATCTCTCAATTGGTTTGAGCTAGCTCCCCTCTCTCGTTTGTTATTACGATTTTTATATGGAATTGTCAAGGAGTTAGAGGTTGAACCTTCAAGCCCATCATTCGGAATTATATCTGACTTCACAGACCTCGACTCGTGGTCCTGGTAGAGCTGCGTATCAGTGGCGCACGAGCTTTGAAAGTTATTCGTTCTCTGGGCTTCAGTTCTTCTTTTCAGATCGAGGCGACGGGATATTCGAGAGGGATATGGCTTCTTTGGAAGGAGAATATTGATGTCCATATCTGTATCGCCCACCGTCAATTCGCTTATGCTCGTATGGAGTGGGACCATAAGTCTTTTGAGTTTACCGCCATTTACGTGAGCCCGACCTATGCGTTACAAAAATTCCTCTGGCATTACCTGTCTCACCTCGCAGCGCACATTACCTCCCCTTGGCTTTTAGGTGGGGATTTTAATGCCAAATTAGAAAGTGCAGATAAACGCAGGGGTTCTCGGACCCAACCCATCGTTAACACTCCTTTTCGTGATTGTATGTTCCAGTGTTATATGCAGGACCTCGGCTTTTCCAATCCGTGCTTCATATGGCGGAGGGGTTCTAGTCAGGCCAGGCTGGACCGGGCCTTCGGCTCCCCTTCTTGGTGCTCGGCGTATCCTACTTCCCGAGTCACCCACTTGCCTTTTCTTAAATCGGATCATCGGTCACTCCTGGTCATTTTCACCACCCCTTGCCCCCCCTTTCCACGAGTCGGCCTTTTCGTTTTCAATCCGCTTGGCTCACTATGATTCTTTTTCCCAAGTGGTCACGGTTAACTGGCACCCATGTACCTCGGATTTCAGTGGATCGACCAAACTTTTTTCGGCTACGCTCCAACAGTGGAATGCCACGGAATTTGACAATATTTTTCACCGTAAGAAGCGACTCATGGCTCAGCTCGAGGGTCTTCAGAAATCTTTGGAGGACACTGGTTGTTCCTCCTTCCAGGCGCTCAAGGCTTACCTGCGAACTGAATTAGAACACGTCCTCTTTCAAGAAGAGCTCTTTTGGCACCAACGATCCAGAAGCCAGTGGATCAGCCAAGGGGATCGAAATACTCAGTACTATCACGCTCTCACCCGTACCCGGCGTCGTCAGTCCCATTCCTTTTCTATATCGGACGACAATGGTAATACAGTTTCTGATCCTGCGACTTTCTGGAGTCTTGCTCAACGTTACCTGGAGGCTCTATACCTAGCCGATGGCCAGTCCTTTACCCCTGGGGCCTTACATGGCACTTTTCCTCACCTCCCGCATATGCGGTCTAACGACCTCACTTGTTTGCTGAGCCCCGATGATTTTCCATGGCTCCTAATAAAGCCCCTGGGTGATGGGTATACAACTTTTTTCTATCAATCCCAGTGGGATACTGTGTTGGGCCCCAAATTTTCTTTATTGATGTTATTAAGCATGAATTATGTTGATTGTATGATTTATTGCATAGTTTGATTTTTAGGAAGTGTTAGTGGAAATTAAGATTAATTTGAGATTAGTATGGAATAAGTAGTAAAGAAAGAGTAAAAAAATTTTGAGGGCATTATTGGAAGGTTACTTAAGTTTGGGAGGCTAAAGCTTTACATGGAGGGGAAATATGGTCCTTGCACATCCATTAAGACTTAAGTGTTAGAATTAGAAAGAAAGAAAGAAGGAAAGTGAAGGGAGAAAGAAGAGAGTGTCGTTGGTGGCTTAAGGGAGAAGAAGAGAAAATAGGGTTTTTCCATTCTTGAGGATTTCGAAGGAACTCAAGCATCATCAAGTAAGTTTAGCTCTTTTCCTTCTTGTTTGGGTTGGATGAAACCCTAATATAGCTTAGCATGTGTAGGAAAATGGTGGTTGAGTGGTTTATGAAAAATGGTTAAATCTCTTAGGGTTGATGATCATGTTGTGTTTGTTTATGATTTTGAGTTAGAATGAGCTTAGAAGTGAATTTTAAGGCATGATTTAGGGTTTAGATGTGTTGTAATTGAAGGATGGGAGGTTTAGGGTTGAAGAAAGTGAGAAAAACAAGTTACGGGAGATTTTTAGGCTCGTTCGCTCTCCGCCGCGACAAGCGGCCAATTTCCTACAGCGACATGCTTTGTTATTTTGGGCATAACTTTTGATATAGATGTCCAAATGAGGTTCTTTTTGATGCGTTGTAAACTAGAGACATAGGTCTACAAGTTTTGTGAAGAAATGAAGTTCTGAATCAGTCTATAAAAATGACAAATTTTGGATGGAAGTTAAACATAGAATTTTTGTTTCAGCTTTAGTTATAGTTTGAATTGTTAAAGTATGACCTTCCGATTTCTACACCAAATTGATTGGAATTTTGGTTATTTGGTTAAGGAAACCAAGTGAGGCAAGAGGAGCAAGAGGAACAAGAGGAGAGGCATTCCTAAACAAGTTTATAAGCAAGGAACGCAAGGTGGGTACATGTTTATAATAGAGTAAATAAGTCACTCATTGTTTTGTTCAAATCAAGAAAGATTTAATGCTTTAAATTGCATCATCAATGTTACCTTATATGCTAATGTGAATTGATTATATGTTTGCCATATGATTTGCATTCATGATTAATAAAAAGGTTTCAAAAAGGGTTATCTCTTTTCAAGAATACATGCTCATGAAATCATGTTTTCTAAAATGTATGAAAAGCAAGTTTACAAACAAGTGTCAGTTTGGCCACCAAGTTTACAAGACTTTGAATCATGCATGTTATGTGGGTTTATGGTATGTCCCTCAAGAACCGTCACGTGCATGTTGACTCATGAAAAGGCTTCACCGCCTGCCCTCTAGTGGCACGGAGCTCCGCACAAGGACTCCCTCAAGAAACTACGATTACACAGGACCATTTCGATGGAAATGTGTAGTGCGTCATGAACCCGGACTAGCCCAAACCATTATGTTATGCTTATGTGTTTATGATTTGTTATCATGTTTCATGCATTCATGAATAGTTATAAATCAAGCATTTCGAGTTGATGACTCTCACATGCTCAATTACTATGATTTCAAAGTGTACCACGACAATGAGTTATCTTTTAAATAGTTTTGTTTATTTCTGTATTATAAATGTGTTCCCACGAGCTTTATGTTAAGTCAAAATGACTTTACATAAAAATAATTTTGATGTATAACAAACATAGTGAGATCAAATACAAGAAAAACAAAACAGTCACAGACGATCTGCATTTAATTCGGAGATGTAGAGCGAAGATGACGATATGTATCTAATTCGAGATGATATAAGATGACGATATGCAGCGAAGTTGACATGCACTAAGTTGAAAAGTCGATCTGACGCATTTACGACAAATCAAAACACAGACGAAGTTTGTCAAAGTAAAAAGTCAACACAGACGCAGATGACACAAGACAATAGAAAATGTAGATACAGATGCATAAACAAAAGAAGACGCAGACGCAGACGCAGACACAGACGCAGACGCAGAAAAGAAACAGACGCAAGAGTCAATTCGAGTTAGTTACAGAACTCAACTAATTAACCGTTTCTTTAAAGATTCAAAATTCAAGAATCAAGAAGCAGTTAGAGACGAAGGCTATAAATACTAGTCGAAGTCGAAAACTGAAGAGCTTGCTGTTTTGAGAAAAATTACACAAACCGAAAAAAAGCGATTAAGTGCGAATTAGCTGAACGCTATCCTTCTGTAACAGAGTGTTCAAATATTTTCTGAAAAGAAAAGTTGTACAGATAGCCTGCAGAGGCTAAGTGTGAAAAAATACTAGTTGTAGAGACCTGAAGAGGCTCGTGAAAGAATACTGTAACGTTTGAAGAGATAGTGAAATCTCAGAAGAAACTCTGAGGACTGGACGTAGCCCACGGTTTGGGGTGAACCAGGATAAATCTGCGTGTCTACTACTCTCACTCTCTATCTCACTCTTAGTTTCAAAGTTGATCTTTATTTACTATTCATATACTTAGCATTGAAAAGTTTGATCAATCAGATTAATAAGAATTTCAGAAAGAATCTTAATTCTAACAAGTAATTCTAAAAGATATTCAAAAGGGAATACACAATTCAACCCCCTTCTCGTGCATTCTATTGTGTTTTAAGTGTCAGATTAACGTGTGATTCACTTCAATTGGTATCGAGCCTGGTATCCAAGAATCACTTTGGCGAAGTGTGGATTAATGATAATGGCGAGTCACATGTATACATCATTGAAGGAGCCTCATCACTAGACCTCCAAAGATTCAATGGAGAAGACTATCATTATTGGAAAGATAGGATGCGGTTATTCATCGAATTTACACATGTAGACCTTTGGGACGAATAGAGAACGGAACCTATATACCCGTAGATGACGAAGGTAGTTCTATTCCACGGCGGATGGACTACCGATCGAAAGCAAGAATACAACCGAATTCAAAGGCTAAATTTTTCTTAACGTGCCCTAAGTAGAAGCGAGTATGACAAAGTGCATGGTTGCGACACAGAAAAGAAATGTGGGACACATTGTCCATTGCTCATGAAGGCACAAGTCAAGTTAAGGAATCCAAGATAAGTATTCTTGTACATCAATATGAACTTTTCAGATGGAAGATGAAGAATCTATTGATCAAATGTTTGGAAGATTTCAAACAATTATCAATGGATTGAAAGCTCTTGGAAGGACATACAATAATCAAGATCACGCTCAAGATTCTAAGAAGTCTTCCTAAGAGATGGAGACCAAAAGTTACTAAAAGGCAAGAAGCCAAAGACTTGAGCATATTAAAGCTAGATGAGTTCTTTGGGATCCTTAAAGATTCATGAAGTTGAACTCAACGCTGAAGATAAGCCCAAGCAAGAGAAGTCAATAGCATTGAAGGCTGGACAAAAGAATCATAAGACTCAGAGAAGGAGGAAGTCATCAAAAGCATTGAAAATTGAAGAATCAAGGGATGACAACTCTAGCCGATCAGATTCAGAATCGAGTGATGAAGATGACGAATTATCTTTCATTTCCAGAAAGATAAGACACATGTGGAAGAAGAAGCCCAGAAGTAACCAGACATTCAGAAAGAATGGAAAAGATGAAGCTAAGCTAGAAAAGTCTTCTATCATTTGTTACGAGTGCAATCAGCCTAGACACTACAAGTCCGAATGCTCTACTCTCAAGAAGAAACCCAAGAAGAGTAGAGAAGGCAAGAAAAGCATGATGGCAACATGGGAGGACCTAGATTCATCTGAATCAGATACATGCTCCGAGTCATCAGAACATGCAAACATTTGCCTAATGGCCGAGGAAGATAGTGATGAGGAGGTAAAATCCGACTACGAAAATTTGCATGATGCATATTCAGAATTAGAAGATTCTCATGCTATTCAAACAAAGACAAGTCGTTGAAGAAAAGTATGCAGAGAATATTAGAAATACTGAGAAAATAGAGAGAGAAAATATTTGCTTAAAAAAGGAGTTAGAAGTTAAAAGGAAACTTGTAGACAGATTAGATGAGATTAATCAACTCAAACTGAGGATCAAGAATCTATCAGCTGATCTAGTTACTTTCACAGAGAGTACAAAGAAAATGAATGATATGCTAGGAAAATGTAGACATCCTAGTGATAAGATGGATTAGGTTTATCGAAACAATACTCGGCCTCGTAATAAATTTGTCTCTCAAAAAGGAAGAAATAGGATAACATATTTTAATCAACGTCCGAGTAATATGCATCAAAGATCATATCATGTGCATACTACTAACCATAAAGGACCCAAGAAAATTTGGGTACCAAGAAATAAAATAGTTTCTCCTGTAGATATCCTTCCTTGGAAGATACGGCAAGCACCATTGGTATTTAGACAGTGGATGCTCGCGACACATGACGGGAAGAAGGTCTATGTTCCTAGACCTTCAAAGATAAGAAGGAGGATCAAGAACTTTCGGAGACAACAGTGAGGCAAAATCATTGGAATCGGAAAATAGGTAAAGATTCCTTTGCATGCATAAATAATGTACTGCTTGTTGATGGTCTAAAGCATAACTTGATTAGTGTGAGTCAGTTGTGTGATTCTGGTTTTATAGTTACATTCAATCAAAATCTTTGTGAAGTCAGAAACAAAGATGGGTCTATACTTTTCTCGCCAAGAGAAGAAACAACCTTTACAAAATCAACTTAGAAGATTTTCAAAGTCAAAATATCTCATGTTTTCTATCTTCCAAGAAGAAAGACTAACTGCATAAAAGCTAGGTCATGTCTCTTTGAAACATATTTCAAAATTTGTAAAACATGATTTGGTAAGAGGTTTACCAAAATAAGTTTTGACAAAGAATTTTTCGTGAAAATTGTTTGAATGGAAAACAAAGTTAAAACCTCTTTCTCTTCTAAAATTTTGTAACTTCTTCAAGACCTTTAGAACTATTACATATGAATTTGTTTGGTCCTACAAGGACATTAAGTCTTAGCGTAAAGAAATATGGACTTGTCATTGTTGATGATTTTACTCGATTTTGTTGGATATTGTTTTTATCACACAAAGATGAGTCTTTAAGTACTTTAGAACTCTATCCGTAAAGTTACGAATGAAAAGGAATGTCTATAGCTAGTATCGTGGAGTGATTATGGCTAAGAATTTGAGAATGAGAAGTTTAGAGTTTTCTGAGGAGAATGGAATTTTCCACAACTTCTCGGCCCTAGAACTCTACAATGAATGGAGTTGTTGAGAGAAAGAATAGGACGATTCAAGAGATGGCAAGGACTATGCTATGTGAGACTAATCTTCCTAAGTATTTCAAGCGAAGTCGTGAATACAAAGATGCTATATTTAGAATAGGATCTTGTTGCGACCTATGTTGAAGAAAACTCCTTACGAAGTTATGGAATGGAAGAAGACCAAGCATATCCTACTTTCATCCATTCGGGTGCAAATGTTCCATTCTGAATACGAGAGAACTGTTGGATAAATTCGATTCAAAGACCTATCCAGGAATATTTCTAGGTTACTCATTATCGTCTAAGGCATTTCGAGTTTACAACCTGACTTCAAAGACTGTTGAAGAGACGATCCATGTCAAATTTGATGATAGTTCTCAAACCCATAAGGAAGATGACATGGAGATTGAAGGTCCTTCAAAGAACCTAGATGATGCCTCAGAAACTCCCTCGTCAGACACTCATGAGAATAAGATTGAAGATATTCCAGAAACTATAGAACTAAGACGAGATTGGAAGTATAAAAGTTCTCATCCAGAAGAGTTAATTATCGGTGAGACCTTAGAAGGAGTTAGGACAAGGTCCAGATTCGCATTAGAAGCTAATGTAGCTTTTATCTCAAGTAGAACCTAAAAAGGTTGAGGAAGCTCTTCAAGACGAAGCTTGGGTGTTAGCTATGCAAGAAGAGCTAAACCAATTCACAAGGAATAACGTCCGTCCTTAGTTCCAAAACCTCCTAAGAAATCCATTATAGGAACAAGATGGGTTTTCAAGAATAAGTTAGACTTAATCAGAAGAGTGAGTCGTAACAAGGCCGATTAGTAGCACAAGGTTACAATCAGCAAGAAGGAATAGACTACAACGAAACATATGCTCCAAAGAGTTTAGACTTGAAGCTATAAGGATTTTGTTGGCATATGCAATCTGTCACGATATAAAGTTGTTTCAGATGGATGTTAAGAGTGCATTTCGAATGGCTTTATAGGCGAAGAAGTCTATGTGAAACAACCTCCGGCTTTGAAGATGTTAAAATCCAGATTATGTCTATAGACTTCACAAAGCCTTATACGGCCTAAAGCAAGCCCCAGAGCTTGGTATGATCGTCGAGTACCTTGAATAGAAAATGATTTCAGCAGAGGTCAAGTTGATAAGACGCTCTTTAGAAAGAGTTTTCAGAATGATTTTATCTTACTACAGATCTACGTTGATGATATTATCTTTGGTGCTACTACAAAAGAGTTGTGTTTAAAGTTTGAGAGACTAATGAAAAGAGAATTTGATATGAGTATGATGGGTGAATTAAAGTTCTTTCTTGGGTTGCAAGTTAAGCAGATCAAAGAGAAGATCTTCATTCATCAACAGAAGTATGTGAAAGAGTTGCTGAATAAGTTTGACATGAATAATGTGAAGCCAATGGCAACTCCGATGCATCGTTCAAACCTTTTGTCGAAAGACGAACTTGGTAAGAAGGTGGATCAAACCCTATATAGAGGATGATCGGTTCTTTATTGTATCTTCTGACAAGTAGACCTGATATTCATTCGCCTATGCTTGTGTGCAAGATTTCAAGCCGATCCTAGAGAGTCTCATTTTACTGCTGTTAAAAGAATTTTGAGATATCTCGCAGGTACTACTGATCTTTGCTTAATGTTTGAGAAAGGTAAAGATTTTAGGTTAATCGGATACTGTGATGCGAACTATGCTGGAGATAGAATTGAAAGAAAGAGCACAAGTGGAGGATGTCACTTTCTTGGAGGAAATCTAGTCTCTGGTCAAGCAAGAGACAAAGCTCAATTGTTCTATCAACCGTCAAGGTAATGCATGTCCGCCGAAGTTCTTCGTTCACGTACGTGGATCAAGTATCGACTTGAAGACTATTCGTTAAGGAGGAGGAGATTCCAATTTATTGCGACAACACCAAAGGCAATAAACCTGTCAAAGAATCCAATTCAAAGATTCGAGTAAAGCATATAGAAGTCGACATCATTTCACGAGAGACTACGTTCGAGAAAGGTGGTGCTTCTAAAGTTCGTGAAACAGAGCTTCAATGGGCGGACATCTTCACTAAACCACCGAGTGAAGAATGTTTTCGTAAGATAAGACGCAATCTCAATATGGTGATGCTAAATGAGCAGTTAGGCTAAAATAACGTGAGAAACTAACGGCGTATATACAAAGGAGTTACAAATGGTAACTTTTTCACAAGGAAAATTTTGAGGAAATATCCGATAAACTCGAGGTTCTTAATGATTCGAGAACCCATCAGTCCATAACCCTATAAGTAGATCAAGATGATATTATAGCGCTTTTCATCATCTCCCGACAGCTCATTTCTACTTTACCAATTCTCTCAAAATCTTCTCACTCAAAAGCTTTCCGTAAGATAATCTTTCGCTCTATACAATGGAAGCAAGAATGATTTATGGAAGACTTGTGAACTTTGAATCACTAAGGGTGACGGCATGGATGTAGAACCCGAGATTATAAGAGTCGGCTGGAAGAACTTCTTTCGTATACAAGAACCTGTCTATATAAATGAGGTATATGAGTTCGAAGAACGCTTGCGATAGAAGACACTATTGTATCCTCTGTGGATAGAATATCGATTATTGTCACAAAAGATTTGATAAGGAAAGTAATCGATTGCCCATCCGCTGGTGAAAACTCGTCTACCAAGGCCGGATGGATGTCCTCGCTGAATGAAAGAAGAAGATGTCAAGAGGCGCTCTATGGCACAAATGATTCAAGAGAAAGGAAGACATCAAATCGATTCCAAAGGCTAGGGTTACGCATGCAATCTGCTCAATTGCATTCTTCCTAGAGTTGGTTCAAGGCATTTGGTGACTACTTTAGACTAACAATGTACATTCTTTCTTCTCAATCAAATCCTATAGATCTACCCTTCTTAATCTTTCACTATATGGTTAAGGGCTAAAGGAAACTTCCAGCTATCCTTATGGTATGATTTTGACGAGGATCTTTATGGAATCCAAGATTCGTCTGCACCAAGGTATAAGACGAACTGTTACAGTGAAGAGCAAGATTGATGCTCATACTATTCGATGAATGGGTCTGAATACAGTAGACAAAGATCACGCCGGTTCTTCAAAGAAACCAAGAACCGAGGGGAGCGATATTGAAGAAGACTCATCGCCTCAAGTTCTCAATCGCCTGTAAGTATCAAATCGCCTACTGCCGAACTAAGGAGAGTGCTAGGGAGACCTCTCATGAAAATGGCGAGTCCTCTTTACGGAGAAAGCCAATCTCAGAGGGCAAAACAAAGTGCGCCAAAGAGACAAGGAGAAAGTCTCTTGAGCGAGGTTGTGAAGAAAGCCAAGAGATCTCCAAGAATCAGGACTCTGAGGCAACAGGAAGAGAAGATTGCCAGAGAACAAAGGCGAGAAGAAACTTCTAAATCTTGTACACCCAAAGCCACAAGATCCTTAGTCTCTATTCTGGAAGAGGATACGGCCAG
The DNA here is from genome assembly GCA_029891385.1 of Erythroxylum novogranatense. Classification (NCBI taxonomy): domain Eukaryota; kingdom Viridiplantae; phylum Streptophyta; class Magnoliopsida; order Malpighiales; family Erythroxylaceae; genus Erythroxylum; species Erythroxylum novogranatense. The sequence continues at coordinate 77,016,841 of CM057230.1, read as the reverse complement.
AAAATCCAAAGAGACTGAGAGGAAGAGAAAAGCAACATCTGATAAAAGAAAATTTCTTGTGAAGAAATCAAAGAAAACTAATCAAGCAGAAAAGACTAAGAAGGTTAGTCAAAAGAAGAGCATCTCAACCGCCGAGGACGTTAGTCTACAAAAAGAGATCGCTGACATCGCTCAAGTTGAAATGTAAACCGAGCATTATATAGTTCAAGAAATTCCTAGTGCTCAACAAGAAGAACCCGATGGATGAAAGCACGGCTCATGAGACACTGAATTATAAAGGAGGAACCAAAGAAGAATGGCTTGCTCAGAGACTTCTAAGGAACACAACCGAAGCAATCGCAGATCAGATTTGGTCGATGATGAACCAAGTCCAAGGTATATAACTACCGAAGTTCTTGAGGAAATATAGGCTGGAAATCAAATTGGTAGAAGTTATTACCAATCGAGCAATGCTATTATAATCGGTGTTGAACCAGTAAAGAATATAGTAGCTCTGGTGCAACCTATGTTGATTAATGGTATCACGTGGCAGTTACTAAATAAAAAAGAGAAGTCTTTTTACGATACCTTGAGGCTTACTGATCATTTGCCATATCCTCAAGACGCCCTCGCCCACTGCGTGTACTATGTTCCCAATCACAGAGAACACAGAGATAAAGGTTATTCCAGATATTCAACCAAGGTGTCCAAAAGATTTTACAAAGGAAAGTCAAAATTATTTCAAGATAATGTTGATGATGATCCGTCTGCATCGATTGCGTAAGAAGCGCGAAAATTGATGAAGCATGCATTCCCGCACAAGACCCAGATCAAGCGAGCCGCATTTATACAAATCGTGCGGAAGACCGCCCGATGGGGAAGTATAAAACAGAACATTTATCGAGTTCCTTGTTCGATAGCTTCTTAGTATTAGCCCTTTGTCTAATACATCGCCTATCAAGAACATGCCCTATCCTCGCAAGGAAGACAGCTTGTTGATGCCGCCAGCCTTTTGATCTAAATCTTCCTGAAGTCGCAACATTCATTCGCCCACCGACTTTTGAGATTAATGAAGACTACACTCCATCCTCGATGCCTATACTACTACAATTCCTTTCGCCTCCATCGCCAGAAGCAAATCAAGCCTCTTCGCCGATGAAGTCGAGATTACGTGGTGAACTCAATGACATGAAGGAGACGGTGAATGATCTAAAGAAGATGATAGCAGAATCGCCAAGAACCGTAATCGATAATCATTTTTATTATAACAAATAGGGGAGAGCAGAAAAGAAGAAAATAATCGTAAGAGGAGAGGATGTTCAGATGAAGAAGGTGTGACCACAATGATTTAAGACAGAAGAAGATAAGTTTTGCAACATTTGTTTTGTTTTCTTTTCTTGTATGTAATTTGTTATATTCAAAAGGGGAGATTGTTAAGTCAAAATGACTTTACATAAAATGATTTTGATGTATAACAAACATAGTGAGATCAAATACAAGAAAAACAAAACATCCACAGACGATATGTATTTAATTCGAGATGTATTTAAGATGACGATATGATCTAATTCGTAGATGCATAAAGATGACGATATCTGATAAGTTGACATGCACTAAGTTGAAAAGTCGATATAGACGCATTACGCACAAATCAAAACACGTATTTAAGTTTGTCAAAGTAAAAAGTCAACATGCAGACGCAGATGACACAAGACAATAGAAAATGTAGATACAGACGCAGTAAACAAAAGCGACGCAGACGCAGACGCAGACGCAGACGCAAAAAGAAACAGACGCAAGAGTCGATTCGAGTTAATTCTGTAACTCAACTGATTAACTGTTTTTTAAAGATTCAAGATTCAAGAATCAAGAAGCGCTAGAGACGAAGACTATAAATACAAGTCAAGTCGAAAATCAAGAGCTTCATTGCTTTGAGAAAAATTACACAAAGCTTAAAAAAGCGATTAAGTGCGAATTAATCAACGCTATCCTTCAGAATAGAGTGTTCAAATATTTTCGAAAAGAAAAGTTGTACAGATAGCCTGCAAGCTAAGTGTGAAAGAATACTGGTTGTAGAGACCAAGAGGCTCGTGAAAGAATATCGAACGCTTGAAGAGATAGTGAAATCTCGGAAGAAACTCGAGGATCGGACGTAGCCCACGGTTTGGGGTGAACCAGATAAATCTGCGTGTCTACTACTCTCACTCTATCTCACTCTTAGTTTCAAAGTTGATCTTTATTTACTATTCATATACTTAGCATTGAAAAGTTTGATCAATCAGATTAATAAGAATTCAGAAAGAATCTTAATTCTAACAAGTAATTCTAAAAGATATTCAAAAGGAGAATACACAATTCAACCCCCTTCTCGTGCATTCTATTGTGTTTTTAAGTGTCAGATAATCAGAAGCGCCTCACCGCAGGTACACATTGGGACGCCTGTGGGTCGCTCCGACGATATCCCACGATAAGGAAGTGCTACTACGAAAACAGTCTCTAAACACTCAGATGGCATCAATACTAAATTCCACAATATGAAAATCATGAAATTTAAAACCATAATAATCATTCATTTATAACATCAATCCCAAAATATAGACCTATCTATCGGTTCCTACAAAGCTAAATACATCTCAAAAGGAAACCGATACAAACGTCTATACTAAGTCATCCCAAAACAATGTTCCTAAAAGAAGTCACCCCGGTGACCGACCTATGATCCATCACGCCTTGATCACTTAATACTCACCGCGTAAACGTCTATCCCGTGAGCTAGAGTCCCACCGACGCCGTCTCCGAAAAATATATTGCAATGTTGGGTGAGTTTATGAACTCAATGAGAAACCATCATTGATGGTTCATCCAACACATGCATATACATATACTATATCTCAAATTACATTTTAACGCTTTATAAACACTATTCACAATTTACACATTATATTATATCACACGCAATATCACAATGCGCACTTTACACCATCACATAATTCTCACATTACACTTCACAATTTACACAATTACAATATCACATATCAATCCACATTTTTCAGATGTCACTCAGATTCTCCATCACACTATACACTCAGATGCATATGTATGCAAAGTCTCTTGTTATGACATTGTTGACTGAGCATTTATATTCCCATTTTGGCAAGTAGGAGAGCCCTCGGGTATGCACCACGCCCACTCACTTTAGGGATAGGAGAGCCCTATGGGTATGTACTATTCCTTTTCACAATGATCACAATTTAGGCAAATAGAGAGCCCTCTGGGTATGCACTATCGCCGATTTGGCTCTAGCCCTCTCATCGATAATCGAGCTCAAAGCTCAATCATCGTGTTCTAGTCACAACGGTAAATATTATTACTCATATCATGCTAGGCATGCGCCACACTTACACAAATACTAGCACATTTATCTCACTTCACTCACTTGTCACAATCGTAGCTCTTATTCACAATTATATACACCGATTCTCATTCACATGAATTCACATTTATGTAGATCACACTTGGTACAATCACTAACACTTATCGATTTAGCTCATTCACTTCACATGTATATCACTCACCTTTACACTTAATTTATACATATTCACAAAGACATATAATCACTTAAAAGTCGAGGAACCAACTAGGTTACTCACCAGTAACTTCCGAAGCTATCGCTCGAAGTCCCAGAATATCCGTGGTTTGACGATCCAACGGAGCCTCTAAAACAATCAAACAATTTCTCATCACTAGGTGCTCAATTAAAGATATTCAATAATGCACATGTCTTTAATTCAAACTTGTATGATGCATGTTCATGATTCTACCAAGACTAAACCCAATTCGCTATCGCCACTTTACAACCAAAATTCACTATTCACTAGGTCAATAGCATTCCCTTTAATTCAATTTCACTCACTCAAACTCTAATCATACTCGCTAGTTACAACGTAACTCTTTGGTCACATTAAACTATAATGGACTCTTTTTCGATACTTGCAATCCCGTAAATCAAAATTCAAACTCTCAATCTTTATCACAATGATAGACCTCTTTCTCTAGTTCATAACGAATCAAGTATCACATTAATTGGAATACCATAGACCAAGATATCATCACATCACTGAAACATGTTCAGTAAAACATCTAGTTCATGCTCCCTCCACCAATACCCTTACTTTGACTCACTTAATCATTTCCAATTTAATACTAAAACCCATAAATTGTTTGTGGAGAGATTAAGAAATGTGTTAGAATCCAATGCTTCAAGAATCAGTCATTTGGAGTTCTATAACTCAAGTTATCCTCAAAACAACGATCTATGCATGATTGTTTTCCTTCCGTCTCGATTTTTGCTTCACTGGTTTTCGCTTCACTGATTTTTGCTTCACTGATTTTCGCTCAAATTGATTTTACTTCATTTGATTTTGCTTCAATTGGTTTTTTCCTTCATTTGGTTTTCGCTTGGTGGTTTTCGCTTCACTGATTTTTGCTTCACTGATTTTTGCTTCACTGATTTTCGCTTGACTGATTTTTGCTTCAGTTGGTTTTTCCTTCATTTGGTTTCGCTTCTTGGTGGTTTTCGCTTCACTGATTTTTCCTTCCTTCTGATTTTTGCTTGACTGATTTTTTCTACTTGAACATGTCCACTTATATAGATCATATCTTTTGACTCGATATCCAAATTGGACAAAATTGACATCTATCTCATAGAGAAAAGAAAGATCTACAACTTTCAAGAAGGAAATTTTGTCTAAATCTATCGATATCACGTCCATATCGTCTGCTTTTGCTTCAGCTGATTTTCCTTCACTGATTTTCGCTTCAGCTGATTTTCCTTTCAGCTGGTTTTCGCTTCGAACATGTCCACTTATATAGATCATATCTTTTGACTCCAATATCCAAATTGGACAAACTTGACATCTATCTCATAGAGAAAAGAAAGATCTACAACTTTCAAGAAGGAAATTTTGTCTAAATCTATCGATATCACGTCCATATCGTCTGCTTTTGCTTCAGCTGATTTTCCTTCAGCTGATTTTCGCTTCAACTGATTTTCCTTTCAGCTGGTTTTCGCTTCGAACATGTCCACTTATATAGATCATATCTTTTGACTCCAATATCCAAATTGGACAAACTTGACATCTATCTCATAGAAAAAAGAAATATCTACAACTTTTAAGAAGGAAATTTTGTCTAAATCTATCGATATCACGTCCATATCGTCTGCTTTTGCTTCAGCTGATTTTCCTTCAGCTGATTTTCGCTTCAGCTGATTTTCCTTTCAGCTGGTTTTCGCTTCAGAACATGTCCACTTATATAGATCATATCTTTTGACTCCAATATCCAAATTGGACAAACTTGACATCTATCTCATAGAGAAAAGAAAGATCTACAACTTTCAAGAAGGAAATTTTGTCTAAATCTATCGAAATCACGTCCATATCGTCTGCTTTTGCTTCAGCTGATTTTCCTTCAGCTGATTTTCGCTTCAGCTGATTTTCCTTTCAGCTGGTTTTCGCTTCAGAACATGTCCACTTATATAGATCATATCTTTTGACTCCAATATCCAAATTGGACAAACTTGACATCTATCTCATAGAGAAAAGAAAGATCTACAACTTTCAAGTAGGAAATTTTGTCTAAATCTATCGATATCACGTCCATATCATCTGCTTTTGCTTCAGCTGATTTTGCTTCAGCTGATTTTCCTTCCTTCTGATTTTTGCTTCAGTTGATTTTTCTGTCCAGGACATATCACCGAACACTAAAAGTTTTCTCAACCACTCATTTAACACTATAACAGAATTTATTCCTCCCCAACTACCCAGGATTTATGAACAAACACATGAAATACATCTTTCCATGAAAACGACAGAAATCTCTCAACTTTATTTCATAAATCTCTAATAGCAAGGGGGTTTCTCTAACACTTACCTGTTGAGAACTCAAACAGATCTTCAAGCTCTAAACTCCACACGAAAAGATCAGCTTATGGATTCTCCTTAGAGTCGACAACACCAAAGGTAGAGAAAGGTTGGTGAAAGAAAGAAAGAACACCAAAGTCCCTTAGAAGATAATTTGGGTAGAAAGCTCCATGTCTCCGAGAGAAAAGTTTTGGAAGAAAATGAATAAAGAAGGCTTGGACAAGACTTAACCCATCAGCCCTCAAGGAATAGTGACCACCTACTCCTAGCTAGGTACAAAGTCCAAGTACACATGTCACTTTCTTAATGAATAAACTATAACTTAGTTACTTTTGAACTAACTCCATTTAGTTCTCCCTTTCCAATATAACCAAACTATCTCCAACACTTCATTTAATTAATTCTTGCTCCCAACTATAAATATATCTTCCAATACACCATAAATTTACCAGCATATACAAATACAATAATTTCACCAAAATTCATAATCGCAAGATTTCATTAACCCAATTATTTCAACATTTTAAATAATCACAATTCACAAAATCATCTCAATTTCACTTTTCCAAACACAATCACTATCAAATGCCGAACAATCATGAATACATGTCACTATGTATATGCATGTGCAAATGATCTATCTCTTTAAAATCGAGGCCACAAAATACTCGATCACAAATTAAGCACTAACAACTCTACACTCATAACACGATGCTCATCGCGCCGGTAACGGATGCTACAATTCTCCTCCTAAAAGAAAATTTCGTTCCGAATTTCATACCGACCGGTCGAGCAGATGAGGGTCTTGCCTCCTCACGTGCTCCTCGCCTCCCAAGTTGCCTCCTTCAAGAATGGTTCTTCCATAGGACTTTCACCAATGGAATCACCCCGCCTCAATTGCTTGACCCACGATCCGATAATCTGCACGGCCTCAATATAACTCATATCACTCGCTATCTCAATCTCTCGAGCCGGAATCACATGCGACGGTCCGAAGCGGTATCTCCGAGCATACCACATGAAAACATCGTAACGGGATATCTCACTAGGCAACGCCAATCTATAGGCTAATGGTCCAATCCTCTCAAGAATCTCATACGGGCCGATATAACGGACTCAACTTGCTTCTACGGCCAAACCTCGTAACTCCTCTCCAAGGAGACACTCAAGGAACACTCTATCACCCACAAAGATACTCTATCTCTCGTCGACGTCGATCCACATAACTCTTCTGTTCATCCCGAGCGCCTTTAATGCGACTCCTAATCACTCTCACGCTATCCATCAGATCTGGATCAGCTCGGGGCCCTCAAGCATCCTCACACCCTCTTCATCCCAAAGAAGAGGTGATCTGCATGGCCCGCCATACAAGGCCTCATACGGTGCCATCCAATATCGCCTGCATCGATTATTGTACACGAAACTCAATCGAGCCAAGTATTGATCCCAAGCACCTTTGAACTCTAATACACAAGCTCTCAAAGATATCCTCAATAGTCTTGATAGTCCTCTCACTCTGCCCATCGTTCGAGGATGAACGCAGATTAAAGTTCGACCTCGAACCCAACAATGATCGCAGCCTCCTCCGTAACCTCGAAGTAAATCTGGGATCCCGATCGACACTATAGACTTTGGGACCCCATGCAATCGACAATCTCATCACATACTTGAGCCAATTGATCGAGAGTATTGTTCTCTCAAGATCGGCAAGAAATGAGCCGACTTGGTCAATCGGTCCACTATGACCCAGATCAAGATCACGCCGCCTCGGCCCCTCGGCAACCCCATAATAAAATCCATAGTGATTCGCCCCACTTCCACTCCGAATGGGCAACGAATGCAACTTACCCATCGGGCCCGTGCTCGGCCTTAACTCACCGGGCACGCCAAACATCGAAACAAACTCACACTTGTCTCTTCATACCGCCACCAAAATGCAACTTGAGAGTATTATACATCTTGGTGACCTGGGTGCATCGCATAAGCGGCTACACGCGCCTCCTCTAAAATCTCTTGTCTCACCACCCACATTAGGCACACACAATCTCCGACCCATCCAAAGAGTCCCATCTCTCAACTCAAATTCAGCGAGCCAACCCCGCTCGACTCTATCCATCAATCTCACTAACACCGGGTCCCGATCCGAATCGCCCGGATCCGATCCTCGCAACATCGGTCTCAATCTCGAGTAGCCGCCAAGACTCCATCCCGAGCCAAATCCATCCGCACATTAAGTGCTCTCAATCGAACTAGGCACGCAACCTCGACACAGAATCGAGCTACACTACCATGCGATCTCCTACTCAAGGCATCGCCACCACATTGGCCTTCCCCGGTGGTACTCAATAAAGGCGGTCGAATCCTTCAACAACTCACCCATCTCCTCGCCTCAGATTCAACTCTCACGACTCAACAGATACCTCAAGCTTTTATGATCCGTGAAGATCCGAACATCTCCCATACAAGTAATGTCTCCAGATCTTGTGGCAAACACAACCGCAGACCAACTCTAAATCATGCACTGGTAATTCCTCTCATGAGACCTCAATCTGTCTCGAGGCATACGCTATCACTCTACCATGCCGTGATCAAGACACAACCCAAACCCCGCGACGCATCATCGAATACCACATATCCTCCGGACCACGATGGCAACGCCAACATTGGTGCCAGAGTCAAACGCTACCGAGCTCCTCAAAGCTCCTCGACACTCATCCATCCATCTAAAACCACACTCTTCCTCGGTTTCAGTCAAAGGCCGAGATCACCGAGAACCCTCGACAAACCTCCGTAATATCCTTCTAGTCCGAGGAAACTCCTCAACTCGACACGCCTCGGAACCTCCCAACTCAGACCGCCTCAATCTTGTGAGGATCCACTCGGATACCCTCACCGGACACTATGTGTCCTAGAACACCACCTCATCAAGCCGTAATTCACATTTCGCAAATTTGGCATACAACCGCCTCTCCTCATAATCTGCAATATAGTCCTCGGATGCTCGCATGCTCTCTCTCGACCTCGAATACACTAGATATCGTCAATAAACACAATCACAAACTAATCAAGGTAGGCTGAAAGACCTTATTCATCAAGGCCATGAAGGCGCGGAGCATTAGTCAATCCAAACGGCATCACTAAGAACTCGAAATGCCCATACCTACTCCTCGAACGCACTCTTAGGCACATCGGCCTCCGCTATCCTCAACCGATAATACCTCGATTTCAAGTCTAACTTAGTAAACACTCGAGCTCCTCGAATCGATCAAATAAATCATCGATCCTAGGCGGTGGGTACTTATTATTGACAAGAACCGATTGTCGCCTATAATCGATACACAACCTCAATGTCCCATCTTTCTTCTTCACAAACAACACCGAGCTCCCTCATGTAAACACGGGTCTAATGAACCCTTATCTAATAACTCCCGAATCGAGCCTTAAGCTCCCTCGGCCCCACGGTGCCATCCTATATGGAGGAATAGATATAGGAGCGGCACTGAACGAGGTCTATCCTAAACTCTCTCCGATCCGCGGCAAACCCAGAACTCATCTGGGAACACATCCGAAACTCCCCGATCACAGGACATCCTCTAATCTCTCTCAACTCTAGAATCGATCACATGGGCCAAATAAGCCTCACATCCTCTCGTGATCAATCTCGTGGCACTCATAAAAGAAATCATCCTAGGCGGCATCGCCGACTAATACCTCGAAAAATAGCTCTCGGTGACCAGAGATTCCAACACAACCTCCTTGGTATAACAATCCATCATGACTCTATGGGCAAGAAGTTACCCATACCTAGGATCACATCAATCTCTCAAGGATAGCACTATGAGATCCGCACTCAACTCGCCTCGATCAATCACTATCACACATCCCTTATGCACCTCTCCCAACATCTGTCAGACTACCTAGAGGTGTACTCACCTCAGCCCACACCGCAATCTCTTTATCACAATGTAATCTACATGCCACATGCGGTGCAATAAATGAATGAGTGGATCCAGATCCATCAATGCATATGCTTCAAAACCAGAAATTAGAAGCATACAAGAACAACATCCTGAGACTCGAGCCTCCCGCCGAGAGTAGATAGACTACGGCTCGGGACCGCATTGCCCGCGCTCGTCCTCGATCTCACCATCGATCCCTCTGCTCGCCTCGGCCTCCGCCTCGACCTCAACCCCGATCCACCTCCACGGCTCTGCAGACCGTGGTCGTGACTGCCAGATCTACCGTCATAGCAGATGGGCCTCCAAAGGAAAGGACACTTCTGAGCCGGTGGTCCATTGAACCACACTCGAGACAAGCTCCAGAGTCTCCAAAGACTCTCCACTATGCCTCCTCTCAGAACTCACACAATGGATACTCGTCCCGAGCCTCTAGCACCACTACGGCCGCCATCAAACCAGATCGAGAAAATCGCCTCGCCTAAACTGCTGCCGCCTCGCTAAACGACACAGAAAGTCCCGGCTTGGCGCTTACTAGATCCTCTACTCACTTCCACGACTACCGCCGGTCTTTTGCCCATGGGGCCCCGACTGCACTCACTCGTCTCTCTCGTAAGTCGCCAACTCTCACCGCAATGCCTCAATCAATAAAGGAATCCATATCCGCTCTGGCTGGCAGGAACGGATCTCAAAATTGAGTCCACCCTCAAACTTCCTGATCCGCCGACTCAGGCTTACCACAGAAGAGGCATATCCCACTAACTCATTAAATCAACCTCATAACCGCCATCGACATCCGCCTCGCCTCATTTCAAAAATTCTGCATCTTCATCTCTAGATAATCCTTGGGCATGAAATTATCTCAATGCCCGCAGAAATCATCCCAAGTCAATAAACAGGCCTGGAAGAACCGCCTTAAGCAGCCTTCCACCAACGGTAAGTGGACCTCAAGCAATGACATCAGATAGTCAAAACGCCTCCGCATCACAACTCATCTCGATCCAGACTCTCTGGTCCTCTCTAACCATCCTCGGCCTCCGCAGGCTCAGATCGCCATGAAGTCAACCGCCGCCAAGCATTTATCGAACCTCCGCTCCCGCCTCACGGAACTCGAGGCAACTCATCGTAATGAGGCATAGGGGACTCTACTAGCTCCCACTTAATCCTAGGTCATTTGGTTGATCCACTTGATCCCCAAGAACGGATGACCTACAACACATAAGAATTCGATCAATTCATCGCAGACCGAAATTCAGGCCTAAAACACACTATGCCCAAAAGATGCCAAACCATGCTCGATATCACCTAATGTAGCGCCCTCACCACAGGTACACATTGGGACGCCTGTGGGTCGCTCCGACGATATCCCACGATAAGGAAGTGCTACTACGAAAACAATCTCTAAACACTCGTGATGGCATCAATACTAAATTCCACAATATGAAAATCACTGAAATTTAAAACCATAATAATCATTCATTTATAACATCAATCCCAAAATATAGACCACCTATCGGTTCCCTACAGGCTAAATACATCTCAAAAGGGAAACTGATACAAACGTCTATACTAAGTCATCCCAAAACAATGTTCCTAAAAGAAGTCACCCCACCGACCGACCTATGATCCATCGCGCCCTCGATCACGAATACTCACCGCGTAAACGCCTATCCCGGAGCTAGAGTCCTACCGACGTTGTCCTGAAAAATATATTGCAATGTTGGGTGAGTTTGCGAACTCAATGAGAAACCATCATTGATGGTTCATCCAACACATGCATATACATATACTATATCTCAAATTACATTTTAACGCTTTATAAACACTATTCACAATTTACACATTATATTATATCACACGCAATATCACAATGCGCACTTTACACCATCACATAATTCTCACATTACACTTCACAATTTACACAATTACAATATCACATATCAATCCACATTTTTCAGATGTCACTCAGATTCTCCATCACACTATACACTCAGATGCATATGTATGCAAAGTCTCTTGTTATGACATTGTTGGATCGAGCATTTATATTCCCATTTTGGCAAGTAGGAGAGCCTCGTGGTATGCACCATCGCCCACTCACTTTAGTGGATAGGAGGCCCTCTGGTATGCACTATTCCTTTTCACAATGATCACAATTTAGGCAAATAGAGAGCCCTCCGGTATGCACATCGCCGATTTGGCTCTAGCCCTCTCATCGATAATCGAGCTCAAAGCTCAATCACTGTGTGCTCTAGTCACAACAAGAATATTACCGCTCATATCATGCTAGGTATGCGCCACACTTACACAAATACTAGCACATTTATCTCACTTCACTCACTTGTCACAATCGAGCTCTTATTCACAATTATATACACCGATTCTCATTCACATGAATTCACATTTATGTAGATCACACTTGGTACAATCACTAACACTTATCGATTTAGCTCATTCACTTCACATGTATATCACTCACCTTTACACTTAATTTATACATATTCACAGACATATAATCACTTAAAAGTCGAGGAACCAACTAGGTTACTCACCCGTAACTTCCAGAGCCACTCGCCTGAAGTCCCAAAGAATATCCGTGGTCCGACGATCCAACGGAGCCTCTAAAACAATCAAACAATTTCTCATCACTAGGTGCTCAATTAAAGATATTCAATAATGCACATGTCTTTAATTCAAACTTGTATGATGCATGTTCATGATTCTACCCAAGACTAAACCCAATTCGCTATCGCTCACTTTACAACCAAAATTCACTATTCACTAGGTCAATAGCATTCCCTTTAATTCAATTTCACTCACTCAAACTCTAATCATACTCCCATCATTGATGGTTCATCCAACACATGCATATACATATACTATATCTCAAATTACATTTTAACGCTTTATAAACACTATTCACAATTTACACATTATATTATATCACACGCAATATCACAATGCGCACTTTACACTGTCACATAATTCTCACATTACACTTCACAATTTACACAATTACAATATCACATATCAATCCACATTTTCAGATGTCACTCGTGATTCTCCATCACACTATACACTCGGATGCATATGTATGCAAAGTCTCTTGTTATGACATTGTTGTGGTGAGCATTTATATTCCCATTTTTGGCAAGTAGGAGAGCCCTCGGGGTATGCACCATCGCCCACTCACTTTAGGGATAGGAGAGCCCTCTGGTATGCACTATTCCTTTTCACAATGATCACAATTTAGGTAAATAGAGAGCCCTCTGGGTATGCACTCATCGCCGATTTGGCTCTAGCCCTCTCATCGATAATCGAGCTCAAAGCTCAATCATCGTGCTCTAGTCACAACGGTAAATATTACGCTCATATCATGCTAGGTATGCGCCATACTTACACAAATACTAGCACATTTATCTCACTTCACTCACTTGTCACAATCGAGCTCTTATTCACAATTATATACACCGATTCTCATTCACATGAATTCACATTTATGTAGATCACACTTGGTACAATCACTAACACTTATCGCATTTAGCTCATTCACTTCACATGTATATCACTCACCTTTACACTTAATTTATACATATTCACGTAACATATAATCACTTAAAAGTCGAGGAACCAACTAGGTTACTCACCGTAACTTCCGAAGCTCTCGCCGAAGTCCCAAAGAATATCCGTGGTCCGACGATCCAACGGAGCCTCTAAAACAATCAAACAATTTCTCATCACTAGGTGCTCAATTAAAGATATTCAATAATGCACATGTCTTTAATTCAAACTTGTATGATGCATGTTCATGATTCTACCGGCACTAAACCCAATTCGCTATCGCCACTTTACAACCAAAATTCACTATTCACTAGGTCAATAGCATTCCCTTTAATTCAATTTCACTCACTCAAACTCTAATCATACTCATTAGTTACAACGTAACTCTTTGGTCACATTTAAACTATAATGGACTCTTTTTCGATACTTGCAATCCGTAAATCAAAATTCAAACTCTCAATCTTTATCACAATGATAGACCTCTTTCTCTAGTTCATAACGAATCAAGTATCACATTAATTGGAATACCATAGACCAAGATATCATCACATCATGAAACATGTTCAATAAAACATCTAGTTCATGTTCCTCCACCAATACCCTTACTTTGACTCACTTAATCATTTCCAATTTAATACTAAAACCCATAAATTGTTTGTGGAGAGATTAAGAAATGTGTTAGAATCCAATGCTTCAAGAATCAGGTCATTTGGAGTTCTATAACTCAAGTTATCCTCAAAACATCGATCTATGCACGATGCTTTCCTTCCGTCGATTTTGCTTGGTGGTTTTCGCTTCACTGATTTTTGCTTCAAAGATTTTTGCTTCAATTGATTTTCGCTTGACTGATTTTTGCTTCACTGGTTTTTCCTTCAATTGGTTTTCGCTTCATTGGTTTTCGCTTCAGCTGATTTTTGCTTCACTGATTTTTGCTTCACTGATTTTCGCTTCACTGATTTTTCCTTCAATTGGTTTTTCCTTGGTGGTTTTCGCTTCATTGGTTTTCGCTTCAAATTGATTTTTCCTTCCTTCGATTTTTGCTTGACTGATTTTTCTGCCTGAACATGTCCACTTATATAGATCATATCTTTTGACTCCGATATCCAAATTGGACAAACTTGACATCTATCTCATAGAGAAAAGAAAGATCTACAACTTTCAAGAAGGAAATTTTGTCTAAATCTATCGATATCACGTACATATCGTCTGCTTTTGCTTCAGCTGATTTTCCTTCAGCTGATTTTCGCTTCAGCTGATTTTCCTTTCAGCTGGTTTTCGCTTCAGAACATGTCCACTTATATAGATCATATCTTTTGACTCCAATATCCAAATTGGACAAACTTGACATCTATCTCATAGAGAAAAGAAAGATCTACAACTTTTAAGAAGGAAATTTTGTCTAAATCTATCGATATCACGTCCATATCGTCTGCTTTTGCTTCAGCTGATTTTCCTTCAGCTGATTTTCGTTTCAGCTGATTTTCCTTTCAGCTGGTTTTCGCTTCAGAACATGTCCACTTATATAGATCATATATTTTGACTCCAATATCCAAATTGGACAAACTTGACATCTATCTCATAGAGAAAAGAAAGATCTACAACTTTTAAGAAGGAAATTTTATCTAAATCTATCGATATCACGTCCATATCGTATGCTTTTGCTTCAGCTGATTTTCCTTCAGCTGATTTTCGCTTCAGCTGATTTTCCTTTCAGCTGGTTTTCGCTTCAGAACATGTCCACTTATATAGATCATATCTTTTGACTCCAATATCCAAATTGGACAAACTTGACATCTATCTCATAGAGAAAGAAAGATCTACAACTTTCAAGAAGGAAATTTTGTCTAAATCTATCGATATCACGTCCATATCGTCTGCTTTTTCTTCAGCTGATTTTCCTTCAGCTGATTTTCGCTTCAGCTGATTTTCCTTTCAGCTGGTTTTCGCTTCAGAACATGTCCACTTATATAGATCATATCTTTTGACTCCAATATCCAAATTGGACAAACTTGACATCTATCTCATAGAGAAAAGAAAGATCTACAACTTTCAAGAAGGAAATTTTGTCTAAATCTATCGATATCACGTCCATATCGTCTGCTTTTGCTTCAGCTGATTTTCCTTCACTGATTTTCGCTTCAACTGATTTTCCTTTCAGCTGGTTTTCGCTTCAGAACATGTCCACTTATATAGATCATATCTTTTGACTCAAATATTCAAATTGGACAAACTTGACATCTATCTCATAGAGAAAAGAAAGATCTACAACTTTCAAGAAGGAAATTTTGTCTAAATCTATCGATATCACGTCCATATCGCTCTGCTTTTGCTTCAGCTGATTTTCCTTCACTGATTTTCCTTCCTTCGATTTTTGCTTCACCTGATTTTTCCGTCTGTGACATATCACCGAACACTAAAATTTTTCTCAACCACTCATTTAACACTATAACAGAATTTATTCCTCCCAACTACCCAGGATTTATGAACAAACACATGAAATACATCTTTCCATGAAAACGATGTAAATCTCTCAACTTTATTTCATAAATCTCTAATAGCAAGGGGGTTTCTCTAACACTTACCTGTTGAGAACTCAAACAGATCTTCAAGCTCTAAACTTCACACGAAAAGATCAACTTATGGATTCTCCTTAGAGTCGACAACACCAAAGGTAGAGAAAGGTTGGTGAAAGAAAGAAAGAACACCAAAGTCCCTTAGAAGATAATTTGGGTAGGAAAGCTCTATGTCTCCGAGAGAAAAGGTTTTGGAAGAAAATGAATAAAGAAGGCTTGGACAAGACTTAACCCATCAGCCCTCAAGGAATAGTGACCACCTACTCCTAGCTAGGGTACAAAGTCCAAGTACACATGTCACTTTCTTAATGAATAAACTATAACTTAGTTACTTTTGAACTAACTCCATTTAGTTCTCCCCTTTCCAATATAACCAAACTATCTCCAACACTTCATTTAATTAATTCTTGCTCCCAACTATAAATATATCTTCCAATACACCATAAATTTACCAGCATATACAAATACAATAATTTCACCAAAATTCATAATCGCAAGATTTCATTAACCCAATTATTTCAACATTTTAAATAATCACAATTCACAAAATCATCTCAATTTCACTTTTCCAAACACAATCAATATCAAATGCCGGAACAATCATGAATACATGTCACTATGTATATGCATGTGCAAAATGATCTATCTCTCTAAAATCAGAGGCCACAAAATACTCGATCACAAATTAAGCACTAACAACTCTACACTCATAACACGATGCTCATCGCATCGGTAACGGGATGCTACATTAACGTGTGATTCACTTCACTTTATAGCTCACCCCCTTTATCCTCCCCATTCAGGTGAAGAGCAAGAGACCGAGTAAGTCAAGAGTTATGGCATCACTCCAAGTTGTCATATTTAAGTATTTTCAAGTTATATTTTTGGAAGTCAAGGGTATTTTGTATTTTTGACTTTTGAACTCAAAAGTTGTAATTTGGTTTGAAATGTTATTAAAGCTTTGTAAAACTCATCTTTTGGATATTAATGAGATATGTTGTTGATCTTTCGCATTGAATCATTTAGTAGTTGCTTGGTTGTATCTTGTTGAGTTTTGGGATGGGTTGTTTTTAATAAAAATGAGAAAAGTTTCAGGTTTATTCATGGTGGGCCGAAGGCATGCGGTCGCCGCATGACGGTCTGTTCGCTTCATTAATGCATGGCCGCATGAAGGGCTCACCACGGAGAGAGCTGCTACGATAGCCGCGGCGAGAACCCTTTTGCTCGCTGAGGCGAGGGCTTCATTGCTTGCCGCGGCGTGGCAGGCCAAGAGGGCTCGCCGCAGCGAGACATCTCACGCCGCGGCGACGCCCCTTGTGCTTCCGAGGGAATTTCTTTTTTTTCTTTCTTTTCATTTATATGTTTCACCGCACGCATCATGCACCACGCTTTTATGTCCGATGTTGGGCTCCAGAAATGGGGTCCAACATGTTGTGGTATCAGAGCTGCCTAGCTTTTGGTCCAGGGTTACATGGCAATGCTTTTAAGGAATAACTTGAATTGTTTTACATGATTTGAACTGTTTTTACATGCTTTGAAAATTTGTTTTGTTTGAACTAAAGTTTTCAATGGTTTTATATTGAAGGAGTGAAAATGCTACCTCGAAAGAGAACTCGAGGAGCTATGACTCGGTCTCATTCTCGCCAAGGAAGCACGGATGAATCTCATGTTCCTCAGGATGCTAGGACACATTCTGCTCCAATTTCTGAGGCACCTAGTTTGCAACAAGAAGTGCCTCCACTGCCTCCTCCTATGCCTCAAATGAATCCTATAGATCCGAGTTTTTTTCAAGCTTTTGCTCAGGCTTTCACGTATGCCATGGGTCAAAAATCTCAGATTTCGATGTCAGCTCCAGTAGACAGGAGTGGGCAGTATGACAAGCTCCATAAGTTTGGGGTTGTGGATTTCAATGGGACGACGAATCCAGAAGAAGATGAAGCCTGATTGAAGAGGACCGAGAGGGTTCTAGTCCAAATGAAATGCATAGATGAGGAGAAGTTAGAGTATGCGGTCAATTTGTTACAGGGAGACGCATTGCATTGGTGGGAATCAGTGCCTCACAGTCAGGTTGTGCCACCGGTACTGGCTTGGAGGTACTTTGTGGAAGTGTTCAGAAAGAAGTATCTCTCCAGAGTGTATGTACAAGAGAAGGCCAGGGAGTTTCTGAACCTCACACAGAGGGACATGAGTGTGAGCGAGTATGAGCTGAAGTTCACACAGCTTTCTCGTTATGCAGCAACATTGTGGCGTCAGAGGAAGACAAATGTCGTAAGTTTGAAGGAGGTCTTCACTTGGGGATCAGGGAGAAAGTCTTGATCCACAATTTCTGTGACTACCAACAATTGGTGGATGCTGCACTTTAGGTCGAAAAACTGGAGAACATAAGAAATGAAGTAAGCAGGAAAAGGAGGAACAGGGACCAGTCTTTTAGGAAGGGAACAAGTGCACCGATGCCTGAGAGGAGCACAAGGAGTTTTCGCACCCCGAGTGAAGTGGGTAACAGTGGCTCTACCAGGAACAAGTAGATAAAGGCAGTATCAGGGCAAGCCTCTAATGTGAGAGGCACTGGAAGGGCCAAGTTTACCTTCACCAATCCCCTATGTGACCATTGTGGGAAACATCATCAAGGAGAGTGCCTCAAGTTACTTGGAGTCTGTTTTAGATGTGGAGAGAAGGGGCATATGGTCAAGGATTGTCCACAGGTACCGAGACAGGAGGGGTCACAGTTTCAAGCCCAAAGGCGAGCAAAAATAGTGGGAATCAGGCCAGTTACTGAGGTAGGCAGCTCTGGAACTGCAAGGAAGGCTATTCCTCCAAGAAGGCCAAGGGGTCAGGCTCAGGCAAGGGTGTTTGCCATGACTAGGGAGGAAGCTGCAGCCGCACCTGAAGTTGTCATGGGTATGACTCAATTGCTTGACTCAGTAGTGTTTGTTTTAATTGATTCTGGTTCCACGCATTCTTTTGTTTCTGCAAGCATAGCATTGCATGGTGGTGGACTTACTACCTCTAGACCTAAGAGGGTTAGATGTTATTCTGGGGATGGATGTTATGGAGAAATATCTGGCAAAACTATATTGTGGTCGGAAAGAGGTGAAATTTGATCTAGGCAATGGTGAGAAGGTGATTTTCAAGGGGGACAGGAAAACACCATCGCCAAGACTTATTTCGGCTATGCTAGCTGATAGAATGATGGGCCAGGAGTGTGAAGCCTTCTTGGCACATGTTGTAGATGTCGATGTGAATGAAGGGAAGTTAGAAGATTTTCCGATTGTGAGGGAGTTTCCGGATGTGTTTCTAGAGGAATTACCAGGTTTGCCACCGGTGAGGGAAATCGAGTTCGCCATTGACTTGATTCCCGAAACCGCACCTATTTCAATACCACCTTATAGGATGGCTCCAGCTAAGATGAGGGAACTTGAGGAACAGTTGGAGGAACTGTTAGAGAAGGGGTATGTTAGGCCGAGTTCGTCACCATAGGGAGCGCCGGTTCTGTTTGTTAAGAAGAAGGATGGATCGTGGTGGATGTGTATTGACTATCGAAGACTCAACAAGGTGACGATTAAGAACAAGTATCCTTTGCCACGGATAGATGATCTGTTTGACCAGCTACAGGGAGCAAGGGTCTTCTCCAAGATTGATCTCAGGTCAGGCTATCATTAGCTCTGAATCAAGGAGTCTGATGTAAGCAAGACAGCCTTCAGGACTCGGTATGGACATTATGAGTTTTTAGTCATGCCATTTGGATTAACCAATGCTCCAGCTACTTTTATGGATCTTATGAATAGGGTCTTCAAGGAGTATTTGGATCAGTTTGTCATAGTGTTTATAGATGACATTCTGGTGTATTCTAAGAGTGAAGAAGAACATGAGGAGCATCTCAGGATTGTATTGCAGACTCTGAGGGAGAGAGAGCTTTATGCTAAGTTCAGCAAGTGTGAGTTTTGGCTTCATGAGGTGACATTCCTTGGACATGTGATATCGCAAGATGGTGTACATGTTGATCCGAGGAGAGTTGAAGCAGTGGTGAATTGGCATGCACCCAAGACAAAGCGATGAGAGGTGAGAAGTTTTCTGGTGCGGCAGGGGTTACTACAGGAGGTTTGTGGAAGGATTCTCCATGATAGCTGCTCCGATGACTAAGCTGTTGAGGAAGAATCAGAAGTTTATCTGGAGTGATGAATGTCAGCAGAGCTTTGAGGAGCTCAAGCACAGATTGACAAGTGCTCTGGTTTTGATTCTGCCTTTAGGTGATGAGGGCCATATCGTGTATAGTGATGCATCGAGGAAGGGTCTTGGTTGTGTATTGATGCAGGGAGACAAGGTGATAGCTTATGCTTCAAGGCAACTGAAGCCATATGAGTTGAATTATCCGACTCATAATTTGGAGTTGGCAGTAGTGATCTTTGCCTTGAAGATTTGGAGGCATTACCTATATGGGGTTCAGACGAGGATCTTTACTAATCATAAGAGTCTCAAGTACTTGCTAAGCCAGAAGGAATTGAATTTGAGGCAAAGAAGGTGGATTGAGTTGCTTAAGGATTATGATTTGCTGATTGAGTATCATCCAGGCAAAGCAAATGTAGTGGCGGATGCTTTGAGTAGGAAGTCGTCAATTGCCCATGTTCATGCAGTTTATCTTCCTTTATTGGAAGAGATGGCCAAGCTTAAGATAAGTTTGAAGCAGGAGGAACCAAATTGCCTTCTAGCTAACTTCCGAGTAAGGCCGATACTCAGGGAGAAGGTTAGGGAGTTGCAGGCACAGGATGCAGGTTTGAGCAAGCTTAGAGAGGAAATTCATAATGGTAAGAATTCTGAAGTAGTAGTGAGGGATGATGGACTCATGACGGTAAGAAACAGGCTTTGCATTCCAGATAGCAGGGAGGTTAAGGATGAGATATTGGATGAGACGCACAATACGCCTTATGCCATGCACCCAGGTAGCACCAGGATGTACAGAGATTTGAGAGAGCAATTCTGGTGGAAGGGCATGAAGAGGGATGTAGCAGAGTATGTAAGTAAGTGTCTAGTGTGTATTGGGTCCCGATTCGCATTAAGCATGTTTAAATTATTTTGAGGTTTAGATTGATACTTGTTACTTTGGTTGGAATAATTAGGGATTTTATTGCTTACGTTATGATTATTAAATGAAGGGATTTAGATTTGTTGATATTATAGATTTATTGAGATTAAATGGGAGATTATTTAATTAGAGTGTGTATGGATTTTAGAAATTAAATTGAAGGAATTTAGTGAAATTAGAGTGTATTTTAATAAGGTGTTAGACTTTAAATTTGAAAGAGCCCATTAGGAAGATTATGTATGTATAAGGCTTAAGGAAAATCAAATGGGTTTTTAGCCCTTTTCAATGGCATTTAAATAAGGAAGAAAGGAAGCCCAAGGCTAGGGTCCATTAGAGTTACAATTATATTAGCTTAGGTTTTATTTAGTTTAAGGCATTAGAATGAAAGAAGCCTTTGGGCTAGAGCCCATTTGGGTTGAAAGTAAGTGAGTTAGATAGTTAATAAAAAGAGAAAAGAATAGGGGTTTAAATGAGACAATTGGGCTTGAGTATTAGTAAGTTAAAGAATAAGTTAGCTAAGTAAATAAAATGAAGGAGAATGAAGTAATTGGGCTAGGTCCATTGGTAAGTAATTGAACATGTATTAAATGAAAAAGAAAGGGAGCATTTGGGCTTTTAAGTGGGAGCCCACGAAACTTTAAATGGGAAGGAGGGAAATGAAAATTTGGGGAAAGATTATAAGGAGGGAAAAGACTTGGGCTTGAAAAATTGGACTTAGGTTTAAGTTAAAGAGTTAAAGAATTAGGTTTTAAGTTAAAGAGTTAGGTTTTGTAAGGAAGGGTAAGGAAGTTTCCTAAAGCTTTAAGGAATAAGATGGCCAACGAAAATTTTAAGGGAGGGAGGCCAAAGAGGTGTCGTTTTTGGCTTGGGAAATAAGTGGGAAAGAAGCAAACTTTAGGTCATTTTGGGTTAGACCATCCGAAAGTTACAAAGAGAGAAGGAGAGTGTGAAGGTTTCGGCTATCCAAGGAGAAGAAGAAGATGAAGTTAGGTAAGGTTTCTAAGTTTGAGCAAGGAGGATTCATGTGTTTTATGTAAGAAGGAAGGACAAAGGAAGAGATTCTTCATCTTTAGAAAGCAAGAGAAGATTTCGTGGGTCTCCTACAAGGTAAGAGGAATTCAAAATCTTGGTTTTATGGTTAGGATCTTATCTTTCTTGTCTCATATTGTTGATTAGAAGAGTGAGTAGAGGATTTGTTGTGTTGTAGGAGGAGGAAAAAATCAGATTTGAATAGGTTAGGGTTTCAAAATTATGAATTGATTTGGTAGGGTTTTGTTGTTAGTTGATTAATAATGGTAGTTTGAAAGGTATAGATGAAGGAAAATGAAAGAAGAAGAAGTATAGTGGCTTAGTGAAAATTTCAGCATGGGTGTATGGCCCTAGGGAGTAAGAAATTTCAAAAATAATGAAGTAAATTGATAGGGGTTATGGTTAGTATAGCTTAGGAAAGGTTTAGGAATGGTTAGGTTAGATTAAAGTCAAGATTATATAGTCTTGGAAAATTCCAGCACTTGAGTTTTTATTAAATTGTGAATCTAAGATGGGATTTAGCTTGGTTTAGAGAGGGGTTATGATGTTAATTGTGTAAATAAGGTATAGGTCAAGTGAGATGGGTGTTAAACCCAGATTTTGGATTCTTTAACATTTTCCAGCATATGTCCCTTATGTTAATTATGACCTAATTGTTAGAATTTTGCTAAAAATGATGGTTGAAGAGTAAATATGAAGGAAAGGGTAGGTTAGGTTAGTTTAAATGGAAGTTAGTACATCTTTTTAAAAATTCCAGCATAGTTGGCTTTTGTTAATTATGATTCTATTGTTAGAGGTTTGCTTAAAGATGGGATTTGCTTTGCTTGGTTCAAAAGTGTAGTTGGAGAATGATGTATGATGGAAGAAGGAAAGAATAAGAAAAGAGAGATCAAGGAAAAAAAATCAGATTGTGATAGGTAACTTTTAGGCATGAGTTTTGAAAAAGTTGTTGGTTATTGAGATAGGTTTTTAGGACAATGACGTAAATAAAGTATAGCTAAGATGATAGCAAAGAAATCTCATGTTTTCCTTGATGGTTTAAAATTCCAGCATTGGTTATTTGTTTTTAATTCATGGTTTTGTTGTGAGAGTTGTGTTTTTCATGTTTTCTTATGATGGTTTGAAGGGTATTGGTTAAAGAAAAAGGAAAGAAGAAGAATACATGAAGTTTGAAAATTTCAGCATAGAGAATATGTGAGAGTTTGCATTTTTGTTCAAACATGGTGGGTTGTAGTGTGAATATGAAGGTATAGGGAAGATTAGAATAGGTTAAATGCAAGTTTTCCCAAACCTTAGAATTTTCCAGCATGTGTATCTTATGGTAATTAGGATTTTTATGCTTTGTTTAAGGTTAAATAAGGTAATTGAAGGCATTAAAGGAAAAGAGAAATGAGGAAGGTAATGAAGGTGTAAGAAAATCAGCATTTGTGGGGTTACTTAAAGCATGAGATTGTTGAAAAGTTGGATTCATTTGAGATAGGTTTTGATAGTTATAATTTAGGAATGGCATAGGCATAGTTAGGTAGGTTGTTAAGCATGTTTTCTATTCTTTTATAAAAATTCAGCATGTGGACCTTATGTTAATTAGGATTTTATGTCTTGATTAAGGTCCAATAAGGCATGGAAGTAAAGGAAAGGCAATTGGACCAATCCAAGATGCTAGCAAGGAAATTATGGTGGGTGATTTCTTAATACTTGAGATAATATGCATTAAAGTTTTCTAATAAATGTAAACTAGTGTTTTCCACCAATGACTTAGCATGTTTATCTGAATTTCTTTATGTGATGTCTTTCACTTATATGTGATATTCTTGAATATGAATTTATGTTGGAATGGATTGTTAAATGGTTTGTAACATGAATTCGATGCTTTGTAATATTTGAATTAGTTTTGATAATGATATGATTTGAAAACAATTTGAAAGTCAAATTTGAAAAGTGCCTTGAGCAATCTGTTTGTTTTAAGCACTAATATGTGAATTGTATGGGTTTGGTTAGGTCCCTCTCGTAGAGTCGAGCAACTTTGTCTCCTCTCGATAGCCTTCTCCTACGCCATGAAGTGGCTTAGGAGTTCGATTTCGGACTCCCCTCATTCACTGGCCGCGCATGACCGCTATGCTGAATGTGCAAGACGTCTGTTAGATCTGAAACCAAACCATTACGAAATGTTATGTGCTGTTTGATATTTGTTGAATTTGTAATTGTTTGAAGTGTAGTATTTCGTGAAAAGTTTTGACAAAATTAAAATGCTTTTCTCAATGTGACTTGTATGAAAAGATTGAATGAATGAATAACGGTTTTCGCGTATTTTCGCTTATTAAGTTATTACCCACTTGAGCCGCCGAGCTCACCCCCATTTTCCCCTCCTCGTAGCAAGCAAGAATCTGGTCGTCAGATCGGGATTAAGGAAAATCCGATGCATTTTGTTGGTTTAGAAGTCTCAAAGCTTTAGTTTGTTCTTTGTAAATGCAGTTTTATCTTTTCGGTTGTATTTAGGCTAGAATGCCCTTCAAGCATTGTATTTGTTTAGTTTCTGTAATTATTATGGTTTTGAAGTTTGCAATTGTAAAAGTTTCAAGTTAAAATGTATTGTTATATGATTGTAGAATTGGAAATGAGAAAACAAATGATAGATAACTAAGATTGTGACATTGCCAATTGAGTTGAATTGAGTTTGAAGTTGGATGAATGAATGTAAGGAAGATTGAAGTGGTTTTGTGCAGGTTTGAAGCTTGGATGGTTTAGATTTAGGATTTGGCTAGAGCATTTTTAGGGGAGATGCTGTCCAAATTTTCCTAAATTTGGGCAGCAACTTCGCTTAAGGTTTAGACCCTTATAATGAGGGAATTCACTTTGGATGTCTTCTGGAAAACTGTAGAGCAAGTTAAGAACTTTAAAACGGTATAAAATGGGTTAGTTTTCGACTTCAGATGAAAAAGATATGAGCGTTTTAAGTTTGCTGCCCATTATGCATTTGGGATTCCCGAATTACTATTCATGGGCAATTTTGGGCTGAACCTTCGGATGGGTTTTTTTCGCTTTAGAGCGGAATTGAAATTCCGTCCTTCATGAAAATTGTAGAGGGTCTTGATATCTTTAAAAAGAGGTATAATATATCCCGATCGGAATTCGAAGTAAAAAGATATAAGGGTCGGAAATTGGCCGGTTACTATTCATATGGTCAATTACTATTCCTTTGGTCATTTTGCATTTTCTCTTATAACTTTCTCATTTGGCCTCCGATTCACCCGAAATTCGAACCAGTGATTTCTCATCAAGTTTCTTACCTTTCCTTGCCAAAAATGTCCAATTGTTAGCTCAATTGAATTTTGGCGGAATTAGCCCTCACGTTTGTCTTGTTGCTTTGCTCTATTTGATTTATGCTTCGAGATGTTCGCTTTGCTTCCGTCTTATGCCTTTTGAACCGATGTGCTTTTGTTTCCGCTTTTGTTTTGTTTTCTTCTGCCTTATACCTTTCAGTTCGAGTTGCTTTGGCTTCCGTTTTCGTTTGTTTCTACACTTTGTTATCCGATTCGATTCGTTTCAATCTGTTTTGCTTTCGATTTCGAGCCTTCGATTTGCTTTGTAATTTGCTTCGGATTCAATTCTTTAGTCTTTGATTTTCATGTGCTTCGTAGTTTGTTTTCAGTATGTTTCTTCGTTTCTGTATGCTTTTCCTCCGTTCCGTTGAATGTACTTTTGTTTTGTCTTCGTTTCGTTCTCCGGTTAAGACCCGAATCATGAAAATGGAGTTAAGATGAATAAGAATGAAAAAAAAATTATATCGGGATTTTCAGATTAGAGATTGGATATTCGGCAACGGATGAAAAGAGTTCATAAGGAATCCTGTGTACATAGTGAGGGAATACATATAAGTAGTTGGGTTCCGGTAACGGGATCCAACAAGTGTGTCAGCAAGTCAAGGCTGAACACCAGGCACCTTCAGGCAAGTTGAGGCCATTGTCCATTCCTGAGTGGAAGTGGCAAAGAGTGACCATGGATTTTCTGATGGGTTTGCCCAAGACGAGTAGGAAACATGATGCCATTTGGGTTATTGTGGATCGATTGACGAGGTCAGCTCATTTTCTGGCAATCAAGCAGACTGATTCGTTGCATGTGCTAGCAAAGAAGTACATCGATGAGATAGTGAGATTGCATGGGATTCCAAATTCTATAGTTTCTGACAGGGATCCTCGGTTTACTTCGAGATTTTAGGGAAGCTTGCAGGAAGCTTTAGGGACTAAGCTGAATTTTAGCACGGCTTTTCACCCTCAGACGGATGGTCAATCTGAGAGGACCATTCGGACACTTGAGGGAATGCTTAGGGCATGTGTTATGGATTTCAAAGGAGCTTGGGATGAGCATTTGCCATTGGTTAAATTCGCTTATAATAATTCATACCATTCGAGCATTCAGATGACTCCATATGAGGCTTTGTATGGAAGGAGGCGCAGAACTCCGATATGTTGGGATGAAGAAGGAGAGAGGAAACTGGTAGGACTAGAATTGATTCAGATGACAGTGGATAAAGTCAATCTGGTTATGCAACGGCTTAAGGCGGCTCAGGATAGGATGAAGAGCTACACTGATGCACATCGGAAGGAGATGGAGTATGAAGTTGGTGAGAAAGTGTTCCTTAAGATGTCTCCTTGGAAAGGAGTAATGAGGTTTGGCAAGAAAGGCAAGTTGAGTCCAAGATATGCGGGTCCTTATGAAATTCTTGAGAGGATTAGACCACTAGCCTACAGATTGGCGTTACCTCCAAAATTGTCTCAGATCCATGATGTTTTTCATGTTTCCATGCTGAGGAGGTATAGATCGGATCCTTCTCATATCATTTAGGCTACGGAGGTTCAGTTGAGAGATGGTTTGAGTTATAAGGAGATTCCAGTGGAGATTTTGGACACCAAGGAAAAGGTCCTCAGGAACAAGACGGTTCAGTTAGTCAAAGTCCTGTGGAGGAACCATTCCATGGAAGAGGCCACGTGGGAACCATTGGAAGCCATGAAGGAGAAGTATCCTCAACTTTTCGATGATTCAGGTAATAATTTCGAGGACAAAATTTTTTTAAAGAGGGGGAGAAATGTTGGGCCCCAAATTTTCTTTATTGATGTTATTAAGCATGAATTATGTTGATTGTATGATTTATTGCATAGTTTGATTTTTAGGAAGTGTTAGTGGAAATTAAGATTAATTTGAGATTAGTATGGAATAAGTAGTAAAGAAAGAGTTAAAAAATTTTGAGGGCATTATTGGAAGGTTACTTAAGTTTGGGAGGCTAAAGCTTTACATGGAGGGGCAATATGGTCCTTGCACATCCATTAAGACTTAAGTGTAAGAATTAGAAAGAAAGAAAGAAGGAAAGTGAAGGGAGAAAGAAGAGAGTGTCGTTGGTGGCTTAAGGGAGAAGAAGAGAAAATAGGGTTTTGCCATTCTTGAGGATTTCGAAGGAACTCAAGCATCATCAAGTAAGTTTAGCTCTTTTCCTTCTTATTTGGATTGGATGAAACCCTAATATAGCTTAGCATGTGTAGGAAAATGGTGGTTGAGTGGTTTATGAAAAATGGTTAAATCTCTTAGGGTTGATGATCATGTTGTGTTTGTTTATGATTTTGGGTTAGAATGAGCTTAGAAATGAAGTTTAAGGCATGATTTAGGGTTTAGATGTGTTGTAATTGAAGGATGGGAGGTTTAGGGTTGAAGAAAGTGAGAAAAACAAGTTACGGGAGATTTCTGGGCTCGTTCTCCGCGGCGCGCCCATGCTCTCACCGTGGCGCGCTCCAGTTTTCTCGCCGCGGCGAGCAACCAATTTTCTGCGGCGATATGCTTTGGTATTTTAGGCATAACTTTTGATGTAGATGTCCAAATGAGGTGATTTTTGATGCGTTGTAAACTAGAGACATAGGGATACAAGTTTTGTGAAGAAATGAAGTTCTTAATCAGTCTTTAAGAATGTCAAATTTTGGATGGAAGTTAAGCTTAGAATTTTTATTTCAGCTTTAGTTATAGTTTGAATTGTTAAAGTATGACCTTCCGATTTCTACACCAAATTGATTGGAATTTTGGTTATTTCGTTAAGGAAACCAAGTGAGGAAAGAGGAGCAAGAGGAACAAGAGGACAGGCATTCCTAAACAAGTTTATAAGCAAGGAACGCAAGGTGGGTACATGTTTATAATAGAGTAAATAAGTCACTCATTGTTTTGTTCAAATCAAGAAAGATTTAATTCTTTAAATTGCATCATCAATGTTGCCTTATGTGCTAATGTGAATTGATTATATGTTTGCCATATGATTTGCATTCATGATTAATAAAATGGTTTCAAAAAGGGTTATCTCTATTCAAGAATACATGCTCATGAAATCATGTTTTCCAAAATGTATGAAAAGCAAGTTTACAAACAAGTGCCAGTTTGGCCATCAAGTTTACAAGACTTTGAATCATGCTTGTTATGTGGGTTTGTAGTATGTCCCTCAAGAACCGTCACTGTAACACCCCACTCCCGCATGACCCGAACCCGACATCGACAGTGATATACAGGTCCGTGCTCCGCGAGGGTGGCGTGCTACATCACTCAGTATAAAACATTCATTAACGCGACATAAACAGTAAAAAACTTGAGCCCATGTTCACAATTAATCATTTTCAGTTATTACAGTCATCCAATAATAATTTTACAATCAGTTAATGTAAAACAATAGAACCACAATGGCTCATTATAAATACAAAGCATTATTGCACAATGATTGCGGAATATTATTCGATAAGACACTAATGCAGACACGAATTAATCCCGACCTCTATCCTTCACTTGCCTATAATAGACATACTCCCGTGTCAAACGGGGTATTCTTCAAGACCTGAAAAATAGATGCAAATTTTGGGTGAGTTTTGCGAACTCAGTGAGTGACCATCATCGATGGTTCACCCAATCACATAACATATAACACATACTTTCATTTCCATTAAGTCACATTTCATATTCCCTATCACACCTCACATTCACATACAGTTTCATATTTTCATTATGTCGATACAATTTCATATTCAATATAATCAAATCGATCATTCAATTAAATTTATCATTCCCATTCAACACAATGTCACATTCCCATTCAATACAGTGTTGCAGTCCCATTCAATACAATTAATTCAACCATTCCCATTTCGTACAATCAAATCAATCATGTTATGCATATGTGCATGAGACCCACTTTCCATTTAATTACTTTGTTGTGACCGAGTGTCCAAACTGTCTTGTACCCATGGATATCGGGCTCATTGAAACTGTCCCATATAGGGCTCATTGTAAACTGTCCCATAAAGGGCTTATTGTCGTTGAGCCTGAGGCCCTGAATCAGTATCTGAGCACGAAGCTCTTTTCACTCATTGTTGACTACTCTGGTCACAACTCCCATTATCTTTCATGTATTCATGCAGTGGAATGTCTAATGCATATTTGCATGCGCTCAGTCAATCATCATTACTATCATCGGACCGTAGTCCGGCATTCGACATCTAATTAAGAAGTCACATTTCATTTATGTGCAATTATGCATGCAAGAAATTTTAACAATCTCAATATATACACTTAGGTCATCTCATTCACATTCAAGGAGCACTTCAATAACGCAATTCTCAATACATAATCAATCACCGGACCTCCTGCCCGGAACCCATATTTAATCACAATCAATAAAATAAATCAATACACATTCAACATATAACAAAAGCAAATAACCAATAAATAAGACCATCTAGGTCTACTCACAGTACGCTCCAGATTTGTATTGGTTTCCAATTTCTGAGAACGCCTGAGTGCGGACATTTATCCTGCACTACCGATTTATGCCCTATGCACACATTAATCACTTTGCATAAGAATTCCCATCTATGCACAAATATAGAATAAGGACAATGCATGTTCATGATATTCCTGGTCCTAATCCTATTTTTTAATAAAAAAAATCCATTTCAAAATAAGAAATCCAATGGCGCTGACGACGCTCAATTTGGACCTCTATAGGTCCCCAATTAAATAAAACAGTGAGTAAAGGCTTCGTTACCTGGGCCCACGTCAATTGTCCGTCCACAAATCCCCAATTTCTCAAAAAATAAAATTAAATAATCAATGAATCCGATGCCTCAAGAATCAGGTCAATCGGACGTCGGACGGAAAAGTTATTCACGAAAGAAACCAAGATTCAAATAAAACAATTAATATATCTATATCTATAAGCCCTTATTTCCTCTCTCTTTTTTCCTGTTTTTCAACCGAATTTCAATCCTCTATAACTTTTTGTACACAATTCAGAAAATTGCAAATCATACCTTGTTGGAAAGATAATGAAACCCTCTACAAGTTTCAATTAGACCATTCAAATTAATTCCACCCCTAAGGGTGTCAAAAATCCCATGAAAACTACTGCTCACTCAAAGTCACTCAACACAGTACAGTATTTTGTAAATTCAGTAACTTTCATTCTCTTCAGTCAAAAATTACACAATAAATATGCTCATCAAGATCACAATGTTATCTAAAACTTTCATGAACAACAAAATCCCAATTCATTTACTAACTAGGTCAAATAATTCACCGAAGAATCTGTCTACTAAACTGCCCCAATCTGAGCAGTAAATTTCCAACCAGTATATCTCCTAGTACAAATGTCAAACAAATCACTAATTTATATCCCTGAAAAGATAAGATCTCAAACTTCAATTTTCATGAAGAACTCAAATTCCAATTCAACCTCTAACAATTTCAAATCTGCCAAAAAATGTACTGATCAGGGCAGCAGTGAGAAACCTAATGTAGGTTCAAATTTTGAAAATTCATTACTCCCACAGATGATCCCCAAAAATTACATGCTATATACTATTTTCAAGATAATTTATTCCTCTACAACTCTTCAGAAGATCACTCAAGCTAATTCAATTCAAAGAAATTGCTAAAATTACTTCTAATCAGAATGTGCACCAAATCCACTCTTAGTCTAGGTTTCACCAAATTGCTCAAAATCAGTCAACGGTTAACAGTGAATATCTCCCAATATACATATCAAAAAATTGCAAAATCAGAGGGAATGGAAATATAACTTAATAAGCTTCAACTTTCATTTAGACCCTTTTTCCTAACTCCATCTCAATTAATTTAGAAAAATCATCAAAACTAATAGATCATCAGTTTGGTTACTGTTCACAGTAACCTTAACAATAATATTCCACGTCAAATTTCAACCTCTTAAGGATAAAATTAGACAACACCTATTTCACACAAAATTGTAGCCAACAAGCCAAAGTTTCATTTGGCACAAACCTCACCTCATTTTAATACCTACACAATTAATTATGATCAAAACAGTAAACCATGTACAAATGACAATTTTCCAGCTTTGATGTTCAATTCAATTCCTTTTATTCCCATGTCCATTCTACTTCAATTAGCACTCAATTTAACTCATTCATTCACCCTAACCTTCATCAAACACTTCACTTCAATATCAATACCTAAAATTGCAGCATCATACTCACTCATTTTCCTTTTACTATTATCATCTAATATGACTAACTTCACTTAAAAAGACATAATGCATGCTACCCTCATCCATACATACACAACCCTAACCTTATACCCAATAACTCAACCATAGGTTTCAAGACCTTCATGCATCATACATCATCATTTAGAATGAGCAATAACTTCCAATTCATGCATTAAAAACAACCAATTGATTCATTAAAACATAATGAAAGCTTAAAACCAACCTTACCAAATCAAGCTTTTAAGCCCTTCAATTCTTCAACTACCTCACCAATTTCCTAATTTCCCCTCACTTACATGGCAATCACCCTATCAAAGGAGGTAGGAGAAGAGTAGCACTTTAGTTAAACGATGGAGAAGAAGAAGCTTGGATAATGAAGAGCTTGAGAGATGATGAAGGTCGATGATGAGAGAAGAGATGAAAAACCTCCTTTTTCAAAACCCTTTCTTCCTCTTATATATCACGATCATCACTCTTCTTCTTTCTTTAAAATGCCATTTGTGTTTAACCATTAAAGACACAATAAATGCAAAGTGGAATACTTTCCACGTATGGCCAATATATATATATATATATGAGTCAAGTAAGCATTAAATGCTTAGGTAAGAAAAGTCAAACTTAAGCAATGGTCTTTGAAGTTTCAATCCATTTTTATTGTTTTTAAACATCCAATTTCGGTCCCAATAAGAACAAATTCAATAATCCCAATTGACAATATTTTTTTTTGCTACTGAAAATCAACCGGTTCGCCACTTAGTGATTTTTTTTCCGGTCCAGAAATTTTCTCCAAAAAATTCCAGAAAAATCCCTTAAAATATAAAACACTCGATGGCGCACTCAGAATAATTTTCCCCACACAATAACCACGTTAATCACAATAAAATACTGTTTAGGCCCAAATACCGGGAATATCATGTATGCATGTACAGTTATTTCATGTGCACTATTTTTGCTGATCACCAGTACCAATATGCATAACAATGTCAAAGCAGTCCTAATCACTCTTACCCCTAGCCAATTTACTATTTTACCCTTCCTGTCGGGGGTGGGATGTTACAGTCACATGCACGTTGACTCATAAAAAGGCTTCGTCCGCCTGCCCGTTAGTGGCACGGAGCTCCCTACAAGGACTCCCTCAAGAAACTATGACTACACAGGACCATTTCGATGGAAATGTGTAATGCGTCATGAACATGGACTAACCCAAACCATTATTTTATACTTATGTGTTTATGATTTGTTATCATGTTCCATGCATTCATGTTTTGAATTCTACTCATGAATAGTTATAAATCAAGCATTTCGAGTTGATGACTCTCACATGCTCAATTACTATGATTTCAAAGTGTACCACGGCAATGAGTTATCTTTTAAATAGTTTTGCTTATTTCTGTATTATAAATGTGTTCCCACGAGCTTTATAGCTCACCCCCTTTACCCTCCTCATTCAGGTGAAGAGCAAGAGACCGAGTAAGTCAAGAGTTATGGCATCACTCCAAGTTGTCATATTTAAGTATTTTCAAGTTATACTTTTGGAAGTCAAGGCTTTAGTTTCATTTCAAGTTTTATTGGTTCAAGGGTATTTTGTATTTTTGACTTTTGAATTCAAAAGTTGTAATTTGGTTTGAAATGTTATTAAAGCTTTGTAAAACTCATCTTTTGGATATTAATGAGATATGTTGTTGATCTTTCGCATTGAATCATTTAGTAGTTTCTTGGTTGTATCTTGTTGAGTTTTGGGATGGGTTGTTTTTAATAAAAATGAGAAAAGTTTCAGGTTTATTCATGGTGGGCCAAAGGCATGAGGTCGCCATGATAAAATTTGTCGCTCGTCATGCTGGTGGCCGCATGAAGCGCCACCGCTGGGAGAGTCGCTTCGCCGCCATGGTGAGAACCCTTTTGCTCGCTGCGGTGAGGGCTTCATTGCTTGCCGCGGCGTGGCAAGCCAAGAGAGCTCGCCGCGGCGAGACATCTCACGTCGCGGCGACGCCCCTTATGCTTCCGAGGGAATTTCTTTTTTTTTTCTCTTTCTTTTCATTTATATGTTTCACCGCACGCATCATGCACCACGCTTTCATGTCCGATGTTGGGCTCCGGTAACGGGGTCCAACATACTGTGGGTCCTTCCCTGATTAATTTCTTGCAACGTATCTTTCGTCATGAGATTTGGGATTCGGAAGTCAACCACACCATCGTTGTCCTTATCCCTAAAATCCCTTCCCCCACTTCGATGTCGCAGTTCCGGCCGATCGCTCTTTGCTTCATACTCTACAAAGCTCTCACCAAGATATTAGCCAATCAGATCAAACCGTATCTCACTAAGCTTGTTGCCCCTACCCAATGCAGTTTTGTGCCTGGCCGCCTCATTACCGATAATATTATCATCACCCAGGAAGTGTTTCACTCCATGACACGCAAAACTGGTAGGAAGGGGCCTATGGCCACTAAAGTGGATCTCGAGAAAGCTTATGACCGTCTTGACTGGGACTTCCTCCATGCCACCTTGCAGCATGTGGGCCTCCCTGCCTCGTTTATTTCACTCATTATGAAATGCATTACTATGGTTTCGTTTTAGGTGAGCTGGAATGGCGAACTGAGTAAGGCTTTTCGCCCTTCTCGTGGCATTCGTCAGGGTGATCCCCTTTCCCCTACCTCTTTGTGCTGTGCTTAGAACGGCTTGGTCATGAGATCACTCATGCGGTCTCCACCGGACGCTGGCATCCGATCCGCTTGAGTCGTCACGGGCCTCCCCTTACTCATTTATTCTCTGCTAACGATCTCACTCTCTTCTCGGAAGCTTCCATCGAGCAAGTGCAGGTGCTTCGGCAAACTCTGGACTTCTTCTGTCAAGCTTCTGGCCAATGCGTGAGTCCAACGAAGTCGCGATGTTACTTCTCCAGGAATGTCCCGCCTTCGACCCATCGAGCCTTAAGCAACGATATAGGCTTCTCCATAACTTTCGATCTCAGCCGGTACCTGGGGGTTCCTCTCCTCCATTAGCGTGTCTGCAAGCGCACCTACCAATACATTCTAGATAAGGTTCACCACCGCTTATTTGATTGGTCCCCCTCCACTCTTTCCTTTGATGGTCGTGTCACCCTGATCTAATCGGTCTTGGCGGCTATTCCGAGTTACACTATGCAAACGGTCCGTCTACCGCGCAGTTTGTTTGATGCCCTGGAACAGGCCATGAGGCAATTCCTGTGGGGCTCCTCTCAAGATCAGACGAAGATCCCTCTCGTCAACTAGGAGGAGGTCTGTAAACCCAAGGAGTTGGGAGGTCTTGGCCTTCACCGGGTTTAGGAGTTGAATGATGCTTTCCTGACTAAACTTGGTTGGTCTTGTATCGACAACCCTACCGCTTTATGAGCTCGAGTACTCTCTGGCAAGTACGCGTTTGACGTCAAAATTCTTCCCCTTTCTCTTCCATCTACTGGGGGGTCGATGGTTTGGCGTAGCATCAAAGCGACATGGCCTATAATGACACAAGGCTTAATCTGGCGGGTCGGCGATGGCACTACGACGTGATTCTGGCTCGACCCTTGGATCAGGGGCGTCGGGCCACTCATTTCCCACGTTACTCATCCCGTTCCCGACACGCTTATGAGTCTTAGGATCCTCCATTTTGTTGATGCCTCAGGCACTTGGAATTGGGCAACCTTCCAATCTTTTCTACCTCCAAGATTTGCCGATCCATAACCGGTACTTTTCCTCCCAAACTGTATCTGGGCCCCGATAGGTTAATCTGGGGTGCCTTCGACCAGGGTACCTTTACAGTGGCTTCCACGTACTCCCTGCTCATGGGTCATGAGGCTGATGTTCCTCACGGGGTCTAACGGGTCATTTGGAAATGGCCAGGACCTCAATGAGTTCGTTCCTTCCTATGGCTACTAGCGAAGGATAAGTTGCCTAGTAATCAACAGCAGGTGCGTCGCCACCTCACTCCTAACAATACCTGCCCCCACTGTTCCCAGGAAGAATCCTCGCTTCATGCTGTTCGAGATTGTTCGATCTCCCGTCAAGTTTGGGCCGCCTTCTCATCGGACCTAGTCACTTCGGCTTCCTTCGCTCTTCCCACTAAAGACCGGCTTCTCCTCAATCTTCAGTAGTACCGCCAAGTCCAAGGCCAGGATTGGGCGCTTTTGTTTGGCTTATCCTGCTAGTGCCTCTGGTCCTGGAGGAACAAGTCACTATTTGATCCTGATTTTGTGCGACCTACCTCACCCACTTTTCCCATTTTGTCCTTTACAGGTCAAGTTCAGCAAGCTACAGTGAGGCAGCGCTTGGTCTCCTCCCGTTCCTACAAGGAACAACTCCTCGACTAGAGTAGGTCGTCGTCCGGTTGGGTGAAATTAAACACCGATGGTGCTTGCAATCGTGCCCAGTCTACGGCTACAGCGGGTGGGCTCATCCGCGATAGGGTAGGTAACTGGCTTGGGGGGTTCATGCAAAATTTAGGATGGTGCACTGCGCAACCCGCAAAACTCTGAGGTGTCTACACTAGACTCTCTCTAGCTTGGCGGTTGGGTTTCCGGCGGATTGAGCTGGAAGTGGACTCGCTGAGGGAGTACCAGACACTCTCATCCTCAACTACTCGTTCTCAGACGACCCATCCTATCCTCTTGGGTATCCTAGAACTCTTCAATCGGAACTGGACTGTTGTTCATCATCACGTGTACCGAGAGAGCAACAGAAGCACAGACTGGCGCGCCACTCAGGCTGGACACTCTGACATTGGTGTCACCTACTTAAATTATCCACCTACTGGGTGCCTTAGTATCCTCTCCGAGGATCTGTCGGGGATCTGTTTCCCCCGACTTGTTTTGTAAACTGTGTACTCCTTTTCCATTTATACAAAAAATGGTTCTCAGTCCATTACTTGTTCTCAATCTTATTCATATCAAGGTTCTTACCTTCTACTTATTATTCTTCTTCAGTTTTTCCCTATTTGTCTAATGGTTCTAACTTCTTCTTTTTAAAGGATTTGTTTTTTCATTTTTTGACCTCGTACCTCTTCTAGTTGCTTTATAGATCGAGTCGAGTTGGAATTAGATATAGGTAAGACTTTAGACAGGCATAATCATCTAAAACTTAATTGAACTTAGGTTTGGATGACATAAATAAAAAGGTCGAATTTTGAGTTAGACTTGAGCTACATCTCAGCAACCTAATCTATTGTCATTTCTATTCTTGCAAAGAAATCTTATTCACATTTAACAATTTCAAATTTATTTATTAAAATGCTATTAAAGAGGAATTACTTCGATAAATTAAACTTTTAAATGTATATCTTAACATAATTCAAGAAGGTCAATGAGATATTTTTAGTTATTGTAAACTTCAATTAAATTGTGACTCGGATAACTTCTAAAAAGTTTGAGTTTTGATTTATATATTGAGATGATTATATTAGTGGATTTGAATTTTTAAAAAGATTAAAGATATAAATATTGAAGAGAATGAATTACATTGCATCAATTCTCTAATTCTTTCATTTAATTATATTATCAATTATTTTAGACTATAATTCATTTAGTTAAAATTTAGTTCAACTTTACATCTTAAAATAAGTTTGTTTCATTATTAAATTATAAAAGCATTTAATTTACACCTTATCATTGAAATAAGAAATGGTTAGCTAATTAATTTTTAATTATTAGTAAGAATAACTAATATTTATTAGATATAGTACATAATAACAATTCTAATTACAAGATATCGTAAACTAATAAACTATATACTTTTTAGTTCAAAATAATAAAGAAGACAAGATCGAGTTTGAATTACAACGAAATTGAGAAAATTTCTAAATAAATTAAATTATATTTGAAACCAATATAGTGGCGGACAAAGTAAAGTCCTAATCTATACCTTTGACGATAATAAAATATCTTGTTATGTATGAATTTACTTTTAATAATATTAATAGCTTTATTATAAAGAACTTAGAGAATATTTGAAATATCAAATTCAATAAAATGATAAAATGAGTAAACGATCCAACTGAATGAATTGAACAATCAAAAGATGAGTAAAACGAGTACAGTAGAGTACCAAATACAATTCAAAATAGTTTTAAGTTATATGGACCATAAATAAGAAAAAGTGGAATTATCTCATATATAACAAATCATTATATTCTTTCTAATATACTT
This sequence comes from Erythroxylum novogranatense, assembly GCA_029891385.1. Classification (NCBI taxonomy): domain Eukaryota; kingdom Viridiplantae; phylum Streptophyta; class Magnoliopsida; order Malpighiales; family Erythroxylaceae; genus Erythroxylum; species Erythroxylum novogranatense. The sequence goes on along the minus strand of CM057230.1, from coordinate 76,979,043 downwards.
TTTTAGAATTTAAAGGATCTATCCATTAAAATTGGAAAACAGTTGTGCTCACTAAGAGTCCGCTTGTTTTATCACATAACAATAAACAATTGCCTAACACTTTTTACACCTTATAGCCCACGAAAGCTTAGCCGTCTAGTTTATCTTTGCTCATCTTCCAGTTTAATTATTTAGCTTGCAGATTACCTTCATGCATGCACTTGTTGATTAATTTATGAGGTTCCATATCCTTCTTCTAGTTGGAGATTTGCTTGATCAATTCAGGGATAGCTACATATTCACTTCAAGCTTCTTCTTCTTCATGAGTGAGCTAAAAGCCATATCCACTTTAAGTTCACCTTTTGTAAATGTTGTATTACCTTTCTTGCATATGTAGCATACTTCTGTGATTCGAATTTTTACATTGATAGGATCAATATTCTCTTCTTGAATTAATCATACTACCTTTTGTTTGAGTTAGATCATCATGATTAAACTATAAACTTTGCATAATTTGTCTTTATTTCCATTACTACCTACCTTGTGAAGTCTGTGGTAATCTCCATTTAAAAGATTTTTTTTGCTATTAACTACACTATTATAAAGTTCATTATTGAAATAGTTAGGTTATGAGTGTTACTCAATTTCTAAGAAAAAATTACTTAATTCCTCTCCAACCAGATGTTGTATACGATGTTGCTTAGTGCTAGCTTGGTCACTATTTAATCAACTACCTTCTTTTTATAGTTAGGTTATGAGTATTACTTAATTTCTAAGAGAAAATTATTTAATTCCTCTCCAACCAGATGTTGTATATGATGTTGCTTAGTGTTAGCTTGGTCACTATTTTATCAACTGCCTTCTTTTTATGATTACCTGCTAGAACATTGGATTAGATCTTGCTAGCCTAAGGAAGGAATAAAAAAAGTTGCATAGTCCTTTGATTTGTTCCCAAATTGGAAGAATATTGAAATCCAAAGAAATGACTTACTTTTTCTATCTCTTGGTTGTATAGCATATAAATTTTAGAGACTGTAAGGAATCTCTTCATTCTTACTAGAGTGCTTAGTTACCCCTTTATTGCTAACCAACACATAATTGATTCTTTAGGATAAATATAATCATACAAAACTATTTTGTACCATTGAGCCTTGCTACATATACCCTTCAATAGTTCTCAATATGATTTATTAGTAAATTCACCATGCTTGTTGTTTCTCCATTTAATCTATACTTTTTCTTTCAGGAATTAGTTGCACTAATAAAGCTTATGCACAATTTAAACTTGCAAGCACATTTTCATATGAAGTTAAAACCCTATGAACTATAACATACTTTGGTATTAAACTCTTTAAAGCATAGACCTCATTTAGAGGTCCAAAATTAGACCATCTGTCATTCCAGGAGGAAATTATAGTGCCATGTCCTATTTGATATTTAAATTATGCTCTAATTTTTTCCTAGAGTCTAGATACATGAGTCAAGGTCCATGACCATTCAGGTTTAGGTTTGAAAAGCCAACGGTTATGGTGTTTGATATAGTATTCATGTATCCAACACATGTACAGTGAATTCTTGTCAATAAGGAGAATGCCTAAGTCTCCTTCCTTCTAATTTTGTAGATTTCGCTCTTCTTGACTTTTGTAATGCACTTGCTTTCCACATTCCCTTTCCATAAACACCTTCTTAGCATTTGTTTATTTCTCTTTAAGATGTTCTTTGGAAACTAGATATAAAATCACTAATAGCTATATAGATTGTTGAGGACTGACTTAATGAATTGAATTCTACTTATTATCAAAAGGCATTGAGGGCTCCATCTTGATATTCTAGACTCGATCTTGTTTGGAAGTGGCTTGAAGTTAATGTATGAGGATCTTTTAATTGTTATTTGAACCCCTAAATATCAAATAGGAGGAATGAATATTTTGATTCCTGTTAAACAAGCTAGCCACCTACAATTCCCCCACCCCTAGTTGACATAATATGAAGGCTTTTCTATTTGTAGATAACTAGCCATAATAAGGATTTAAAAATGTTAAAACATATCATTAGTAAGCAGCTTTGGAGAACATAATCAAATCATCAACAAAAGAGAAACTTGATATTATCACCCCTTTACATATATAATAGAACCTGAAACTTGCTTTTGATTAGTCTCATTATCACCTCCATTGTAAGTGTGAAGAGAAAGGGGATAAGGGATCCATTTGTCTTAGACACCTTACACCCTTCACTAACTTAGTTAGCTCTCCATTAACTGGGATTCCATATGATATAGTGGTGAAGCATTGGGAAATCCACTGAATGAATTGATCAGGAAATCCAAAAACTTGTAATATATTAAGCGTAAAATTACAATAAAAGGAATTATAAGCTTTTTAAAAATTCACTTTAATAACACAATTCTTACTTGAGGTTTTTCTTGAATAATTCTTGAGGAGCTTTTAGACCATTAGGATATTGTCCTCTATTGATTTCCTTGTAATATGGGCTCTTTGAGAAGGATTAACTAGATGACTCAAAAATGGGTTCATCCTTTTAGTTAACACATTTTGTAATAACCTTGCAAGTGGTGTTACAATAAGAAGTTGGTCAATAATCTTTTAAGGAATTTGGATATTGTACCTTAGTAAGAAGACATATATATGTTATGTTAAACTCACTTCAACATTTTTTTAAAGAACTCTACCATAGCATCCGTCACTAGTGTTTTAGTGTGGTTCCACGTCTTTTCAAAGAAATTTGCATTAAAGTCATCTAGACCTACAGCTTTGCTAGGATTTATAGAAAACAATTCCTTTCCACCTCTAAAGATTTGATAAGTCACTCAGGAGTTCAATAACTGAGTAGGTACTTGATCTTCAATGAAGGATTTAAGGATATAACAAAAAGTTGAGCACCTCATGATGTAGATCCTATTTGGAATTCAAAATGTTACCATCTTCTATTCTCAAGGTGTTGCTGTTTCTTTTTACGTAGATAGATTTATAAAAGTATTGTGTATTCTTGTCTCTAGTAGTCAGCCACATAACTCTAGAAATTTGTATGATTAGTGATAAGTTATTTTTAGCTATATAATTATAGAGCATTAATGCCACTTTCTCCTTTTCTTGCAGTTCTTTGTTTTGAGGGTTTTCATAAAGAGTCCTCTGTATCAATTCTAACTTGTTCTTAGCCTATTATAATGCTATCTATATATGTAGATTCTTTTTGTAGTTGATTTCTTTCAATTTAGCTCTTATAGCTTGAAGCTTTCTTATGCATTTGAATAAACTGCATCCTTTAATAGGGGTTTGAATGCCCTTGATTAAGGCTTCCTTAAATGTTCCTACATTAAGCAAAAAGTTGTTAAATTGAAAAGGGAAGCTACTTATTTGCACATTAAACATGTTTTAAACCATTATATGATTATGATATACAAGTATATAGTTATTAGAAACAACTTAGTTTTTAGGAAAAACTTCTAATTGTTACCTATTCACCAAAGCTCTTTCAAGCTTTTTTCCTTATAAAGTACCTGCCTTTTTGTTTTTTATTCCCAATAATAAAAAGTCCCCCAATTTTGAGGTCCATTATTGGGATACTAATTCTACACTCTATCAACTTATCTGTATGATTCCTTGTATTAAAACTTCTTTTAGCTTCCATTGAATACATCACGTAATTAAAGTCCCCTATAATCAACAAAGGCTTAACCATAACCTCCTATGTTTCCCTAGTCCTTCTCTATAGATAATATCTTTAAATTGTGAATGTAAAAGAATATATAAAGGTTAATTGAAATTTTGTGACAAAGCTCCTCATTTTGGCTTGAAGAGGAATCAACTACTCCTCGATTACTAGTGAATTTATTTATACTACGTGAGAATACCTTTTAATTGTGAAATTAAAAGATATACAAAGATTAATTAAAATTTTGTGACAAAGCTCCTCATTTTGGCTTGAAGATGAATCAAGTACTCTTTTACTGCTAGTGAAGTTATTCTACTACATCAGGATCATATATGAATACAATTCTCCCATTCTAATGGTAGGAGTGATTGGATATGATAGGCTAATGTTTCTTGACAAAATTTAACCTAGTGCATCTATTCTCCTTGATCTTTGTTTTCAAAAGGCCAACAATAAAAGGCATAAGCTCTCTTACAAAATCCAGTATCATATGCTATTTATTGCGGCTATTAAGCCATTCAGTATTCCAAGCTAGAATACTTATTTGGTTTTGTACATAGGAGTTTTATTCTTCCTTATGGATCCTTTCCTTGTCACTCTTTGAAAACTCTCCTTTAGTTGGGGAACTGCTTTGGCTCTATCATTTTATGAGCCTAGAGTCATCACTTAGAGATCTTTGATATCTTAAGAATTTGTTTCAATTTCCCCAAATCTTCCTTCTAATACCTTTCTTATAAGAGCTTCAAGAGTTCTATATATTATGTTAGCCTTCAAGTGGTCTCCCACTATTTCCTCCATTAGAGCTAACATTTGAGATTGTTGCGTTCCCTTATCAATACTTATGGCCTCTTATGTATTATCAATTGGTTTTAGATTTTTCAATTGTTTTGAAGTGCCATTGTCTCCTTCCTTTTGTTTAGCTTCACTTTCTTTCATCTTTGACCTTTTTGCTTAGTTCCTTGTTCTGGTGCTTTCATAGGAGTAGCTTTATTGTAGTTTCCACTTTCCATTGAATTAAGTGAGTTCATAATAACCCATATCTTGAAATTGTTTACTAGTATTTCTCTTAAATTATTACAATTTGTTTCTCAAGTTTTAGACCAAGTGGGGGATTATTGGTGTTATTGGTCTATAACTTGGACTTACGATTTCTCAACTTTATTATCCATTAAAGTATACATTTAATAGTTATTATGGATATTATGACTTTTTAACGTTTTTAACGTTTTATCTCTTAATGCCTCTCGTCATTATTTTTACTATAAAACCCCCTCACTTCTACTTTTTCACTCACTCCCACTATTACGCATATTCTCATTTTCTCTAAACAAGACACACATCTTCTTCCACAAAAAGATATCTTTACGCACATATCTTTTTTTTTTGTCTATTATGCTTTTGTCTATTTTATTTATTTTCGGAGACAATTCCTACTCTACCATTTAGAGTGCACCGAAGTTGGTGGAGAAGGCATTAACCTTGATATCAGATTCCATTGTCCTGCTACACCGTAGAGGAGGAATTTTTGACTTAAGTCAGTAAATTTCAGGATGTCTTGCATTTTAGATAAGACGTTCCAATTTTAACGTTTTCTTTTGCTTTAATATCTCTTAATGCCTCTTATCATTGTTTCTACTATAAAAACTCCCTCACTTTTACTCTTTCACTCACTCCCACTATTACGCATATTCCTATTTTCTCTAAACAAAACACACATCTTTTACAAAATGACATCTTACACACGTATCTTTTTATTTTGTCTATTTTGTTTTTGTCTGTTTTATTTATTCTCAGAGACAGTTCCTACTCTACCCTTTTGAGTGCACCAAAACTGGTGGAGAAGACATTAACCTTAGGGTCAGATTCCGTTGTCTTGCTGCACCATAGAAGGGAAATTTTCGACTTAAGGCAATGATTTTCATGACGCCTTGTATTTCAGATAAGACATTCCAATTTTAATTTATTGCTATTTTCGCTAGCATGAGTAAAATCGTATATTAATCTATTAAAATTCTATTTTAATTATTACTTTTAAAGATAATCTTATTTTATTCAAATGAGGGCGAGTAAATGATAAGATTACTCCATTGTGATCAGAAGGTCACATGTTCAAATCACGGAAATAACTTTTTGTAAAAAGAAATACAAGAGAAAGACTGCGTATATCGATGACCCTCTTCAAATCCTTGCAAAGTTGGAGACATTATGCATCGGATACATTGACTTTTTTTTTCAAATATTAACTAGCTAGATTAGTATTATACCCATTAATGGGCGTAAAACAAATTCTAAATTATGTTTTTATTCAATATTTGAGCATTAGAGCACGTCTAAGGTACAACCTTATATGATTTTAACCATTTTTTTTGTTTTAGATGTCAAAAGTACGATTTTTTAACATTAGGGAATTTTTGAGAGTTTCTATATCTGCATTCATGTGAATACGATGTTACGTGATTAAGAAAGTGATTCTCGAATCATATCAAAAAATAAGCATACACTATTCATTTCCTTGTACATATTATTTAAGGTTAACAAATCATATATTTTATTTTTATTTTTGTTTAAATAAACTAAAAAATCAGAATAATGTAGCTTACAAGAGTAGTAAATAAGATACATCTATTATTGAAAAATTAGGGCAAAATCTGATCCAATGTGTAGCAAAAATAAATAAATAATATTTTATTTAATTCTTGAAAGTCAACATCACTTTAAACTCTATAACATGATTAAATATAAACATAATTCAATACCTTATAGCTTAAATGTTTTTCCGGTTCTCTTTGTCGAAACAATTTTGAAATTGGCTCAATCACTATACCTGCATAAGTTTTTGGCTTTTGATAGTACCCACACCGTATTGAGAGAGCTTTACATGTGGTGTATAGAAGGTAACTTAGAAGCGCTAGCTCCTTCAAAGCCTAAACCTAGTTATAATAAGGTTTAAACTTTATAATAATTTAATTGAAATAAAATGATAATTTTAATTATACTTTAATTAGAATTGCAGTTAATTCTAATTAAATACTAATTTTAAAATTTCTTAGACTTCACCATCAAATCTAACTTGATTAAATTATATTTTCTCTTCAATTATTCTTTGTATATGATCTATTAGATTCTTATAGTTGTTGGCAATTGATAGAAATTATAAACTTAAATAGTATCTAGGACTAAATAAATTAAACTCCTATAATATATATTTAGTTTCCCATTGATAATAATTGGTTAAATTTAAAAGAAGACTCCCAACCATGAACACAAAGTGAGAGCTAATGATCTATACTGAGTACAATTGTATAATATCTCATGAAATTATATTTTAATTATAATTTTCCCAAAGATAATTTTATTTTATTCAAATATTAACTAACTAGATTAGTATTATACCCACTAAAGGACTTAAAATCACTCTAAATTATTTTTTATTCAAGATTTGAGCATTAGAGCATGTCGTGATTTTAAGCATTTTTTGTTTTATAAATTCATTATGATGTCAAATAAACGATTTTCTTACATTATGAAAATTTTCTATATCTACATTCATGCGAACATGATATTATGATTAAGAAAGTAATTCTTGAATTCTATTTGAGTGTTATTAAAGTCATATTCATCTTATAAAGTTTTCTCTTTACCCTAAGAAAAGAAAATAAGCGAGAGTTCTTTTTCACTTGATTGAAAATGCATATACAAAAAGCTTCTCCTCATGTTTTGAAGAAAACAATATTGATTTCTTAAGTGAAAATTTTGCAATGAACGTCAGTCAAAATTATTTAGCTGAGCTACTATAAATTAAATTTATATCTTTTTATTATAAAAGATAATAATAATTTTATTAGCAATTTATTTATTAGAATTTCAAATAGATCAAAAGAGAGATATTCACTTCTTTTATATATTATTTAAGGCTAACAAATCATATTTTTATTTTTAGATTAAAGAAACTAAAAAAATCATAATAATTTAGCTTACAAGAGTACGAAATAAGATAATCTAATGTTGAGATATTAGGGTGAAATCCGATCTTGGAGTAGAATCAGTGTCGGCCCTAGGCAGGGGCCCATTATAAAAGGGGGCCTCCCCTCTAAACTCTAAGTGATGTAGTGTTTTAAATTTTAACCTTAGTCGTTAGCTAATGACTTTAACTATAACGACTGTAACACTATAACAACTGTAACTATAATGTTAAAGTAAATTTTAACTTTATAGTCATCTTTAACGTTATAGTTATAATAATTTTTTAAGTAAAGATAATTTTGTGATCCTCATACTTAAAATAGTCTTGAAATATTTAAGTATACTTTTACCTTCTAATTTTTTTATTTTCATTAATATATATATTTAAAATACTCCAACTTAAAAATTAGCGGTAAAAATTTTTACAATTCATTTTTCGAATTTCGAGTATAATTTAAAGGTAAAGTTTATAATTTTAATATATTTTACTCTTTGTTTTTATTTTAATATTAGATATTAAATTTTGTTATTTTTTCTATATTACGATATAATATCATTTATATATCTTTGTAATATTATTAATGATTTTGTATCTAAAATGCGAAAAATTGTTTTTCATAAATCATTATCATCTGTATTCGTTAGTATTATGATCATTTAATAATTAGTTGGTTATGTAAACTTATAAATTGAGTCATTTATGTTTCATATAAATATGTAAATTTAAGTATATTTTTAATTTATTGGGGCCCTTTTTATTTTGCCTGGGGTTTATAAAACTATAGGAAGCCCTGAGTAGAATAAATACAAAATATTTTCATTTGATTTTTAAAAGTCATTATCACTTTAAACTCTATAGTATGATTAAACACATAACCATAATAAATATAAACTTAATTCATACTTTATTATATAACTTGATTCTTTTCTTATTCTTTTGTTAAATCATTTTGAAATTATTTCATCACAAATGTTACAGTTACATACGTTTCTGGCTTTTAATAATAGTACCTATTAAAGCCTAGTACCTATTAAAGCCTAAGCATATTTAAAATAATATTTAGATTTTATAATACTTTAATTAAAATAAAATTTTAATTTTAATTTTACTTTAATTAGAATTACATTTAATTCTAAGTAAATATTTATTAAGCCTATATAAGAATAACTCATATCAATTCTTATTTATTAAATATCTAACATTCAATCCTAAACTATCTCAGATTTCACAATCAAGTTTAACTTGATTAAATTATCTTTTCATAATTTATTCTTTATATGTGGCCCATTAAATTTCTAAATATGTTAACAATTGATATAAAGTAAAACCTTAAATTGTATTTATGATTAGATAGATTAAACTCATCTAATATATAATTAATTCTCTAATTATAATATATATATATATATATAGATTAACATTAAACAATATACTATAACTATCAAAATATAAATTAGAAATGTCAAAATAGTTTTAACTAGTCATATTGTAAATGATTTTTTTAATGATTCAATGTTTTCATCGTATAATATTTCCATTAAACAAAGAGCGAAATTAATGTCTTTTATATTTAAGTCCAATCATGTTAGTTTCTCATTATTAATAATCAATTATATAATGATATTTGAAAACTATTTTTTAAGTATCATTCCATTAATATAATCAAAACTATTTTCTAAGTGTCATTTTATTAAAATAATTGAAAACTATTTTGTAAGTGTTATTCCCAATGATATGAGTTCGTTCCTTAAAAGCATCGACCGAACGTTCCATACCCGTGGAAAAGCAGATGCAGGAACGGACATAAAGGTCTGGGGATGAATTCGATTGATGCAAGCCAATTCCATGATACAAATTGATCACCGCCAGTATTCAAAATACGGTCAAATCTGCCAAGACTGGAAATTTTAAAAATTAGGGTTTTTGCAAAATTTTTCAAAATTTTAAATTTTCCTCCTCTCTCCTACCTCTCCTTCCCCTTTTTTTAGTTTTTAAAATAATAATAAATATTTTATTACTAATAATAATTATAAATTAAATAAAACTTTAAAGTAAATTATTTTAGTTTTATTACCAATAAATTATTTTATTTTTATTACTAATAAATTATTTTTTTAAATTTATTTTAACATTTTATATAATATTTATTAATAAATACTAATAAATTAGTTTATAAATAATAATTTTAAAATTATTACTTATAAACTAATATTTATTTTATATATTTTCAATTATTAAATTAAAATTTATATATTTTGAAATTAATTATATTTATTAATAATTATTAAATAATCTACAATATGACAATGGACTATTTTATAATTTTTTTAAAAAGAGACAATGTTATAAATTTAAAAATATTTTGTATTATTGTAATATTTTAAATACTTTGTATTATTCTTAATTTAATAATTGTATGATGATAATTGTTTTTATTTATATTAATTGTGGTTATTATTTATATGTAAAATATTTAAAATTATTGTTATTTCATAATAATTGTCATTATTATTTATTATTAAGATTTTTGAAAGCATGATTGATGTAAGCGAAGAACTAGTAAAATATACAAGATCAATTGTATAATATAACAATATGGACTATTTTGCAATTCTTAAAAATTTTAGGGACTATTTCATAAATTTAAAAATTTCCAAAGCGGTATCTCTGTACCAACCAAGACTGCATTAGCCTTCAGAGCTCAATCCGCATCAACCCGATGCAGTATTCATAACATTGGTTATTCCATCCAGACTAAGAATTTTTGAATTAACAATAATCAAGAAGAAGGAAAGTTCTTCTTAACCACTTTAAGTTGAAAAATACTATGGTGTTTTTCTCAAGCGCCTTCGTATAGAACATCGTATATGTACTGACCTATTGAGCTATTTTAACAAATATATCTCATAACTAGTATAAAAATATATTATCCTTATATGAAATACTTTAGAGATCTCAAGATAAAGAATGACTTCAACATGTTTTACAATAAAATTTTTCGTAGACATACAAATAATATTTCAAATACAATTTTTATATTAGGTTATGGTTGGGTCGGCAATATTGGGCCCAAGTCCAATATTACGGGCCGATCGATCAATCTCACAACCATGGCTTAATCTGGGTCTAATCTATATATCCCGACCCATTAGCATAGGAAAATCTCCCATGCATCGCACGTAAGAAACGTAAAGACCCAAAACCTAGCGGAAAGCGTATATAAGGTATTATTCTCTCATAACCAAGGTACAAGATCATAACTTAGTTGTTTTCTCGATCGTATTAACCTCACCTCCACCAAAGACTTACTTGGCGTCGGAGGGGCAAATCGGGATTTCACCCCGACGTGCCTTCCTTTGTTTTGCAGGAGACTTTTCACCAAGATCGCTTCAATGGACATCGAGACATGGATCGAATGGCAATAACCACTTGACGTAATCCGTGAGAACCATTTGGCGCCACCGTGGGGCCCGACGTCCGGAACCACGCCCGAACCACTCAAATCAGCCCGTGCGGCGGCAACGAATCTGGCGTAGCCATTGTCACGGCTCTGGCGATCTGGCGCTTAGGTTTGCAAATGCCTACCATTATACCGCTTTGCCGCATGTCTCACGCACGGAATCCTCACATCCGAATGATCGTGACCTCGGACTTTTGAGCAAGAGGAGCAGGCGCGTGCGGAGGATAATGTCGCGTTCGACACACATACAAATCCCAAAGACCGATCGAAGCGGACCCTCCTCCGCCGTGCACACCACTTTGACTCGAAGCGGAGAGGAGGCAGCGGATTTGTTGATCCGACAAATCTTGCGATCTCGTGCAACAAGAACCACCCCAGAGATCGCCGTCGGACGGCCAACCGCCCCGACAAACTAGCGTGATAAGCGATCATCGCTATTTGAAACCCTAGAAAAAACCGCGGATGATCGGTCTCACGCGCTATGAGTTATCGAACAGATCGCCCGTCGGCGCAATAATCTGACTCTCCCTTTACCGGAGATCTTGGATAGTCTCGGTATACCGCACAAAAATACCAACACCCGAGAAGTATAATGGGAAGACCGACCCCTGGACTACATGCAAGACTTCCATCCATGATGAGCCTACATTGCGTTCGGACGCTATCCAATGCAAGGCTTTCAGACGACTTTCAAGAGGGAGCTCGGCGATGGTTCAACGGCTTACCCCAGTCAGTATAACATGCTTCAAGATTTCGGATCGCTCTTCCGAACCAATTCGCCACCGATGTTTAATCGCAGAAGGCGGCTTTGGAGGTGATGCAACTCACCCAGGAAGGAATGAGAGTTTGCGGGAGTTCATCACTCGGTTTAATAATGAAGCGGTCGAGGTACCCGACCTCACCGCTTTCGTCTATCTTGGCCGCCCTCACGAGCAATACGAGACGAGGAGTTCAAAAGTCGCTAGCCTCGATCAGCCCGATCTATTCAGAGATCGGATGCTGAAGCAGATAAGTACATTCATTTCGAGGAGGTGTTAAAAACACAAAACGCCGAAAGCACGATCGTGGTCGAGTGGTAGGTCGGATGAGCCTCACAAAACGAGAGAGACCGGTCGACACGAGAAAGCCGGCGGCGGCAGCATTGGAATCAATAAGACTTTACCCCGCTTAACAAACGATACGCGGAAGTCTTGACGGCTATTATAAGCGGAGGAAACTATCGAGAGCCCTGAAAAATGAAAACCCCTACGGGGACGAAACACTAGTGTGTATTGCCGTTTCCACAAAGAAGTCGGACATGACGGAAGATTGCTGGCAATTGAAGAAAGAGATTGAATTGCTCATACTGAAGGGAAGATTAGGCCGATTTGTGAAACAAGGGCAAAATGCCGACAGGACAATCGGTAGAACAGTCGGCCAAACAATGGCGACCACCCCGGAGGCGAAATGACAGAATGACGGGGAGGCAGAACACTAATGCCGATAACCAACAAGAAGGAAGAGGCGGTCAAGGAAAGAAACGACGGAAATATCGAACAACGGGATGACCGACCAGTGGGGTCATAAACACAATATTCGGTGGAAATGCGGCGGGGATCCACCACTAAAGGCGGAAAAGATACGCCAAACAATCGGCGAAGACGCGTGCCCATCAAGAAGCCGAAGAGAACGACGGAATGATTTCTTTCGACGAGTCGGACCTAAATGGAGTAAATTGCCCGCATGATGACGCCTCGTCGTAAACCTTAATATGGACTGATTCGAGGTGAAGCGGGTGATGATAGACACGGGCAGCTCGACGACCTGCTATATTACGAGGCTTTCAAGCGAGATGAAGGTGCCCAAGAGCGCTTACTACCTACTGACGGCCCCATCAAGGAGTGACCGGGGCGTCGGCACCACCGCTCGCTCGGGTAAATTTGAAAGTGAAGTTGAGGCGAAGCCATGTCAAGTAGAAAGGCGTTGAGTTCTTAGTCGTTAAATTCCATGGGCGATAACGCGATAATCGGCCGGGCTACAAAATGCCCTTAGATCGGTCGTCTCCACTTACTACCGGTCATGAAATTTCGACACCTCACGAGTCGGAGTTGTCGAGGGCCAATGAGAAAATTGCTAGAGAATGCTATTTAGCGAGACGAAGACATTAGATGGTACGGTAGTACTTACGAGCTCTCTTGATGTGAGAGAAGCGAAAAGGTGGAAAGGATAAATCCGGTGGAAGAAACGCAAAGAGTCGTCTTTGGATGAAGCCGACCTCTCTAAATTTACAAACCTAGGCTCGGCCGCGGGGAGACTGGTTAAAGAAATCACGCAATTGTCGGCGGAGAATAAATCGGTCTTCGCTTTGGGTACCAAGCGACATGCCGGAATCTCGATCGGTCACATCTCACTCCCTCGGCATTGGCATGACTATAAGCCGTCGAGAAAAGAAGCGATGCCACAAAGAAAGAACGGCGGGGTGATCAAGAAGGAAGTAATAAAGCTGCTAGAGGCCGGATTCATCCAGAAGTCAAATACCGGAGTGGCTCGCCAACGTGGTGTTGGTAAAAAGAAGAACGGAAATGGAGAATGTGTATAGACTTCACCGACTGAACAAGCGTGTCCAAAGGACAACTTCCGCGCCTAAGATCGATCGGTTGGTGGACTCCACTTGAGGCACGAGTACGCTCGACTTCTGGATGCCTTCTCGGCTATCATCGATCCAAATGAGCACGGAAGGCGAAGAAAGACCGCCTTCATAACCGACCAAGGCACTTTTGCTACCAAGTAATGCCTTTCGGTCGAAAACGCCAGGCGACCTATCAATGGCTCGTCACGAAGTCTTTAAACAACAGATAGGGCGGACGGTGGAAGCTTATGTGGATGATATGGTGGTAAAGAGTAAGACGGCCGTGGAGCATGTGCGAGATCTCAAAGAAGTCTTCGGACTTTAAATAAGTTCGAGATGAAGCTAAATCCGAAAAATCGTCTTCTGGGTAGCATCCGGAAAATTCACGGGTTTATGATCACTCGGTGGGGATCGAAGCCAATCCCGAGAAGATTGAAGCCATCATACGGATGTCCTCGCCACAATGCTTGAAAGGCGTGCGATTTCAACGGTCGGGTAGTTTCAATGAGCGATTTATTTCTAGATTGGGAGACAAGTGCCTCCCATTTTTCAAGGTCCTGAGGAAAGCAAATGTAACCCAGTTCCAATGGCCGGATGAGTGTGAAAAAGCTTTCCAACACTTGAAACAATATTTGTCTAGACCGCCCGTTCTGCAAAGCCCGGCTGAGGGGGAAACCCTGATTCTATATTTGGCCGTCACGGAAGGGTCGATCAGCGCGGTACTTATTCGATCCGAAGGAGGCGAGCAACACCCCGTCTACTACGTCAGCAAAGTGTTGGCCGGCCGTAAAGCGCGACACGCCTACAGAGAAGCTAACACTCTCTTTGATAATGGCAGCCAGAAAGCTGAGACCTTACTTCCAAAGTCATACCGTTGAGGTATGGACCGATCAACCCCTCAGGCAGTGCCTCCAAAAGCCCGAAACCTCGGGTCGGCTGATAAAGTGGGCGGTAGAACTAGGAGAGTTCGATATTCAATACAAGCCCCGCACGACCATCAAAGCACAAGTGTTGGCAGATTTCATTGCAGAGATGAGCCAACCGAGCTCAAGGACAGCGGTTCCACCGAATTTGTTCGTCGACGGGTCATCCAATGCCGAGGGACGCGGAGGCGGGAGTAGTGCTAATTAGCCCGCATACGGATGAGAAAGTGGAGTACGCCTTCTACTGGAATTCAAGGCCTCAATAATGAAGCGAGTACGAGGCTTTGATAGCCGGCCTCAACTAGCTGTGGAGATGGAAGTACGGCATTTGAAGATATATAGTGATAGCCAGTGGTGGTCGGCCAAGTCACCGGGAGTATGAGGCCAAGGAAATAACATGATCAAGTATCTCGGTGGTAAAGCAAGAATTGAGCAACCGGACAATATTCGATCAAAGAGTAGAAGCGAGCTCGAATGCTAGGTGGACGCGCTCTCAAAATAGCTTCCGATCGTGATGCCGTAAACAATATTCGGTCGAACGACTAGACCGCCCTAGCATCCGTAAAGCCGATGAAGTTCTTAACATAAATCTCGATCGACCGGCTGGACGGAACCGATCATGCAATACCTTTTAGAAGGAAAGCAACCGAAGACCCATCGAGTCCGGAAGTTAAGGAGGAAGGCGGCGAATATACGGTCGTCAATGATGTTCATATAAGCGGTCCCACGTTGGCCGCTACTTGATGCTGAATGAGGAAGAAGCCGAAAGCGCAATGGTCAAGTCCATGAAGGATGTGCGGAAATCACATAGGGGGCAGGAGGTTAGCTCACCGGTTGATCAGACAGGGGTACTACTGGCCAACGATGAGAAGAGATTGTCAGAAAAAGGTCGACCGGTGCGAAGCCTGCCAGAGAAACAGCAGCCTGTCTCACCAACCGGCCGAACGAATGAAGATCGTAAGTCATCCTATCCCTTTCGCTCAGTGGGGAATGGATATACTGGGGCCTTTCCCCCTCGGTCCCGGACAAAAGAAATTCTTGATAGTGGCAGTGGAATATTTCACCAAGTGGGTAGAAGCGGAATCTGTCGCTACAATAACCGAGGGAAAAATGGAAAGCTTCATAAAGAAGAACATACTGTGCCGTTTTGGAATGCCTATGGTGTTGATCACAGATAATGGCCGGCAGTTCGACAATGACAAATTTAGAGATTTCTGCAATCACTAAAGATCGAGCTACGGTTAACTTGTCGCCCATCCCCAAAGTAACGGTCTCGCAGAAACACCAACAAAAGATAATGAACGCCTCAAAAGCGCCTAGACGGAGAAAGACTTGGGTAGAGGAAGTAGATGAAGTATGTGGGCGATAGAACCACACCGAAGCGGAGCCCACAGCTAAACGCCATTTCGGATGACCTTTGAGCGAAGCTTTGGTCCGGTTGAGGCATTGCCTAATCGAGGGTGTCGGGTTACGAGGAAGAGCAAAATGACGAGGCCCGCAGAGCAGAGCTCGTTCTCCTTAGCGAGGACAGAGAAAGGGCAGCCGCTCGCTCGGAAGCCATCAGGCAAAAGGCGACTAAGTTCTACAACAGAAGGGTCAAGCCGAGCAGTGTAAAGGTCGGAGGATACGTCCTACGAAAAGCCGAGGCGGCTGGAAAGCATCCTGGAAAGCTCGGACAGACGTGGGAAGGACCCTATCGAGTGATTAAGCAAGCCGGGCATGGTTCTTACATCCTTAGCGATGAGAAAGGGAAAATTCTACCAAGGCCATGGAATTCACAGAACTTGAAAGCTTTCTACCAATAG
The DNA here is from genome assembly GCA_029891385.1 of Erythroxylum novogranatense. NCBI lineage: Eukaryota > Viridiplantae > Streptophyta > Magnoliopsida > Malpighiales > Erythroxylaceae > Erythroxylum > Erythroxylum novogranatense. Next base: position 76,962,629 of record CM057230.1, on the reverse strand, counting down.
ATAAGTATTCGTGCTAGTTAATCTTTCTTTGTTATCATTTTGTATACATGGGTACCTTTTTCCGTCCTTGCAGTGCAGGTTTTTAACGCCCACACCTCGTTATCATCAATAAAGGGTTTTGATTTCTTGGCAATAACAAAGTTACATTACATTTGGCAAAGAGTAGAAAATCCAATTAACCACCGCTCGGCAAATCTCCATAGATCGACCGCTGTCGATCGGTCGCCAGGACGAGATCCCTGGGACGCCATCACTATGGCTCGGTATCTCCTTAGATCGACCTCGATCGATCGGTCGCCAGACGAGATCCACAGGACGCCATCACTATGGCTCGGTATCTCCTTAGATCGACCTCGATCGATCGGTCGCCAGACGAGATCCAGGGACGCCATCACTATGGCTCAGATCTCCTTAGATCGACCTCGGTCGATCGGTCGCCAGACGAGATCCAGGACGCCATCACTATGGCTCGGTATCTCCTTAGATCGACCGCCGTCGATCGGTCGCCGAGACGAGATCCACGGGACGCCATCACTATGGCTCAGATCTCCTTAGATCGACCTCGACCGATTGGTCGCCAGACGAGATCCCTGGGACGCCATCACTATGGCTCGGTATCTCCTTAGATCGACCTCAGTCGATCGGTCGCCAGGACGAGATCCCTGGACGCCATCACTATGGCTCGGTAACTCCATAGGTCGACCTCAGTCGACCGGTCGCCAGGACGATCCTCAGGACGCCATCACTTTGGCTCAGATATCCATAGATCGACCTCATTCGACAGTCGCCAGACAAGATCCAGGACCTCGCCGACGATCTCCATAGACCGACTACTGTCGGTCGGGTCGCCCAAAACGAGACTTCTGGAACCATCAATCGCCCTCACTTATCGCTTGGCTAGATCGCCAAGACAACTCCTGAGACGACGATCGACTGCGGTCGATCGGTCGACATGACCTAACTTGCTCGAAGCCGGTCGGCTCACGAGTAACTTCATCGAAATTCTCCAAGTATAAAAGCAAGAATACTAAAAGACAAGTTAAAAGAAGCAAAGATCACATTGAAGAAAATCGCCCCAGTCACAAGCCCGACCGGTGAGCTTTACAATTGTGGGGAGAATACCCGGGAACCTTGAGAAGCGGGAGGAGAAGCCAACCGAGGCGGGACCCGTGGGAGCAATCAGTGAGTATCTTCATTAGAAAGATCTTCAGAGAGCAAATCAATAGGAGCAGGAACCGGGAGCAATCAAGGAACATCTTCATAAGGGACCTCCTCCCCTCGAGTGAGATCTAATTGATCGTCCGAACGCCTCTCGGCTCCCCTCAACTCTTTCTCCATCTCCTCCAAAGAGAGTCCGAGAGCCGCAGGAATAAGGGCTCGGCATAATCTTCGAACGAGGGGCACATCGACCCCTCGGAGCATAGAGCTCGTGACCCTTCTTCAAAGACATGAGGGCTATATCGCAGCGAGCTCCAAACTCTCCTCGCATAAGAACCTCCTTTTCCACCGCTGATAGCTTCAACCCGTTGCTCCCCCATTGCATCGCCGCACCTCCTCCAAGGTTTTCTCGGCTTTGTCCTACTGCCCATGCTGAACGGCAATCCAAAGTGAGCGCCTATTAAGCTCCCGCTCCACTCTCACTGTCCTCCTCCACCCTTCGACCTCTACCTCCCTCTCCATCCTCTCCACCTCCCTCCCTTTCTTCTCAGTCTCTCTCTCCCCCTCTACCGCGGTCAACCGAGTCAACAAGACCTTCTTTTCCTCTTCCAAGGACGTATTATTTGCTCGAGGAGATCCTTCCTCCTTTACAACAGACGGCTCGTCCTTCAAATCCTTCATTTGAACATGGAGATCCCGGACTTCGGTCCAGAGTCTCCACAGCAAAGACGCAAGAAAGGACATCGTCGCACCCGCATGCCGACACGAACAAGTGAGATCCCAGCTCCACGCTACCCTTCTTTTCCATGAGTGCTCCTCCACGGGGAGTGACCTCTCGGCAAGATAGCGGGCCACCTCGAGATCCCAGCGTGGCATCCTCGGACAATTTTTGGCAAGCTCCCACCGCCCAGCCTTCGAGATTTTGCTTTCCCTTCCTCTCTTCGCTTACATGCCCCGGCCTCACTGCCGGGCGGGAAGATAGTCACCCAACCGCACCAACTTCTTCCTCTTAAGAGGAGGACCCGTCCTCCTCCTCCTCCACTGGATTTGCTCGTCCCGATCCGCCTGTCACAATCGGCAATGGCTCGGACGCAACAGAAGGTCCTCACAGGGAAACATCCGCCGACACTACCAAGGAGACCAACCTCATGGACGAATCAGCACCTCGCTCACCTTCCGGAAGCCTCCTTCCTCGACGTAGAAGCTCGGTGGGGCACCTCCCATCCTCACCATAGCTGCACAACGAAAAATCGAGTTAGAAAATAAAACTAGCTCACCAAAGTCCAACAATTAAGTCCATCACAGGAGTCAAGCCGAGGCGGTTTCCTCCTTTAGCCCGATGTCTGAGGTGGGGGATCGGCGAGGAAAGAAGTGGCAAAGCCCCTGGGGTATCCCCGAATGAGACGAGCGAAGTCGATCTGCCGAGCTCCTTGATGCACCAATCACCTCCAACTCATCTCTTGAGGGACGTGGTCGACGCGTCATTCCACTTCTCGACTGAGAGGATACCTCCACGATCGACACTCCAGGAACACTCTGGGGCTTTACGAAAAAGTACTTGGTTCGCCAAGAGATCTTTGAGGCGTCCGGCGGGGACGATACCGAAGCGCCTCTATATTGCAAAATGGGATTCACCTTGAGCTCGGACTATGGCTCATCCGAGGAAGTGACGCAGACGCCGATGAGGCCGGATGGTCAACCGTGGCACAAAGAATGCCAATCCATTTATAAACCTCCAACTATTTGGAGGTATCTGACTCGGCAACATCCCAAACATAGAGCACACCTCGTCAATGACCGGGGCGTATGGAAGCCTCATGCCGCCAACTGTAAAAAAACTGCCGGAGACGGCGACGTACCCACCGAAGTTGCTGTGAATCCGCTCATTTTTCAAGGCCAATCGGGCCTCCACGACGAAGGATGTTAAATTTAATGGCCAACCTGTTCAACTCCCATAGGTCATCGACGATGCAGTCTTCGGCGGTACCTCCACAACCAAACCGTCTTTCCTCTCTCTCATCGCCATCTCCTCCGCTACTCCGACCATACTCCCAGAACTACCAGTTGACATGAAAAAGAAGAGGGAATGAAGAAAAGGACGTACCTAATCGGAGATTGGATACAGGAAAATCGGACGGTGGAGTATAAGGAAGTTTCTGGCAATCGCGAACAAGGAACAGGCGAAGGCAAAATGTAGGCAAGAAAACGAAAGCAAAAGCGAAACTCACAACTCGTCGAGCATGGGTATTTATAGAAGGGCGGAGAAGGAGCGCTCAAAGTGACCCAATCGACCACGACGCGTGGAGAAAATCCAGCCGTGCTCGGACGCGCGGCATGATCTAAGCCGCAGGAGTTGGGTTATTCAAAATTTGGAGGCGCGACAGTTGAAGGGCGTCTGACGACGGAGCGCCAGCGGTTAAAAAGGGCGATACGTTTGGATTACGAGCGGTACCGCCGAGATCACGAACCGCCGATGAATAAGTATTTCACGCGAGTCAGCGTCGCCAATGATGACTGCCGACATGCTATAAAGACCGGTTGTCACGTTAATAAACGGTGAAACCGTCGAGAGAGGGACCTCAACCAATCAATCCCAAAACGACCGATTGAGACAACGAGTCGGCCAATATCTGACGATTATACAAAGAAGCTCAAGACCGACCATTTGAAATTACGAAATTGTCCTATACCGAGCTATAAAGCCAATGCTCGACCGATCGGCCACATCGCAAGTCCGTCCCGCTTCACGTATTACTAAGCGACCGACGAACCATAACAACGTACTCCTCGACCCTTCTCTTCGCCGGACTCGAGGAGTAGGGGGCTTATGGTTGGTCGGCAATATTGGGCCCAAGTCCAATATTACGGGCGATCGATCAATCTCACAACCATGGCTTAATCTGGGTCTAATCTATATATCCACGACCCATTAGCATAGGAAAATCTCCCACGCACGCACGTAAGAAACGAAAGACCCAAAACCTAGCAGAAAACGTATATAAGGTATTATTCTCTCATAACCAAGGTACAAGATCATAACCTAGTTGTTTTCTCGATCAGATTAACCTCACCTCCACCAAAGACTTACTTGCGTCGGAGGGGCAAATCGGATTTCACCCCGACGTGCCTTCCTTTGTTTTTCAGAGACTTTTCACCAAGATCGCTTCAATGTACATCGAGACATGGATCGAATGGTAATAACCAGTTCAAATGTAATCCGTGTAACCAAAGTTAGTTTAGTAAACTTATTCTCTAATAAACACTTAGATATTTGTTTAAGTATCTCGTACTTTAATGTGTGAGATAGACTATTTATTTTATAAGAAAGAAATATAATATATTTTAATTCTTTTATGCTCTATTAATATCTAATCTCAATAACAATAATTAATAATGATTTAAGAATAATATATAAATATAATATGAATATCATGTTAAAATTTCATTTGCAATATATATATATATATATATATATATATATATATATATATATATATATATCTATTCCATGAACTTTATTTTTACACATAAATTATCAAAACAATTATATATAAAATAAATAATGCTTTTATATGATTATATAACTTAATTACAGTCAAATGATTGGTTGTAGGATATAAACTAACATCTATAAATATGATATAATTTTAGCTTTTTTTTATAGATAGATCATAAATGAACTCACTATTTCTTCCTCGTACAAATCATAAAATTATAATTTCTTTAGTAAAATCATAATTTAAAATATGTAATGATTTATCTAATTTTAGTTTAGAGATCTAATAACTTATATCCCAAATTTTGAAGTAATTCACAAGTATTTTTTTATTCTTCTTTTAGGTAAGAAATTAACCTCGTATATTTTTATTTAGAAAAAGAGTGGATTAAATATGCTAGACGATTAAAACAAATCAATAGGCTAAATTGATGAATTGGGATAAATAGATTTTAGTTTCATGAATTTAATATAAATCTTGAAGTCTTAAAACAAAAGAAAAGAGAAAAGAGAAAGGTCAAAAAGACGCCGTTTTATTCCTCGGTTTAAAATTAAAATTATTTCGATATTTTCCGTATCAGATGGCACGTAATTAGAAAAAAAAGTTTGCCTTGATTGGGAATCTCTCTCGTCTCGTGTCGTCTAAGTTGCTTTGTTTCTCTGTGTGCTATCTCCGTCTGTCTGAACTCTGAACCCGAAACCTTATTCCTTTTCCTCTCAAGACTCAAGCTTTTTAATCCATGGCATCAGAATCAACCAGTGCTATTCAAAGAAGCCAAGTAAGTGGCCATGTTCTCAGGTTTTTCTTTTTCCCTTTCTTGGTATTCTTCTGTATTTTATTTATTGATGTTTGGTTCATTTTAGAATTAGTGGGGATTTTTGGAATTTGGGAATGTGGGCGTTGGGGGAGTGGATTGGAATTTTTTTTGGTTACTGAGTTTCAAGATGAATCAGGTTGATCTTTTGGACTACATTGACTGGTCTGGAATTGAATGCCTTAACCAAAGCACTAACCAGACAGTTTCCAACGCTCTCAAGCAGGTAACTTGCTGCAGTTTACGGTTTTCTTCATTTATTTTTTTTTTATCATGGATGCATGGTAACTTATTACTTTTCGGTGATTTTGATGATTTTATAGCTATATGTGGATGAGCAAAAATTTAAATGCAGCTCGTGTCTGACTTAGAAACTGGTCTATTCGTATGATTTGGTCAAAAGGGATTGAAATGACTGAATGAGATTCTTATATTCTTGTCGTCAAAGTTAACTCAGATGTCAAGAGTCCTTGGCACGATCTCACGTGTCTTGGACTCTTTTATCAGAAATTGGGAATTTTCTTCTTTAATCTGTTGTGAACACTAAAATACTCGTTTATCTCTCCGATTATGGACTTAGGGCTATAGGGAGGATGACGCCTTGAATCTGGGGAGTGATGCGGATGAGCAGCTATTGATTTATATACCCTTCCTTCAAGTTGTTAAACTATTTTCTATTGTTATAAAAGGTCCTGAAGAAGAAGGTATCTGTAAACTTAACTTTCCCTGTGATGCTAGTATGCAAAGTTCAACCAGAAGAAGAAAAAAAAAGAGCAGATTTTGTAAGACAATGCTATCTTCTTCTGGTGGACTTTGCATACATAAGATAATAAATGACATTAATTCTGTACGCTTTTTTTTTATTATTCTCATCTTGATTTTTTTTTTCAACAGGTCCTAAAACTATAAAACTTTTCTCAAACAAGGAGCACATGGGTTTTAGGTATTATTTAGATTGAATTTCTTAGTAGATTATGAAGGTGGTAAAATGTTCAAAATGCTTATCTTACTTGTCCATGTTTTTACATTTATGATAGTAATGTCAATGATTACCCTCCTAGTGACACTGCAGTTCTGTCCCCGGATGATCTCAAGGTATTCAATATTGTGCGGCTATTATACTGATATTACTATAGTTGACCCAATTGTTTAAATAGCATCAATAAAATTACAGCTTAATTGCTTGTATTTCATTCACAATTTGTAGGGAAAACCAGTAGTCTTGAAGTATGTCAAGTTTCAGAATGTTCGTAGGTATGCGAAATGATCTGTCTAGTCTACTTCATCTTGTTGATATCATGATATCCACTAGCAGCTAATTCTGTTAATTTCCAGCTTGACAGTTTTCATTGAGGACAACCAATCTGGTTCTGAGATCACCAAAGTCCAAAAGATTGCTCTTTTCGGAACAACGTGAGTTTGCTTGACCTCTTTTACTTTTGGCACCGCTTTTGTCTCTAAACAAGGTTACTTTTCTAACTTATTTGTCTAACTCATCTGGGTTCTTTTTTGTCCTCTGTTTTCTATCATCAGTTTCGTGCAATTATTAGTTGTATCTACTGTTTTTATCGAATTCCCAGCTGCACTTTTGATCTGATGTCATTTGAAAATCACCAATTTCTGAGACTTGAATGCCAAGGCCCAATGTGTGTGGTAGTAAAGTCGATTCCTTTAAGCAATTACGCTAATCATATTGTCTAATCTGAGATGTATCTAGAGGTTTTGTGTTCATCCTTATAGATACCCTAATTGTACTGGCTGCAGACATGAGCTTCGATCTTGTTTTAAAAATTGCAGGGTGGAGACCACCGATATGAAGGCCTTAAAGAAGATTGAGGACCATTAAGCCCAAAGGAGAGAGATTGGATGTAGTTGTTGCTGATGTTATTTTCTATTCCTAATTTTTCAATACAAACCACGTATTGGACCCCTGAGAGCTTCTTTTCTGTTTATGTCAGATACGGTGTTGTGAAAAGTTTCAGAAAGAAAGCGAGAAAGAAACTCAAAAAAGATTTGTAGCAGACCTTATTTCTATCTGCATTATTGGATTTGATATTCATTTCAATGGTCAAAGCACAATTCCGCATTGATGATGGTGGGAATTTCTTAGTTTGTTCTTTGGTGCTTGCAGTTACAGGTTAGGAAGTTTATGGCACCACACCACAGTCGAGTCATTCATGTGTTTTGAGTGAGAATCATCTTGCTTATGTTAATATCAGCTAGGACGTGCACTGCAGGGCCTTCCGCTCCCTGCTCTATTAGTGATCTAGACAATTGTTGCCTGATTTTGGCAGAAACTAAAAGCACCCCTCTACAGTTCATGCCATTGGCATCCTTAAATAGTTAAGCTCCGTTCGGATTGTTGATTTTCAAGTTGAAATAGCAATCTTATAATAATTTACCAATGCTTTCAGCATGTAATTGAATTTCTTTTTTTTTTTGTACCTTTGGAAATTAAAATATAATTTCATATATTCCAATTCTGTGTCAGACAAGCTACAAACATTCAAATTCACATTTTATTCCCATTTTTCAGGGTTTTCAAGTCGAAATTAAGGTCTTAGGATCCACGTGTGGAAACTTCTTCAAATTATATAGCCAGTATTTAAACAAAAACCGAAGTTAATAAATGCTGACAAAGATTGCAGTTGTTCCTCAACTTGATTTGATGGGGTCAATGCTTGGTTTTGAAGATATCAGTTTACAGAAAGCTTAAATCCCGCTTGAATACAGGTCAATGCCACTCAATTGAAGACGTGAAGTTGACTGAACATCTTTCACAGACAGAAACCGGAACCTGCCATTTCATTAGCTCAATAGGCTCACGAGAAACTCCAAACTTACATATGAATCGTTAAACAACTTACCTGAAAGCATTGCATAACAAACCTTTCGATTCAACCTCAAACGTTCTTCTCTGATACCGCTTTTCAAACACCTGTGAAGTTTGTTTGTCTAGGACATGCCAATTCAACCCCCCGTCGTCACTTCCTTCAACAACCCTGTCACAGAAATCAAATACTTTGATAAGGTCACATGGGTTTGAGGATTTGGATGCCAACGAAAATGTGAACTTGTCAATGAAAATGCCCATCTAAGGCTAGTAACTTCTACCAATCCATGGGATCCCTCTCTGGCGCATCGTTGGCAGATACCAAGCCATAAGCCACTAATTCATGCATCCGGTTGTCTGATAGTCGGTACAATATCCAAGAACCTACAAGAGGCAGTGAACTTATCGTAAGTCTCAAGTAAAAATAAATTAACTAGTAAAACAACCTTCTAAAGAGACAAAATGACAAGTTAATTCTTGTCCATTAATTGCATTTAACAGATTGGATCAGAAATTGCAATATAGAAATTGTTCTCGACTCAATCTCATTAGTTGGCGAATTTTACAAATTGAAACATCAAATGGTTACTCTAGCAGATCTACTCAACTTAGTAACTCTGGAATGACAACAATTCAGTTATAATATCCAACCCTATTAGTCCCTAGTAGAGCGCACTGAGAAAAGGATTGAGAATCTCTATCCACGTTTGATAGGCTGACATAAAAAGATTGCTATATGATCATTCCAACCTCTAGCACCATTTGCTTCCTCCCATTTAGATGACCGAAGTCCGTCAAATGCTGATGTTCCCTGAAAATAACAAAAGAATAGTCATACACGCTTCCTTTGGATGAATCTGATAGGATCCAAGAAACAGGTAAGGAAATATATGAAATTGCTATTGATTTCTGTAAAATGGGAACAAGAACAATCTGGTTTTGAGGACCAGGACCTCCAGCCTTAGGCTCAAACACTCACACAATCAGTATACGTAATTGCCTGCCTTCTCCCCTCGTGACTTGCTTATTTATACTATGAATCTGTTATTCCTAACAGATTCGGTTAGCTAACAACCAATCATACGGTTGTCAGCCACCCTACCGTACTAACGTTATATAAGCATATGTATATTTATCTACTATATATGTAAATTTATTTCTGAGTATTCCTGATTCTACCAATACTCCCCCCATCAGCTTCACCTTGTCCGCAAGGTGAAGGTCAGAAAATCTAGCTTGCCTGTCTTCATGTGCGGTTTTCCTCCTCCTCCAACTCCTCCTCCTGTTCTCGTTCTTCATCCATGACTGCCAGAATTTGGAGCTCTACCTTCTTGCATCGGTGGCCTGGGCTGAACTTCTCATCGCATCTAAAACAAAGCCCCTTAGTCTTTTTGTCCTCTAATTCACCCACCGTCAGCCTCCTAAATCCTCCCCTGGTCTGACTGCTGCCTTCTTCCATATTCCCCACCTTTCCCGACCCTGTGCCTGCACCCCATCGGTGCCATTTTAATTCACTCATCCGCCTAAATTTCTCCTCCACCTGCTGGGATAGTTCCATCATCTCAGCCAAATTCCTAGGTTTGAGGAGCTGCACTTCCAGCCGAATCTCCTCCATCAGCCCATTCATGAATGTACTTTCCAGAACTGCATCGGTTAACTCTGGAAGAGGGGCTGCTAGCTCAAGGAATTTACTTGTATACTCTCCCACGGTACCGATCTGCTTCATCGCCAGCAAACGTTGACATTGGGTACCTTCATGAGCTGTACGAAATTTTTGCGTCATCAGCTTTTTGCACTCTTGCCAATCAACGATGGGTCGACGACTCTCCACCCATCGGAACCACGTCAAGGCGTCTCCCTCCATGCTCATTCCAACCAGCTCCATCTTCTCTGCTTCCGTGAACCTTCCGACTGAGAAGAATCGTTCAGCCCTGTAGATCCATCCGTCGGGATCAGTTCCACCGAAGGTGGGCATTTCGATTCGTCTGGGCTTGCAATCGTGCCTCCACTCAGGTGGTCGGGGGTCGTCTCCGACGTGCTCCCTTCTCCAGCGCTCTTCACGCCGGCACCCTTCAGCTTCGCGATAGCCCCTCATGTCGTGGTCTGCCCTAGCCTCACCGGCGTCATGCTCCTTCCTTCTTGCGTCCTCACTGTCACGCCAAGTCGCCCTCCGATTTCGTCCCTCTTCCAGCCCTCTATCGTTCCCTATTCATTAGGACTAAGTATTTAATAGTCGTCGGACCCATCTTTCACTGGAGCTCATGGGTCGCCCATGGGCATACGGTTCCAACCCGACCCACCCAAAGATCTCCTCCTTCTTGAACCGTGTCCATCCTCAGATAAACACCTCCTTAGCCTCCTCTTTTCGACCTCTTCTCATGCACACCGAGGACTCCCCTTCAAACAACGTCGCCGAAAGTGAAGCTGTGGCGGTCTTGGGACCGTCAACCCTCTTCCACGTTTGCAACACCGACAAGATCATACTTTTATTTCGGACCTTAGGCGTTCTCCCATTTCTCGATTGATCGCCTCCATCTTCTCCTGGAGCTTGAAATGGTGGTCGTCCAGATGTCGCCGCCACTCTTGAGTGGAACGATCGGTATGCTTCTCAAACTCTTGGTGAGCTTGACTGATCGCTCTGTATCTCCTCCCCATCTCTGCGTCTCTCTTCCCGAAGGAGCTCCAAATCCTTCTCAATACCTTCCAACCTATTATCAACTTTCTTGGCAGCCATTTCCGAGGATCAACGGCTCTGATACCAGTTGATAGGATCCAAGAAACAGGTAAGGAAATATATGAAATTGCTATTGATTTACGTAAAATGGGAACAAGAACAATCGGTTTTGAGGACCGGGACCTCCGACCTTAGGCTCAAACACTCACACAATCGGTATACGTAATTGCTGCGCTTCTCCCTCGTGACTTGCTTATTTATACTATGAATCATTATTCCTACAGATTCGGTTAGCTAACAACCAATCATACGGTTGTCAGCCACCCTACCGTACTAACGTTATATAAGCATATGTATATTTATCTACTATATATGTAAATTTATTTCTGAGTATTCCTGATTCTACCAGAATCCTAGCTATATTTTTCTAGATACACATGTACATTGACATGTCTATGCATGCATGATTCTATAAAAAGTGAGCTCATAAAGAAAACCCATTATTATCACGCACAATTCCGAAGGGAAGATCTTCCCCACTTGCAACAACTGACCCTGAATGGATTCTGTTCTTCAAAAGTGGCAAGGGGAGAGAATATTTGCCAAAATTCACACATTTGTCAAGATTGTCGATCACGTCGTCTAAAGTATCCAACATAACAGGCAATGCTAAAGAGGTCTTGATCGGATCACCAGCTAGACAGATGTCCACTTTTCCATTACTGTCTATCTCGTTCTTCAGTGAAAGAGCATTAAGCAGCTCACCAAAATATGGTAGAAAAAGAAGCATAAATGGGTTTATCGAAGTTCTCCTCATTTTATACGATGAATTCGTAAGATCCACCAGAATCCCTTTGAATTCCTTCAGGATTTGAATTACTCTAGCTTTAGAAAGAGAATTCTCAACAAATTGAGAAAATAGGGGGATAAATGCATTGCAAATCCTTGTCACATGCTCATCTATGCATGTACGCACAGGACATGAAGAGCAACTCAATGAACAACTTTCTCCGGAGCCAATTTCTGATCTAGAAATGCGCCATTCCTTGTCTCCACTCTGTCTTCCAGGCAATGTGACAGAGGTATCGTATGTGGAATGGACATCTCTCTCTAGTTCTTCAGATTCAGTTCTATCACGATCTTCAAGTACAGAAAGCATATGAGATGCAAAGCCTCTTCGGCATTCTTTTGTAAAGTTGGCGATTGCAGCTGACAAAGCAGGCTCTGTAGTAATGTTTCGTCGAGACAGAACCTACAACATAAAAGCCTTCAGACAGAGAAATACAATCACATGTCTAATTACTTGTACATGACGGGATTACAGAATCAAAATGGAAGAATGTCATTTCTATGTCTGTATCTACCTCAGGCCAATTCCTTGTGTACCGCTTGGTAACATCATAAACTCCATCTTTTGCAATAGCAATAACGTAATTCAGTTTCTTTCCCCATCTAGAAAAAGGTAATTTAGAAATCAAAGAAAAGTTCCAAATTTTGTACACGGATGGTGGGAGAAACTCTACCTTGAACATCCAGAAACAGGACAATCGAATTAATTAAGAAATATAGATGGTGTTGATGATAGAAGTACCCTTTTTCATATAATAACGGTTTGTCATAAATTCCATCACAAGGGTCGAGATGCACCCATCTATAAAATCATGTGGAAACTATCATCACTGACATGGCCAGCAGAGTCATCAGCTGACTTAATAGTTGAATGCTTGTGCATCAACCGTAACAATCAGTCTTACCTCCCTAACATTGGGGAGAAACACTCCGTCCAAACATGATCTGTGAAATCCAGAATCTGAAATGAAAAAAAATTTGGAAATAGTTCCAGTTATCTCTCCACCTATGTTAAAATTTCTTAATGAGCTTTTCTCCCTCTCCTATGTCTTAATAAGTGGCAAGCAATATACTTGTTGGAAAAAGCATATCGTATGTTGAGGGATAACTGTAACTTTTTACAAAGTGAGAAAACAGTGGTCAAATAAGCTGGTGACCCTCCATCTAGTGTGAAATACTCCAGAAAAAAAATAAAAGAATGACAAATCATAATTCAACAAAGAGAACGTTGAACTTATTAAGATTTAAAGGCTTATAGCTTTAAAACACAAGTGGCAACAACTAAAATTGGACAACATCAATATGCAGAATTCTTCCTTCCATCATCACTTTTGTAAGAATCACAGATAGAAAATGCATTCTAGATTAGGAATGCCTGATATCCCTTTAAATTAAATAAGTCAGATAGAAAAGAAGGCATTTAAGTAATAATTTCATAACAATCTTCAATCTTTACAAGATTTTGAATGTTCCCATGACGCTCTCCCTGTTTTTTTCTGTAAAAGACGTTCCTTCTCAAACATCAGGGACAGAAATACACTACAGCTGAATCCAACTCTCTTTTACATAGGTGGGGTTAAAATTTGGAAGTAAACTAAAGAACATATTTTATTTTTTAATTCATTATTATTTAATCATATTTTTGCTTTTAAAATTTTTTTATTGTTTACTAATAACAATTACATAACTTTTTTTAAAAAAAATCAATTAAGGGGTCAAACATTCATATAATTTAGAAGTAACTCTTGCACATAACTGCTTTGTTCAGCAGTTAATTTGTAATGCACATCGTATATATTGACATAAATAGAAAAGTTTCAGTAGCTGTTCCATTTTTACCTGTCTAAACCATCAGAAACTCAATTGTTGATATAGAAACACCTATGTATTCAGTTTGTAAATCAACAATTCAATTTACACAACTAAAAACTATCATTTTGTCAAATATAATGTACAATTATATAGGAACAACTGTTAATTTAGTGGTGTGACGTATCAAAATTATCTAAAAACTAGTCCTACATGTAAAGATCTGATACGTCCTTACTGTTTAGATTCTCCAGTTTCAATATATACTGAAATTGCTGAATGGTAGAAAGCAGTAGTATCACTGTTCATAACTGACAATAAACCCTTAAGGAGTGGGATGAATTTGTTTGCAATTATCCAAGTGTATGCTTGTTACTGAATTCAGATAAAGGGACTAATCAATTGAACGGATTAAAAACATTAATGCACTTAATGTTTGGTCCAGAACAACAATAAATTTGGATTTGGATCCAAAAAAAGACTAACCAATCGAGATTCATAGCCAAAAGCATGACAGTAAAGTGTAAAGCAATTAGCCCACTCCCCACAACGGCCCCGTCGAGTTTCAACAAGCTGCATAAGATGGCGGAGAGATAAGATAACATAGAAGAAGTTCATTTAAATTCAAACATTAACAAGTAGAGGAAAAACCTTTAATGGATCATTATAGCGTGGGAATCGAGTGATTCTTGTGCAACTATTGCAACTGTGGTTTCACCAGAGGAGAAAATAGAAGAAAACATACAAATTGAGAAGTCACAAATCTGAAAAGCATATATGCAGAAAAATAAACAAGATACAAGAAGTTTTATAACATATCTGTCCTGCACATGTAATGATCAAAGGCGGTTTTGCAAGAAGTTTTATAACATAAAGACCGCCATTGACATTTAAAATTCACAATAGAAGTGGATTCTGTAAAGGAATACAGATATTTGTTCTAACTTTAACCTAGAAGTTGTAAGGGGATTGAATTCAAGATCTTTGCTGGAGCACTAGTTACAACATTGAGTACAAAAGAATGACTGCAAATTCCCATAGAACCATCATAGTCTAATCGTAAACTCAGCTAACTCCTGTTGCTACTCCAAATAGTCACAAAGAGAGAAGCATCTTCTAGTGACTACACTTCTACTTGCATTGGAGCATCACAGTCACTATTGGAAAGAACAGGTTGATCGTGATGGAAATTCCAAATGCATATGAGGAAGCTAGATACAGAACTTCCACAGGAAGGCGGCAGAGAGAGAATGGGGGTGCGGGAGGGGTGGAAAATAAGAGGCTTGTATCCAAGAAGACTATAAACGAAATAGTGTCAGTACATACTGGTATAGTTCAACTCGAGTTGCTCCGTATTGAGTTTCTGAAGTAAGTGCATCACCCATTCCTTGACGAACAGTATCATTGCCACAAACATCACAGGAGGGTGCATTGACCCATCTACAACGTCAGAAGATCATTATCAATGCAAGCAATTGCATGACAAGGAAATCAACTTTTGTAAATTAAGGACTACAAAAGCTCTCCAAAACTTCAGCACACAAAGCAATTTACTAGTTTGAGCTAAAATTACTTCATGGAAACAGTTTGTCAAACTTTAGTAAATAAAAATAAAAATCTTTGATTCCTAAAGTCTACAGACAACATGGCCCAAAAATCTAGGGAAAAGGCATAATTGACTTATTAATAGGTTAGGCAAACAGATTTTTTCTGTCAAAACAAACACTAAAGACATCAGTAATGCCAGGTCTTCAAATTAATTCAGAGAGTTAGGAACATCTAATTTTAAGCAATAAATCAAGAAACACTGACGAAGATCTCATGCACCCCTGCCTGTTGTCCCCAAGGATGCAATATTTGTTAACAAAAAGCACTTAAACATTAATAATGTCCTCATTAGTGTTTTCCTAGACACTAAAGCCATTCAGTATAGGATATGCTGATAAACTTCAAATCTTTCTAAATGTAGAAATCCCTTACCATAAGAAGGAATGCTATAACATAAACTTTTTGAAGCTACGACTGTGACTTGATAGAGCTTCCAAGAATGGCAGCACATTTAAAGATAGAATGGATTTACTAGACTTTAAAAAGTGTGATCTTTTATGTCTGCCAGGCTGAGAGATCCAATCAAATTAATCCTAGAATTGGGATATCAATCAAAGAAAGCAAATTGCCATTAAGCTGGACAAGAGTGCATTAAACAAGTTTATTTTTCCTCGTATACTAATAGGTCTGATCCTCTTCCTTTACGTGTAACATAAAATTGATATCAGCCTACTTACTTCACAGGGTAATAGAAGTGTTGGATTTCCCTTTCTTACTTAAATCCAATGTAAAAATACTAAAGAGATGACACCTGAATGATTGCTTGAACCAGGAAAGCAACTGCAGTAGGAAAGCATGGTCTTGTTCTTTTTTTGTCGGTTTGAGGTTACCCTCCTACAATGTAATCGTGAGAAAAACCAATTACCATTATGTATAAGAACAAACATCTCACTCGTATCATAATCAAATAAACTTAAAACCATATCTATTTCAGGAATTTATTATTTAGCTCCATCATGATGTAAAATAACTCATACCATGCAGTGCACACCTAAAATTATGCAAATCAATTATTTCTTTAGTGTTAAAGCACCACGCATCAAACATCAGCCAGAAAAAAAGTAACTGTTATCATGCACGATCTATATCAATAAGCAGCCCCATCTGTTGGCAAAATATTATTAATTTTATGACATTCTAAAAATCACACTACGCCCATGCTTTACTGACCAAAAAAAATTAGGCTCAACATGACAACCATAAATGTAATCATATTGACAATCAAATGCCTTTTGGTCAGTGAGCACGTATCGAAGCATGAGAACCATAAATGTAACCACACAGATATCAAAATGCTTATTGGTCACTGTGAACCAATTGAAGCTCAAAATTCCTATACCAATAATCATATATCAATTGGATGAAGAGTCTACAACCATTGATCCCATATGAATATGCCAATAGATTGGTTTTTTAAAGTAAAAAAAAATTCCCTCTCGTAAGGCACAAAATATTTTTATCTCCTCCATTTTATGAGAGGCATTTCATATTCTGTAACTGCTTACGCTCTCATCTTTTATTTTTTATGGACGATTTTTTCTTCAAAGAATCCACTAGAAGCAGGAGAATGAAAAAATAAAATCACTTTTAGTCGGTATAATAACCAGACATGCAATTTAGAATCGAGTAAGAACCATATAGATATCTTACACATGTTCCTTGACAATTGCGTTATACACAAACTGACCTTGCTAATTGCCAGTTTCATCCAATTATTCACAATTGCATCCTTCTCAGAACCTTAAAGTGATAAACGCTAACAGTTACTCATATCACAACCAGCTATAAGGAAAGAAATAAGATCTATAACCTTTGCCAAGGAAACCAATGCTTTCTCCTCAAGCTCTTCTATAGGAACTGTCTTCCTTGCTGCCTCCTGCCGCACTGGGTCCTCGTACTACAAAGAAAAGTAGGCTAATATGTCAATAAATAGTCACCCCATTTACTATTGATTGTCATATATCCGCATAGGAAAGAAAGTTTAGAGAGGACATAAATTATTTTTACTTCTCGGGTCACATGAAATAAATAATCACACATAGAAGAGATCTTAATTTCTCTCAACAAACCCACCAAACAAACATTAAGAACAAGAAAACGATTCGAAGGTGAAAAAGCAGCCATGACAACCATCACATGGCATTCAATACTAACATTCTTTCCAATAAGAACCCAATAATTCGGTATTACCATCAAAACTTGAGTAACATACGGTCGAATTCTGGCCTCGAAGGGTTCACTTTGTCCTTGAACAGCAAACTCCTGCAACATCAGCGCCTCTTCCTCGGCCTAAAACACCAAACCCAACACATTACAAAACATTACAAAAAAAAAAAAGAAGATAAAATAAATTAATGTTGAAATTATGAAAACCGATAAACGACCTGCAGCATTCGAGCAAATTCCTCATCGGACTTCAAAAAATCCTCGCTACATTCCCCCTCGTCATTGACGGAAAGCAACTTGATTCGGTCAGTGAAATCAGATCCATCCAATACGGGTTTATCATCATCTTCTTGAAGAATCTACATAACACATAAGATCGTCAATAAAGCAGAACCGAAGGAAAAAAGACAGACAGAGAAAGGAAAATGCGACCTTTTGTTGGTCGGGAGGAAGTGAGGTGAGTGAAAAAAGCTGAAACTTGAAAACTTCGAAGCCATCGTCGGAGTCGTAATCGACGTCAAAAGTGGAGTTGCGGTGACTGACGTGTACTTTTCGACAAACCATAGTTTCTCTCTCTTGGACTTGTGTGTCGGTCGTCTGCTTTTACCTTCCCTTCAAAGCCCTATCTTTTAACCACTAACCAATCCAAATAATTTCCTATTGTTATTATCATTACATTAAATTTAAAACTGATAGATTAGAAGGGGTGGGGTCGGAGTCTGGATGTTATATCTAATTTTATAAAATTAGTATTTTATTTTTCTTATAAATATCAGTCATTTATTTATACGTAAATTTAGTATAAATAAATATAAAATATATATAAATAAATAACTAAAATTTGCTTGATGAAATAAAATATTATAATATTAGACATAGCTTATAGTATAGTGGACCCGAGAAAGTTGTGAAACCTCATCCATATTAATCCACCTCTACCGCCTTCCTCCTCCTTCATTAAATGCTATCTAACAAATACCAGTCGCCTTTAATTTTCTGTCCTCCCAACAAATGTCGCTCCCACTACTTCTTTTACTGCATCATATTATATATACTTTGTCAGACATGGCCTGCCTTTCATATTTTGCTTACCCATCTTCTTAACAATCTTTCTTCATTTGTGCCTGCGGTACTACATATAGACGGAATAATATTCCTTGCCAGCCATACCTATATATCTATATCTATCTATATATATATATATATAGTTGTCTTGTTCTTTTTCTTTTTCAGCAAAAATGGCAGCTCATAATGGCACTACTAGTAGAGTAAGTGTCCACTCCAAGCTAACGGCGGTGTCAAGTAAGCCAGTGGAGGCCGGCAAGATACATCAGCTGTCTGCGGTGGATCATGCAATGGCTCTTCACTCACTTCACGTCATTTTTTACTACAAGAAAAACCCGTTTGGATTTTTTGATTTGGACCCGCTGAGGGTGTCATTGTCGGAGGTGCTGTCGTTGTACCCGCCGGTAACTGGACGACTGAAGATAGGTGAGGCGGGGAATTGGGAGGTGAAGTGCAATGATGCTGGTGTTCGTGTTTTTAGAGCAAAAGTTGGTTGTACGCTTGATGAGTGGTTGAGATCTGCTGATGGAGCGGAGGAGAAAGACCTGACAGGCTGGGAGGAAATGCCTGAGGATCCTAGTACATGGGCACCCTTCCGTTTACAGGTAGGTTTTTATTTATCTATGCTGTCCTATGTCTCTCAGCTTCTTTTCCGGTATTGTTCGGTGTTTATATCATGTCTGTGCTGTTGGGTCTACCGAACTTCTATACTGAGGTATGAAACACAACTTATTGTTAAGAAAACTGCGTTTGTTTTTACTGTTTTAAGTTCGTTTTACATTTTGGTTTATGCGGAGATATCTATATTCCTGCAGGTAACTGAATTTGAAGGAGGCGGTGTAGCTTTTGGACTAAGTTGTCCGCATATCATAGCAAACCTCACCTCTGTTATCCTCATTTTCAAGGCTTGGAGCGAGACTCATCGCAAGGAGACCATTGGGCAACCACCCTTGTTCCACACATCAATACCGGGTGAAACATCAGTCCCTAAGCCTCTTACCAATTCATTCAGTCACTATGCAGCTAAGGCCAATGCAGAAGTTAAACCTTCCTCAGAGAAGATGGCCACAGCCGCCTTCAAATTCTCTGATTCTACGATCAGGCAATGGTTTAATACAGTTGGCGATAGATGCCCCAATGCCACTCCATTTGATCTGTTGGCATCACTCTTTTGGATGCGTATCGGACGCTTAAAGACTCCAATACATGACCATGATCACACCCTCTCAGTTTGTTTGGACTTGAGAAGGCTGGTGCAGCCGCCAATCCCTCTAGGATACTTTGGCAATGCCTTGCATTTTTCAACGCTATCACGAACTCGGAAGGAAATGGAAAGTAACGAGTTAGGAGAAGTAGTGGATTTGATGCACCAGCATATTTCAAGTGTCAGTAAGGGCCAAGTTCGTTCAGCCATAGATTGGCTTGAATCGCAGAAGGAAGAGGGAGGGAAGTACGCTGCACCATTCAGAATGTATGGTCCTTATCTGACTTGTGTCAATATGGAACAGATGATCACAGGGCATCAATCCTTGCTGTATGCAGCAAGCTTTGAGAATAACGAAAAGCCGGTTCATGTTTCTTGTCATGTAGGAAATGTGGAGGGTGAAGGTTTGGTTTTGGTCACTCCTCTAGAAGAAGGGCTTGCACGGATGGTGATAGTAACACTGCCTATGGATGAATTGGCTAAGTTATGTGAAGATGAAGGCATCCTGAGACTGGAGCCCAAGTTGCTCCTGCATAGAAATGAACGTTAGTCTATACTATTTTCAACGCATCCAATCAATTAAGTAGCATGTCTTGTTCATTTCGAGAATCCTCAACTTTGAAGTTTCTGTTGGATCCTAAAAGCTTTGTAATTGCCCTAGCTATGCTTGTAGGTATCAGAATAGAAATTTAAGATTCTTAACCAAAGACCTCATCCTTTAAGCCAAGTGGTTCTGTAGCCACACCAGCTCTATTTTATTATTGATCGACTTAGTAATATCGAAAGAATTCCAGTTGTCAAGTCATTATTCTACTCCCAAGTCCCGAAGGAACAAATTGTTGTTTATAATTGCATTCAAGTTGAAACTTTGCCATCTTTAGGTGGAGTATTAGCAAACTTCCATGACAAATAGCTCATGGATGCATAGGTTCGATCGCCTGCTACCTCTTCAATAGGTACAGCATCAGAAACTTCTTTGAGTTCGGCTGCTGTAAGTTTCACCCTTAAGGAACCTAAATTCCCATCCAGGTTGTTTATCTTGGTAGTCCCTGCAATAATTTCATGTCGAACAGTTAAATGATAATGCAGTAGTGTCCCATCTTCTGCATTTCAAACCATGCAATATAATGAAGATACTCAGAGGATGGAAAGACCCAGTAAGTAAATTACAGCAAATCTGATAAAATTGCAAACAGACAAGGCAATCTCTAACCAATATGCATTACGGTTAGCATGCAAATTTTGACGTTTCCCGAGATCATAGCATAATTTTTGATATGGCTAGAAAGATAGCTAATGGATGTTTAGATTACATTGCTGAGAAAATCTGCGAGCTAGTAATGCAGTCTATTGGCTTCTTGTTTGTCCTAAATTCACAAATACAGGAAACCCACTGCATAGCTACTGTTTTCAAACCTTAATAATACTTGAGTAAGATCATATGTCAAATTGTACTGAAGTTTATACACTACATTTGCTGGAACATCTCATGTTAGTATCTTGTAACAATATAAGCTAGTTTAAGTTGATGCAATGGAGAAAGAAAGTCACTGACCAGGGATAGGAACAACATCATCTCCTTGTTGAAGAATCCATGCCAAAGCTAGTTGCGAAGGAGAGCATTGATGTTTCTTTGCAAGGTTGTCCAATCGATTGTAAATGATTTTATTCTTGTCCAAGTTTTCTCCATGAAATCGAGGATGCGTAGCCTAAAAATAGAAATTACTATCATTAAGTTAATCAATGTCACTTTCTATAAAGTAAAAAAGTTAGAATCTCAACATTGAAAAATAGTTCATACAATCACTGAAGAAAAACATCAAATCATGGTGCAGCAACTTTCAAGAACGATATATATGGAATCCAATGTCACATACAATTTTACTAATTGAAAGCACATGAATGTTTCAGAACAATTACCGTAAAACGATCATAAAAACTGAATCTAAATTACATGCTTATGTGAAGATCTTTAGATGCATTAATGTCTTAATAAAAGGATAAGACAATACATACCAACATGCTATTAGCAGGCAAGCTTTCCACAATTGCTTTGCCTGCAAAGAATCCACGACCGAGAGGACTATACGGAACTATTCCAATGCCAAGCTCCCTAGACAGACAGAAGTCTTAGAACAGTAATCTAAATTCTCCAGAATATAACTTTTAACTCGTGGGGTTGCTGTCAAAAATGGGCACTATAATTTTCTCCTAAACTCTCTAAAAAGTGGCGGTGTTATTATCACTTTTTGCTACAATATTGGTATGGACCTGACCTGCAAAGTGGAATAATTTCTCGCTCAATGTCACGAGTCCAAAGGGACCACTCCATTTGCACAGCTGTAATGGGATGAACTGCATGCGCCCTCCTTATTGTATCAGGACTGGCTTCAGATAAGCCAAGGAACTTAACTTTTCCCTCTTCCACCAGCTTTTTCAGTTCACTCATCTACATCTCCAGGATAGTCATCAAGTAAATGCCCTCATACTTCCATAACTTAGAATAGCAGCTATATAGTGAGTTGATACATTATGCCAGATAATCACATCAGACGTCCAGTAGAAAAAGAAGATCTCTTACGGTTTCCTCTATAGGCACAGATTTGTCCACTCGATGTTGATAATATAGATCAATGTAATCCACACCAAGGCGCTTCAAGCTTGCTTCACAACATGAGCGAACATATTCAGGAGTGCCCTTAACTATCACATGAGGAGCTTGAACTCCAACAATACCAAACTTGGTAGCCAATTGAATTTTTTCTCTGGGTAAATGCTTCAAGGCCTGAAAAAGATATCTGACACTAGTGTTGAATTTAAAGACTATTTTGTATTTCCCATTGTCAAAACACAAACTAGATAAAGTCACAGGCGGAAGCAGGTACCTTGCCAACCAGAGTTTCATTAGTATGGGGTCCATAGATATCTGCTGTATCAAAAAAAGTGATTCCCTTGTTGAAGGCATCCTTCAGTATTGAGATTCCATCTTCATCGGAGAGAGGAGCATTATAAATTCCAGTTAAACCCATACATCCAAACCCCAACTTTGACACCTAAAAAGCCCATAGGATAAAAAAACATGTGAATACAACGTGAAAAGGAAAAAGATAAAGAGGATCAAGCACCTTTCACTGTGAACAAACTGCAAAAATAAAGCATCTTTACCCCATGAAAAGAGTTAATAGATACAAAACCAATAAGATGGTATACAGACTTCTCTGCCAGTTAGAATGCAAGCAGAAGATGGGGTTAGAGTTCTAAAAAATGATTCTCTTCTGATAAAGTAAAGCCATAAACAGTAAATTATCTTACCGTCTCTCAAATTGGGATACATGACAACTAATATCAACCTATGAAAACTACATTCTTTGGCAACCAGAACTCAAAGTTTATGTTAAAAACCAGCTGGGATCTCAAAGAAAAGTATAGCGAAAAGAAATTCAGTAAAGTGAAGCCATAACCTTTCATTAAGTTTGCAGTAAAACTTGCTAACCGTATCCTCAACTGGGCTAGATAACAAATAACCTGAATCTATAAAAGCTACGTCCTTTGGTAACTAGAAATCAGAGTTCATATGAAAGCGAAAAGAAAACAGTTGGGATCTGAACAGAAAGGTAATATGAAACAGAGAAACTAGAAATGTCTTATGTTTCTGAAAATTGAAATGTTACCTCTAGTCCTTGACTGCCCAGATTAACTCTGGGAACTTGGATAGTATTCTCTTCTGCCATCTTTAGTTTGGAGGGTGTTGGATGCTTGCAGCTAATTCGGAAAGAGAGGTAGGTTGATTACATTGAAAAAAAGAAAGAGAAAAAAAAAAAGGAAGTTACAAATGCAGACCACACGAACGCTTGCGGGGAAACGATCAATAAAATAAGTAAAACAAATGCACCAGCCGGGAATCGAACCCGGGTCTGTACCGTGGCAGGGTACTATTCTACCACTAGACCACTGGTGCTTTCTTGCTGAAGCTATTTTTATTTTTTATCTGTGTTTTTATCAAGTTCTTTACCTTCCCATCTACAAACCACCGACAGAGCCAAACACAACTTTACTGAGGTAGACACGAAATTGTGAAAGAAAATTTCATCCATGCCAAGCAACGACACCAACCTAGCATCTCAGCCCCTGATTCCAATCTTCAAAGGAGAAAGATATCCCCTCTGGAGCCTTAATATGCAAATCATGTTCAAGTCTCAAAAGCTATGGGACTTGGTGGAGAAAGCGTATCATCAAGAGTCAAATTCGACACCGGCTAATCCTGAACAACGATTGCGGGAGATTCGAAAGGACGCTAAAGCTGTATTTCTCATCCAATCGGCACTGGATGACGTCATTTTTCTGTGAATTTCATCAGCTCAAACAGCAAAAAAAAAAAAAAAACCTGGAAAATTCTAAAGCATGAATATTTGGGCGACAAAAAGGTAATTATTGCTTAATTATAAACTCTTCATCGAAATTTTGAAATGTTGGCAATGAAAAATGGCGAATCAGTAGAAGTATATTTATATAGAGTGTCTGGGGTTGTGAATTTAATTTTATGAGGTCATATGATGAATGTGTGAGTAATGAAATTGTTACGAGCAAGGTTTTGAGGAGTTTAACCCCAAAATTTGACCATGTGTTAGTACAATTGAAGCGTCAAAGGATTTATCTATTTTCTTTTTAAATTTCAAGATATATTTAATAATAAAAAAGGACAAAAGAATGTACAAGAACCGTAATCTACTATCTGCGGATAAAAAGGAGAAAGCCGTTCAGGCCACCAACACTAGAAAACTAGAAATCTCCTGTAACAAAAGAGCAAACCACAAAATATCCAAAAATCAGCTACATCTAAATGCGCAATCGTTGCCGCATAACCAAACTAAGCTGCTCTTGCATGTCATGTCCGATGATAATCTCCCTAATCAGGTTAATAATACAGTCCGCCAGCGCATATTTATGCCTCTCCATTTGTTTATAAAGACGCCTATTTCTCTCCCGCCAGATATGATAGATAGTCATATGAAAGGAGGTTCTAATCAAAAGTGAATCACGAAACCCATTACTAACCACACGAAGAATCTCATTAAGGACCTCAGGCCATTCATATGAAGAAGACAAGAGACCGGTCATATATAATATGCGATTCCACACTGACTTGGTATACTCACATTCAAAGAATAAG
The DNA here is from genome assembly GCA_029891385.1 of Erythroxylum novogranatense. Lineage (NCBI taxonomy): Eukaryota > Viridiplantae > Streptophyta > Magnoliopsida > Malpighiales > Erythroxylaceae > Erythroxylum > Erythroxylum novogranatense. The sequence goes on along the minus strand of CM057230.1, from coordinate 76,937,782 downwards.
TGATTTCTACTTTCAGGTACTAGCTTACAGAGCACACAAATAGGATCATAATTACCGAACCATCTGTACTTTGTTCGTAATCGATTCTTAATGGTCAGCCATAGAAAAAAGGCTGCCTTTGGACATAATACATGTTTCCAGACAAGAGCAGTCCAAGGAACCTCGTCGGCCGGCTCTCGCCCAATAGCACGAGCTGAGGAGGTAGTGAAATCACCAGAAGGTGTAGCAGTCCATAGCACTCTATCCGGAGCGCTACATAGAGAAATACCATGCAAGTACCCAGTAAGCGAGGATTGGAATCAGTATCTAAGCAGACGGTCACTTTCCTGAACAACCCATGTGAGATTGGCAGTAAGGGGAATCCGATGTCGGATTCTAATTAGATCATTGCGGTGCCATAGGGGACTCAGCACATGCCAATTGTCAAACCAGAAGGAAGTGTTTTCTCCATCTCCAACTATAGTCCGAATCAAAGGATAAACCAAATCACGTAGTTTCAGTAAACTTTTGAAGAGCCAAGAGTATTCGTACCAAATTTGGAGATGCCAAAAGCTTTGGTTATTGAGCCTGCAAGCCTGCATCCATTGAACCCACATAGCCTCCTTATCCACAAATAAACGCCAAATTCTCTTCATAAGCAAACTCTTTTGCATCTCAGGAAATGAGATGATGCCCAAACCCCCATTCTTCTTAGGAACGGCAACCTCACTCCATTTAACTTTTGCCCCTTTGCACTGATTAGTCTTATCCGTCCATAAAAAGGCCTTTAAAATTTGCTCCATTTCTTTAATAACTTTTTTAGGAGTGGTCATATGAGCAACCCAATGCACATGCATACCACTCAACATTGTAACAATCAAGTTGACTAGGGCCGCAAAGAAGAGCAACCTATTTTACCAAGAATTGATTATGCTCTTTAACTTCTCCAATAGAGGTATAAAATCGAAGAACCGAGGTTTGCCCGAGGTGATGGGAACACCCAAATAACGGAAAGGTGTACTGTAAAGAGTTAACCCAACCGAAGAGCTAAGGTCTTCCCAATTGGTCACATCTGAAGAAACATACATAACACTTTTCTGGAAATTCAAGGTCATACCCGACCAAAGAGAGAATGTATTCATCAAGCTCATCATGATAGTTAACACCTGCGGATCAGCTTTGCAAAGGAGAATAACATCATCAGCATAAATTAAATGAGACAGGTTCAGTTCCTTACAGTTATGATGAAACTGGAACAGTCCATTGCAAAGCACCATTTTGGACAACAATCGGGAAAGACCCTCCATGGCTAGAGTAAATAAGTAAGGGGAAAGAGGATCCCCTTGCCTTATGCCTCGCTGAATCAAAAAAGGCTTAGTAGGAATACCATTGACCAGGGCGCTCAGAGATGGCGTTTGGATGCATTGGAGGATCCAGTGGCAGAATCGAGAAGGCAATCCGATGCATCGCATGCATTCTCTCAAATAATCCCAACCTATCGTGTCAAAGGCTTTATAGAGGTCAATTGACAAGGCACAACTATTGATCTTTTTACCAGAGTGATACTCGTCAATTAGCTCCTGAAGCAGCAGAATATTATCACCAATACTCCTCGTCGGTAAAAAGGCCCCTTGTTCCTTACTAACAGCCTCTGTCAAAACCCCTTTCAAGCTTTCAGCTAAAAGAGAGGCAATAATCTTATAGACGGTGTTGCAGCATGAAATCGGTCTATAGTCCGTGATCCTCACAGACCTATCCTTTTTGGGAATTAGACAAATGTAAGTGTGATTAATTTCCCGCAATAGCTTACCCGAAGAGAAAAATTCGAGAACCGCCTCCGTGAGTAGCGATCCGATGATCGGCCACGTGTGTTGGAAGAATCCTGCCAAAAACCTATCAGGTCCTGGAGCTTTTGTACTATTAAGGCGGAATAAGGCCGCCTTAATGTCCATCGCCGTAACTGGGGCATTCAACATGTCTAGAGTGGCTTGACTAGGAGAGAAATTGAGAACATGCCGAACACCAAATTCATTCCCCCTCGGATCCTGCGGACAACCCATGAGTTGAACAAAGAAATCCTGGACATGAGTAGACACAGCCTCTTGCCCTCTCTAAACATTGCCATCCAAATCAGATAACTCAGTAATAGTGTTTCTATTGCGACGAGCAAGGATCGCCGCATGAAAGAATTTGGAGTTACGGTCCCCCTCCTGCAGCCAAATTTGTCGAAATTTTTGCCGAAGAATGGAATCATGTAAGGTCAAGGCTGCTTGATAGTGAGATATACTGTCAACTTCAAGAACCCGCAGACGCTCACTAAGAGGATCCTGATAGTATTGCTGTTGTAAATCAGCCAAGTGATGACCCAGCTCCTGTAAAGTCTGCGCTTGCTGCTTACTAAAACCCTTAATAGCTCGTTTTGCCATCTTCAACTTATGCATTAATTGATATCATTTAAAACCGAAAACCTCCACCTGCCAAGCGGAGGCTATCAACTCCATGAAACCATCAGCCCGTAATAAACCATTAAAAAATCGAAACGGAGCCCCATATCTGCGGGGAGAGGAGTCATGCTGAATAAGAAGAGGTGTGTGATCCGAAAATACTGGATCACCAAATGTCACCGAATCCAAGGAGGAGTGGAGCCAGTCCCAGTTTACCAACGCACGATCCAGCTTCTTCCTAATATACATAGCACCCCGTTGTATTGATGAGTTGATGAGCTTTCTGTTAGCACATGCAGACATGCTTAATAGATCATCTTCCGGCAAGGTTGGCGAAAAGGCTTTTCAAGTGAAACGGGAAGTCTTTTTATAAGGGAAAATCGAAAAAATTTCAGTGGTCGAGGACAAGGCAGAGGTGGCTTCTATTGTCGAGGTTGCGGTCGTGGTAGAGAACATGGCCAGATCCGAGGCCAACGCCACAATAAGAGCAGTGTCCAATGTTGGTACTGTCAAAAAATAGGTCACAAAGACGCTAATTGTTGGATTAAACAAAGAGATAAGGAGCAAGCCAATTTCATTGAGAAAGGTAACGAAGAGAGCAACTTGTTCATGGCCCATTCTCCTATCAACAATGCCTTCAATAGAGAATGGTTTGTGGACAGTGAGTGCCCAAATCACATGTCTGGAACAACGTTGCTGTTCAAAGAACTTGACGAGTCCCACAAAGGAGAAGTTCAACTTGGAGACGACAAGGAAATGAAGGTTGAAGGGATAGGTACAATTGTCATTAAAACCCCACACGATAATGTTAAACTTCTTCGTGATATGCAATATATTCGTAACTTAGCACATAATTTGTTAAGTGTTAGGCAATCGATGAATTGTGGATATATGATTGTGTTTGCTGATGGTTGTTGATCTGTTCATGATAAAAGATCTTGTCAGTCACTTGAATATTAAACGACTCAAATAAAATGTTCCCTTAGAAGTTGCATGTGTGAAAGATTGTACTTTTGTTACTAAAACCGATGATGCTAAGTTATCGCACTCGCAGTATGGGTATTTAAATATGAAAGGGCTGAAATTGGTGATGGGAATTGTTTATTTTTTATCTTTTGGGGTGTTAAGACTTTGTATATTCAACAGCTTGGATGTAGATGGGAATATTCAAACAGTCCGAATGTAGAAGTGAGTAGGATACTTATTAATGACAATACCTAGGTTTTTTTTTAAGACTTGGAAGGCACCATTCATCAGAGATATCCATATTTAAAGCATTTATATGAGCACTCTAATTCACATATTATAAGATGATACTTCTAAACTCTTTTTGATAAAAATAAACATTCTTCAACTATTAAATCATTTATAGTTTTATTCAAGAAACTGATAATTTTTAGGATCCTCTTGACATTTGATTAGGTACCGTAAGAAGAGCTCAGATCATTGCGCAGGATTGAGGCTTTTGGAAGTAAAAATAGCCTTCCCAAGCTCTATAATACACACAAAAATAGGCTTCATGATTGTGTCATCTTTGTTTTCTGGTGCAAAAAATATCCCAATTCCGCGCAATTAATTAGGTCCAGTTAGAGGTTAGTGGAAATTTGCGTTGAAACTCGTCTTTTTCTCCTTTTACAGGTTTTGGAAACATTAAATACTGTATATATGAATTGTTCACTATTTAAATGAAATGGTGAATTACAATTCATTGACTTGTTAGGGCTGGGTTTAATCTTTTGCCTAGCTTGCAATGAGAATGAATGGATTAGTCTGCTTGGAGCTGATGGAGAGTTGGACCAATCATTCATTTCTGCACAAATTCAGACATCACTGAGCTCGACCCGTCAGCTGTTAGACCATATATGAACATTTTTTGCTGAGTAAATAGACAAAAATAGAGCAACTTCATTATTTAATCTGTTTAATTATAACGCAAATAGACCAATCGAGTTGCAACATTTAGCAAAAAACTAAATCCAGATATCTAGCTACAGCAAAAACCAACTAAAGTACTAGATATGCAAGCCATTATTTGGTCTACTACATAACATCCCCATACACCATCTCTCTCATTTGCATTTCAGGTTCATCCTTGCGTATTCCTAGGTCGTGGAGTGTTGACAAATTTCCATGTTTGTTGGACATTCATTGATCGCCCACCAGCAACTTCATTGATGGGAACAGCATCAGAGATCTTCTTTAACTCATCTTCTGTCAGCTTAATTCTCAATGCTCCAACATTGTCTACCAGATTTTTGGTCTTAGTTGTTCCTACAGAAACATTAGACGAAGGTCACCCAAACTTGGACTTTTGTCCCATAATTTCAACCGAGAAACTACATTACTCACCAGGAATAGGCACTACATCATCCCCTTGATTGAGAACCCAAGCAAGGGCAAGTTGAGCGGGACTGCATTGGTATGTTTTTGCCAATTCTTCCACTCTTGTATAGAACACCTTGTTCCTTTGGAGATTTTCTGATGTGAACCGTGGATGCAATGTCTATGGAGGAAGAAGATCACATGCATCAGTGAAATCTTGAATTGCCATGTCAATGCATTCGTCACTACTACTCCAAGGAACAAACATAGATCAAACATTAAACACTCAACTAAATGTAGGTTTAGTTTTACCAGAAAGGTTTGAGAAGGCAAGTTGTCTGTAGCTGCTCTACCGCCAAAAAATCCCCGACCGATAGGGCTGTACGCGACGATTGAAATTCCAAGCTCCCTGAATTACTCAAATAGTTATGTCATACTACAGAAACACAGAATATTTGCTGCTATCTAACAGAGAAAGGAAGGGAACTATTAGCTTAGTTCTAATTAAGGACAAATCAAACATAAGATGATTTTAACTCGGCATAGTTTCCATTAATTAACTTTCTCTCAGGAATCAGACAGATGTTACACCTGCAAAGTGGAATAATTTCTTCCTCAATATCACGAGTCCAAAGGGACCATTCCATTTGTACAGCAGTGATGGGATGAACTGCATGTGCCCTTCTTATAGTGTCAGGACTAGCTTCAGACAATCCAATGTACCTTATCTTTCCTTCTTCCACTAATTTCTTAAGTTCTTCCATCTGCCAACCAAGATAGATCAAGTATATATCAAAAATTGATAAAACTTGTTCCAGATGTTTTTAAAAGAAGAGAAGCGAGAATAAATGAACCACTTACAGTGTCCTCTATTGGTACAGAAGTGTCAACTCGATGCTGATAGTATAGATCAATGTACTCCACGTCAAGACGTCTAAGGCTAGCCTCACAACAGGTTCGAACATATTCAGGATCGCCTCTGACACCAGCATCTTTAAAAGTAGAACTCTTCATAACCACGCCAAATTTTGTAGCTAACTGGATCTTTTCCCTAGGTAATTGCTTCAATGCCTGTAAGATGCAACCACTTGTATTACACAATTAAGAAAAATATCAACAGGTCTCTTCTCGCATGCAATCTATCCGTAATTGAACGCATAATGTCTCTGTTGCGTGCTTGGAGTATGCTTGCCCATCATATGAACAAGTATGTGTTGTGTGTTATATTCCTATTTGTGAAGGAGAATAAACTTCATAAATAATGAACTAAAAATAATAATGTACCGCGAACAACTGAAATTATCTTCAAGTTGAGGCCAAAAACAGTTTTGCAGAAACTTGTTTCATTTGTTCATTAGAGTCTAGGCACAGCAAGACTTGTTGATGCACTAAGAATACCCAAGTGCCTCAACAAAAGACAAGTTGTGAAACTTACCTTGCCAACCAAGACTTCATTAGTGTGAGGTCCATAAACATCTGAGGTATCGAAAAATGTAATTCCTCTATTAAAAGCTTCCTTGATGATTGAAATGCCGTCCTCTTCAGGGACTGGGGCATTGTACATACCAGTTAGCCCCATACAGCCAAACCCCAGCTTTGAGACCTGAAACAACACACCCAGAGAAAAGAAAAAAGTGAGACAATCAATCTTAAGCTGCATTAAATCTACCCAAGTACTGGTTTTTCGACGTGGCAACTAGCAACTTAAGAACCTCTAACTAGAATCTGAAAGTTCGGATACTGGAAAAATGGTTTTTACCTCCAATCCTTGACTACCCAATTTAACTCTTGGGACTGTAATTCTTTGTTCCTCGGTCATTTCTTCTTGTTCGTTGCAACTTCTTGTACTTTGGTTTGAAATGATAAGAAAGTACAACGGTAGAGGGAGATACCAGTAGCACTGGAACTTCCCTATCTTTATAGGGACACGACATAGTCCCAAGTTGACTGGAATGGATACCTTCAGACGGCAAGTGACGAGTGACAATATGTCAGCGAGCTAAGTTCTGAACTAACATCATAAAGATACAGCAAAATAACTTTTTTCGCCGCCGCCGTGCTCCCCAGTCAACGTCTTTTTACGGTAATCAGCCAGATGGCTGTAAGACGGCGGTGTAATCCATGACGTCAGGGAAACCCTGCCGCTGTCTAAAATTGAATGCGATCAATCAAAATTATTGCTAGTATTAAACAAAAATTAATATAATTATTAATTATTAATATCAAATATTTTAAATAATAATCTTCTCATATTTAATTATTATATAATTTATTTTATACATAATTAATTAAAATATTTTATATTTTATATTTACGTCCTTTTTAAGAATAAAATATATTATTGTTTAAAATTCATTCTATTTTATCATTTTATCAACAAACAAACAACTAAAATTAAGGATTAAAATTAGATTCAAATTCTTTCTTCGTTATTACTAGTTATCAAATATATAAGACGTAAACGTTTTTGATATGGTACAAAAGCTTTATCTCTTATGGTAATAATAATTAATTATATTTCAGTTTTCGTTATTACTCGCATTATTCGAAATATCATTTAGTTCAACGGATTTACCGAACGAAAAGCTTATTGCCGTTTGGATCCATTGATTGGCAACTTTCTGTGATGAACTTCACGTAAAAATACCGCAAAACAAAGGAAAGCGAAGTCGGAGGTGAGGTCTCGATTAAGCCTCCGATCTTCAAGTAAGTTTAAGTCGAGGTGAGATCGTAGAATCGCAGAGAAAAACTAGGTTATCATTCATCACCGAATTATGGGAGAATTATCTTATATACGATTTTTTTTGCGGTAGGTTTAAGTAAATACGTGTTCGTGAATTTCATACATTAATGGTAGTGAATGTGTGAATCGCCGGGTTAAACGATGAGTATGAGGACCGACCGATTGGCGCCCATTGATTAGGCTCGAGCCTAAATATAGCCGACCCGACTATCATTGATACAATTGATTTTAATTTATTAGTTTAATACATTTTCTTTTAAATTAGTTTTATTAATTCGAAGTTCTTTGCAAGTGGGAAAGGAGAGAAGAGGAGGTGTATTTATTCCCTGACTCTTAAGAAGGAGTTGAATTTTTAGCATTTCTTATTTCCTTTCTAGACATTTTTTACTTAAAATCTAAATCTTTCAAGGAAATTTTAATATACTCTTAATCTATTAAAAGGAGTATTAAAGAATTCTCTTGATTTATTCTTTTTTTTAACTTTTCGTTAACAGCTATTAGATTATTTTCTAAAAACTTATTTCTTTTGATTCTAAATGTATTTTAGTTTCTTAATTTTTGTTAAATCAATTTTAAATTTATTCATTAATAATAAATAAACTCTTATATAAATTGCATTCAGTTTATTAGGCTAATTTTAATTCTACAAGTTTATAAAAATAATTATTTCTAGATTAGTAGTGCCCTGAAAAGACATTTCAATGTTCAAGTTTGAAAAATTAAAGAGTGTTAATTATATATAAAAAACTCCAATTAAGCTTAGCAATATTAGTTACGAGAACTTACTCTATTGTGTTTCCTCTTTATAAACAATTCTTTAAAAAGTATAATTGGATTTTACTGTCTTTAGTAGAATTTGGTCAAACCTTTACTAGGTAGCTTAATTTTGCAACACAACATCACAAAATCAAATTTTTGCAACATGAAATCACAAAATCAGCAAAATATCAAACATAGATATAATTTAATTATTTTTCACTACAACAAAAGACATAGGTGATAAGTATTATTAAATATGAATGGTAACATTAATGAGTATGCTATGACAACCCATGTTACTAAAAATATGATGCTTTAGTAACAGTTTTGAAATGTTATTATCGAGTTTAATATAACATTTATTGATAGCTATAAATGCATTTATATTTCATTTTATAAATGCTATAAATTAGTTATTTGTAACATTTTAAAATGTTATATATTAACTTTTTAATATCCTTAAATTGTTGTAGATATGTATTTTGTAACAATTTTGAAATGTTAAAAGTGATTTTCATAACATTGTTTAAATGTCATTATTGAGTTTATTATAGTATTCATTAATAGCTATAAATGATTTTATGTTACATTTTGTAAATATTATTAATTAACTATTTATAACATTTTCAACTATTCTGATTAACTTTTCACAACATTATTAAAGGGTTATAAACATGAATTTTGTAACATTTAAAATATTATAGATAAGTTTTCCATGACATTGATAGAACGTTGTTGTTGAGTTTATTATAGCATTTCTTGATAACTAAAATGATATTATATTATATTTTATAAATGTTATTAATTAACTAATTGTAACATTTTACATTATTATATATTAACTTTTGCAACATCATTAACATGAAGTAGATATGAATTTTGTAACATTTTAAAATGTTATAGATAAGTTTTCCATGACATTAATAGTATGCTATTGTTGAATTTATTATAGCATTTATTAATAGCTACAAATGATTTTATATTATATTTTATAAATATTATTAATTAACTATTTGTAACATTTTCAACTATTATGCATTAACTTTAAAATATTATAAAAGGGTTTTTGCAACATTACTAAAATGCTATTGTTGAGTCTATTATGATATTTATTAATAACAAATAATTGATTTTATGTTACATTTTATAAACCATATAAATTAGTTAATCATGACATTCATAAACTGTTATAAATTATATATATTTTACATCCTCTAAATGTTGTGGATATGAGTTTCGTAACATTTCTAAAATGCTCTAGATTATTGTTTAATAACAATATTAAAAATGTTATTATTGAATTTATGATAACATTTGTTGATGCTATTATAATAGTGTTACTAATATATCTTGTGTAACTTATATAAATAATGGTACACTAATGTGGAAACAAATTTATAACTATAAAATTAACTTTTCAAAAACATATTTTGTTGTTCATAAAAATGAACAAATCATAGATAATGAACACATAGACAATGATAACAAAAAGAAATAACATATGTCTCTAAATCGTTATTCCAAAATAGTTCCTAAATTATTGAAACAAAAACTGGCTATCATATCATCTTCAATTTCCATGTGTTACCTTCCCATGAATAATACCCTTGACTTTCACAATCTACAATCATTGAAACAAAATCATCAGTATATTTTTCAAATATAGTAGAATGACATAATATATGTTATAAACTAAAAAAAGTTAAAAACAGGAACATTTAAATAACTAATGTAAGACATTGACATGATACCAATAAAAGTAAATACTAAATCTTATTTAAAAAATTACGAGAAGATAGAGAAAATAGTTAATAAGAGTAAATACTAAATCAAACAACTTGCATTTGTACGGAATTGTTTTTGCAATCTCCAGCACCAAATGGATGCGTCAGTTTTGAGAATCAAAAGTAATGACTAAGGGAAAATAGACACACGCACACACACATATAACCAAGTGTACATTTTCATGTAAACAAAAAACCTTACTGAGATATTTTGAGATTCTTCAATTGTTTGCCTTTACCCTTCTATTGTCCATACAGTCCCCAAGGCCACTGATTTCAATAGTGTTATTACAATTAAAACAAGTCAGATTTAAAACAGGATATGAACTTCAGACTAACAAGCTGCACAGCACTAATAAAAAGCATCCATATAAACTTTGTAGGAGACAAGAAGACATGGCTTCTGGAATCAAGAAACTTCAAAACATATGTAGAAATTCAAACAACGAATCTGTTCTTTTTTAATAAATCATAAGCACACGTCTGATATTGCAGAAACCAATTCAGCTTTATCCGCAGAAGGTAACCGTTTAGCCTAAGTACAATAAGGTTGCTGGTTGGAGAAAACTCCAGCTAGTCTAAGATGAAATGTAGCTCAGATATCCTTAATTGATCCAGCAGGCCCTTTCAACGCTGAACCTTCATCCCTATCCTCATGTTCACATTGCCCCACTCAACTAGGCAGGTCCTAATTGATGAAAAGCTAGCAATCATAATACATCTGATTATAGTCATCGTCAGAGTATCCACGATCATCATCATTATAATCAGACAAGTAAAGGTAAGGGTCAAAAGTGCTAGAAGGACTACTAACTGGCTCTGGAACTTCACTATCAAATGCATAGTCATCAATGGAATCAAGGGGACACCTTCTTTAATTCTTTCAGCACATAACTTACCCAAACTACCATCTAGGAAGATTTTAAAGGAATATATCACCTCAATGTTCCGTAAAGATCACAAGAAAGGAAGATTTTAAAGGCCAATCCATGGTGAGGCTCATCATATATCATAAAACAAGAAGGCGATGCAACCATGCTTCTATTAACGCTATCATAACCAAAAACTCGAATTAGAATACATAAGAGTGAACTCCAATAATGTCACCGTGAATAAGCTAAGAAAGTTACATGAGAAGTCCCTAATCTCTTTTCCACTTTATAGATTAGCACGGGATTCAGTTGTTCAAACCAAGCCCCGTTCAAGAATTAAGGAATGACCTAATGCAAGTAGAAGCACCATATACAGTATAGCTCACAAGAAGAGTATCATTGCATATGAGACAACTCCAAGCATCAAATCAACAACGCCAGAAAAACTCTCATCAGTTTACATTTACGCCCATTTTAAAGCTAGTCCTAAATTTTAATTATTGGAACAAATAAACAGAATAACCAGATCCACTCTAATTGGAAGATAAATAAAGAGACCTTGTCGCCGACGAAGGGAACATTTTGTTGGAGAGACGAAATTGCTAATTCTTCTTCATGTTGTTGTTGTTGTTCAGTAAGATCAGCACCAACCCCATCGCTGTGAAGAAGAGAATTACCAAGTATAGAACTTGAACAATCTTCTCCTTTTGGTTCAAATTCAAACACTGCCCTTTTGTTGTCAGCCACTTGCTCTTCTTGATTCTGCATCTCCCTCTTTCTCTTCTTTAGGGCTCCGTTTGCTTATTACCTGTCTCTACTCTCTGCGTGCTTTCTTCGATCTAGTCAGCAACGAATAGGGAAAGAAATGCTCCTTGCCCTCCTCCTCGATTTACCTATTTAGAATTTCTGATGGATTTAATGAAGATTTTTGTAGCCAGTGTTACTCTTTTCCCCTTTTATTACTGCGTACCCGAGACTACATTTATAAAGGAAGTAGGGCAAAAGAGGCCTTGCGAAGCATGGAATTGAAGGCCATGACTTGTTTGTGTCTGTCTTGGCATTGAGAAGAGACGAACAGAGGGCTTTGGTTTTGTGCCGTTTTAGAGTTTAGGGGTTTAGGGAATTTAAAGGGTTAAGGTTTTGGGTAAATTCTGACTCAAATTTGAGAACCAATCACATTGGGCTTCTATCGACCTCAAAAACTCTAGAATTCGAGTTTGTATTTGACGGGCTTAAACATGGGCTTGTAATCAATAACCGGTGATTTCAAAATTGATTTATCTAATAATTTTATTCAGAATATATGATTAATAAAATATTATATAAATACAAGATTTTATTACTAACTTAAAAATAATTAAAGATGACTAACAAAATGAATAAAATTAAAAAAATAATCAAACAACAATTCTTCTATAGAATATGATGCCTTATGTATTCGTGATAATAGGCTGAGTTAGGCTTAAAAATCTTTTTTTAAGCCCAAAAGTTAGATTAATTTTTTTATGTTAAAAATTTAAAAGATGTCATTTTTATGGATGATAATAGACCAGGCCAAGTCGATCTCGTCCAACCTTGATATAGCCAATTAACTAAAAAATCTAAATCCGATTCATAATTTAAGATTTAAAAAGTTAAGTAAGTGTTAGCTTGTCATAAGATTAACTAAAGTTTGAAAAAATAAAGAATATGAAAATGATCGTCCTTATGCATACAAAATTTTAAGTTTAATTAAAAATTATTATATAAAATTAATTAATTAATTATAATTTATAAAATTTATTAATTTACAAAATCGATTGAATTATTAATAAATTGATTACTAACAATAATTATTAATATAAATTGAATCAAAATTTAAAAATTAACTAAATTTTCCAATTAAATCATTTAAAATTTTAATTATAAGTTCTTTTAACACAATTAACTAAACATTTTGCTTAGTAAAATAATAGAAATCTATTGTACTTTCATCACACTTAACTTGCTTATTAAAGTATGGAATGAAAAGTTTAAATTTTCAATTTCATTCATTTTTACCCTTAAAGTTGCTAAAATTGTGCTTATATCACAACATATAAGTATGTTAAAACACACTGATCATAACAACATAAGTATACAGAAAACGAAAATGACAACGTGAATAACATCAAACAACAAAACTTGACAACTACAGTAACAACTTCTCCAACAACGTCGAGTGCGGCCTGCTACGTTCCAAGACCAACGGAAGGAATTTTGGCTTCGGTGTTGAGTTCGAAGAACCTGAGTGATTGCGCCATTTTTGCCCAGAAGCCAAAAACAAAGTTCACTTCCTCTAGTTCTGGTTAACTCTAGTTTAAAGGAAAGAAAGAGTAAAGTGTTGTATAAATAATGGTGACAGAAGAAGTGAGAAGATAAATGAAGGAAACTTTGAAAAGCAAAAGGCACACGGAACAGTGTACTCGCACCGACTTGAAATTGATGGACACAGCTCCACCACGTGCCCCTCCTAAATAATTTACTTTAAAATTTTGTTCTTTAAATAAAATTTTCTTAATCTTTAAAATTTTATATTTTTCATAAAAACTTCTTCAATTTATTTTAAAAATAATGAAAAAAATATTAAATAAATATTATATATAAATCAATAAAATCTTACCCAATTTAATTCTTAATTTTGACTTAAAATAATTAAATTGAACTTAAAATAATAATTAAATATAATTTATTAATTTAAATCTAATTTGTTTAATTCAGTATTAAATTTAAATTGTGTCACATATCTCATATATTTCAAAAGTGTAACCGGAGATGTATGTTTGAAAAATTAAAATTTTGAGAATTTTAAATAAAGTTAATTAAATTATATAAAATTTTATATCAATTACCTTATTTTTATAATTGTTTAATTTAACATATTATTAATTAATTGTGTCAATAAATCATATTTAAATCAATCTTAATATCATTAAATGATTAAAATTTTTAATACATAAGTTATGATCCTATTTAATATTATTTCAAATTAATATTATATCAATCAAAGAAATTGAATTTCTCGTGCGTGGCGTGAGAATGTATAATGAGGATGAGGATTTCACGTATAGGTCAGAATATGTTACTGCACGAGATATGAATGTTCATGGTGATAGTGAGGAAGTTAATTATGTAAGAGATGATTGCGAAGGTCTATTGGTATGAAAACTTTGTCGTAGCTTCTCTAAACTAACTTTAAGTTACATTTCCCCCCAAAATTTGGTGCATATTTCATTGATTTGTTAATTATTTGCTTTTGCTTTACATTACTAACATAACATAACTTATATAAAGTGTTATTAATTTACATAACTAAGATAACTTATATAAATTGTTATTATTTTATTAATAAAGTAACTCATACATAATGTTATTATAATACACTATTATGATAACTTTTCTAAAGTATTATTATCTTACATTTATTAAAGTAACTCATATAAAGTGTTATTGATTTACATTACTAACATAACTTATATAAAGTGTTATTAATTTACATAACTAAGATAACTCATATAAATTGTCATTATTTTATTAATAAAGCAACTCATACATAATGTTATTATAATACACTATTAAGATAACTTTTCTAAAGTGTTATTATTTTACATTTACTAAAGTAACTCATATAAAGTGTTATTGATCTATATTACTAACGTAATTTATATAAATTATTATTAATTTATATAACTAAGATAACTCATACATAATATTATTATAATACACTATTATGATAACTTTTCTAAAGTGTTATTATTTTACATATACTAAAGTAACTAATATAAAGTGTTATTGATTTACATTACTAACGTAACTTATATAAAGTGTTATTAAATTACATAACTAAGATAACTCAAATAAATTGTTATTATTTTATTAATAAAGTAACTCATACATAATGTTATTATAATACACAATTATGGTAACTTTTCTAAAGTATTATTATGTTACATTTACTAGGGTAACTTATATGAAATGTTATTATTTTACATTACTAAGGTATCTCAAATCAATTGTTATTATTTTATGATATTAAAAACTCATATAAAGTGTTATAAATTTATTATTAAAGTAACTCATATAAAGTGTCATTATTTTACATCACTTTCGTAACATCTTAAAATAGTAACCTTTCAATCATAAATTATATGTTATAAAATCATAAAGTGTTACTTATCAAATTAAGAATAATAACATTTTAAGATATAATTAAGATATAATATTCTTGAGATAGGTATTTTATAACATATTGTCAAAAGTGTTACTATCTAGTGTTACTATATGCCATTTTGTTGTAGTGTTTATTACCTAAAATTCTTTTATTAAGAACTAATAATACTTATTTCAAGACTTTTATTCATAATAATTTACCTTTTAAACCTAAATATAAAAATATATAAAATGAAAGAGTTTATTAGCATAATATACTTTTGATATTAGAATTATCAAATCTAATAGTAATATTGTTGTAGATTTTTAACAAGAGATGATCACTTCAAAGAAGAGATATATAATTTATTAGAACATATGTATGTAGATATCGATACCTATGAGACTTAAATCAAAGATTTATTAGTTATTGCAAATTTCAACTTGATACCAAAAGAAGTTGTAAAATTACTTTTTTCATTTTACCATATATGGCAAGCCAAGGTACCATTACAATTATTCAGAAAAAAAACTTTATAGCCTAGTCTATAAGGCTAAGATAGTTGATGTTTGTCCCCAAACTCTTCTTCTCCAATAAAAGAATCTATTAGTCAACAAATTAAACCAAAATGGGTTACTCTTTATAATATCTCTCTAAGATCTGATACTATGCACAAATTGAGGATACAAAAAAATATCATAGTTGATAGCCTTCCAAAAGGTCATCCTATTGTACAACGCATTATTAGGTAATGGAAGATTTATACTCTCTACAAAATAAGAATTCTACATTTCTTATGTGAATGAATTCTACTTGTTTAAACTCTTTTTTTTGAGATAACTAGACCTAAAATTTGTAATCCTAAAGAAGAGTAATGGATTGATGTAAATAAATTAGGATGACTCCGTATATTCATTAGGGGTGTATCATTTGTTCCTCAGTTTATTCTTGATCTTGGAATGAGGAAGAAACTTTTAGTACTAATTTTTTACAAGGATTTGGCTTGATTAAGCTATCCTTCAGGTGCTCGAAAAGCATTTGTTAGTCACTTAAACATACAAGGATCATGCCAAATTACAAAAGATCATTTCTTAGACGCTAGTGATGAATTCTTAATAGCCTATTTAGAGAAAGGTATAGAGGAAATATCAACCTATAAACACTTTTTTTGGTTATTTAATACAAGTTTGCCAAAGATAAATTGTAATCATCTTTGGACATTCAACTTTTTTTGGCTTAAGTATGCCTGCTATAGGCAAGTTGACGATTTGATAGTAATCATTATTTGAAATTCTTCTTTTTTAAAATATTATTTTTGGAGTATGGCCATCGTAGAGATATTTATGTCACCTAGAGGAAGGCAAAACATTATTAATCTTAAATCGTTGATCTTAGCTTATTTTATCTGAACTTACAAACTCATTAAAAAAAACTTAGTAAACATGCTCCTCTCTATCTTTAAATATTTTGGAATTTAACTATACAAAATCACCCTTAAAACCTCATAGGTCCCTATGTTTCTATTGCATTTATATATCTTTTGGGTGTTTTTGATATGGTATTAAAATTAGGTAAGTCCCTAATGGCCTCTAAGAGAGAGGATGAATTAGGTGTTTTAAAAGATTAATAATTTTTTATAATTAATGTACTTAATTAACAATAATCAATATAAACAAGGATAAAAATTGCTTAATATAAATTAATCAAATAATTTAAAGAGGATAGGAAAAGAAAATGCAAACTAATTTATAGTGGTTTGGTAGATAACATTTGCCTTCGTCCACTACCAAAATATTTCTTGAAATTTCAATATAATTCTTCTTTTCAAGATGAAGAATAACCTTTGTACATTCTTTTTTTTTTCAAAAATTAATGTAATTTATTGATTAATAAGTCAATACAACCTTATAAGGTTCAAAAGGATCAAAGCAACAAAGAAATAAAGAAGCAATATGATGTGGTTGTAAGCTACTTTTGTTTTAATCTAATAACCATCTTCTTTTCATGTCAATTAAACGGTCTATTTCCTTGCTATCATGTTCAGTTTGCTTTGAAGTATGATTTTTTGGCATAGTTGTTTCTTATCTCTTTTCTCTTGTTTGAAGATTCTCCTATTTCTTTGTTGCCAAATAATGCACACCATGGTTTGATTATCATTACTTTATGATTTGTTGATCCAATATGTTGCCATTTTGCTTAGAAAGGTTTGCACTAGTTATAATTTTTCCTCATAGCCTAAGAATCTGTTACAGTAATGATTGATCATCTTACTAAGTTTGTACATCAGTGGTCTGCAATTTGTTGCATTAATTCTTTTTTATGATATTGGCACTCTAGATTCCTCTATAGCTACAAAAGAAACTTAATGGTGTGCTTATCAACCCTATAACAAAAAGTTATTTGTAAATGCAAGGTATGTTATTTTGGTACCTTTACATCTTTAGTGAAATTGGAATTTAGTGTTATTCCTTGTTTTCCCCTCTAGGATGATTGCTAAGATCTCCATATGTGGTACAAATAGGTAAAAGGATAGCGGATTTCCTTGCCTTAGCCTTTTTCTAGCTTTGATTAGCTTAGTTAACTCCCTATTCACCAGTATTGCTAAAGTGGATGTGGAGATGCATTCCTTTATCCATTTCATGAAATTGAGAGGGTATCTAGCTGCTTTGAGGATTCTTGCAATGAAACTTCAGCTCACATAATCAAAAACTTTGTGATATTGATTTTATTGAGCAATTCTTCCTGTTTACATGTGTGTTGTAGTCTTTGAGAAGTTCCTGGCACAATAGGATATTATTGTCTATAGATCTTCCTTTGATGAATGCATTTTATGCAAAATTAATGATATTCCCAAAAGTATTGTAATGATATTGTAAAGGACATTATAGCAGGTAATTAGTCTGAATTCCTCCAAGTTGCTTGCATTGGTCTACTTTGGAATAAGGCTCACATATGTTTTACTCCATTATTTTAATATGTTCCCACTTTGAAAGAGTTTCCTTACTACCTCCGTTACTTCTTTCCCTAGTATTTTCCAATTTTGTTAATAAAACCTTCCATTATACCCATCTTGTCTAGGGGATTTATCTGGATGTACGGAGAATACTGCACTTCTAATTTCCTCATCACTTATATCTTTGAGATTTTAGTTCCATCTTGCTCTACTATTTACTTTATTCCCTTTAGAACTAGTTTTGGGACTTTTTTTACATTTGTTTCTCTCCCATATTTCTTACTAAATTACTCCAATGTGTGTTCTTTTATTTATTCTTAATCTTGTATTTTCTACCCTTTCTTATCTTCTAAGTGCTTGATATTGTTTTTGTTCCTTCTAGCTTTTATAGAATTAAAATAATACATGGTGCATCTGTCTCCATCGTTTCACCATATCATCGTGGATCTTTATTTTAGTTGATTGTGATTGTATTTTAGGGCTGAGTTGAAGTTTTTTTGTCAATTATGCCTCCTCCTTCCTCATTGTCTAGTCTTTAGGTTTCATCATGATCATCCTTTGACATTCCTGTAGTTTCACCAATGCTTTATTCTTCTCATCATGCCCAATTTTTATTCTCTCCATATTGATTGCTTTCAATTTGTCCCTTACTACCTTTAGTTTCATTGTTAACTGGTATTCTTTTGTGCCTGCTAGCCTTACTTGCATTCCTTCTCTTAAAGCCTCTTAGAACTTGGGATTCTCTGTTATAATATTGAATAATCTGAATGGTCATTTTTTTCTTTTGAAAATTTTTTAGTTCTATCACAACTGAACTATGATCTGAAGTGGTAGGTTCCTTAAAATATGCTGAGCTGTTGGGATATTGTTGCACCCAAGTGTCATTCACCAAACATGAGTTTCTTCAGGAGGTACCGATTGCTTGACTATTTATTAATCCATGTGAATACATTTCCATGGCTTTTTATACCTGTCAGTCCAATGATTTGTGTCAAGTTTAGAATCTCCTTACATTTATGTTGATTCCATCTTCTTCTTCCATAGGTCTCACTAGAGTATAATATGCAGTTGAAGTCCCCTATAACCGTCCAATAAGTTTTTGTGGAGTTGTTGATCCTGATTAATTCCTGCCAAATAGTCTATCTTTGAAACTCATAATTAGTAGCATATACTGTGGTAATTATTATAGGCTTACCGGTTTCCCTTATCAACATCTCTAATAAACCATTTAATCAGTACTCCTCCAACTTGTTAGCTTTAGTTTTAAGGGATTATACCCAATAATTACCCTTCCCTTAACATGTTAGCTTTAGTTTTAAGGGATTATACCCAATAATTACCCTTCCCTTAACATGATTAGAAATCACATTCCAGCCTTTCCTCAAGAACTATATGCTTCTTATTTATTTTGGTTTATAATAAACAAATAAAATCAATGAAGTTCTTATTGACAAATTCTGTAACTATTAGCTGCTTATTTAGGTTGTTAAGCCCTCTTATATTCAAAGTTGCTATCTTGATCATCTTTTCTTTTTACCTGACTTTCTACTTTTGGATTTCCTACCTGAATTGGGAGTTACTGCTTTTGGATTTTATTTTATACTTGATGCTTATCCATAAGGTTTTGATTGCTTCATCTTGATCTATCTCCTTGTCCTCCATAACATGTTTGCCTTTATTAGATATTTTTCTTCTTTATCATATGCTTGATCCTTATGTTCTCCCTGTTTTTCCTACCTATCTTCTAAATTTTCAATTATCTATTCCACTTCATTTTCCTTGTGTTTCTCCTCATTTTGGATTTCTCCATGTACTTTCTCCCTTTTTATCGAGTTCTCCATTGTTTGTTCGTCATCAATCTCTTTGTGCTTGTTCTCATTATGGACTTCCTTTATCCTCCACACTTGCTTTTCCTCTTTGATTTTTGGATTCCACATATACAACACCTGAATAGAATCTTCTTCCAAACTCCTCCCATAACTAAGTTTTATGGTTTTTAGGCTTTTAGGCAGTTTCTTTGATACATTTACATCGATGCACACTCTAGCAAAGCTTATTTTCTTCATCATTGCAGTATTTTCCTATCTTATTGGCAATGTTACTCATCCCCTTTACTAACCAGTATTCTAAGGGGACTTTATGAAAATTCATCCATAATGGTATAGTTTCTAATTTATTCCTATCTAGAGCTACTCTTGGTTGCCATTTCTTAAGGAAAATAGGGTATCTTTGTATGTTTCAAGGACTTGCATTCATCAACTTTTCAGCATCCTCTTCTGTACTAAATTTAAAGATGAATAGTTCCTCCTCATTTACTATTGTACTTACCAATCCCTAATTCCTGCATGCCATCTAAATCCATTCTTGTACTACTTGGAATGCTAGCCTCTTCTGAAGGAAAAACCTAATTAGAGATGAATTCCACTCCATGGCTCCATGCTTTAGCTCCTCTAAAGGCACCTGAATTGGTTATTTTGTGTTTGATTCCATTTATCTCAATTTTATTAGACACCCTGAATCACCCACAATCAAGCTCTAAGTCTTTTTCCCTTCTTCATGCATCTCCCTTCTCAGGTGGGAAATCGATTAGTGAAATGCCAGCTAAATTGGTTTTTCTGTTGTTTAGGGATTCTATTTCTGCTTCAAGTTCCATTGTTGTTGGGTTAGCGATTTTATATGAGGTTTGTGGTTTAAAGGTTGAAAGTCGAGTAGGTGGGGACCAGATTTTGAGAGTTGGTTGCTAGAGAAAGGGGGAGAGGTCATTGTCAGAGTAATCTTAGTAAAGAATAACTCTTTTCATAATTTTCTTCCTAGGTAAAGAGGAACCTTAATACCATTTGGAATACTCTTAAGTACAATATCCAACACTCCTACATGGATTACAAATCAAAATTATCTTACTTTTTCACTTTGATAACTTAAAAGGACTCACTCATATAAATATAAGACAATAATGGTTAAAATGCTTGACTAACATTTAAAAATGTGTGTATAAGAAATTTAAACATTTTTTGATGCTAAATCATGAGAAAACACTTATTTATAAGGTTTTGAGGCCTTTCCTAACTATTGGATAAAAAAACTAGCCATTAAAATGACTGTTTGTAGACACTAGTTAACCAATACAACATATTGGTTGATGGATATGCATTGAATGCATAGATTTACTAGCCATTAGAAGACTAGTCAACTAATAGGCATATTAGTGGAATGATATGACATATTAGTTGGCCAATACATTAACTAATATTACAACAAAGTCTAAATAATCCCTCGAAAAACATAGTTTTATCACTTTCAAATGCTCAAACCTAATTTGTTTAATAAAATTATAATTAAAAAACTTCCTAAAATATTTCCTAAAGTTTGTTTAAAAGAACAAAAGTTGTTATATTAAAACACAAGCTTTAATGCCTCTTAATGAATGAAAAGGTTGATACAACAAAGTAAAATGGAATGTTTATATATGATGAGCCTTTAAGGTCATCAAATTCGTAAAGTGAGATTACAAATAATAATACAAAATGTAAAATGAATTTGATGAGCCTTGATCTTTTTTAGCTCTTATTTTTATATCCATTTTGACAACGTAGAACTTTAACTTCTCTTTATTAACTTTATAAACTATTTTCTTGAGTTTATAGCTTCATTTTGTTCTTATATTGCTTTTATCAAAATAATAAATTCACTAATAATAATTTTATCATGAAAAATCAATTGGGACCTCCCTTCCTTAGTTCAACTTTCTCCCGCTTTTAATGATGTAAAATATTTTGATATTAGATAACTATCATAACATCAAACACATAAACAATCATTAAGATAATGACTAGCCCCTTAATTTATGCATAAAACATAATTTAATATTAGGAATAAAATATTCATTGTCAAATAAGTATCTACACATATAGATAACATAAATTTACTCAAGCATATAATATAAAGCGAAAGAAAAACAAAAATGACAAAATAATAACTCCCCTTAAATTTTGTCACTTCCCTTAAATCAAATATCACTACCTATTGTCCCCTTTTTGGAATCATAAAAAAATAAGTTATCTAAAAAATATAAAATACAAAGTGTCATGGATCAAGATAGAAGAACAAAACAAATTTGATTATGAATGATAAAATTTCTGTAAGAACCTTTAATTTATTCCAAATCTCTATAGGTCACTCATATATTCTTCTGTAATTAGTAAACATCTCATTCCACCAAATTGTGGCATAATTGATAAACTGTACTATGGCCAAATTTTTCTTTTTCTCGTCAGAGTAATTTTAGCAATAAAGGATCAATTCTATCATTATCTCCCACCCCAAATTATCTTTAAGATCATTTTTATCCTTAATTTAAAGGAAGGTATGATCATCTTGATGTTATTAATAACCATGACCATTATTTATTAAACTCTACCCTCCTTTTCTTGCTCCTAAATATGCATAATTGCCTTTCAAGGTCTAAATTTGCACCTATTAGCCTCATATGCTAGATCTTCATCATCAAATTCATTTTAGAAAACTCAGCTTTATTTTTGATATACATTAAGAACTTATGGTGATTGTCCACTTTGCAAATTGGCTATAGTAGTATCTTGTAACTTTGTTCAACTTCTAATCTCTCTAAACATCATATTCATCCTCTTAAAATATTATTGCATAGATTTCATAAAATATAAGTTATCTTTCTCATCCTTTTATGATGAAACATTGTTAGTAGGCATATTTGAAAGTTGTAACAAAATTTAGTAAAAAGAAATTCTCTTATACATTCCCTCGCATGTTTAAAAAATGGAAAACTACTCATGATGGGAATCAAACAACTATTTAAGCTATATAAGATTCTAAGCAAAGAAGACATAAGGAGGTGTTTAGGTTGACTATAAGCATTAAAAATTGATAGATGTCTATAGGAGAGCATTAGAGGACCATTATTAAGGAGTAGAGCAAAGAAAGCCAAAGAAGCTCTCAGTAACTTAATGATCGATCTTTATGCAAATGGTGAAACTTTTCTACTTCAAGAGATTGAATTCAAGCATATACTATTAATTCAAGTGAAAAAGAAAGTGGAAACATATTATAGCTAGCATCAATATTATGTTGGTTTCTAGTGCTAGTCTTATATTGGCTTTGGAGATTAAAGAAATAGAAGCAAACCGAAGTTAAAGTGGTACTTATGATTGATACTAGACTTATTCATATTAAGTTCCCATAAATTCTAAAAGCTAATTAGCATTATTCTAAAATTTGGATTGATAACATATTTAGAGATTAGATGTTTTAGTTTCTGAATTTCAAATTTATATTTATATAAAGAATGGATTTTTCAAAATATTCATTAATTTTTTGACGATAAGAATGTTATTTTCTTTTATAAAACTTTATTTCTTAGGCATTTTATATCTATAAAATTTGTCTTATTAATTTCATAGAGAAGATATTGTTTATTAATTAAAACACTAGTTCTTCATTATTTGATTGGTGAAACACTTGTTTTAACTTCCCTAATAACTTGTGATCTTATCTAGTTTTCTAGTGATGATTAACCTCATAATCTTATCAATCTCATCCTATCTTTTTTGTAAGTGTGGGATTTATACCCTTCTTTTATATTTTCAGTCTATTTTGAATAAATTTATCTTGATATAATGATCCTTATTCCTTTTTTTTTATCAATATCTTACTAGAGATATTGATGACGGTCACATCAAAATTAGCTATTAGAATATTCTTATATATTCAAGTTTGTTTTTAGTTCTTTTATTCACATGTTTAATATTTTTATGTCTTCTTACCATCCATTCCAATTCCTTTAGTATAATTGCCGTTCTTGGCTTTTTGTTATGTCTAAACAAAAATTTTGTCATTTTTTTATTTATTTCTTGAGTATTCTTTATTTTCTTGATTAAAATTTTGATCATATTGATCTTGAATTCTTGTTGTTTTATTTATTTATCCATTCTCAATGTGATATGTGTGTTCTTGATCTTGTTCGATCTTGACCATTTTATTAAATAAGATTTGTTATAACATACCGTTTTAAGTCTTGTTTTTATTTCTTGATTTTACAAGTAAATAAAAATTAGAAATTAAAATTAAAATTATGTTAGGAGAGTCATTGATTTGAAATTGTAGAATGGTTTGCTTAGTTGTCATGCTAAACTAATTCTAATAAGACTTTTAAAAGTCAAAGTTAGTTGTAACTAACTAACAAACTATTGTAATTCGTTCGCAAACTCTTCATCTCTGATATGATAACTCAGCCACATCTCACCAAAGCCCTAGTCAGCAAGGTTTTATCAAGATGATGTCCCAAAAAGTCCCATATAAAATATAAATGAGTTACTAACATGTTACATTATCTTTTACAAGTAAGGGTTTTTATTTCTTCACCAAAAGGAACAAATTACTCTATGCATCATCTATATTATGTTTTTTTTACTATTCTCTCTATTTAGTTCTTTCTTATCAATTTCTTCTTCCTCTTCTTTATTTGGTCTAATTGGGTTTCGTAAAGCTTAATTTTTTGTTTTTAAGTTTTGTTATTTTCTTAGCCTCTATTTGAATAAATAAAACCTTTAATTGGTTTTATAAAGCTCAAAACCCTATATGTAAATCAATCAAATCTAAAGATCTAAAGAGAAAGCTAAAACCAATTCCTCTTCAATAACTAAGAATCAAGATATCAAGTATTTTAAAAGCTCGAGAAGAGGGCATGTAGGCTTCACAAAATCTCAATAAGAAGTTTATGATGTCAAGGATTGTTGGAGGGTATGTGTACAAAATTAAAGAGGAGATGTATGAGATATGCTTGATTTAGTAAATGTTAGTGTGATAATATTGTTGAAATACCTAATAAGCGAATGGTTTTGGTCACTACAATAGCATTGAGTATGCATGTGGGAGAAGATGGTGTGAATGATCAACTAGATAATCTTTTCTATATAAGCTATTCCATCAAGGATCATGATTTTAGTACAAGCATAGATGGAGAGAATTGTGAAAATGCACTAGATTGGAATTAGGGAGAAGTTAGGACTTCCAACTACTGCGCACCTTAAATTGTACAATTTACAATTATTAAATAAGAGTGGGAAGCGTAGGAAAATCCCGGGATGTACATCACATGTACAAGATGCGGAAAACAAAAATTTTTGTCGCCGGGACCTTCCCGAAGGCCAGGATCTATGTGTCTTTATGAAGACTCAAACCTAAATAGCCAATAGAGACTATCTATAAAGGTATCCACGCAGAGATCAGAAAATCTAACCGGGACAAACTCCTTTGACCCGGGAATAGCTAGAACAAATTAAAGGCTGCTAGACCCTACCTCTGTCCTTGGAGAGCTTAAGTTTTGACGAAGCTATCCTGGAGAAGAAGAGAAAAATCGTTGATCGTTCCTCTTAAAAGAGAAGCCTTTTGAAAACAATTTTCATAGGTTTTTTCAAAACCTTTCTCCTCTTTTATACAAAGCCAACGACCTCCTTAGCTTCTTCATTAAGCCATGTGTCTTTTAACTTTTAAAAGACATCATATGCTTAGATGACAAGCCATCCACGTATGGCTACTTTTATATATATATATAAAAGTTAAAACTCATCTTAGCCTCCATCATCCACGCATATATATATATATATAAATTAATTCTTTAATTATATATATATATATATAAATAAATGTGAAGTGGTCCAATCACACTGAATTGGCCCTACGGCTCACGGGTCCCGTACCAAAACGCCCGAGACCTTTCTTAGCAATATCGATGTCGCGATCTCATCGGGACATATCCCGATCTCATCGGGATCCATTTAATCTAATGTTTCCATAATTGGAACTCGTCCAATTACTATTTTACTGATTCTCGAATCACTCTTATGCGTGTGACCCTTTAGGTTCCGGTTATGTTGGCCACTTAGATTAACAATTAATCTGAGCAAGTCATGAGCGGCGTCTAGCAACACATCATGACCCCAATTGATCGGAAAGTAATCGGTTTGATGAATTCATCATGAACCGATCACGAACCCTTCCATGACAATTACTGGGCAATTCGTCCTTTCACCATCCTATACCCCACTTGGTTATGAGTATGGTCAAAGTGTTAACTCTCACTAGACCGAGTCTAGCCAGTGATATTAGTTCTCGCCCTAGACTCATTACTCTATATGTCAATGAGGACACTCTTCATGACATATTTGTTTGGCCACTTTACAAGTAATGATCCCGACAAGAGGCTACGGGTATCTCTTCGCTAATCCGAAGTGGTGAATCCTTTATTGGCTACTCAATTACCTTCAATACCTCAAGTCGCACCCAAGCACCACCCTATGAGCGACCTCGAAGGCAACAAGGAATGGAGTCAAAGCACGTAATCAAGATTCAAGATATCCTCGAGTACCTCAAGTCTAAGGATACTGCACCATCATGCTATGACGAGATTATCACCGACACTGAAGAAGATATCCATGTGATGATCTCATGGCGGGTCATCCAATGTACTTACTACCGCTAGTAAGCATCCACATGTCAACTCTAAATATCTCATATTTACGGCTTCGAGATCCACCGCTGATCCAATCAAGGAATATGACATGTGCTAGTCTAACCGGATTAATGATGTCCAGTCTCATTAATCTTATGACTAGGAAAATTTAGATATTGACATAATTGCACATGATAGGAATCTTTAGTATGATCACATCATAATTTCCTTCATGCTATGTCATATATCATGGACTTCATTAATTCGATTAAAGATCCAATCAATTCATAAACACTGCTCATGAATATCAAATTAATGAAATATGCCTTTCTTTATTTATTCATAAAGTCGCATACGACTTTGAATAAAAGCGCTAAAGGGATTGCCTTTGGGCACTACTCTAACAATCTAACAGATCGACATCCATAAGTCGACTTACACTTTGGTGAACAAGGCGACTTATCAAGATCGAAGAAGCATAAGTCGACTTACACATGGTACAAGTCGACTTACACTTACAAATCTCCCACTGACCTAAAGCCAATCGCCTTGGTATCTAATACCATAAGCGCGTCCATGAGAATCACAATTCTTTTGTGACTATGGCTTTGTCAACAGATTAGCAACACTTTGCTCTATGGAATTCTCTATTAGACATCACTCGATCAATGATCTACCGAATCAGATGGAATCGGCGGAGTACGTGTTCGGATCGTTGATGAGACCTTGGTTCTTTTGCCTGCGCACTAGCCCCATTGTATCACAATACATGTTGGGATCCGATCCGGGAACCGGATCCCAACCGAATAAACGTAACAAAAAGAACGAATGACGGAATCAATGGAAACGGAAGCGAAAGGAGACAGAAATTTCAGATCGAAATTGCGAAATGCGGAAGCGAACAATTCCGCTTACGAAGGGAAGCGGATCGAAAACAAAATGCGGAAGCGCACAAATCCGAAAGTAGCGAAGCGGAAGCAAATGCAAGCGGAAGCAAATACTAATCGAATCAAACGAACAGATTCAATCGAATATAGCGAAGCGAAATAATCGAATACGAATCACAAAGTGGAACGAATCAATGTAAACTGAAACACTTTCCGACATCCGTGACTAAGCAAAGAACAGGAAACAGAATCGCGTTGGGAATTCCTAAGACGTTCCAAAATCCGTTATGAATTTTTTTCTTTCTTTCTTATTCTCATTTCTTTTCTCGTTACTCAATCATATCCAAATCATCTTCAATCCATACAGTCATACATAATCTTATATAAATCCATACCAATCTCAAATTACATTTTTATCCCAGTTTTTATCGAAATTTCAAAGATAACGGTGCCTTTATCCTAACCCAAACCTGCAAAGTGTTCAAAACAACACTTCTAAATGCCAATCAATCACACAAATATCAGAATCCACCGGACCCTCCGTCCGGGATATCAGCAGATAGACACAAACCTAATTCTAAAACAATCTCATACTTGTCATTCAATCTACCATTCTCATAGTTCAATCTCATTCCCAAATCAATCATACATATATATCCCCAGATTATCCATAATTTCATATACAGATTTTACAGTCATTCACAAAACTCAACTTTATACACAAATACATTTTTCCAAACTTTTCTAAAGTCATAAACATATTCATACACAAGATCCAAATTTCTCAAAAACCAACGTATTCAAATGTCGAAACAGACGTCTTGACATACGTCTTCACATTCTTTCATCCGATCTCCTCAAACCCGGAGATGG
Organism: Erythroxylum novogranatense; assembly: GCA_029891385.1. Classification (NCBI taxonomy): domain Eukaryota; kingdom Viridiplantae; phylum Streptophyta; class Magnoliopsida; order Malpighiales; family Erythroxylaceae; genus Erythroxylum; species Erythroxylum novogranatense. The sequence continues at coordinate 76,909,516 of CM057230.1, read as the reverse complement.
GGATGAAAGAAAGTAGCTCAAAGCTCGTGGATAACACATTTATAAACCGATAAATAAGCGAAATCATTTTAATACTCTTTTTGCCAAAAAGGCTAATTTTTTCAAACTTTATAATTTTTCAAACAATTTCCTCAAACCCATTTTTTTTTTTCATATTTTCAAACTTTTCATAATAATCTCACTTTTTCTCATTTTTCAAAACTTTTGAATTTTTCATAAATATGAATGCAGAACACATAAACAAATCAAAACATATAACACATCGAGAATGGTGCAGTTCGGTCCAAGAACGCGTCGCACATTTCGCATAGCGGTCATGTGATCGTGAACGAAACGATTACACTTTCGCATAAGCGGTCCAATTAGCCGTGAGTGGAGTCCGAAATCGAGACTCCGTGCTACTAGCGGGCAGCCGGAGAAGGCTTAACAAGTAGAGAGGCAATGACTCACCAAAGGACCTAACCGACCCACATAACACATAATCGAAACGAGATTTTAATGCCCAAGGCACTTTTCAAATTCTTGATTTTCACATTCACATAATGCATACTATTAAATCACTCAATCAATCAATCAATAACTTCAGCACTTTACATAATTTAGCAATGCATACATAACAAAATGAACTTTCGAAATTTCTATTTTTCTTTTCAAACATAATTCACTTGTAATAATTTTTCCAAATCCTTTGAAATCACAATTTCAAACATTAACCAACCTTTCTTTTCAAACACTTACTAAAACAATAATGTATCAAAAATCCAAAATTTTGCTTTCTTTAATTTTTGAAAATTGCTTTCTTTAATTTTTTTTCAAAATTTTCATATTGCTCACAAATCAAAATATAAATATGCTACCCACCTCGAATTATTGCCGGAAACTTGATTTCAAGCTCCAATTGATCCTTGCTTTTCTCTCTCTTCCAAAATACCAAAACCTAAACCATAATCATCCAAATTTCACATCAGAAAATACTTAATTTTCACAATCAACTTAGGAATTCACCAATTCCATTTACATTCAAGCTATTTCAATCTCCAATTTTGAAAATCCCAATTTTCAAAATTGGCCTAAACCAAGACACTCAAATTCAATCTCATAAATAACTTAATTTTCAAAATTAATCTCACAATTCATCAATTCACATTAATTCCAAGACATCTAAATCCTCAATTTCAAAAATTCCCAAATCTTAAAATTGGCCTAAACCAATTTATCCAAATTCAATACCACAAAATACAAATTCTTCAAAATTGATTTCATATATCATCAATTCATCATATTTCCTATAATTCTACACCAAAATATCTCAAAATTCTTCATCATAAAATTAAGCCTAAACCTTACTCAATTTTTCATCCAAAATTAAACCCAACCTAAAGCATATATTTCAAAATTAACTTCATAAATCATAAACCCATCTTATATGTCATAATTCTAAACCGAAGATTAATCAAAATCTCAAAGTAGAAAAATTTCTCTTACCTCTTTCTCTTCCAAATTCGTATTTTCTTGGCTCATGAAGAAGCTCTCTTCATTCTCCACTCTTTTCCTTCTTGGAAAAATCCCAAAAGCTTGAAGAATTGAGTAGAAAAATTAAAACTAAACTTTCTCTCTCATCTTTTCCCCATACCCGAATCTCCACTCTTCTTTCTTCTTCTTATTTCTTCTTCTTTTCTCTGGAAATTTCCAGCCACTTTCGTGGCTTTTAATAAGCCAAAACGACATCTCTTGCATGTGTTTCATTAATTGATGGTCAAATGACCATTTTGCCCTCCATTCAAAACTTAAAATTACACTTACTTGCGGTTTGATTCGCACTATCGATTTGAAGGAATTTGTGAAAACTTCCTTCTCGAGAAATGTTCCTCTCACTCATACGAATCCAACGCCACTGACCGCGCTCAATTCCGAGCACCACATCAAAAGTTACGTGCGAAACAGTGCGGAAAAATCCATATTCTAACACATTTCTTATGTACGATTATTTCCGTCCAAAATTTCACATTTTTAATTCCAGAATTGAAACTCGATGTCTTCATAACAATTGTAGCCTTATGTCTCTAGTTTAATTCAAAACAAGAATCGTCTCATTTCGATTCCCAGATCAAAAGTTATACTCAAATTACTCACAGGTGTTCCCAATCCAAAAATTAAACCCTAATCCGAACTTAAATTCAAAAATTAACAGTCCTAAGGGCAAAATTGACATTTCATGTCTTCATATGATTTGTAGCCCCTTGTCTTATCTTTATTTCGCCTCAAGAATCGCTTCAATCGGATCTCTACAGATCCCGAATTTCACAAAACACTGAATCATGCTCGGAAAATTTCCCGACTCACTTTGATTAAATTAATCACCATTAATTTAATCTCAAAAGTTCACAAATTTCTTATAAACTGAAATTCAATGTCTTAGGAATCCAACGCAAAAAGAATCAACTCAATCGGATGTCGGACGGAAAAGATATAGGCAAAATAGTGAGCAAAGGTCGGATTAAAATAAAGAAATCAAAATTTAAGAAGAAAGCAGCGTCAGATGCAGACGGACGCCTAACTCATGAGGCGAGGCGCCGTCATGAGGGCGAGACGCCCATTCGCTAGGAGAGGCGTCGCCTAGCGAGGCGACAGCTCATGAGGGCGAGCCTTGCCTCATGAGGGCGAAGGAACGCCTCGCCAGTATGAGGCGTCGCCTCAGCGAGGCGTCAGATGGGCCTTTCATTAGGCAGCCGTCGCCACTGCGAGGCGCTAAAACTTTTTTTTTTTCACTCTAAACTCCCAAAATTCATAACTTTTAATCCCGAACTCCGATTTTGACAAACTTAGTCTCTATAGAAAGCTTGAGAGAAGCTCTAAATCTTCTGAGAAGAACATAAAACTCAATTCAACTCCTACGGGAGTCCATTTTCCGGTCAAAGATACTATCCTCTATCCAAACTTGTCAAAAATCATAACTTAATTTTCCGAGATCGAAAAATTGCATACTTTATATCGAAATAAAGATCAAAACAAATCCTTCAATTTCCATGAAGAACATCAAAGCTCAATTTGTCTCTAACTAGGTAAATTTCTCAGTCAAAGTTTCAACCATACTTAAAGTCAACCCCGATCAAACATAAACTTTGACTGATCATAACTTTCACTCCCGATATCGAAAAATTACAAACTTTATGTCCACAAAAAGCTCTCAACATAATCTACAAGTTTCATGTAGATCATTTTATCAAATTTTGCCTCAAACAAAAGTCAACCCTCAAAGGCCAGAAAGTCAACTATTACACAATTTTTCATATTTTCATACTTTCTCTCTTTATTTCATGATCTTCAACTTAATTTTAATCAACTCATCCACTTGATCATAGTCAAATTGTCACTCAAGGTTCGGGGTCCAACAATACAACCCTATGGGCCCATCACAGCTAGGAACTAGATCAAGTTCAGAAATGAACTTCTTGATCCAAACTGCTTCCTTTGTCAGATGTCGATGCGCAATGTACTCGCCTCGGTTGTTGAATCAGCAGTCCCTCTTGATTAGAACTTTTCCAACTGACCGCCGGCCGTTCGGTGTGAATGTATATAACCCGATCGTGATTCAGAATCATCCTTATCAGATTAAAACTGGCATTTGTATGCCCGCTCACTTGGAGATTTTCATCTCCATATGTCAAGAAAACATCCTTAGTGCTTCGCAAGTACTTGAGGATATTCTTGACAGCCACCCAAAGGACCCTCACCAAGATCCAATTGATATCCGCCGTAACACTTAGCACATGATACATCGGGTCTCGACACATAGCATTGTTCCATGCTAAACCTCTTTAGCATCTTATCTATGTACGTTGATTGTGAAAGACCAAGCAATCTCTTTGATCTATCTCTATAAATCTTTATCCCAAGGATATAAGTTGCGTCACAAAGGTCTTTCATGGCAAAATGTTTCGACAACCAAATCTTAAGCGATTGTAGATAGAGACATCGCTTTCCTAGTATTAATATGTCATCTACTTATAACACAAGGAATACGATTGCAGTCCCATGAACCTTCTTATACATACAATGTACATCCGAATTTTGTGAGAAACCAAACTCTTTGAGTACCTCATCAAAACGGATATTCCAACTCCTGAATGCTTGCTTCAATCCATACATGGATTTCTGAAGCTTGCATACCATTTCTCCATCATAGGAGGTGAAGTCCTCTGGTTGTGTCATATACACATCCTCGGGAAGATTTCCATTCAGGAAAGCTGTCTTCACATCCATTTGCCATATCTCATAATTATAATGAGCGGCAATGGCTAGGAGTATCCGAATGGATTTAAGCATTGCTATTGGTCAAGGTCTCGTCATAGTCAACTCCTTGTCTCTGACGAAATCCTTTGGTCACAAGCCTTGCTTTATAAGTAATCACATTATCATCCATGTCGGTTTTCTTCTTGAAAACCCATGTGCACCCTATGGGCTTTATTCCTTTGGGTGCAACAACCAAAGTCCAAACTTGGTTTTCTTACATGGAATCCATTCAGATTTCATGGCACAAAGCCATTTTTTAGACTCTGAACTTTTTAGAACCTCTTCATAGGTAGTAGGCTCATCATCTCGTATGAGCAATACGTCATTCTGTTCCCCACGAGAAATCCATATCTCTCAGGAACAGAGCGTATCCTACATGACCTACGAAATTCTTGTGTAATAGAAGGTTGAACTGTTACCTCATCTATATGAGTTACAGTTATAGGTTCAGGCAGTTGATCTGCGTTTGTTCGAGCATCTTGAACTTCCTCAAGTTCAACTTTGCTCCCACTGTCCTCTTGTAAAAGAAACTCTTTTCTAAGAAAACAGATGCTTTAAAACAAACAACTTTTGTTCCTCAAGAAGGTAGAATTGATATCCCACGATATCTCATTTAACAAACACTTGTCGACTTTGCATCGTTAATCTGACCGTGTCCGCTTCACATAAGGTGACAACCCCAAACTTTCAGCTAAGAAAGATAGGCTTTAGGTTAGTCCACATCTCATATGGAGTAACATCAATCTGTCTTTAATGGAACTCGCTTAACAAGTAAACAGTTGTCTCGAAAGATACCCCCAAAAACAAAGGTAAAACCTATCATTAATCGCACTATGTCTAACAAGGTTCGATATCTCCTTTCAGCCACACCATTGTCTTTGCGGCGTGCAAGGTGGAGTGTCTTGAGATAAAATCCCATTATCTACGAGATAATCCAAAACTGCTGGTCTAAGCATTTTCCACCACGATCGATTGTAATGTATTCATACTTTTACCAAGTTAGTTTTCTACTTCATTTCAATTATTTGAACTTTTCAAATGCTTGATTTGTATCTCATCGACACAGTACCCATATCGTGAATAATCATCGATAAAAGTAATGAAGTAAAGACAACCACTTCGCATGGATGGACATCGGACCACATACATCCAAATGTATCGATTCTAATATTCCATTCACTCGCTTTCCCTTTCCTTAAAGGATAACTTGGTCATCTCATGTAATAAACAAGATTTGCATGTGTCATATGATTCATAATCAAATGACCCTAAACCGCCACTCTTATGGAGCTTAGCGATGCGTGTCTCATTTATATGGCCGTCGACAATGCCATAAGTAAGTTGATTTTAAATTATCTCGATTATGTTTTTTCGCATCATTGACATTCAGAATCGGATATGACATATCTAATATGTCAATTCCATTGCATAATGTACCAAGAGCATAGAGCATTCCATTCGAACTAATAGAACAACCATTGCTACTAAAAGTCCAATGGAAACCAACTCTATTGAAACAAGAAATGCATAATATGTTCTTTGTTAAAACAGTACAAAATGACAATCATCCAATTTGAATACAAGCCCACTAGGAGTGACAAGACATAAGTGTTCACGACTAATGTAGCAACTCTTGCTGCATTACCTACACGAAGGTCTAGTTCTCCTTTTATGAGTCGCTCATCGTCCCCGAGGCCTCGTGATATCATTTCATATGTATGAGCCACAACCGTATCAAACACCCATATGTTTTGATCGAAGCAGATTAACCTCAATGACAAACATATTTGAAGGAGTAGAGGCATCTGATGCCTTCTTCTGCTTCAGGAACTCCAGATAGACTTTACAGTTTCGCCTCTAGTGGCCAGTCTTGCCACAGTGAAAGCAAAATCCTTTTGGGGCAGTTACTTTGGTTTTTCCTTGATGGCACTTCCATTTGGTTTCTTGGCCTTTTTCTTCTTTGGACCAGAAGAAGAAGCATCCACCACTAGTGTTAGCCCCAAAATTTTTTAGGATTAATCATGATTAGATTAAATTGATTAAGTTAGATTAGCATTAATTAAGGTGTCATAAATTAATATATGATAGCATTAATGAGTTAGGTGAAGAATTTATGAAGTTAAATATGTTAGTTGGACTTAGGTGAGTTAGGTGTAATTAATGTATTAATTAGGCTTTGGGTCTAAATGAAGCAAGAAAGAAGAGAGGAATTTAATGCAATGGGCTTGAAGGAAAAGAGTTAGTGGGCTTGAGTAAGTAAGGAGGAGAAATGAAAAAGAAGAAGAAGAAAGAAGAAGGAAGTAAGTTGGGCTTAGGCTTATTGGGTTTAAGTAATTTAGAAAGGAGTATATAAGGAAGGAGATAAGTGATTTTTGTAGGAAAAGAAGATAGAAACGAAATTTGGAGGGAGAGGAAAGAAGAGTGTCGTGAAAGGAGGGAGGAAAAGGAGAAAGAAGAGGCTTGTTAGGGTTTGGCATTTCCATGAAAGTGAGTGGGTTTTGAAGAAAGTCCAAGAAGAAAAGTGTGGAGGAGAGTCTAAACTTCACTTTGAACCAAGAAACCACTTGGTTGGTTAAGGATTTAAGGTAAGTTCTTGGTTTAAGGTTAAGTTTTTGTTTGGGTTTTGGTTAGAAAGATGAAGAATAAGATGGGTTTAGTGATTCTCTTATGAATTTCATGATTTAGATTTTAGGTATTTCAATTTCTAAACCCTATGTTGATATGGGGTTATTTTCTTGTTATGCTTGAAGGAGGACAAGAAAGAGGAGAAGAACAAGGAGAGGAACTTCCTTAGGCAAGTTTAAGCAAGGATAAAAGGTGGGTTTCATATTTATCTTTATGTATATAAGCTACAAATGTAAATAAATGCATGACATTAATGAGCTTTGATCACTTGGTTGTTGTATTAAATGTGTGTGATGGAATGATGAATGTGAGTGTATTAAATGCTTGATGATGATTGAAACTGTCATGAAGAAACTTGTTGAATGAATATAATGAAAGGCATGAACGATGTATGAAAAGATGATTTCAAAGAAACAATGAATTGGATAAGAACAAATCCAATTTCCTTGTATGATTCATGATTGCTATGTTATGTGGGTAAGGTATTGTCCTAAGAACTGTCACGTGCACGTTGACCATGAAGCCTTCGCCCGGCTGCCCGATTGTGGCATAGGATGATCCAACATTTTGGACTCCTAAAGATTTGCCCATATAGACTCATGAAATGAGACTATATGGTTGCCAAGAATAAGGACTTACCGAGCCATTTGATGTGTTTCATATGTGATTACATGAAAATGCAAGAATGATGAATGTTTGAATTGTGAGAAATTATGTTTGAGTATTGATGAACATTGCATGATGCATGTATTATGATTGTATTGAAAGATTGCTAAAAGTATGAATAACTAATAGACTGCTTGATATATAAATATAAATGTGTTACCCATTTGAGCGTAAAGCTCACCCCTAAATTTTTTTTTCCAGGAAATGGGCAGGATCCCGAGGAGCAAGCTTAAAGGCATTTACTCTAAGATTTTCTTTTGATTTTGTATTTGAAATGATTTTTGTAAAACAATGCTTTAGTTGCATTTTGAGAAGATATTGTATTTTGAAACTTCATTGTAATTGGGCTTGAAATGCCCACTAAAGCATTGTATGAATATGACATGATTTGATGAAGATGGAATGAATGAATTATGAAAGCAAAAATGTTCAGTTTTAATGTATTTTGAGAAATCCATGTATGTTTAAGACAATTGAATCATTGTTATAGTTTGGATATGATAGATGATTAAGAGTGTGGCTGTTGCTTCGAATGGTGTTTCAAGATATCTTAGGGTTTAATCATGTTATATGAGGTTGTATGATGAGTTTTATGCGGTGGAAGTCTTAGAATTGAAAATTGGGTAGTTGCATTTTAAGGGGATGTGCTGTCAAATTTTCCTAAAATTTGACAAGATTTACTCAATATTAGACCCTCTTGGTATGAATTAGATCAATGAGTCTTCATAAAGATTGTAGTAGAGTTTAGAGTTTTCCAAGGTATATCGTTTGCTAAATTTGGAGTTCGAGTCAAAAGATATGATCCTTACTAGAAAAGCGAAGGAAGGAAATCAAGATAGAAATCGAAGGAAGGAAATCGAAGATAAAAGCGAAGGAAGGAAATCGGAAGATAGAAATCGAAGGAAGGAAATCGGAAGATAGAAAAGCGTAAGATAGAAATCGGAAGATAGAAAAAGGAAGGAAGGAAATCAAGATAGAAAAGCGAAGGAAGGAAATCGAGAAGATAGAAAAGCGAAGGAAGGAAATCGAAGATAGAAATCAAGGAAGGAAATCAAAAGATAAAAAGCGAAGGAAGGAAATCAAGATAGAAATCGAAGGAAGGAAATCGGAAGATAGAAAAGGAAGGAAAGAAAGCGAAGATAGAAATCGGAAGATAGAAAAGGAAGGAAGGAAATCGAAGATAAAAATCAGAAGGAAGGAAATCAGAAGATAGAAATTAGAAGGAAGAAAATCAGAAGATAGAAATCAGAAGGAAGGAAATCAGAAGATAGAAATCAGGAGGAAGGAAATCAGAAGATAGAAAAGAAGGAGGAAGGAAATCAGAAGATAGAAATCAGAAGGAAGGAAATCAGAAGATAAAAATCAGAAGGAAGGAAATCAGAAGATAAAAAGCGGAAGGAAGGAAATCAGAAGATAGAAATCAGAAGGAAGGAAATTAGAAGATAAAAAGCAGAAGGAAGGAAATCAGAAGATAGAAAAGCAGAAGGAAGGAAATCAGAAAATAGAAATCAGAAGGAAGGAAATCAGAAGATAAAAAACAGAAGATAGAAATCAGAAGATAGAAAAGCAGAAGGAAGGAAAGCAGAAGATAGAAATCAGACGATAGAAAACCAGATGATAGAAATCAGACGATAGAAAACCAGATGATAGAAATCAGACGATAGAAAACCAGATGATAGAAATCAGACGATAGAAAACCAGATGATGGAAAAATAGGACGCTGCAGAATGTAGGAGATAGAATCAGCCTTTGTAGTCTTCATAAGAGTTGTAGATCTAGATGTATACTTTCATATGGTGAAAGAACAAAAACATTTGGAGCTATAGATTAAAAGTTATAGCAATCGCGCCAAAAGAGTTTCGATTCGATTTCGGAAGTGAGCATGGTCCGTTGTTTTGGGCATATTTCCCTCATACGACCTCCAAATGAGGTGAGGCTTGAACCATTGGATTTATAAGACACATATATTTCACTCCATAAAATCCGGTATCAATTGGAGTTAAATTGAGAAAGTTTGTTCTAAAACAAGTGAAAGGTCGTTAAGAGGGCATGTTTGGTATGAACTCTCTTAGGTTTTGGAGTGTATCTTGAGTATATGACTCGATTAAGGTGATTCTTGTTTCAGGAGAACTTGAGACATAAAGCTACAAATTATATGAATAAGTCAACCCATGATTTTAGTGTATACATGGTGTGTGCTTGCCACGAAGGTGGAGTTACAATTAAGAATCCTGCAAGATTATAAGCGCAAGGTTTCAGGACAACGAAAGTCATTCAAAACAGGTTCCGGACGCCTATGGTACTATAGTAAGAGTAAGAGTGTCAAGTTTAAGGTCTCAGCAAGGCAAGTGTCTCGTGGATGGGCTCCACTCGGGCTCACATCCCGGACGATCGGGCTCCGAGATCGGGTCCGATAACTAACACTCGCCATATCCTTCTCGATAGTCTTTCATTATCATGTAAGTGATTGATCATCTCAGAATTGTTGTGGATATTTGGTTCATCCGATAGTTTAACATGAACTGTGAATAATCGTCGACAATCCAACCGTAATTAAGTCTATACTTAACTCATAATCCATTACAAATCCTAAGATGTACCAATCTCTCAATATAGCCATTCATCTTCGTGGCATCTTGGGATGCAGATGTCCTCGAGCCATCTTTAATGGTGAAGAGAAGCCTTGAGGTCTCGAACCTTTCAGACCAAGCTTACTCATCAGCTCCTTAAGATGAAATACTATAGTGTGAGCATCCATAGACTCGTGCTGCTTCTGCAGCTCTGGTGACATCGAGGCAAGCATAATGCAAGTATCCATATCACTGTCCTTTAGATGCTTACGATATGCTTTCTGATCCTCATCAGAAGCATCGACAACAGGTGCATCTGGAAGTGGAACATCTAGGACGTATCCCAGTTCCTCAGATCTGAGAACAATTCTCAGATTCCTCAGCCAATCAAGAAAGTTCGATCCAGAATAGGGAGCGAAAATTCACACTGAAAGATATCTTCAATCAACCTAAGCGCGATAGAGCGAAGTAATGTTAGAATAGAAATGCCTGCATGATCACAAGGACTTGCATGACATGCATATGGCTCCCACTAGTTTCCTAGAATCCATAACCCTCTTTACGAATCCAAAGAAACAATATGACATAATGTCCTAGTGGGTCGATATCCGACATTGCTAAGAATGACCTTGGGTTTGCCCAACAAGCCACTTCTTAGGTCAATCGGTAGGTATCAGTCATACCAATTGCATCATTGATAACCGACATTAAGAATGACCTTGAGGTTAGCTCAACAAGCTACCTTATATCTCGGGAGGTATCAGACATACCAATTACATTGTTAGAACCCGATCCCGAGACCGGATCCCAACTCCAACTATTTATACCTTAACATTAACGCTCATGCTCTTGCTTACATTCCACACCTATTGGACCCGTTTCCAGAGCCCAAAATTTCGAAGCCCTAAAGCTTGCGCTCCCTACTTTGCAGCGTTTGATGCTATGGTTCCATAAGGGTGATGAGCGTACACTACCTAATCATCAAAATCACATTTAGACTTGTTCATATCAATGTAGCTTAAGGCCTCACGTTCACACAGAGGCAAGAATCACCTTAATCGGAGTCATATAACTCAAGATACACTCCAAAAATCTAAGAGAGTTCATACCCGAACATGCCCTCTTAACTGGCCTTTCACTTGTTTTAGAACAAAATTTCTTAATTTAACTCCAATTGATACCGAATTTTATGCAGTGAAAGATATGTGTCTTATAAATCCAATGGTTCAAGCCTCACCTCATTTGGAGGTCGTATGAGAGAATTATGCCCGAAACATTGGACCATGCTCACTTCTGAAATCGGATTGAAACTCTTTTGGCGCGATTTGCTATAACTTTTAATCTATAGCTCCAAATGCTTTCATTCTTTCACCATACGAAAGTAGACATCTAGATCTACAACTCTCATGAAGACTACAAAGGCTGATTCTATCTCCTACATTCTGCAGCGTCCTATTTTTCCATCATCTGATTTCTATCATCTGGTTTTCTATCGTCTGATTTCTATCTTCTGCTTTTCTATCTTCTGCTTTTCTATCTTCTGATTTCTATCTTTTGCTTTTCTATCTTCTGATTTCTATCTTCTGCTTTTCTATCTTCTACTTTCTATCTTCTGCTTTTCTATCTTCTGATTTCTATCTTCTGCTTTTCTATCTTCTGCTTTTCTATCTTTTGATTGCCTTCGCTTTCTATCTTCGCTTTCTACCTTCCGATTTCTATCTTTCGCTTTTCTATCTTCCGATTTCTATCTTATGCTTTTCTATCTTCCGATTTCTATCTTTCCTTTTTATCTTCTCGATTTCTATCTTCGCTTTTCTATCTTCCTTTTCTATCTTTGATTTCTATCTTCCGCTTTTCTATCTTCGCTTTTACCTTCCGATTTCTATCTTTCGCTTTTCTATCTTCTCGCTTTTCTATCTTCCGATTTCTATCTTCGCTTTTCTATCTTTCGCTTTTCTACCTTCCGATTTCTATCTTCGCTTTTCTATCTTCCGATTTCTATCTTCCGCTTCCTTCCTTCGCTTTTCTATCTTTTGATTTCCTTCCTTCGATTTCTATCTTCCGATTTCCTTCCTTCGATTTCTATCTTCGATTTCCTTCCTTCCGATTTCTATCTTCCGATTTCTATCTTCTACTTTTCTATCTTCCGATTTCTATCTTCCGCTTTCCTTCCTTCGCTTTTCTATCTTCGATTTCCTTTCTTCGATTTCTATCTTCCGATTTCCTTCCTTCCGATTTCTATCTTCCGATTTCCTTCCTTCCGATTTCTATTTTCCGATTTCCTTCCTTCGCTTTTCTATCTTCCGATTTCTATCTTCGCTTCCTTCCTTCGCTTTTCTATCTTCGATTTCCTTCCTTTCGATTTCTATCTTCCGATTTCCTTGTAAGGCTCATATCTTTTAACTCCGAACTCCAAATTTAGCAAACGATATACCCTTGAAAGCTCTAACCTTCTACTACAATATTCATGAAGGCTCATTTATCTAATTCAAGTCCTACGAAGGTCAAAATCTGAGGCTAAGTTCTGTCAAATTTTGGGAAAATTTGACAGCTCTTCCTGAAAGTACATCTATCCAATTTTTCAATCCTAATACTTCCAATTGTAAGACTCATCATACAACCTCATATAACATGATTAAACCCTAAGGTATCTTCAAACACCATTCAAGCAATAACCACACTCTTAATCATCTATCATATCCAAACTATAATAATGATGCAATTGGCTTAAACATGCATGGATTTCTCAAAATACATTTGAACTTAGCATTCTTGCATTTCATTTACGCTCAAAGTGAGTAGCTTATAATGCTTTAGTGGGCATTTCAAGCCCTTTTACAACATAGTTCAAATACACTTCCAAAATACTACACTTTTCTTAAATGCATCTAAAGCATTGTTTACAACAATTTGCTTGAAATACATCAAAAACATTATTCTTGGAGTATGCCTTGAGCTCATTCTTCATGATCCCGATCTTTACCTGGAGATGGGACGGGAAGGTGGGGGTGAGCTTTCACTCCGTGGGTGACACATTTATATTTAGGCTAATAAGCTACATTGCTTCATTAATCATACTTTTAGCAACTTGCATAGAAATCATGCAATCATGCAATTCATGAAATTTATCAATCTCAAAACATAATGTTCATGCTTCATATCATTCTCATTCTTGCAAAATATACGCTAACATGTAAACACATAGTGATGGTTCAAAAGTCCACGGTTTATGATGAGCTACACAAGTGTAGTCATATGTCGAGGAGTCCTAAAGGAACATCCTATGCCACAATCGAACGGCAGGCGAAGGCTATATCTTGGTCGACGCACGTGACTCTGCTGGTGGACTTAACTAACCCACATAACACTTAATTTCATGCATAAAAGCTGGACTTGTCTTGTCCGCTGACTAATTTTCTGAAAATGGATATTCAAGCATCCATAAAGCTGATCATGTTTAAAACACATTTCATGCTTAGATCACATTTCATGATCTCATTCATGCTCATCCAATTTATGGCAATTTCAAGCAATGTCATGCACTAATCAATTTCTCACCTAATGACAATCATCCATCAATTTATACACAATCAAAAGTCAATCAATGCTCATTCTAAAATAGTTGGAAAAACATTAATTTTCCTTAGTTAAGATAATATTTAAAGCATTACTAACATAAAGATAAAAGTGAAACCCACCTTATATCCTTGCTTAAGCTTGCCTAAGGAAGTTCCTCTTCTTGTTCTCCTCTTCTTTCTTGTCCTCCTTCATTCATGGCAAGGAAAGAACCTCACATCATTTAGGGTTTCTAAAATTGAAAACCTAATGAACCTTAATCATGAAATCAACCCTAGAATCACTAAACCCATCTTCTTTCTAAGCTTTCTAAACCATAAAATCAAGCCAAACTCAAACTACATTTCATAACTTACCTTGAATCTTTACTCAACCCAAGGGTTTCTTGTATCAAAATAAAGCTTAGACTCTCCTCTTCACTTTTCTTCTTCGCTCTTTCTTCAAAACTCACTCACTTTCATGGAAATGCCAAAACCCTAGCAAGCTCCTTTCTTCTTCTCCTTTCTTTCCTCTTCTACGTAAACTTCTCCTCTTCTCCTTTAAATTTCAGTAAATCTCACTTCTTCCTACACTAACTCACTTAAACTCCTCCTTTTATACTTCTTCTCTAATCCACTTAAGCCCAAAAGGCCCAAGCCTTCATTTAATTCCTTCTTCTTTCATTTTTCCTACATCCTCCTTACTTCCTCTTTATCCTACAACTTACTTAGGCCCAATTATCTTTAAGCCCATTTTATCTTTCTTTTCTTTCCTACCTCATTAAAACCCAACTAATTCATTTAATTCCATTAACTCATTACCTAACATCTTTAATGCCAACTCATATTACTCAATGTCAAGTTAATTAATGTTAACATAATTTACTTAATTACTCTAATCATGCTTAATTACATAAAAATTTTGGGGCTAACATACATCTTAGACACAACTATCGTCCAGTGCTATCAACTTGTTAATGTGCGCACTTACATTGGGTTATCAACTCTTTGATGCGCGTACATCCGATGTACACTACCCAACTTCGCCTCGCCCACGCTGACCTCGAGGTTAGCTCAACAAATCAACGCTTCTAGGAAAACCGACCCATTAATCCGAAAATCTCATTTTCATGGTTCGAACATATTCGTATAGAGTGAGCTTGAGGTTAGCTCAACAACCCAACTCTAGAAGAACTCTGGTTCTTACCATATTAATGGAAGGCGTTAGTTTTCATATTCCGAGGAGGGATTTCGAACTCTAGACTCCAAGCTGAAGGATTATAGTCGCCAGGACTATATGGAATGATTTAGGTTTCATCAATCACATTGAATCCATCCTTATAATCATCCATCATCCAACCTGAGCATGTCATAAGTAGCCTTACATCAGAATGCAAGTCGGCTTATGCCCCTGCCCATACACAAGTCGACTTATACGATACAAGTCACCTTATGGCAATACCTAGAACAAGTCGACGTATGTACAATACAAGTCGACTTATCCAGCAAGAATTGCTATACTTTCTAATCGGCTAATTCCTCAATCCATGTAATCCCAATTTACAATACCAATATACCTAAGGTAATATCTGTTAATATGATGTATCAATGAACACTTCATTGTACCATGATTGCCATATATGGTCAAACCATATAAGAAAAGTTTGAAACCGAGTCAAAACTCAAAGATATCCAAACAATTTAGGAACACCAAATTATCACCCTAAGAATCTCTAGCTAGTCCATACGTTATCAAATTACTCCGGCACAAGTCACAAAAATTATGACGGCCAAAACAAACAAGATAATGAAATACACTAATGAGACGCTAATGTGACCTATTCGGCATCCGAAAATTCTTGGAAAACCAATTTCAAGCAATTCAGTTTGGAAAGCATACCACATCAAGATAACACATTTTCAATCACATTAAAAATGGTCCAAGGCATTGGAACTGAAAAATGCACATTCAATTATGCCAAGCAAAATAGTCCCAGCAATTTTCACAAAACTGCCAAACTCTACCTTTTGCTCGAAATAATCATTGAAACAATTTCAATAAATTCTGAGAAAATTACATAGGTTACTACATGTTCAGAACATGCTTCATGAATTTTTTCAGGATTTATAGCCATCAAAAACTCAGTCAACTTAAGCAACAAAACCGATTCAAAATCTGTGTTCATCAACACAGCTATTCCCAACAGCATAGAATAAATTCGTGAATAAATAGCAAATCACCTTGAAAACACTTTTCCATCCACATAGACATTCACAAACAACTTAGGGACATGTTGGTGAAGGCAAATCCGAAAATTTTTTTTCTAGAATTTATTATCGAATTTATACACATGCCTGTTCACAGAATGTGTCACAAAACAGCATCTAGAACCTTAGGGAATAAAATAGAAAAAATATATCAAATCAAATTGATAAATTCTCATATTTCACAGACATATTCTATAGCATGTTATGAACAATTCTGAGAAGAAAAATTTCAAAAAAAATATCCCTATACCGAATCGAAATTGGGACAGCACACATGCATCAACGTCAAATTCACATAGGGCTTCCGATCTAGCTAGGGTTTTAGCTTCATACACGACACAAGTGGCTTTGATACCACTGTAGGAAAATCCCGGGATGTACATCACATGTACAAGATGCGGAAAACAAAAATTTTTGTCGCCGGGACCTTCCCGAAGGCCAGGATCTATGTGTCTTTATGAAGACTCAAACCTAAATAGCCAATAGAGACTATCTCTAAAGGTATCCACGCAGAGATTAGAAAATCTAACCGGGACAAACCCCTTTGACCCGGAAATAGCTAGAACAAATTAAAGGCTGCTAGACCCTACCTCTGTCCTTGGAGAGCTTAAGATTTGACGAAGCTACCCTGGAGAAGAAGAGAAAAATCGTTGATCGTTCCTCTTAAAAGAGAAGCCTTTTGAAAACAATTTTCATAGGTTTTTTCAAAACCTTTCTCCTCTTTTATACAAAGCCAACGACCTCCTTAGCTTCTTCATTAAGCCATGTGTCTTTTAACTTTTAAAAGACATTATATGCTTAGATGACAAGCCATCCACGTATGGCTACTTATATATATATATATAAAAGTTAAAACTCATCTTAGCCTCCATCATCCACGTGCATATATATATATATATAAATTAATTATTTAATTAATTAATTATATATATATATATAAATAAATGCTGAAGTGGTCCAGTCACACTGGGGTCGGTCCTACCGGCCTACCGAGTCCCGGTACCGAAAACGCTCCGGAGACCTTTCTTAGCAATATCGATGTCGCGATCTCATCGGGACATATCCCGATCTCATCGGGATCCATTTAATCCTAATGCTCTCCATAATTAGAACTCTGTCCAATTACTATTTTACAGATTCTCTGAATCACTCTTATGCGTGTGACCCTTTAGGTTCCCGGTTATGTTGGCCACTTAGATTAACAATTAATCTGAGCAAGTCATGAGCGGCGTCTAGCAACACAACATGACCCCCAATTGACCGGAAAGTAATCGGTTTGATGAATTCATCACGAACCAGATCACGAACCCTTCCATAGACAATTATCGTGCAATTCGTCCTTTCACCATCCTATACCCCACTTGGTTATGAGTATGGTCAAAGTGTCAACTCTCACTAGACTGAGTCTAGCCCAAGTGATATTAGTTCTCGCCCCAGACTCATTACTCTATATGTCAATGAGGACACTCTTCATGACATATTTATCGCCACCTTACAAGTAATGATCCCGACAAGAGGCCATGGGTATCTCTTCCGCTAATCCGTAAGTGGTGAATCCTTTATTGGCTACTCAATTACCTTCAATACCTCAAGTCGCACTCCAAGCACCACCCATGAGCGACCTCCGAAGGCAACAAGAAATGGAGTCAAAGCACGTAATCAAGATTCAAGATATCCTTGAGTACCTCAAGTCTAAGGATACTTGCACCATTGCTATGATGAGATTATCACCGACACTAGAAGAAGATATCCATGTGATGATCTCATGGCGGGTCATCCAATGTACTTACTACCGCATTAGTAAGCATCCACATGTCAATTCTAAATATCTCATATTTACAGCTTCGAGATCCACCGCTGATCCAATCAAGGAATATGACATGTGCTAGTCTAACCGGATTAATGATGTCCAGTCTCATTAATCCTATGACTAGGGAAAATTTAGATACTGACATAATTGCACATGATAGGAATCTCAGTAGTATGATCACATCATAATTTCCTTCATGCTATGTCATATATCATGGACTTCATTAATTCGATTAAAGATCCAATCAATTCATAAACATTGTTCATGAATATCAAATTAATGAAATATGCCTTTCTTTATTTATTCATAAAGTCTGTACACGACTTTGAATAAAACGCACTAAAGGGGATTGCCTTTAGGGCACTACTCTAACAATCTAACGGTACTGGACATCCACAAGTCGACTTACACTGGTGAACAAGGCGACTTATCAGTACCGAGCAAGCATAAGTCGACTTACACATGGTACAAGTCGACTTACACTTACAGGAAGGTTAGGGTGAAAAAGTAAGCACTAGTTTATTTTTCAAATAGGAGGTATAAGGATAAGGTGCATATATAAATAGGTCATATTCTTTGAAGGTATCCTTGGGAGTTTGATAGAAGCTCCATACATGATGGAATAAAAATCATTATAGGTTTATCATAAATGTCAAACCAATTGTTTTGACTCCATTATCACTAAAAACAAGTTCACGAAGATCAACTCAATATAGATGAGAGTGAGTAAATGAGATTAAAGGGGAAGAAATGGGTAAAGTAAAATCAAGAGATAAATATGAGGGAAAATAACTGACTTTAATAGTGAGAGTGGAATATGTAAGAGATATATTCTTGACCAAGCATTGAATAATTTTTCTTTTTTACAAAGATTCTTTTCTTTCTCTTAGTGTTGATACTAATGATACTTCACCTAATGTTGTTGTTTCTCCTTTGTAGGAATTTGATAATCACTTCCAAAAGAATAATCAAAATGGATTACCCTTATGGGATGGGGGATTAAAACACCAATTTAGTTTCATCCCTGAACCTTAAATTTCAAACCAACTAGAATATAGAAGAAACTTGAAAGAAGAAAAAGAGATAAAAATATAAGTGAATGAACTCTTAAAGAAGGGCTATGTGAGAGAGTTTATGCCCTTGTCCATGCCTAGTTTGTTAGGACCAAAGAAAGATGTATATTGAAGAATGTATCTGGATTGTCCTGCCATTAACAAAATCACTATAAGTATAGCCATTCTATAATTAGGTTAGATCATATGCTTAATGGGTTGTATGATCCATGCTTAATTCTCTAAAATTGATCTAAACTTTGATCACTACAAAATTAGGATCAGATAAGGTGATGAATATAAAATTACGTTTAAAATTAAACATGGATCATAGTAGTTAGAGAGGCCTTTTGGTTTAGCTAATGTACCTGACACTTTCATGAGACTAATGGATTATGTTTTGCATTAGTTTTTTATGCAAGTTTGATGTTGTTTGTTTTGATGATATTCTTATCTATAATAAGAGCTTAGATGAGCATGTTGAACATTTAAGAAAGGATTTATATATACATAGGCAAGAAAAATTATATGCAAATTTTAAGAAGTATTCTTTTTTCACCAAACATGTTATATTTCTTGGTTATATGGTGAGTGCAAAGGGACTAGAAGTAGACAACGATAGATTAAAAGCTATTGGAGAGTGGCTAATACTAAAAATCATGAGTGATGTTAGGAGATTACATGGTTTGACTAGTTTTTATAGGTGTTTTGTTAATGAATTTAACATAATTACTACAACTTTGATCAAGAAAGTAAAAATGAGTGTAAAATTTAAATGGAATGATGATCAAGAGAGAGATTTTAACTTGTTAAAAGAGATTTAAAGAAACTTCATTAGTTTTACCTAACTTTTTCAACACTTTTGTAATTGAGTGTCATACTTAAGGTGTAGAAATTAATGTGGTTTTAACATAAGATAGGAAACCAACATCATATTTTAGTCAGAAGTTTAATGGGGTAGCCTTAAAGTATCCAACTTATAATAAGGAAATGTATCTATTGGTGAGAGCGTTAGAGTCTTAGAAACACCACTTATTGCTTAAGAAATGTACGATACTTCAAAAATAATTTAAGGTAAAAATAAGTTGAGTAAGAGATATTCAGGTAGGAAGAATTTATCGAAACTTTTTTTCATATGATGAATATAAGCAAAGTAAGAAAAATGTAGTTCCTAATGCATTATGTAGGGGATATGCTTTGTTGAATACTTTAAAAACAATAACAAAAAAGTCTCAATAAGAATCCGACTAAGTTACATGGTCTGGGGAAATCCAAAAATATACAACCTTACTGTGAGTTAATACAGAGGTCTTTGTTGAGTACTTTATATACTAAATTAATAGAGTTTGAGCCTATCGTAGGCTTATATTTTAATAATCTTGATTTTGGTAATATTTTTCAAGCATACGAAAATTTTGTATTAATTTTTTTATAGGTACGAAGGATACTTGTTTGGAGAGAATTGATTATGTATTCCTTGTAATTCTTTAAGAGCATTACTTATGAAAGAATCACATGAGGAGGCTTAATGGGTTACTTTGGTGTTAAAAAGACCCTTGAGGTTTTAAATAAACATTTCTTTTGGTAACATATAAGGAGAGATTTAGAGAGCATAAGCATGTGAAAGATGTGTTACATATAAGTAAGTCAAATTTAGAGTGCAACCCCATGGATCTTATAACTTTTCCTATGCCTGGTAAACCATAGGTAGATCTTTTAATAGATTTTATTTTATTTTTACTTAGGTATAGAAAGGGTAAGGTTTCATTCTTTGTAGTGGTGAATATGTTTTCTTAAATGACGCATTTTATTGCATGCCATAAAATCAATCATACATCCTACATTGCTTAATTATTTTTAAATGAGATCGTTAGATTGGATAAAGTTTTAAGAAATATTAATTTAGATAGGGATATAAAGTTCATGAGTTACTTTTGAAAGAATTTATAAGAAAAGTTAGGAACAAAGTTGTTATTTTCTATAACCTGCCATCTACAAATTAATGGACAAATTGAGGTGGCTAATAGTGGCTAATAAGGTTCTAAAAGCTTTATTACTTGTTAATGTTGGCAGAAGTCTTAAAATTTGGGAAGATTTTTTATTTTCCATTGAATTTATTTATAATAAGACTCTCTATAGTACTATAATATTCTACTCTAGCTACACAAGCTTCTAAATAAAGGAGACATAAAGTGGTATTTGGACATATTACAAATAGTCTAATTAAATGCTAAAATACGTTAGAGATCTATTAAAGAGCATTGTAGTACTATTAACAAAGTGAAGAAGAAAGAAGGCCAAAAGAACTCTCAATATCTTAATATAATATTTTATTATCAAATGAATAAAATATAAATTATAATGATATAAAATGAAAAATATAACCATATTTGATTTAGAGCCAAGTTGGATACAAACAAATGTGAACCTAATGAGAAATATACCGTAAAGGACCCACAAACAAATTTCAATCTAACTTAAGAAATTTACCTATTTATAATAAAAATTAAAACCAAAATTAGAAAATATTTGAATGCAACAAAAAATTCACCGACAAGTTCAAAATTATCAAAAGAAAAAATGAAAGAAAATTTGACAATTTTCAATAAAAAATATTTCAAATTCGTTTTAATTATAAAAACCCGTCTTAAATAATAACAAAAAAAGATTTTAACTAGGCATAATTTAGGTCACAATCTTAGGTCATGATATGTTAACTATGAAAATTTTAGCATTGATGGGATATGATCTTAAACATTCTTGTGTCTGGTGATTATGGATTATGTATCTCAAGAAAATTAAACACAAGCTAAATTATATTTGTGAATGTAGTTGTTGATCTATTTATAACTTTTGAAGATAGACATCGTCTTAGCCAAAACTATATTAGAGACTGTATTTAATCAAAGATAATTGTTTTGCATCTAAAATTTTCTAACTTTTACCCTTATGATTGTTCAAACTCTGTACAAAATCTCGTATTTTGAGTTAATCATACGTCATCTAGTTTGATTGAGAATTGGTAAAGAAATTCATGAGTATGTTCTGGATTTGAGTGGCTTTAGAATATTTAAATTTTTATTGCTATTGTTGACATGTATTTAAAATGAGGGACATTTCTGATACCAAAAGATGTGAATCTACTGAGAAATATACCATAGAGAACCTACAAATAAATTTGAATCAAATATAAGAAATTGACATATTTATTGTAAAAAATCAAAAGTCAAATTTACAAATTTTTTGAATGTCACAAAAAAATTCTTTGGTAAGTTCGAAATTATAAAAAGAAGAAAAGGATAGAGGTTTTGACGACTTTAAATAAACAAATATTTCAAAGTCATTTTAATTATAAAAACATGTCTTAAATAATAAACACCAAAAACTAAGATTTCAATTAGGCATGATTTGGGTCTCGATTATAGGCCATGATATGTTAACTACAAAAATTTTAAAACTTATAGGATATGATCTTGGACACTCTTGTGTCTGGTGACTATTGATTATGTATCTCTAGAAGATTGAGCATAAACTGAAGTATATTTGTGAATGCAGGGATTGTTTATTTCTGTTTTTTTTCTTCTTGTTTTTGTCACTACAAGGAAAATACCCAATTTGCGACGTTTTATAAACGTCGCAAATGTTTGAAAAACGTCGGTGAAAATTTTTTGTGACGTTTTTAAAAACGTCACACCGAACGTCGTTGAAGGGGAGTAAGCAAACTTTTTTGTCGACGTTTTGTAGAAAACGTCGAGGAAGCCTGAGTTATTTTTCGACGTTTAGGGAAACGTCGAAAAAGCTTAAGCGAATGAGCAACGTTTGACTTAAACGTCGCGGAAACAACATACCTTTCTACGACGTGTACTAGACGTCGTAGAAAGCATGACAATCTGCGACGTCTGTTGAACGTTGTGGAATTACTGACAATCTGCGACTTCTTCTAGACGTCGTAGATAGCCTGACATTCTTTGACGTCTTCTAGACGTCATAGAAAGTCTGGAAATCTGCGACGTCTTCTAGACGTCGTAGATAGCATTACAACCTGCGACGTTTGGTCACAAACGTCACAGATGATAATTTATTTAAATTTATTTTTAAATATATTGAAATAAGTTTAATTTAATAAATTATAAATTTTATATAATTAAATTTAAATGACATATAATTAAATAAAATTATTAAGAATAGTGAGAATTATATGATTTTAAAATAAAATTTTAATGGAATGATTATTCTAATTGAATAATTAATTATTGGGAAAAATATTAAATCTGATTTATTTAATAAGTATTTAATATTATATATTTAATTTTTTATTTAGTCATTTATCAATTTGTTGAGTACATAATGGATTTCGAATGATCAATAATATATAACAAGAATTTAATAGATGTAGACAATAAATTATATAATTTAAAATCTCAAACATGTCATAATATAGTAATTAAAATGAACAATATGTCATAAGTGTCTAATATATCAGTATGAATACTTATCTAATCAACGCGAATATTATGTGTAGAACATATGAGTTCCAAGACCTTTTTTTGTTGTTCGACTTCAGTAGTTAATTTATCCTGCATTTCTTCAAATTTTTTGGTCAATTCATCGACTTTAGACTGTAAGCCCTCATTAACCTTCTTGGACTCCGCTAATTCATCTCAAAGTCTCTTTCTGACTGAAGTTTTCCTTGTGGTCGAGGCCCTATTCCCATGCCAACAATGTAATCAGTTATGGTGCCCAGGACTTTGTCGTACACTTCATCCACTGTCATCGGATGACCTTGTTCAGCTGAATGTGTGAATTCGTGACACATTAAGTCCTGAAAAAGTAAAGAATTAATTACATACACAATGTGATTTAAGAAATATTTATAAATAAACTATGTACTCACCCATTTTTCTTTGCATTCAGGAGTTGTCCATTGATCTTTTCTTTCATCATAATGAGTGTGATACCATAACTTCATCCGGTCATGCTCTTCTCCGTCTCTGTCACTCTGTTGTATAGAAATATGTAAATAGTAATATTTATTATAAAATTTGAAATGTGAATAAAATAAAATATAATTAAAAAGATAATAACTCACAATCTCATGTCGTATGGCTATAAAGGCCTTGGAGCCAGAGTTTGGTCGACATTTGACCTGACTCCTAGCAACTTTTACTTTTTGACTTTTTTTCCTAATCGCACACGTTAAGAAAATGTATTATAAAATCTATAAATCATAATTCATAAATACTAAAATATAATAAGTTGTAAAAATAGTAGTGATCAAATGAACTAACCTTTGTAGCTGATTGCTCCCAATATTCGCATAAGTCCATCCACTCTGCCACTGTGACACTATCCGGTTTAACATCCTTTCTGTACTTGGTAAAATGCTTTTTTAAACTATATCTTTGATCTTTGGACCTTAGTACAAGAAACTTCTTCACAGTAGTATGTACTTCGTTGTCGGTCCTCATTCCCTTGATTTCCAACTTTTGCTACACAAAATTATAAATTATTGGTCAATGTTCTAAGCATATGAAAAACACATACAAATTAGATTGGTTTAGAATACTTACGTCTAACTTGTCAAATGCAATATCCAATTCCTCAGTTGTAATTTTTGAAAATTTTGTTTTAACAGGTAAGGAAGTTCGGGATACCAGACCAATCTCACTTGAAAATTTGGCAGATTGTACGGAGTTGGTTGGTCGTCCTTCAGTTGGGGAGATCTCGATCTCCAATCTCTTACCTATGGCCTTGTTAATCTTTGCCAATCCCTATCCTTTTGTAAGACCCTTGTTTTTCTTGCATCAGTCGTCGATCCTAAATTAGCAAAGAAAAAATCATATAACATACTCTTAATTGGTTAGATAAGCAAAATAAGTAAAGTTAATAAATTTCACCAATGTTTTGAGAAAGATCAAACCTGCAGTGCTTGCAGAAAAAGAACCCACAGTGGATGTAATTGTTTGATTTACTGGTGTCTGATAAGCCAAAGTTGGAGGCATCTCTTGAGTCGTGGATGGAGAACTAATGTTGCGACGCTGATTCATAATTTGTTCATATTTATCTCTAGGATGAATAATAGGTTGAGAAGGTGTGACTTCTCTTGGTGTTGGAATAGGCTGAGAAGGTGCATGTGTGACTTCTCTCGGTGTTGGAGTAGGTTGAGAAGGTGCACGTATGACTTCTCTCGGTGTTGGAGTAGGCTGAGAACAAACATGTGTGACTTCGTTCGGTGTTGGAGTAGGCTGACAAGGTGCAGGTGTTCGGTTTTGTGGTTGTGTACAAAAAGATGATGCATTAGCTACGTCCCCAAGAAGCTGACGGTAACGCGACTGCAATTTTGTCGGTACGATGCTACTTGGTGCAGCCTTATTCTTTTTCTTGGATTGACCTGGTGCCATGTGAATTACTTGCATCATAATTGAGATTAGATTTCAAAGTTCAAAACCAAATGCATTTCCAGTGTTCACTTGAAAGGCAACAAGAAAATGTAGCTAAAGATAAATGTTGCAAAAGATAAAGTTTGACCGAAAATGACTCCAACTAGTTAAGGATTGTTGTATAATGAAATAATAACTATCCTAATTAACATGAAAATAAACTGATATAAAATGTTGCAAAATCATGGTAAACCTTCCTCCTCCTCCTCATCCCTAATGACCTCAATTGGAATATTAACCTCAGGTTCAATAAGTTTACTTAACTTAGGGTACTTCTCTCCATCCATAATCACCTACACTGTCTCTATTTTTCTCACCTCAATTGCACATATCAAAGTCCTCACATCATTGTCATTCTATAGTTGCCTCAAACCATCTTCAACTACATCATTGTCTAATTAAATATGGAAAAGTAGACTAATAATGAGGCGGTACATCTCAAATCTGTGCAAGAAAACTACTGAATAATTATATCACATTAAGAAAACTACTGAACTTTCGTTGAAAACTTCAAACGCAGAATGTTGAATGACTTACCTCCACCATGCAAATACAAATTAACTACTATAACACAATGCAAATCCAAATGTACCACATCACAAACTAAGTACACAAAACCAATCTTGAAGTTGAAGGTATGTTGAAAGGGATGTGCAGTATGTTAATCATAAGTTTCATTTACCCTCCCAATTTGTTCTACTTATCAAAGCAGAAAAATGTTGATTTGCCATTCCCTTTTGGACTCTTTAGGTCACTTACTCTCCCAATTTTCTATATTCTTTAGCTTCGATTGATTATTGTAATCTTCCATGGGACAACTATTGCATAGTTGATGATGATTGCCATATAAAACATATAATTTTAAACATAACAGTACAAATACCAAGTGCTTACCCTATGATTCTCCTCTGTCAATTTTCAATGCTCAATGTTCAATGTTCAACCAATTCAAGCCTGCACATGACATTATTGAAATTTGGTTTAATCAATGAAATAAGACAAGATTTATGCGACGGGAAAGGTCATACTTTTCTGTGATGTTTTTCACTCAAACATCCTACTACTCTTTCATTAGTGTCCATAATTGAAATCTCTATAACCAAACTAACATTGGATTAATATTTTCTTGTATATTTGAATTATCAATATATATTGTGATTATGTCTCTAAAGCTAGATCTTAATATTAGCTTAATTTGGTAGCAAAGCAAGCACACATCATCATGTTTTCTAACACACAATTAAGCTACATAAATTAATTAGATAAAAGATTACATTGCTTCTGATGAAGTGATAAATTAAGAAGGGATATGGATGACAGAAAGGAGACATTGAATGTTGGAGATGGTACAATACCAGAAACCTAATACTAAGAATTGATAATATTGTTCGAACCTAACAAAAACCCACTGAAAAGCCACTTCAAACAACACCCGATAGAAAATCGTTTAAATTTTAACAAAATCAAGAACACAGAGAGAGAGAGAGAGAGAGAGAGAGAGAGAGAGAGAGAAATGAGATTCGTGGGTATTTTAAACATGCGGTATATATACTTACAACGTTATACCCAACACCCACCACAACCACCACCCACCATACCAAGTTTGAGCTTTAGCAAATAAAAAACGAAGATAAAAGAGCAGTGGGCATCGGAATGTACCTTAGGAATCAACGCGTGTGGAGGAGCAATGACGGCAACGTTGAGAGGAGATTTGAAGGCATTTGTTTATGTTGAGAGAGCGCAGAGAGTTACATGAAGGAAGGATTTTGAAGAACATGAAGGAGCGCAGAGAGTTACATGAAGGCGTTTGTCTGATGAGTGTGTGGGAGGCGCGATATTGAAGAAAGTTTTGAACCCAAAGTTAATTATTTAAACGACAAAGTTTTAATTTCTTTACCAACTCTTTCGCGACGTTTTGTTTAGAAAAACGTCATAATACTTATTTGGTGATGTTTTAATTGTAAAACATCTCAATTAGTCCATCCTTTCTGCGTCGTTTTAATACAACGTCGCCGAAACCTTAACTTTTTCGTGACGTTTCAAAAACGTCACGATAAGCTTATACAATTTGCGACGTTTCCTCAGTCAAACGTCGCAGATTGTCTATTTTTTTGTAGTGTGTTATCGTTTTTGTAAAAAGAAAAATAGGTAAGTAAAACGTGTTTGACTTACTTTGTTGTGATTTTTTGTTTCTGAAAATAAAAAGGCTACAACAATTTTACAAAAACAAAAAATATCGTTTCTTTGAATTTTGACAACATATTTTCTTTAACAAAAAATCAACATATCCCTGCTTTCTATCTCGAAATAATAGTAATAATAATAATAATAATAATAATAATAATAATAATAATAATAATAATAAATTTTATAATAATAATGAATTATGAATAATTAATAATAATAATAAGATAATTAATTGGGTATAATAAATTAATAATAAAATAATAATATTAATAGTATTAAAAATAGTAAGTAGAAAATTTATAAAATAATTAATAATAATAATATTATTAAAATAAATAATAATAATAATAATAATAATAATAATAATAATAATAATAACTTATTAAAATTAATAATAATAATAATAATAAAATTAATCAAAATAAAATTAATGAGAATAAGAATAACTTAATAATAATAATAATAATAATAATAATAATAATAATAATAATAATAATAATAATAATAATAATAATAATAATAATAATAATAATAATAATAATAATAATAATAATAATAATAATAATAATAATAATAATAATAATAATAATGAGTTTAATAATAATAAAAAGTAAGTAGAAAATTTATAAATTTTTTAATAATAATTAATAATAATATTATTATTTACAACAACAACAACAACAACAACAACAACAATAATAACAACAATAATAATAATAATAGTAAGTAAAAATTTTATAACAATAATTAATAATAATTACTACTAATAATATTATTAAAATAAAAATAATAATAATAATAATAATAATAATAATAATAATAATAATAATAATAATAATAATAATAATAATAATAATAATAATAATAATAATAATAATAATAATAATAATAATAATAATAATAATAAGTTTATTAGAAATCTTAACCAAGCAGGTTTTATTTTCAGTTTGTATATTACAATTTTCAACGAAACAGGTTTTTATTTTTTTAAGCAAAAAAAAAAAAAACAGAAACTAAAAACAGAAAACATAAACTAAAAATAACAACAGAAAAATAGAAGTAGAACCAAACGACTCGTAACCGTTGTTTTGTCTTTAACTTTTTAAGGTAGAAATTGTCTTAGCCTTTTAATTAAAAATAAGTGCTTCCCCTCAATTTTTTAAATCTAATTTTGCCCTTATGATTATTCTAAATCTGTGTAAAATCTCACATTTTGAGTTAATCATACTCGCATCATCTAGTTTGATTGAGAATTGGTAAAGAAATTCATGAGTATGTCTTGGATTTTAGTGGCGTTAGAATATTTAAATTTTTATTGCTATTGTTGATATGTGTTAAAAATGAGGGACATTTCTAAGCTAATGTGACTTTTAATGGAATGAATTATAGTACTATTATTTCGAACTCCATAGTTAATGGTTATAAAGGAATGAATTATAGTACTGTTATTTCAAACTATATAGTTAGTGGTTATCTCCAGAGTGGACACACGGAAGAATAATTGTAATTTTAGAAAATGGTAAATGAAGGAGTTCAATCGACCAATATTAATGCCATGAAAGCTTTACATATATGTACCTATTATAATGTTAGGAACAACTCATCAATGAGTATGATCTAATCTTTAACAGTAAAGGATTTCTATTTACAAAAATGCCCATCTAACTTGTTTGATGACATGAGCAATTGATCACAGGCTTTACAAACTAATAATGGTTTATTTAAAAATAACATCTAAATTTGAGTTTAATTAAGAAAAAAGAATGAAAGAATTAAAATGTACTACAAGTCAAAGTTTGAGGAGTGTTTCTTTATTTTTCAGCTTCAACAGTTCAAAGAGTGAGCGAGTTAAACTATGTACATAAATCAACAAGCATCATTAGTAAAAACTTGGTTATTGAATTTGTAAGGAAAAAAAATGTGTTTCTAACTTAATTTATGATATAAATATCTCATCTTTGTTGAAAATAATATTATATTTTACTACACACGTTTCTTTTTGTGGGGTTGTTGATATCTTTAAAAATTAGGATATCTTTCGGTTGCTATTTTAGTGGAATAGTTGTTATCTATTTGACTATGAAGTCTGTAAAAGATATTTTGCAATAATGGCAGGAGAAAGCATTCTCTCTTGAAAATCATCCCTCTCTTTTCTTATATCCTGAAGATGAAAAAACATGAGGCGACAAAAAATTTCTCCTTCTCATTTTTATGACCACTGATTCAAAATTCATCCAAGCATCCATCCCATGGTTTGATGACTATGACTATTGGGACATATTAATGGAGAACTTTTTATGATCAAAGGAGTTATGGCCAGTTGTTGAATCTGGCTTCCAAGAGCCATCAGCATGAATGAGTTTAAAAGAATCCTAGACAAATTTCTTGGAAGCTAGAAAACTAAAAGACCTTAAGGCCAAAAACTATCTTTTTCAACCTATAGATAGTTTAGTTTTGGAGACTATTCTTTGTAAAGAAACCTATAGTTTAGTTTTAGAGACTATTCTTTGTAAGGAAACCTCCAAAGAAATTTAGGTTTCTATGAAGAAGAAATATCAAGGCTTGGTTAGAGTAAGTGTGCATAACTTAAAGCCTTGAGAAGGGACTTTGAGACACTAGCAATGAAGGAAGGAGAATTTGTCACTAGTTATTGCATTAAAACAATGGAGATCAACAACAAGATGCAATTTCATGGTGAAAGGATGCATGATGTCACAATTGTAGAGAAGATTTTATGCTCGTTGACACCAAAGTTTAATTATGTTGTCTTCTCAATTGAAGAATAAAAAGATATAGATGTACTCTATCTTGATGAATTACAAAGTTCCTTATTAGTTCATGAACAGAAAACGAATAGAATTGCACTTGTTGAAGAGCAAGCCTTCAAAGCTTCTACTAACACTAATACTCATTCCAACAATTCTAGAGATAGAGGTAAAGGTAAAGGTAGAGGTAGAGGAAGAGGAAGAGGAGATAGAGGAAATAGAGATGGCAACAAGAATTTCAAGGTTAGCAATGAAGGCAAAGGTAGAGGGCACGATTTTGACAAATCAAAGGTGGAGTGTTTTAGATGTCATAACTTTGGTCATCATACATTAAGTGTTATACCAAGCTACCTAATGATAAAGAAAAGCGAGAGATTTCCAATTTTGCTAGCAAAATGAAACAAAAAATTGTTAATGGCTCTTCAACAGGGGCACACACCCAAATCAAATATCTGGTATGTGGATACAGGCTGCAGTAATCATATAAATGGAAAAAAAGTCTTCTTTCTCTTATCTAATTGAAGAATTTGATTCTACTATTGTTTTTTCTCTACTGTGAAAGAAATGGGAAAAGGTTGTACTAAAACAAAAACTAAGAATGGCTTTGTTGAAAGAATCTTAAATGTTTTTTTTTTAATGTTCCTGATCTTAAAAGCAATTTGTTAATTGCTGATCAATTAATAGAGAAGGGTTATACTATAACTATTTGGAAGGATGTTTTTGAAATATACGATCCATCTAAAGGAGCTATTACTCTTTGACTTTTAACATCTTGTTTCCATTAAATTGAGAGCGTATAAACCATTTTGATGGATAAAGTAAAAGATCCTTCATAGGTTTGGCATTTTCATTATGGCCACTTAAATTTCGATGGATTGAAGATTTTCCAATAGAAAAACATGGTGATTGGTCTTCCACAAATTGTCAAATCTCCCCAAGTGTGTGAAGAATGTATTGTTGGAAAACAACGTCATTCTCAATTTTCTTAAGGAAAGTCATAGCGAGTAAAACATGTGCTAGAGCTAATTCACTATGACAATTATGGCCCAACATAACCAACTTCAAATGGAGGTAAAAGATACTTAATCACCTTCATTGATGATTTTGCACAAAAAACATGGGTTTATTTTTATAATAAAAATTAAAAGCTTTTAGTGCATTTAAAAGCTTCAAGGTACATGTTTAAAATGAAATAGGAAAAACCATTAAGTCTCTTCGGATTGATCATGGTAGAGAATATTGCTCCGATTAATTTGACAAATTTTGTGATGATCATGGCATTCGAAAAGAGCTAACAACTGCATATTCACCACAATAAAATGGTGTATCGGAGAGGAAGAATATGACTATCCTCAACATAGTGTGAAGCTTGTTAGCAAAAGGGAGAATTCCAATAAATTTTTGGTTGGAAGCCGTAAATTGGAGTATCCATATTCTAAACAAAAGTCCAACCTTTGCAGTTCCAAATATGACACCAGAAGAAGCATGGAATGGGAGGTAACTAGCTGTTGATCATTTTAGAGTTTCTGGTTGCATTGCTTATGCCATGTTCCTAGTGCAAAAGGAAAGAAACTTGATGATAAAGGGGAAAAGTGTGCCTTTCTCTGTGTAAGTGAAGCATCCAAAGAATATAAACTATTCAATCCATTAACAAAGTAGATTGTAGTAAATAAAGATGTTAGTTTTTTAGGAAGAAAACACTTGGGATTAAGATAGGTAGCAACAGGTTATTCCCTTATTTTTCATTGTTAAAACTGAAAAAAGAAGAGCAACAGCTACTGCCACATCAAAATTGAGCAACATATGGATTTAAAAACTCAACAAATGCATCTTCAATAGTATCAGGAAATTCAGAGGCAACAGCTGAATCTTGTCTTTGTCGTACTCAAAAAGGCCTACATGGATGACAGATTGTGAGGCAACTAGAATATACCAAATTGAAGATCCAGTTACTCATTTTTCTTTATTTTTAGATTGTGATCCTACAACTTTTGAAAGCACTTTTAAAGACCTAAAATGGAGAAAGGCGATGGATGAAGAAATTGAAGTTATAAAAAGAATGATATTTGTGAGTTATTTGAACTTCTAAAAGGGTATAAAACCATCGGTGTGAAGTGGATTTTTAAAACAAAGTTGAAGGTAAAGGGTGAAGTAGACAAATATAAGGCATAACTGGTGGCTAAGGGATACAAATAAGAATATGGGGTTGATTACAAAGAAGTGTTTGCTCCAGTTGTAAGATAGGACATAATTAGATCAGTGATTGCATTGGCAACTCAAAATTCCTAGCCCATCTTCCAATTGGATTTCAAGTTAGCATTCCTACGTGGAAATTTGGAAGAGTAGGTATTTATAGACTAACCTCTTAGTTATATTAAAATTAGACATGAGCATAAAGTTTACAAGTTAAAAAAGGCTCTCTATAGATTGAAACAAGCCCCATAGGCTTGGTATAGCTATATTGAAACTTATTTTTTAAAAGAAGGTTTTCTAAAATTTCCTTATGAGCACACTCTTTTTATTAAACTTGGAGATGGTGGGAAAATACTTATTGTTTGCTTGTATGTTGATGATCTTATATTTATTGGTAATAATAGTTTCATGTTTAAAAAGTTCAAAAACTCTATGATCATTGAATTTGAAATGTCTGATCTTGGTATGATGCACTACTTCCTTGGCATAGAAGTAGTGCAATAAACTAATGACAATTTTATATATGTAGACAATTTTAGAAAAATTTCAGATGTAGGATTGCAATCCTATCAACTCTGCAGCTGAGTTTGGATTTAAGTTGCACAAAGATCATGAAGGAAAGAAGGTGGACTACACACTTTATAAATAGATTGTGGGCAATTCGATGTATTTAACTACAACCAGACCAGACATAATAAATTCTGTGAGTCTAATTAGTAGAAATATGGAGAGTTTGATAGAGATTCACTTATCGGCTACTAAGATAATTTTTTTTACTTGCAAGAAATGAAAGATTTTGGTCTATTTTACAAGAAGGGTATAAAATCAAATATGATTGAGTTTACTGAGAGTGATTATGCAGGAGATCAAGATGACATAAGAAGCACTTCAGGTTATGCATTTATGATTTGGGCATAGGAGCAATTTCATGGTCATCCAAGAAGGAACCAATTATCACTTTATCAAGCACAGAGGCTGAATTTGTTTTTGCAACAACTTGTGCTTGTCAAGCTATCTGGTTGAGGAGAATTCTTGAAGAGATACAATTCAAGCAAGTAAAAGCTACAACAATTTTTTGTGACAAATATTCAACAATTGAACTCTCCAAAAATCCTATGTTATATGGAAGAAGCAAACACATCAATGTGAAATATTATTTCTTAAGATATCTCAGAAATAACAAAACAATTAATCTGAAGTACTACAAAAGTGAGGAATATCTGGCTGATATACTAACTAAGCCACTCAAATTACTTGCTTTCCAGAAGTTGAGAAAAAAAATAATGGGAGTTTGCATTTCTAAAGATCTTACTTGAAGATGCTAGTTACTAAAGTAAACTAAAGCTTGAAAACAATCAATTTAAGGGTGGAATTGTTAAAACTAATAATCTACTTTACCGTTCCTATTTTACTGCATTTGTTTCTTTTTATGGGGTTGTTTATTTGGCTTGTCCTTTAGAATCTTAACTGCTGCAAATCATACCTATCTTTAAGAAGTAAGATATCTTTTGGTTGCTATTTTTGTGGAATAGTTGTTATCTATTTGACTATAAAGTCTATAAAAGGTCTTATGCAATAAAGGCCGGAGAAAGCATTCTCTCTCGAAAATTGTCTCTCTAATTTCTTATAGCCTTTACTTTATTCCTTTCTTTTAAACTATCAATCTTAACCACTAGAGCTACACTTTTTGAAGTTGCTAAGCCATGAACAAATATAATGATCTTTGTCACATTAAGTTTTGTGAACAAGTGCAAAATACGTAATTAGACATCAACACCAGTGCTTTTAATAATTGATAATGAAGTTGCAAATATTGTCTTTCCATTCTTCCGACTTATTCATAATTTTAGTTTTTTTGTTATCATATCGAAAAGAGATCATAAGGCCATTTTTTCTATTGATGTAAAATGTTAATTAGGTGAACGCTTGGCTATTTCTAACAGTTGGTGTATTAGCAAACTTAGCACAGGTATAACCATATCTTTTAGTCAGTTCCTTAATTCTAATGAAAAATCCTCTATTCTTTTCCAGGCTTTCCTTCGTGAACCTTGGATTGGAATTCTAAAATAAGGGGAAGCAAATTCATCAGTTACCAATGAAGTACACTAGAAATGCTCCATAATAAAAGATTGATTTCTTTAAGTTTTTGTACCATATTACTATCCAAATGTATTCTTTCAACAACTATTTTGCCATCGAAAAAGCCTTGAACAAGTATTATGGATGCATTTTTGAAAGGACTTATTAGAGAAGGGATCAGATAGGGAAAGTATTAGTTACAGTAGCAGCGATAGGGAAAGGATTAGTTACATTAGCAGATTCGGTGAAGGAAACATATTAGAAGGGAAATCAACATTGAAGGAGTTATAGGAGATCTTAATTGGTTATGATTCTTTTTGTTAAAATTAGGTTTGAAGGAGTTATATGAGATCTTAATTGGTTAGGATTCTTTGTGTTTATATAAGTTTGAATATTTTAAATAAGTTTGAATAAGTTTCCCTAATCAATGGGGAACCTTATCTTCAACTACGCTATTCAGTTGTAATCCTCCTCCTTTATAATGAGGCTTTTGTTATTTAATAAAGACATGAGAAATAACACATACAAGCAACCATTGGTTAAGCAGAAAAAGCCGTAAACAACATTAAAGGGTAATCTATTGAACTAGTGGTTAACTTCCTAATAAACAAGTTTGTAACGAGACCCTCAGCATGAGCACATACCAAATCGATATCAGAGACGATAGTTATAGGAGAATTTGTAGGACTTGAAGGGAAGCTAGATGCATTCCTATAGTAGTTTGAGTAGAGGCAGCAGGATTAGGAAGAAAGGCAACAAGATTTGGAGACTAGAATGGAGGATTTGGTTTGATAAATGAGGGAGCTGAATCCCAAAGTTAGGAAGGAAGTACTTCGGGAGGAGCCAGAAGGTGGAGGGAACAACAGTTATGACTCCTCCAATTGAGTAAGGGAGAAACAGGAGGATTGTTAAGGTAGTGAGGTATTTCCCCTCTATGCGAAGCTAGATTTCCTAACCTTCGATAGAGCTGACATTCTTTTAAGATGGTTACACCATTGTGAACAGTTCTTTTACGTTTAGAAGACAACAGATGGAGATAAGGTAAGCTTGGATTCTTTTCTTATAACTTGTGAAGCTCAATTGTGGTTTTATAGGATGGAGCAAGAGGAGCCTTGATTGTCCTAGGAAACCATCAAAACCTATTCCACCTTCATTTTGTACCACTTATAAGTAGCAACCTACTAGGAGAATTGGTGAATCTCAAGTAGAAAAGGACAGTAGAGGACAATCAAAAAAATTTTCAAGGCCAATTGGTAAGAGTCACTTCAGTTCGGGTAGAGCAACAGGTGAATCTTTTCACCACTAGATTGGAGGAAACTTTGATGATGAATGTGGAGATGCAAACTGTACCAAACTTGGTAACTAAAATAAACAGAGCACATGCATTTAAGAAGAAATAGTGGTTGAATTAAGGGGCATGGAAAAAACAACAATCTCCACTTGGCTAGCCATGAGACCTACAACAACTATACCAGCTAGCACAACTAATCGTTATTTCATAGGGGCTGCTTTACTAGCTAGGAGTGTGGGAGGAGTAATTGAACCTATTAAATGCTTATTGCAAGCCAAATTAGCGTAAAGGAGGTCTAAGGGCCTTTGTTTCAATTGTGATGAGCTATTATCTCTAGGACATTGTTACAAGTTTCTTTTTGATTAGAGGTTGAGCAGTCAGATGTGGATGAGGAACTTGATGAAGCAGCTGAACCAAAAATCTCCTTAAATGATATTATAGGAATAAGAAATTCACAATGTTGCAACTTCTGGCATTAGTAGAAGGTTGTAAACTATGGGTACTGGTTTGACTCAAGAAGCACTCACAACTTCATCAGTGTAGTCGTAGTTCAATGTTTTAGATTGCCAATTTAGTAGTAACTAAAGAAGAAGGTGGTAGTAGTCAGCAGGGAAAAAGTCCCTAATACTAGGCTTTATGAAGCGGTGAATTTAGTGATTAATTCTGATTTATTTGCTGCTAACCTTTTTATGATACCTTTGGATGGTTTTGACATTATTTTAAGAGTGATATGGTGACAGACCTTGGGGCCAATTATATGGGACTTTTTGGCCCTTACTATGAGCTTTGACTTAAAGGGAAAAAAGGTGGTGTGACATCAACAGTAGTAGGAGAAATAACCACGTTTTCAATTGATTTAGGGACCAACATCATAGAAAATCATGTTAGGTGGATTGCTTGTTGAATTTTTTGAATTATTCAAAGAACCAAAAGGGTTTCCACTAAGAAGAAAGTACAACCATAAGATTTAAAAAAAAAACCTAAAACAATCCTAATTGTGATATGACTTTTGTAGCATGCATGCCTTGGTCCCACACAAAAGTCTAGATTGGGTGGTTGCAATTGGTTGCATGGATTCAACAATTATGGCTTGCATGCATTCAACAATTTTTGCCACCGTTTTCTGTTTTGGCCTCTTCAAATTTTATCAACAATTTATGGCTGTTGGTTAGAAGAATTTGGACGAAAACTTGGGATTCATCAGCTATAAATAGAGGCTTTAACACAAGTACAAGACACACCATTCCTTCCTTTATGAAATCCTCCTATTCTCTCTCTGTATATTTATGAGTTGTTGAAAACCTTTTGTTCCAGCCTATGTACTTGTATACATTCTCTACATATTAGTAAAATTGCTCACCCTTCGGTCGTGGACGTAGGTCATATTGACCGAACCACGTAAATCTTTGTGTCCTGCCCCATTTATTTTGTCTATCTTGATTTTTTCGTTACTACTATTTCGGGCTATTAAATTCAACCGGTATCCGATCCGAGGGTATTATATCGTAACAACTTTATAGGTACTCGCATCTGTAGAAAGAGGAAATTGAGCAGCAATGTGTCACCATGATGAAACTAGGAATCATAAGGCCTAGCCATTCTCCATTTTTCTCTTATGTTTTACTAGTGAAGAAGTAAGATAGAACTTGACAATTTTGCATTTACTATAGGGAGTTGAACCATAAAACGATCAAGGATAAATTGCCAATCCCAATGGTGGAGGAGTTGTTGGATGAGCTTCATGGTGCTCAGTACTTTACTAAACTAGATCTCAGATCTGGTTATCATCAAGTGTGGATGGCCTAGGAGGATATTAAGAAGACAACTTTCAAAACAAACCATAGGCACTTCGAATTTATGGTTATCATGCGTTGTCAACATTCCAAACATTTATGAGTGAGGTATTTCAACCTACCTATGTATGTTTGTCTTCGTTTTCTTCAACGAAATATTAATCTACAGTAAAATATGGGTGGAACATGAACAATATATTTGAATTGTGTTTCATTTATTACATTCTCACTATATATTTTTTGAAAATATCTAAATATTCCTTTTTTGGTAAATCAGTTATTTTATAAATCAAGAAAATAAAGGATTATGTACATAACTAGAGATTGCCCGAGGGACAAATCTTATACCAAAAATAAACTAAAAGACATACCTAACTAAAGCAGTCCTGAGGAAACTCTAAACTAATTCCAAGAAAATAAAGGTATGACATAAGAACTTAATCTATACAAGGAACAAATTACAATATACAGTCTATTTCTATCTTCCATCAAAGATTACTTGGAGAGGCCTGGAAGGGCACAACCTTTACCCGATCCACTCATATATATAAACTAAACTCGTAGAGCATCTCATCAACCAGGAACACTGATATAACATGATAAAATTTTATAGACAGAAGCTCCTTCATTTAAATCACCTCTTTTGCTGAAAGACCCATTGTAGAAGAAGACAACCTTTCCCTTTGCTGTTTGCACTCATTCTGTCCCAACACGATGTATCCAAGATTTGATAACTTTCTGCTTTAAGGCTTTTAAGATATTGATGCCATCCCTGAAATAACGTTATATACTAACAAAACCATTAACCCAATACTTCATGTATAAACCCGAAAGTTTAAAGACACTTTCTTGATAGCTAGTGTCTCTATTGCTCTAATATACTAAATAGGGATAGGAGATTATTATAACATCCCGTTATCGATGTGATGGGCATATCGGTAATTTGGATGGATTGAGCAGTGAGTGTATTCATAATTGAATTGCACGTATATTTTGCCTCTGCATCAGTGATAAATGAGTTAATTGCACATGCGTATATAGTGACATGCATTCATGATTGTTCCAGCATTTAAATTGTGATTATGAGTTGAATTGTGAATTTGAGATAATTGAGTTAGACATGAGTTATTGAGAATTAAGCGATAATTTGAATTGAATGATTGAATTAGTTGAATTGTGATTTGATTGAGAGTTTAAGAATAATTGGATTGTATAGTTGAGTTAGGGTGAAAATGGAATTGTGGGAGTTGGAAATTGAGAATTGAGTTTGGGATCGAGTGTTTTATATTTTTGAGGATTTATAGGAATTTTCCGAATTTTTAGAGTTTTGTGTTGGATAGGAAAATGGCCTAGAGGCCGACTTTAGAGTTCCGGTTAGAAAGTGAATGGCTAATGGCTTGAAAATTTAGAGTTATGAGTTTAAAAATTATTGTGATGAGCCATTGAAATTAGAGATTGAAATTAAGTGAATTTGAGGACTTGTAGATTTTGGGTCTCGGTTGAAATCAACCCTTTTAATGTTTTAGTTCAAATCCTCTTTGTTTTAACTTTGTAAAACCTAAGGCAATTTCTTCTTCCTCCCGTCGATGATCTCACTTTTCCTCCTTGGAGATTTTGTGGTTTGTTCCTTATTGAGAAAGCCTTGTTTGTGATTGAGAGTTGATGATGTTTTCGTTTGGGTGGAGAGTGAAATCAGTGGGAGTTTGAGCTTGGAGGATCTCGGACGTTCGATTTTGTGGCTTCGATCGAATCTGTGATTTGGTAAGTTTTTGTGTTTTAATGTTGTATTTATGGCATTTATGGTATTAAATGAGTTAGATAGGGTAGTTGAATGTAGTTAATGGAGGTTTAATGGAGTAAAAAAATGGTGAGAATCGATCGGAGAAGACGAAGTTGGGCCGCACATCGTGACGTCTGAGAAAGCACACACCGCGACGAGAAAAAGTGTGCTCGCCACGGCGAGCAGCAGGAGACGTCGTGGCGAGTGGATGGATTTCACACCGCGACAAGTCGTTGGTAGACGTCGCGGCGAGGCGTGAGAGAGGAGTGTTCGCCGCGGCGAACGTTCCCACGCCGCGACGAGTGTCCCTTGTGCGCCGCGGCGAGAGACAATAAGCTGCGACGAGGGACAGAAATTTGAGAAAAATTAAAGTAGTTTTTAAGGTATATCTTTTAGTGTAGACCTCCAATTGAGGTGATCCTTGATTCGTTATGATCTAGAGAAAGAGGTCTACAATTGTGATAGAGACTGAGAGTTTGAATTTTTATCAACGGGATTTTAATTATCGAAAGTGAATCAAATTTATTTTCTAGAGTAACCTAAGGGTTATGTGTTGACTAACTTGAGTTTAAATTGGAGGATTATGAAATTGAGGGATATTATGAACCTAGTGAATAGTGAATTTTGGTTGTGAAGCAAGAGATAGCAGATTTGGATTAGAGCGCTGGAAAATCATGAACATGCATCATATAGCTTTGAATTTGAGACATGTGCATTAGTGAATTCATCTGATTGAGCATTTAGTGATGAGAATTCATTTGAATTGTTATAGAGACACCGTTGGATCGACTGTCTACGGATATCGCTGGGACTTCCAGGCAGTAGCTCAGAAGTTACAGGTGAGTAACCTAGTTGGTTCCTCAATCTTTGTGTGATATAAATGTGAAATAAATATGATGCAATTATGAGTAAGTGTTATGATTGTGAGTGATTATGCGGAATGTGTTGCAAATGTGAATATTTGTGATTGTGAATCAGTGTATAGGATTATGAGTAAGTGTTCTGATCGTGATAAGCGAGTGAAGTGATATATATATATAAACATATGTGCTAGTGACTGTGCAAGTGTTAGTGCATGCTAGGCATGATTATAAATGGTAACTAAGCAGTTGTGACTGAAGCATCTAGTGAGCAGAGCTTTAAGCTCGATATCAGTGAATGGGCTTAGGGCCAAAAAGGGAATAGTGCATACCCAGAGGGCTCTCCTATCCCTTATGTGGAGAGGCGATGAAGGCATACCCGAGGGCTCTTCTACTTGCGAAAATGTGATTAATGTGAAAAGTGCTGGATCGGGAGGTTAACGCCATCACAACAATGTCATAAAATGAGAATTTGCATACATTATGCATCTGACTGTGTAGTAAAATTGAGAATGCGTGTGATATATGATAATTGTGAAGTGATATGTCTGAGCTATGGCATAGTATAAATGTGCAAAGTGTTTATAGTGTTCTAAAATGCGTAAATATTCTTATAGCATTCCAATTGTGTTAATGTGTAACTATGCGATATATATATGTGTGTATATGCATGAGTTGGGTGAACCATCGATGATGGTTTCTCACTGAGTTCGCAAACTCACCCAACATTGCAATATATTTTTTCAGGACAGCGTCAGTAGGACTCTAGCTCCCGTGATAGATTTTCCTGCCGTGCGAGGGCGTGATCAAGTGAAGCGATGGATCATAGGTCGGTCAGCTGGGTCGATTTTGGGGATGATCTTAGTATAGCGTTTGTATCGGTTTCCTTTTTGGATCATTGTATTTAGACTTTAGGGGGTGATAGACTTGTCTATATTTTGGATTGATTTTATGAAATGAAAGATTATTATTGTGGTTTTAAATTTTAGTGATTTGCATATTGCGGTTTTATTTTATTGATGCCATGCGAGTGATAGTGATCGTTTGCGATCGTAGCACTTCCTTCTGCGTGGGATATCGTCGGAGCGACCCACAGGCGTCGGTGTGTACCCTACTGATGAGGCGCTACATTAGGTGGTATCGAGCATGGTTTGGTATCTTTGGGAATAGAGTGTTTTAGGCTTGAATTTGGTGAAAAGGTAAATTGATCTGATTCTTGTTGTTGTAGGTCATCCGTTCTTGGGGATCAAGCGGATCAACCAGCTGACCTAGGATCCGTGGGAGCTAGTAGAGAGTCCCCTATGCCTCATTCTGATGAGTTGCCTCCCAGAGTTCCTGTGAGACGGGAGAGGAGGTACGATAGACTGCGCAAGCAGGGAGCGGTTGACTTCTATGGCAGCACCGACCCTGCTGAGGCTGAGGGATGGTTAGAGAGGACTGAGAGAGTCCTGGACCAGATGGATTGTGATGCAGAGGAGAGGTTCGACTATGCAGTGTCCTTGCTTCAGGGTCCGACTTACCGTTGGTGGAGGACTGTTCCGGGCAGTTTCACCAGGCCCTGCTTATTGACTTGGGATGATTTCCTGCGGGCATTCAGAGATAATTTCATGCCCAAGGTTTACTTAGAGATGAAGATGCAGGAATTTCTTGAGCTGAGACAGGGGCAGATGTCAGTGGCTGATTATGAGGTGCAGTTCAATGAGTTAGTAGGTTATGCCTCTTCTTTGATTGCTTCAGAGTCTGACAGATGCCGTAGATTTGAGGGCGGACTCAATTTTGAGATCCGTACCCGGTTAGCCCGAGCGGATATGGGTTCCTTCATTGGCCGAGAGCAACTTTGTGAGGATAAGCGATTCTTTGAGACAACAGAAATGAAGTCTGAGTCGGGCCCAGATGGTAAGAGAACGAGTGTGATCTGTGGTAGCGAGAGCCGAGGATTGAGTAAGCGCCAGGCTAGGACTTTCAGGTCGTCTGGCAGAGGTAGACAGTCCAGATTTGGGCAGAGAGGCAGATTTGCTCAGGTTAGTGGTGGCCGTAGCGGTGCTAGAGGTTGGGCGAGTATCCATTGTGTGAGTATTATGAGAGGAGGCTGATGGGAGTCTTTGAGGTTTACCGGAGCATGTCTTAAGTGTGGTTCGATGGACCACCAGCTCCAAGAGTGTCCCTTTACTGTGGAGGCCCGGTCATTGTGGATCGGTAGATCGAGCGAGGCTACCATAGTGCAGCAGAGCCGTGGAGGTGGATCTGGTTTCAGGGGCTGAGGTAGAGGCCGAGGCTGAGCTGAGGGATCTGTAGTGAGGACTGAGGGGCGAGCAACCGTCTGCCATCCAGCCGTAGTCTATGCTATGACTCGACAGGAGGCTCAGGAGTCTCCAGATGTTATTGCGGGTATGCTTCTAATTTCTGGTTTTGAAGCATATGCATTGATGGATCCTGGATCCACTCATTCATTTATTGCACCGTATGTGACATGTAGACTGCATTGTGATAGAGAGAGATTGCAGCGTGGGTTAGAGGTGAGTACACCTCTAGGTAATACGACAGTTTTGGGAGAGGTCTGCAAGGGATGTCCTGTAACATCCCACCCCCTACTAGAAGGGTAAAATAGTAAATTGGCTAGGGGTAAGAGTGATTAGGACTGCTTTGACATTGTTATGCATACTGGTACTGGTGCTCAGTGAAAATAGTGCACATGAAATAACTGTACATGCATTCATGATTATTTCCCGGTATTGGGTCTAAATGGACTTTTATAGTGAATAATATGGAAATTGTGCTTGAAAAATTTATTGGAGTGATCCATTGTGTGTTTTAGATTTTAAGGGATTTTTGAGAATTTTTCTGGACTTTTCCAGAGAAAATTCCCAGACCGGACATATCGCCAAGTGGCGAACCGGTTGATTTTCGGTAGCGAAAATTTCTACCTAATGGCACTGTATTATTGGGTATATTATTTTGGGATTGAAACTAGGGTCATTGGAATTGATTGGGTTAATTTTGGACTAGGTTTAATTGATTAAAGTATTAATATGTTGACTTTTCCTCACCATTTGTTTAACTAATCCTATAATGCCACCTTGCCTCCATTTAATGCTTTCTTACCTCTTAATTTTCGGTGATGTTGCCTATAAGAAGATGGAAAGAATGAATTATTTGGTTGAAACTTCTCCATCACCGAAAATTGGATTTGATTAAAGAATGATTTTGTTGACTTTTCTTTTCCATGGAACCAATGACCTCTTTCCACCTTTCTCCTTCATTTAATGTCCACTTATGGCTTTTATTGGTTTTACCTAGTGATGCCCACGTTTATGCCTTAATCAATTGATGAAAGAGGATTTTTGAATGGCTTATTTACTTCTCATCCGAAAGCAACTCACCCCTCATTCTTACCTCCATCGATTTCATCCTTTCTCCCAAATTCAAGGCTTTCTCTTCTATACAATTAAGTTCTTGCCTTGCCTTGAATGATGATGTATTTACTTGGAGTTAGAAGAAGTGGTTAGCAAGGGTAGTTAAGAAGGAAGTAAAGATTGGAAGCTTGATAGGTAAGGTTTCTTTTAAGTTTTTCAATGATGTTTTCATTAGGTATTGAATGCCATGGTAGTTAGGAGCAGTTAATGGGAGGGCTAGTGTATTGATTATGTTTCTTGATGTAGTAAATTGATGACTTTAATGGCTTGAATTAATGGGTATAAGGTTAGGGTTAGTTATGAATTGAAAGTAGTATGATAGAAGTGGTTGTAGCTTGAGTGAAATGGCATTTTGATGATGAATTTTGTGCACATGAATTGAGAAATTAAGTACTGCAAATTTTAAATATTATCCCTAGTGCGTGTATGAATGTGGTAAGAACTAATTTGTGTTCATTTGGATGCTTAAGGATGTGTTTTTGGCATTGGAAATGATAGAAGCTAAGGTTAGGAAAAAGCTGGAAAAATTAGGGTTTTAACTGATTGTACTGTTGTAAGCATAAATAATT
Organism: Erythroxylum novogranatense; assembly: GCA_029891385.1. NCBI lineage: Eukaryota > Viridiplantae > Streptophyta > Magnoliopsida > Malpighiales > Erythroxylaceae > Erythroxylum > Erythroxylum novogranatense. Next base: position 76,865,308 of record CM057230.1, on the reverse strand, counting down.
TTTTCGGAATGCAAATGAGGTGAGGTTTCTTCCCAATTAAACTTTGGGATGTTGGTTACATTTTTGTGTGAAATAGGTGTTGTCTAATTTTAGCTTTAAGATGGTGAATTTCTGCATGGAAGGTTACTGCTTTTGATTGGAATGAATAGTACCCGAAACCATAACCTAGAGTTTTGCTAATTTTTCTAAATTAATTGAGAAGGACTAAGAACAACTGGACTAAATGAAAGTTTAAGCCTATTAAGTTATCTTTCCAATGCCACTGATTTTGCAATTTTTCGATATGTATAGTAGGAGTTATGGACTGATGACTATTGACTGTTTTCATGCATTGAATGAATCCTAGCTGGAATGTCAAATTTGGTGCACATTATGATTTAGAGCAATTTTAGCAATTTATGTGAACTGAATTGGTGAGAGTGATCATCTAAAAAGTTGTAGAGGAAGGAATTATCTTGAAAATGATATATGGCATGTAAGTTTTTGTTGTCAGATTTGAGAGAAATGAATTTGCAAATACTGAATCTGCATTAGGTTGTGAATTGCTGATCATGGCAGAAACTTGCATAACAGTTTTGAAATTGTTAGAGATCGAATTGGATTCTGAGTTCTTCATGAAAATTGAAGTTTGAGATCTTATCTTTTCAGGGATATAAGGTAGTGAATTTGGTGACATTTGTGCTAAGAGATATACTATTGTGAAATGTGCTGTTCAGATTGGGAAAATTCTGAGGGCTGATGTTTTGGTGAATTTGTTGACATATTTAACAAGTGAATCTGATTTTGGGTTGTTCATGAAAGTTTTAGATAACATTGTGATCTTGATGAGCATATTTATTGTGTAATTTTTGGCTGAAGAGAATGAAAGTTACTGAATTTACAAGATACTGTACTGTGTTGAGTGACTTTGAGTGAGCAGTAGCTTTCATGGGGTTTTGACACCCTTAGGGGTGAAATTACTTTGAATGGTCTAAATGAAACTTGTAGAGGGTTTCATTATCTTTCCAATGAGATATGGTTTATAATTCCCTGAATTGTGTGCAAAGAGTTATGGATGTTGGAAGTTTGGTTGGAAATCGGAAAAAAGAGGAAATAAGGGTTATATATATATATATATAGATATTAATTGCTTAAAGTAAATTTTGGTTTCTTTCGTGAATAACTTTTCCGTCCGACTTCCGATTGACCTGATTCTTGAGGCATCGGATTCACTGAATATTTGATTTCATTTTCTGAGAGATTGGGAATTTTTAGAAGGGAAATTGACGGGTGTCCGGATAATGCTACTGTTTTATTTAATTGGGGACCTAAAGAGGTCCAAATTGAGCGCACCGTCAGCGCCAATAGGTTTCTAATTTTTGGACGGATTTTTTATGATGAAAAAATTTTGGATTAGGGCCGGGAATGCCATGAACATGCATTATACACGTTTTACTTATTCCATGTGCATTGTTTGATATTTCTAATTATACAGTTGGTAATGTGTACTCATTTCCATTGTTATAGAGGCTCAGTTGGAACGTCATCCCACGGACGTTGCAGAGACTTCCCGGCATTAGCTCGGAAGTTATTAGGTGAGTAACCTAGATGGTTCCTCGGTTAGTAAGTGTTTATAATTCTGCACTTAGAACCCTGTGGAGAACAATGGTGGGAAAATTGTGTTTGTTTGTGCCTGGATTGCGGACCGGAGGTCCGATGGATTGGAGAATTCTGACATAGAAGTGTTATATGTGATTTTCTTGCGATTACCTGTGCGAGACTTATGTGTATATGTTGAGTTGGGATCTTATATGATGTTGGTGTTGTTTTATTTGGATATATGCATTTCATGCATAATTGCATGATCAATAATTGGCGGTTTGACGGAGTACCATAGCGAGCTTATAGCTCAACGTGATTGGGCCTTGAGCCTGATGATTCGAGCCTATGGCTCACTGTTTAATGTGCCCTTAATGGGGACGATTCTGATTTCGATCCACAACAACGTAATAAATTAGAAAAGCGTCTCATACACATTTCATGTGCATTTGAATTGGTTCCTTTGGTGATCTAGTAATCATGTGGTACTTCGAATGTGTTTTGGTGAAATAAGCTGTGTTATGGCGTGATATCTTGTGTATATGCATGAATTGGGTGAACCATCGATGATGGTTCCTCACCGAGTTCATAAACTCACCCAAAATTACAAATTATTTTTCGGATGAGAGAGTAGACTTATAGCTCGGAGGACTTTTCTGCCGTGTAGATTGAGTTGGCAAGAGAAGTCATGACAAACAGGTCGGTCAGCTGGCACTTTTTGAGGGATGACCTAGCTAGCTTTATGTTTTTGAGTTTCTTTTGAAGTAATGTACATAAAATACCAGTGTGTAAATTTACTGCTTTGAGGTTATGAAATTTGAAATTATGGTTTCAAACAATTAGCGGATTTCATATTAATGCTTTATGATTTTTAATGCCATGTGGAGTGTTAGTGATTGTTCGTAGTGCACCCTTATCGTAGGGTGTGTGTCGGAATGACCTACGGGCGTCCCGATACATATCCTATGGTAAGGGGGTGCTACATGTCCGATAGTGATTGAGCAGGCAGAGTTAAGTGCAGACCTTATAGTTCTGTCTTTGAGAGAGATAGATGTGATTTTGGGGATGGATCGACTACTGCGATAGGTCATGATGGATTGTTATACCAAGGAGGTTGTGTTAGAATCTCCTGGTCAGCCTAGAGCTATTTTTCGAAGTATTAGTCAGGTGGTGCCAGCTATGATGATCTCGTTTGTGAGTGCCCTAAGGTTGATGCAGGGAGGTTGTGAGGTCTATTTGGCGCATGTGATTGATTCCAGGGTTGAGCAGAGGTTGCAGGATGTTCCCGTGATTAGGGAATTTCCAGATGTGTTCCCCGATGAGTTACCGGGTTTGCCGCCAGATCGGGAGACAGAGTTTTCGATAGACCTCTGTCCAGGTACCGCCCCTATATCGATACCTCCGTATAGGATGGCACCGTGGGCGAGAGAGCTTAAAGCTCGATTCAAAGAGCTGTTGGATAAGGGTTCATTAGACCCGAGAGTTTAGCCTTGGGAGCTCCAAAGTGTTGTTAGAAGAAGAAGGATGGGACTTTGAGGCTGTGCATTTATAGGCAGCTAAATCGGGTCACTGTCAAGAACAAGTACCCACTACCTAGGATCGATGATCTATTTGATTAGTTGCAGGGAGCTCAAGTGTTTACCAAGTTGGATTTGAGATCTGGGTATTATCAGTTGAGGATAGCTGAGGCCGATGTGCCTAAGAGTGCTTTCAGGAGCAGGTATGGGCATTTCGAGTTCTTAGTGATGTCGTTTGGGTTGACCAATGCCCCGGCAGCCTTCATGGCCTTGATGAATAAGGTCTTTCAACCCTACCTTGATCAGTTTGTGATAGTCTTTATTGATGATATTCTAGTGTATTCGAGGAGTAGACAGGATCATGCGGAGCATCTGAGGATTGTGCTACAGATTATGAGAGAGAGGCAGCTGTATGCCAAATTCACAAAATGTAAATTTTGGCTTGATGAGATGGTGTTCCTAGGCCACATAGTGTCTGGTGAGGGTATCCGGGTGGATCCTCACAAGATAGAGGCAGTGAGGAGTTGGGAGATTCCGAGGAATGTGTCAGAGTTGAGGAGTTTCCTCGGTTTAGCAGGATATTACCGGAGGTTTATCGAGGGGTTTTCAGTGATCTCCGCCCCTTTGACAAAACTTCTGGGGAAGAATGTGGTTTTCAGATGGACTGATGAGTGCCAGAGGAGCTTTGAGGATCTTAGGCATCGATTGACTCTGGCCTTGATGTTGGCGAGGTCCGAGGATTTGAGGTTTTCGATGATGCTTCGCAGGGGTTTAGGTTGTGTTTGATGCATCATGGAAGAGTTATAGCGTATGCCTCGAGACAGTTGAGGCCTCGTGAGAGGAATTATCGGTCATGATTTAGAGTTGGCGCAGATAGTGTTTGCCACGAAGATCTGGAGGCATTATTTGTATGGTGAGGCGTTCGGATCTTCACGGATCATAAGAGTCGAGATATCTGTTGAGTCGTGAGAGTTGAATCTGAGGCGGAGGAGATGGATTGGTGTTGAAGGATTATGACTACGATTGAGTATCATCCAGGAAGGCCAATGTGGTGGGCGTCGTTGAGTAGGAGATCTCATGTCGGTCGGCTGATTTGATTGAGAGATTGCCTAGTTTGATTGATTGAGGCGCTTAATGTGCAGATGGATTTGGCTCAGGATGGAGCCTTGATCGCTACGTTGAGGCTGAGACCGATGTTGCAGGATCGGATCAGGAGAGTTCAGGATCGAGATCCAGTATTAGTGAGACTGATGGATAGAGTCAGATCAAGATTGACTACTGATTTTGAGTTGAGAGATGGGACTCTTTGGATGGGTCAGAGGTTGTGTGTGCCTGACGTGGATGATTTGAGACGAGAGGTTTTAGAGGAAGCGCATGTGGCCGCTTATGCGATGCATCTGGGTGTTACCAAGATGTATAATACCCTTAAGTTGCATTTCTGGTAGCCGGGTGTGAAGAGGCAAGTGGCAGAGTTCGTTTCTCAGTGTTTGACGTGCCAGCAGGTTAAGGCTGAGCACCAGGCCCCAGTTGGGAGATTGCATTCGTTACCCATTTCGGAGTGGAAATGAGAACGGATTACTATGGATTTTATTATGGGGTTGCCGAGGACGCCGAGACAGCATGATGCGATCTGGGTCATAGTGGACCGGTTGACCAAATCGGCTCACTTCTTGCGGTCTGAGAGAATAATACTCTCGATCAGTTGGCCCGAAGTATGTGGCGAGATTGTCTTGCGATTGCATGGGGTCCCGATGTCGATTGTGTCGATAGGGATCTGATTTAAGGAGCTGCGGATCGACTTTGGGTTGGTGAACTTTAGTACAACGTTTCATCCTCGAGACGGATGGGCGAGTGAGAGGACGATCAAGGCTGTTGAGGATATTTGAGAGCTTGTGTATTAGAGTTGAGAGGTGCTTGGGATCGATCTTGGCTCTAGTTGAGTTTCGTACAATAATCGATCAGAGCGGTATTGGGATGGCACCGTATGAGGCCTTGTATGGGAGACCATGTAGATCACCTCTTTACTGGGATGAAGAGGGTGTGAGGATGCTTGAGGGTCCCGAGCTGATCCAGGATACTGTGGATAAAGTGAGATTGATTCGGAGTCACATTAAGGCGGCTCAGGATAGACAGAAGAGTTATGTGGATCAGCATCGGCAAGAGATGGAGTACAGTGTAGGCGACAGAGTGTTCCTCCGAGTGTCACCTTGGAGAGGAGTGCTGAGATTTGGCCGTAGGGGCAAGTTGAGTCCCCGGTATATCGGTCCGTATGAAATTACTGAGAGGATTGGACCGTTGGCCTATAGATTGGCTTTGCCTAGTGAGATGTCCCAGTTGCACGATGTGTTTCATGTGAGTATGCTCCGGAGATACCGCTCAGACCCGACTCATGTGATTCCAGCTCAAGAGATTGAGATAGCGAGTGATTTGAGTTATGTTGAGGAGCCGGTGTAGATTATTGGATCGTGGGTCAAGCAATTGAGGAGCAGGGTGATTCTATTGGTGAAAGTCCTATGGAAGAACCACTCATCAAAGGAAGCAACTTGGGAGGCGAGGAGCACGTGAGGGGCGGTACCTCATGCTCGACCAGTCATGTATGAAATTTCGAGACGAAATTTTATTTAGGAGGGGAGAATTGTAACATCCCGTTACCGATGTGATGGGCATATCGGTAATTTGGATGGATTGAGCAGTGAGTATATTCATAATTGAATTGCACGTATATTTTGCCTCTGCATCAGTGATAAATGAGTTAATTGCACATGCGTATATAGTGACATGCATTCATGATTGTTCCAGCATTTAAATTTTGATTATGAGTTGAATTGTGAATTTGAGATAATTGAGTTAGACATGAGTTATTGAGAATTAAGCGATAATTTGAATTGAATGACTGAATTAGTTGAATTGTGATTTGATTGAGAGTTTAAGAATAATTGGATTGTATAGTTGAGTTAGAGTGAAAATGGAATTGTGGGAGTTGGAAATTGAGAATTGAGTTTGGGATCGAGTGTTTTATATTTTTTAGGATTTATAGGAATTTTTCCAGAATTTTTAGAGTTTTGTGTTCGGACCGAAAAAATGGCCTAGAGACTGACTTTAGAGTTCCGGTTCCGAAAGTGAGTGGCTAATGGCTTGAAAATTTAGAGTTATGAGTTTAAGAATTATTGTGATGAGCCATTGAAATTAGAGATTGAAATTAAGTGAATTTGAGGACTTGTAGATTTTGGGTCTCGGTTGAAATCAACCCTTTTTAATGTTCTTAGTTCAAATCCTCTTTGTTTTAACTTTGTAAAAACCTAAGGCAATTTCTTCTTCCTCCCGTCGACGATCTCACTTTTCCTCCTTGGAGATTTTGTGGTTTGTTCCTTATTGAGAAAGCCTTGTTTGTGATTGAGAGTTGATGATGTTTTCGTTTGGGTGGAGAGTGAAATCAGTGGGAGTTTGAGCTTGGAGGATCTCGGACGTTTACAATTTTTAGGGCTTCGATCGAATATGTGATTTGGTAAGTTTTTGTAATTTAATGTTGTATTTATGGTTATTTATGGCATTTATGGTATTAAATGAGTTAGATAGGGTAGTTGAATGTGGTTAATGGAGGTTTAATGGAGTAAAAAAATGGTGAGAATTGATCGGAGAAGACGAAGTTGGGCCGCACGTCGCGACGTCTGAGAAAGTGCACACCGCGGCGAGAAAAAGTGTGCTCGCCACGGCGAGCAGCAGGAGACGTCGCGGCGAGTGAATGGATTTCACGCAATGACAGTCGTTAGTGTAGACGTCATGGCGTGGAGAGGAGTGTTGCATGCATGGCGGCGTCCCCTGTCTTGCGCCAAGCGAGAGAGAAGAAGCGCGACGAGGACGAAATTTGAGAAAAATTAAAGTGGTTTTTAGGGTATATCTTTTAGTGTAGACCTCCAATTGAGGTGATCCTTGATTCGTTATGATCTAGAGAAAGAGGTCTACAATTGTGATAGAGACTGAGAGTTTGAATTTTTATCAACGGGATTTTAATTATCGAAAGTGAATCAAATTTAGTTTCTAGAGTAACCTAAGGGTTATGTGTTGACTAACTTGAGTTTAAATTGGAGGATTATGAAATTGAGGGATATTATGGACCTAGTGAATAGTGAATTTTGGTTGTGAAGCAAGAGATAGCAGATTTGGATTAGAGCGCTGGAAAATCATGAACATGCATCATATAGCTTTGAATTTGAGACATGTGCATTAGTGAATTCATCTGATTGAGCATCTAGTGATGAGAATTCATTTGAATTATTATAGAGGCACCGTTGGATCGACTGTCTACGGATATCGCTGGGACTTCCAGGCAGTAGCTCAGAAGTTACAGGTGAGTAACCTAGTTGGTTCCTCAATCTTTGTGTGATATAAATGTGAAATAAATGTGCTGCAATTATGAGTAAGTGTTATGATTGTGAGTGATTATGCGGAATGTGTTGCAAATGTGAATATTTGTGATTGTGAATCAATGTATAGGATTATGAGTAAGTGTTCTGATCGTGATAAGCGAGTGAAGTGATATATATATATAAACATATGTGCTAGTGACTGTGCAAGTGTTAGTGCATGCTAGGCATGATTATAAATGGTAACTAAGCAGTTGTGACTGAAGCATCTAGTGAGTAGAGCTTTAAGCTCGATATCAGTGAATGGGCTTAGGGCCAAAAAGGGAATAGTGCATACCCAGAGGGCTCTCCTATCTCTTATGTGAGCGGGCAGTAGTGCATACCTTGAGGGCTCTCCTACTTGCCGAAAATGTGATTAATATGAAAAGTGCCTGGATTGGGACAGTGTTAACGCTCAGTCACAACAATGTCATAAAATGAGAATTTGCATACATTATGCATCTGACTGTGTAGTGAAATTGAGAATGCGTGTGATATATGATAATTGTGAAGTGATATGTCTGAGCTATGGCATAGTATAAATGTGCAAAGTGTCTATAGTGTTCTAAAATGCGTAAATTGTCTTATAGCGTTCCAATTGTGTTAATGTGTAACTATGCGATATATATATATATGTGTATATGCATGAGTTGGGTGAACCATCGATGATGGTTTCTCACTTTGTTCGCAAACTCACCCAACATTGCAATATATTTTTTCAGGACAGCGTCAGTAGGACTCTAGCTCCCGTGATAGATTTTCCTACCGTGCGAGGGCGTGATCAAGTGAAGTGATCGCGGCTCTGTCGATTCGACCTTACGATCGATCCTTAGAAACCGGTCAAATAAAATAAATTCCAAGACTACAGTATAGGATGCAACCTCAGGTCGTCTCACTTAATTGGAACCAATATAAAAATGGTCTAATCTAGCCTAATTGTCAAAAATTGCAATGAAGTTGATAAAATGGGGTTTTGGTCTTTTGGTCTAAACCGGTAAAGCAATGAAAATTAAACAAAAAGTGTAAAGAATGTTTTTGGTATTTTTCAAATAATGCAATAAACACACAATCAGAAAAAATCAAATTGATAAAATCCTCTTGAAAATGAGGCTCGAGCTATCACGATTAAAAATTGATTTTCGAGGATACAATCCACTAAGTTTCAGAAGAACAACCCTAAAGGACTCTTTAGGTCCAAAGATTTAATCAATGAACTCCATTGTTTAAATCTTTGTTAAAAACCTTAGTGTGAAAATTAGACAAGCAAATGCAATTGGTCGATTGAATAAAACACAACAATCTCAATCAAACACAACTAGGCAGATTAAAACCGTAGATGCAAAATCCAATGACATATATGAAACTTCAAATATTAAGCACAAAAGTTCTACAGAATACTCGTCCAAATTTCAAAATAGTGTTCAACACATGATTAAACAATTACCATGCTAATCTAGCTACACCGATGCAATCTCTAACTCAGACATTACACAGATATAACTAAACTTTCAACACTAAATGATTACTCCCCTTCGAAGCTCTGTAAACTCAAGCCATTGCTACATCTTCAAGAGGACGGACGGTTTAGCTACGCATGTCTCCGGTCGATCCCTCGGATGCTGGAGAATGAATGAGACTCATGTTGTAGAAGATGCTGATGGTGATGATGATGACTGTGGTGATAGTGATGGACGACGATGAGAATTTGAAGGTCTTCTGCTCCAGAGTCTGCATTCCAAGCCGTCTCTCTCGTTCAGTATCTTTTCGTCTGTATTGTCTCTCTGTGTGTTCGTCTCTCTCTTCGCATGCCTGTAACCTAAAAATGGAAGCTCTTATATGATGGGTCACGGGCTCGGGTTGTATGATGAGATGGACTTTCCATAAGCAGTCGGTATCTGCTTGTACTTATGACGAATAAGATAAATGAATTAAATTAAATGCGACGTGTGCACTAAATCGCTTTCGTCGCGTCGTCTGCATCGTCATGCGTCGCGACGTGTGGAAGTGTGTTCGCCGCGACGTGTGAGACGCCATGCATCGCGACGTGCGGATAGACCTTGACTGTTGACTTCCTGACGTTGACTCCTTTGTTCCTGAAATTAAATAACAACAAAAACAACAATTTGCAGTATCAATTGTCCCAATAAAAATTATGGAAAAATAAGTATCAAGTCATGAAAATTTACTGACAAATTGGGAGTTGAAAGAACTCAGCATGAGGAACCAATTTAAGCACAAAAATCATCAATAAGGAGTCAACACATGCATAAGTAGCTATGAAAATGCAGCCAATTTATAATATAAACTTGGCTCAATCATGAAGTGATGGATCACAGGTCGGTCAGCTGGGTCGATTTTTGGGGATGATCTTAGTATAGACGTTTGTATCAGTTTCTCTTTTCGGATCATTGTATTTAGACTTTAGGGGACTGATAGACTTGTCTATATTTTGGATTGATTTTATGAAATGAAAGATTATTATTGTGGTTTTAAATTTTAGTGATTTGCATATTGCGGTTTTACTTTATTGATGCCATGCAAGTGATAGTGATCGTTTGCGATCATAGCACTTCCTTGCTGTGGGATATGCGTCGGAACGACCCACGGGCGTCTCGGTGTGTACCCTACGGTAAGGGGGCGCTACAATTATGGTCTCCACTTTACCTCCAATTTCCATGGCCTAAAATCAAACTTGCAAAACATTACATTAGATAAAATAAAACACACCAATAATTACCTTCTCTCGATGTTTGAGCTAAGTTATTCCATAACTTGGAAGATCACTCTAGTGTTAATGCTCCTAACTTCCAAGAATTTATCTTTGAAGGTTCGGTTGTTTTTTTCATACCAAAGGTTATACATAATAATAAAGAGGAGAATGAAAAAAATGTTGAGATCAAAGTTTCTAAAGTTTGGAGGCTGTTTGAACCAATTTAGAATGGATTGAAGATTTGTCAAGTTAGGTAGGTAGATCTAAAAGTGGTTAAGACAATGTAATCACATTTTTTTTAAGTATGAACATTCAAAGAACAGATGGTCAATAGACTCATTATCTAAGGAACACAAAGATAGTGATTTGGGACATAAGAGTAAAGGAGTTTATCCCTTATTTGTAGCTTATTAAGAAAGGCTAACCACAGGATGGAGGAATACCTTGGACTAGTTTTTTTTATGCCATCCTAATTTATGCCAAGGAACACACGGATTAGGAGGTGTCATAGAATTATTGGTAGAAGCATTTGTATATGCTTTTGAAGAGCTTGCTATCCATTCCAATCTATTAGGTCGGGAACATTATGGTTGATACAGTAGTGGCTCTAGGGTATGTATGGTCTCAATTATGGCCTCTTGCCAACACCACCCATTATTTTTGATAACATCGAAAACTTTTACATTTATAGGTAGTTCCGACCCATTGATCTGGATACCTCTAGGATGCCAAGGATCCTACCTTAAGAAAGTAGAAATCCCATTTCCTATCTTAATCTAAATTGGTTCCCAATGAGATCCTTAACATATAAAAGCTTTCTCCAACTCCACGAACAATTATTAGTAGGTTGGGCATTCTAGGCCATGTGATTAATGGTGTGTGGGTATCGGCTAATGTTAACAAGGAAGAAGCGATGAAAGAGTGGACCTAACAATAATTAATTAAAAGAGTAAGGGCTTTCTTAAGGCTAGCTAGTCATTATAGGATTTATCAAGGACTATGGATTCATAGCTGCACCCCTCACCAATCTTTTTTGGTAGAACTCCTTCCAACGGAGTGAGGTAGCCGAATGATCCTCTACTCAATTAAAGGAGGTTTTGGCAACAACTTCGGTATTACAAGTACCAAAATTTGAAACAAAATTTGTAGTGCAATGCAATACTGGTGACTTTCTTAGCAGGAAACTGACAGCTAGACACATGAAACTACTAGCATATAAACAAGAACTTATTGGCCTAGCTAAGACAGTGCAACATTGGAGACCTTATTTATAGGGACGGTCTTTTCTTATTAAAATGAATCATTTCAGCCTTAGGTACTTGCTTGAGCAATGACTTACAACTTCACCTTAGCAATATTGGCTAAGCAAATTGACAAGGTTTGACTTTTTGGTGAAATATTAGTCTGGTTAACTTAATAAAGTGGCATATGCACTCTCAAAAAGGGACAATGAAGAGGGCCTGCTTTTTGTAGTTTCACAACCTACATTGTTGAATTTTGATGAAATAAGGTCTGAAATTGCAAGTTCAGATGAATTGAAGGAGCTTTGGTCAAGGGCTAAACAAGGAGAAGTAGGGGCTGATTGGGGAGTACATAATGACTTAATTATGCATAAGGGACATGTGTTTTTGCTTCCTACTTCACCTTTAATTTATTCTATTATTGTAGGCATACATAACCAAACTAATGAAAGGGTACATAAAATGTTGCAACGTCTCTGAGCTGATTTTTTTTGGAAGGAAATGAAGGGGGCTGTTAAGGAATTCATGACTAGGTGCACCACCTATTAGTACTGTAAGAGTGAGCATTTACAATCAGGAGGGCTCATTCAACCCATCCTTATTCCTACATAAATATAGGTTAACATCTCCATTGATTTTGTGGAAGGATTGTCAAAAGTCCGTGGAAAATCAATTTTGTTTATTGTCATTGGTAGATTTCCAAAATTTGCACATTTTATCCTAATTGCTTACCCTACACTACTATGAGTATTGCCTTTGTATTTTTTGACTACACGACCTCCAAGAATCTATTGTAAGTGATAGGGACGTGATTTTTACAAGCAACTTTTTGAAAAAGTTCTTTCGTTTGTGTGGCACGAAGTTTACATTCTCCTCTACCTGCCACTCGTAATTTGATGGACAAACATAAGTTGTCAACTGCACAGTGGAGATGTACCTAAAGTGTTTGGTGGGGTAGCATCTAAAGATGTGGGTGTAATGGATGTCGTGGGCAAATTATTGCTACAATACCTCCTTCAACTCTTCCTTATAGGAAGCCCTATTCAAAGTTGTGTATGAACGTGATCCCCCTTACTTGCTTTCTTACGATCCAAGGGCTATCAGGGTGGATGCAGTCGACCAAGCTGTGTTGGAGCATGATAAGGTACTGCTGGACATCTGTTTTCGGCTCCAATGAGCACACCAATGAATGAAGACAGTTCATGATAAAGACCATAGGGAGGCTCATTTGAGTCAGGAGCTTTAGTTTGGTTAAGGTAGTAGCTTTGTTGGCAGTCCTCCCTAGCTAACTGATGAATTCCAAGTTAGTTCCTAAATTTTATAGTCCGTATAAGGTCCTCAAGTGTGTTGGATCTGTTGCTTACCACTTGGAATTCCTTGAAAATAGTCACCTACATAATGTTTTCCATGTCTCTCTACTCAGCTTTTCTTCCTTGCCATCATTGCTAGATAACAAAGTCATTTCTACTCCATAACAAATCCTACATTCCAAACTTAATAGGGGTAAACTCGAACTTTTAGTTCAATAGATCAATCTCCCTCTTTTTAAAGCAATATGGGAGTCTCTTCACCAATTTTAGGAGGCTTATCTTGATTTTGAGCTTGGGGAGAAGCTTATTGTCCAAGAGGTGAGTGATGTTATAGATCTATTTGTTGGAAGGACTTATCAAAGAAGGACTTAGATGGGGAAATGAATAGTTGCAGCAGTAGATCCAGTAAAGGAAACTTATCATGTGGGAAATTATGTTTGAAGGAGTTATAGGAGATGTTAATTAGTTAGGATTCTTTGTGTTGAAATCAGGTTTGAAAGAGTTATGGGAGATCTTAATTGGTTAGGATTCTTTGTGTTTAGATAAGTTTGAATATTTTAAATATGTTTGAATAAGTTTCCTGCTCAATAGGGAACTTTATCTTCAACTACGTTATATAGTTGTAATCCTCCTCCTTTATAAGGAGGCTTTTGCTATTCAATAAAGACATGAGAAATATTTTAGTCAAAGAGTTTAGGCGATCTTGGGTTCTCTCAGACGAGTGCTAACGAAAACAAGCAACCATTGGCTCAGAAAAGAAAGACAGAAATAGCAACAAGGGGAAATCTATTGATCCAGTGTCTGACTTCCCAATAAATAGGCCTGTACATACCACCAAGAGGGCTATATGAAACTATTCCAATTCCCTGCTGACCTTGCATATGTAGCAAGCTTTAGCCATACCGGAGAAAGCAGTAAATACGTTTAAAGAGTAGTTACGGATGAAAATCAAGAATATATTGTCAGCTGGAAAGTGGGACTCTTTCATCTTCGATGTCATGAGACCAGAGTGACCATTCCATCTTCACGACAGTCACTACAAGAAATTAATATAATCCGCGACGTTTTATTGATAAAACGTCATAGATTGTAAAGATTTTTTCGTGATGTTTAAAAAACGTCACGAAAAGTTTAACTTTTTTACGACGTTTAAAAAAACGTCACAAATTTATAATACTTTTTGCAATGTTTTTTTGTTAAAACGTCACAAAATAAACACCACCACGTTTTGCAGAGTAAAACGTCGCCTATTGTTTAATTAATGACCTAAACAAATATAAGCAGAAAACCGTAAGAGAGAGGGAGGAATGAAATTTTGATTTTCGGTAGCAGGGAAAGTAGAGAAACAAGAATAAATAGATATGGGAAAGAAAGCAAAAAGGCTTAAGAAAGGGAAAGAAAACATGGAGAGCCAATATAAGCAACGAAGACATGGACAATTTTCTCGAAAAATCGACAAAGGAAGCTCTCTCAAGCAGCTCTCTTTCCTATGTCTAACAATTCCCTCTTCTTCGTTGACAAATCCAAAGGTGTTTCCTTATAAATTTTAGAAAACTTTTCCTTTTTATGTCTTGATTTTTGTTGTTTTGGATTGATTTTTTGGTCCTTTGGGGGTTCTGGGTGACATCTTTAGACCTGGGTGACGTGATTTCTAAGGGATTGAAGGATAAAAAAGCTGCCTTCAATTAAATTATTGTGGAGTTTGGGATTTAGAGGACGGTTCGTTGACTCTTTGGTATTTAGCTATAGGAGATATAATAATAGTCTTGTTTGGAATTATGGCCGAGAAAGAGGGTTTTATTGGGTTTTTTCTTTTCGATTTTGATCTAAAGGTTGAAGTTTGAGTGCACATTTCAAGTGTCGAAATTTAGGTTTTTAGGGAATTTAGTGATTTTCGGTCCCTGCATCAAGGGTTTCACGTAGATTGCTCGAAGGTGACAAATGCGTTGAACAGGTAAGAGTTTTCCATATGACCCATTTCATTGTCATCTTTTAACTTTTCAACCTCAATAGAACTTTGCCACCAACTTTTCCCAGAAATAAGAATATATAAATAGCAACATCTTATTTTTTTTTCTAGCTAACATTGTGATTTCTTCAGTCCTAGTTTAACATAGAATCGAGCACCAATTTGAAGGAATATGTAATGATGATATATGAGAGATTTCTTGCTGGGCTGGTGCGTAAAAATATTATGATGAACACATACAGAAAATTGCAATTATGTCTTGCTGCTCTTGCACCTATTTAGGTGAAAGAACTATACTTAGCTTCCCAATGAATGATTTTCATACCAGTTTTTGCAAGTTATTTCCTCATTGTTATTGACTTGTTGAATGCTATATAAATACGTGTATGCATTTGTGTGTTATTTGCATCTATTGTACAACCATTTAAGTTAATTTCTCCATTTGAAAGAACACTTTTTTACAAGGTAATTTAAGCTAATATTTGATAATAACTTAGCAGAACAAAGTCTTGCTTGTGTCGTTAGATGGTATTCATCAACTCCACATCTTTATCTTCGTGTTAGCAGCTTCTCACAACATTTATTGTGTTCTCACTGTGGCTTTGGGCAGAGCAAAGGTATTCATAAACTAGTAATATATTACTCTATTTTAATGGTCAAGTAAAAGTCTCTGTTCTTGTCTTATGTGAATTTATGATCATGAAAGAGTTCTCCTACAATGCCTTCTTGTTTTTAAGGGGCTTATGAATAGGTACTGTTTCTGAATCTCCATTTCTTTGATACGTTTGTTGGTTTGTTCAGAATTTCAGATTTTATAAGATTTCCATGATGAATAGTTTGTTCTGATTGACGACTTTGTTGAGCATATGTACAGGTTTAAGCAAATGCTAAAAGTTGTAGTCCTATGCTAGATTAATCTGGTCACTATTAGAGTAGTGCCCTAAAGGCAATCGCCTTTAGCGGGTTTTGTACAAAGTTGTGTACAGACTTTATGAATAAATAAAGAAAGGCATATTTCATTAATTTGATGTTCATTGTCTATGAACTGATATTGATCTACAAGCAAATTAATGAAGTCCATGATATATGACATAGCATGAAGGAGATTGTGATGTGATCATACTTATGAGATTCCTATCATGTGCAATTATGTCAGTATCTAAATTATCCCTAGTCGTAGGATTACTGAAACTGGACATTGGTAATCTGGAGAGACTAGCACATCTCAAGCTCCTTGATTTGATCAAGCAGTGGATCTCAGAAACTGTAAATATGGGATGTTTAGGGTTGAGATGTGAATGCTTACTAGAGGTAGTAAGTACATTGGATGACCTGCTATGAGATCATCACATGGATGTCCTATTCTAATGTCAGTGATAATCTCATCATAGCAATGGTGCAAATATCCTTAGACTTGAGGTACTCAAGGATATCTTGGATACTGATTCTGTGCTTTGACTCCATTCCTTGTTGCCTTACATAGGTCGCTCATAGGGTGGTGATTGGGTATAGCTTGAGGTATTCGAAGGTAATTGAGTAGCCAATAGAGGATTCACCACTTCTGTGATAGCAGAAGATGATACCCATAGCCTCTTATCAGGGTCATTACTTGGAAATCTCTGGCCGGAGTTCATATGTCATGAAGAGTGTCTTCAGTGACATATAAAGTAATGAGTCCCTGTGGGCTAGAAGCGATATCACTTGGACTAGAGTTGACGTAGTCAGTCTAGTAAGAGTTGACACTTTACCTATACTCATAACCAAGTGGGGTATAGCATGGTGAAAGGACGAATTACACAGTAATTGTCTATGGAAAGGTTCGTGATATGGTTCATGATGAATATAGGTTCATTCGTCAAACCAATTACTTTCCGGTCAATTGGGGGTCATGATGTGTTGCTAGATATCGCTCATGACTTGCTCAGATTAAGTGTTAATCTAAGTGGCCAACATAACCGGGAACCTAATGGGTCACACGCATAAGAGTGACTCGGAGAATTCAGAAAATAGTTTTGGATAGAGATCTAATAAATGGAGAGCAATGGAATTAAATGGATCCCGATGAGATCGAGATATGTCCCGATGAGATCGCAACATCGATATTGCTGAAAAAGGTTTTCGGTGGTTTTTCCATATCGGGACCCGGTAGGACCGACCCCAGTGTGATTGGACGACTTCAGCATTTATATACATATATATATTATTAATTAATTAAAGAATTAATATATATATATATATATATATATATATATATATACATGTTCAACGTGGAAAGAGGAGGAGAAGACATGGTTATATATATATATATATAATGCCTAACGTGGAAAGTTACTCCACTTTTGCATTTAATGTGTCTTTAATGGTTAAAGACAAATGGCAAGTGAAGAAAGAAGAGTGTATGGTCGTTGGTTATAAGAAGGGTTTGAAAAATCAAAGGCTTTCTCTCTTATGATAATCGATCATCACTCTTCATCTTTCATCAAGCTCTCTTCTTCTCCAAGCTTCATCTCCTTCATCGTTTCTCCTTGAGCTCTCCAAGAACAAAGGTAAGATCTAGCAGTCTTTACTTTGTTCTAGCTATTCCCGGGTCAAAGGGTTTGCCCCGGTTAGGTTCTTCGATCTCTGCATGGATACCGTTAAAGACGGTCTCCTTTGGCCGTTATGGTTTGACATTGTTATATAGACACATGGATCCTGGCTTTCGGGAAGGTCCCGGAACAAAAATTTTTGTTTTTTCGTACCGTGTACATGTTATGTACACACTGGGATTTTCCTACAGTGGTATCAGAGCCACTTGTGTCGTATATAATGAAGAAATCATAACAAGGTTGGAGCTGCCTATTGGTTGTGACGATGATGCATGTTGACTGTGTTAATTTTGAAATCAGTGTAGAAATATAGTTTTCGAAATTTTCTTGCCCAGATGTGCTCATAAGATGTTGTTGAATATGTCTGTGGAAGACCAGAATTTATCAATGTGATTTGATATGGTTTTGCGAATTTATTCCCTAATGTTCTTGTTGCTGTGTTTGTGTACATTCCTTGAACAGGCATCCTTGTAAATTCGAGAATAAATTGTAGAATTTTTTTTGGATTTTCTTTTACCTACATGTCTCTAAAATGTGTATGAATGTCTATGAGGATGGAAAAATGTTTTCGAGGTGATTTACTATTTATTTGAGAATTTATCGTGTGCTGCTGGGAATAACTGTGTTGAGGAACACAGATTCTACATTGGCTTTGTTGCTGAGGTTGGATGAGTTTTTGTTGGAAATAAATCCTGAAAAAATTTATGGAGCATTTTGTGAACATGTAGTAACCTCTGTAATTTTCTCAGAATTTATTGAAATTGTTTCAATGAGTTTTTCAAGCAAAAGACAGAGCATAGCAGTTTTGAGAAAGTTGCTGGAGCTGTTTTGTTTGGAATGACTGATTGTGTATTTCTCAATTCCAATGCCTTGGATCATTTTTAATGTGATTAAAAATGTTTTACATTGATGTTTTATGCTTTCCAAAATGATTTTATTGAAATTGGGTTTCCAAAAATTTTCGGATGTCAAATGTGTCTCATTAGTGTCTCGTTAGTATATTGCCTTGTCTTGATTGTTTTGGCCGTCACAAGTTTTGTGACCAGTGCCGAAGTAGTCTTGATAAAGTGTAGACTACCTAAAGATACTTAGGGTGATAGTTTGATATTCTCAAAATTATTTGGAAATCTAAGTGAATAATAGTGTATTCATCAATTTCAAGTTTTTCATGTATAGTATGATTATACATGCTAAGCATGATACAATGAAAGTGTTTCATTGGTACATCATAGTAAAGGATATTACACTTGGTATTGTGAATTGGAACTACACGGATTGAGAAATTAGCCGATTAGAAAGCAATTCCACATATATAAGTCGACTTGTATTCTCAGGTAAGTCGACTTACACATGCATAAGTCGACTTGCACAATGGTATAAGTCGACTTGTACGTGCACAGTATCATAAGTCGACTTGCACAATGGTATAAGTCGACTTATACGTGCACAGTAGCATAAGTCGACTTACACATGCAAAAGTCGACTTACAACATGCTTAGGTGGGATGATGGATGATTATAGGTATAGACTCAATGTGATTGATGAAATGCCCTAAATCATTCCATATAGTCATGGTGACTATAATCCTACAGCTTGGAGAAGAAGAAGATGAGACCAGAGCTTGAAATCCCTCACACATAATATGAAAACTAACGCCTTCCATTAATATGGGGAGAACCAGAGTTCTTATAGAGTTTGGGTTGTTGGGTAAACCCAAGCTCACTCTATACGGATATGTTCAAACCATGAAAATAAGATTTTCGAATTAATGGGTTGGTTTTCACTAGAAGCGTTGATTTGTTGAGTAAACTCAAGGTCAACGTAGAAAGAGGCGAAATTGGGTAGTGTACATCAGATGTACGCGCATCAAGAGTTGATAACCCAATGTGTGTGCATACATCACGAGTTGATAGCACTAGTCGATAGTTGCATCTAGATGCAATTGGTATGATCGATACCTGCCGATTGATCTAAGGTGGCTTGTTGGGTAAACCCAAGGTCATTTTAGTAATGCCGGATATCTATGATGAATTGGTATGACTGATACCTACCGATTGACCTAAGATGGCTTGTTGGGTAAACCAAAGGTCATGTTAGTAATGTCGGATATCGACCCACTAGGACATTTTGTCATAATGTTTCTTGGATTCGTAATAAGGGTTATGGATTCTTTGAAACTAATGGGAGCCATATGCATGTCATGCAAGTCCTTATGATCATGTATGTAATTTTATTATAACATTCTTTCTCTCTTTCCCTTTAGGTTTATTGAAGATGACTTCTAGTGTGAATTTGCACTCACTTATGGACTCCAATAAATTAACTGGACCTAATTTTCTCGATTGACTGAGAAATCTGAGAATTGTTCTCAGATCTGAGGAGTTAAGTTATGTCTTCGATGTTCCACTTCCTGATCCACCTGCTGTTGATGCTTCTGATGAGGATCAAAAAGCATATCGTAAGCATCTCAAAGACAGTGACATGGCTACCTGTATTATGCTCGCCTCAATGTCACCAGAGTTGCAGAAGCAGCATGAGTCTATGGATTCTAATACCACAGTGTTTCATCTTAGGGAGCTTTTGGATGAGCAAGCTTGGTCTGAAAAGTTCGAGACCTCGAGGCTACTCTTCACTACTAAGATGACTCCAGGTTCATCTGCAGTGCAGTATGCACTGAAGATGAATGGGTATATTGAGAGGTTGGCCGTCTTAGGTTTTGTTATGGATTATGAATTAAGTGTTGACTTAATTCTAGTTGGATTGTCTGATAGTTATTCACAGTTTGTGTTAAACTATCGGATGAACCAAATATCCACGACAATCCCTGAGTCGATCAATCTGCTCAAGACAACAGAGCAAGCTATCAAGAAGGATAGCAAGGCAGTGCTTGTGGTGGACTCTTCTTCTTCTGGTTCAAAGAAAAAGAAACTGAAGAAGAAAAGGTCTAAGAAACCAAAAGGAAGTGCAGCCAAAAAGAAAACCAAAGAAAGCGCACCAAAGGAACTTGCTTCCATTGTGGCAAGACCGCCACCCAAGCTTAAGCGGCTATAAAGTCTATCTGGAAGAATTGAAGCGAAGAAGGCATCGGATGCCTCGGCTCCTTGGTATGTTTGTCATTGAGGTTATCTGTTTTCGACCATAACATATGGGTATTAGATACGGTTGTGGCTCACACATATGCAATGATATCACAGGCCTCGGGGACGATGAGCGACTCATGAAGGGAGAACTAGACCTGCGTGTAGGAAATGGAGCAAGAGTTGTTGCATTAGCTGTAGGTACTTATTTTTTGTCACTCCCCAGTGGGCTTGTAATTAAATTGGATGAGTGTTATTTTGTAGCGCCCCCTTACCGTAGAGTATACACCGATACGCCCGCAGGTCATACCGATACATACCCTACGATGAGGGTACACTACTAAACAATCGCTTCTAATAAAACCTCATGGCATCAATATAATTAAAGCAGTAAGATCACAATCACTAATTCTTAAAACCAAAGAGTACTTCTCATTGCATTCATAAATCCCAAGTACAATATCCGGTCATAATTTACAACTGCATAAGTCCAAAATAAACAGTAATAGCTCCTATCTAGGTCATCCCCAAAATATCCCAAAGGATCCCCAGCTGACCGACCTGTGGGTCATGCTCCTCTCGCCGGCACACACACAGCAGAAAAAGTCTCAAAATCCAGAGCTAGAGTCACACTACCGTTGTCCTGAAAAATAGTCGCAATTTGGGTGAGTTTGCGAAACTCAATGAGTAACCATCATCGATGGTTTATCCAATTCATGCATTACGCAAAATTGCGTACAGAGCAACACATATCATAAATCAGAATTTCATACAATCAAAATCACACATTTACAGTTAGTCTATATCACATTCATAGCCTAATCACAGATTGTATGCACAATGATTTCCAATTCATTATTAGCGTTGTGACTGGGCGTCAGAGTTTTTCCCCATTTCTGGGCACATTACACAGAATCACGTTTTCAGGGGTAGGAGAGCCCTCTGGGTATACACTACAGCCCATGCGCACTAAGGATAGGAGAGCCCTCTGGGTATGCACTAATCCCTTCTCACTTATCACATTTGATGAGCTTGTAGCTCCACTCAGATCAGAATGTGCTCCAGTCACAACTGTCAGTTACTGATTTCTAATCATGCCTAGCATGCTTTCACAATTCTCACTAATGTATACCTCATGCGAATCACATAATCAAAAGCACAGATAGTTCACATACGTAGCACATAACACATAAGAGATTGAGGAACCAATGTCGAACCCCACTCCCGGAGCCCAACTGATGTCGGATCCAGTTTCTGGAATCCGACTCCTGAATCGTAAAACATGAAACTTGATCATCTTGTCTTGTAGGGTTTATTCTACTTAACCCTAATTGATGTTAATTTCTCTTGTAAATCATAGCCTTAAGACTCTTGCTTTATTTCAGACAAGAATCGCTTCAATCGAAGTCATATAACTCAAGATACGCTCCAAACACCTAAAGGAGCTCCTACCCGAAACATGCTCTCTTAACTGACCTCTCACTTGCTTTATTTCAAACTTCCTCAATTTAACTCCAATCGATACCAATTTCTGTAGAAAGAAATATACAAGTCTTAGGAAGCTAATGGTTCAAGCCTCACCTCATTTGGAGGTCATATGAGGGGTTTATGCCCAATTTAATAGGCCATGCTCACTTCCAAATTCAAACTGAAACTCTTTTGGGACAATTACCATAACTTTTTATATATAGGTCAGAATGTGTTCTCTATTTCACCATTTGAAATTAGACATCTAGATCTACAACTCTCATGAAGACTGCAAAACCAAATTCGGCCTCTAACAATGCTCAAAATGCTTGACTAACAACTCGACCTGTGCTGGAAATTAGCCTATAAGTCGACTTATACTGAACAACTCGACTTATCGAGGCAAATAAGTCGACTTGTCACCAACAAGTCGACTTATCGAGGAAAATAACTCGACTTATCTATCTAAAAAGTCGACTTATTATGCAAAAACTTCACAAGTCGACTTATGGGTCCAATAAGTCGACTTATATCTATCCAGAACTCAAAACCTAACCCTTTACACTCTCTCTTGACTTATTCCAAACACCATATACACTTCTAAACCTCTCAACTCATTCATTCCACTCCCAACATGCTATAATCTCACTTAATCTTACATCATTCATCTACCCACATGCATTTCAAAACAATTCCATACAACTTTGGAACTATGCTTAAACATGGGAATAAATGGTTGTGAAAGACCATGGTAAATCATAATTCATGCATTTCATTTACATTCAACACAAGTAGCTCACAATGCTTTAGTGGGCATTTCAAGCCCTTTTACAACATGGTTCAAAACACACTTCCAAAATGCTACTATTTTCTCAAAATGCATCTAAAGCATTGTTTACAACAAAATCATGAAATACAAAGACAAAACACTAAGATCTTGGGTATGCCTTGAGCTCATTCTTGAGATCCAGATCTTCACTGGAGATGGGACGGAAAGTGGGGGTGAGCTTTAAACAAATGGGTAACACGTTTATATTTATACTACTAAGCTGAATCTATTCATTATTCATACTGTTTGCAATATTCTTATTAACAAATCTTATAACTTGCATTTCACAAATTCATCAAGCTAACAACAAAATTTCATGATTCATGCATTCATCATTCTTGCTAACATATGCTAACACATAATCACATAGCTGATGGTTTGAAAAGTCCACGGTTCTTGATGAGCTACACAAGTGTAGTCATATGTTGAGGAGTTCAAAAAGAACATCCTATGCCACTATCGGGCAGTAGGAGAAGGCTATCTTGGTCAACGGCACGTGACTCTGCTTGGTGGACTTAACTAACCCACATAACACTGAATTTCATGCATAAAAATTGGGCTTTTATTGCCCACTAGCTGAATTTCTGAAAATGGATTTTCATGCAATCCATAAAGCTGATTTTCTGAAAAATGCTTTTCATGCTTAGCTCAAATGTCATAATCTCATTAATATTCATTCTCATTCAATTCATGACTTTATCAAGCAATGTCAAGCAATGTCATATACTATCAAGTTCTCATATAATGGCATTCATACATCTATTATACTCAATCAATTCATCTCCCAATAATTTGAAAGAACATACTTTCTTTAATTAAAGTAGTATTTATCACTTACTAGCATAAAGATAAAAATGAAACCCACCTTATATCCTTGCTTAAGCTTGCCTAAGGAAGCTCCTCTTCTTGTTCTCCTCTTCTTTCTTGTCCTTCTTCATTAAAACCGAAAAACCCATAATCAATCACAATTTCTAAAGAAATTCCATAAAACCTCTTTCATGAAATTAGCTTGATAATCACTATACCCATTCCATTTTAGTCTTTCTAACCAAAACCCAACTAAAATCTCAACCTTAAACAAGAAGCTTACCTTGAATCTTCACTAAACCAAGTGATTTCTTGGTTCAAAAGGAAGCTCTAGCCTTCCTCCACACTTTTAACTCTTGGACTTTCTTCAAAATCTTACCCAAACTCTTGGAATCTCAAACTTTTCTTCTTCTTCTTCTTCTTTTCTCCTCACCACCAAACTTCTCTCCCTCTCCCTTTGATTTTCGTTTCTTTCCTTCTTTCCCTACTACTCACTTATTTCTTCTCTTCTTTATACTTCTCTTCCATTTAACTTAAGCCCATAAGGCTAAGCCCATTTACTCCTCCTTCATCTTCCTTTCCTTTCTTATTTCCTTACACTACTTTCATTTAACTTAAGCCCAAGCCCAAGTTCACTTCTTCTAAATCCTTTCTTCCTACATCATTTCCTCTTTAACTTACTCAAGCCCATTTGTTCTTTTAAAGCCCAACTTATTCCTCTTTTCTTTTCCTACTTCATTCAAGTCCAACTAACACATTTAATACATGCTATCTAACTCATTTAAGCACATTTACTTATTACCTAACTCATTTATGTTATTACATGCTAATTAATTCCATATGCTATTTAATGCTATCATATTAAATTCATGCTAACTCAATCTCTTAATTAGTCTAATTATGCTTAATTAAATAAACAAATAAATAAAAAAATTAAATAAATATAAAAAAAATTCGGGGCTAATAACCAACTAGGTTACTCACCTCTAAACTTCCGCCATCGCCGAAGTCTCAACATTGCGTCGATGATCGACGCCCACTCGAGCCTCTATCAAATCAGAATATTCACGTATCACTAATTGAACCAATTTCAATAATCAGAATGTTGATGTTTCAAATGAATGTTGTACTATGCACGTTATGACATTTCCGACTAAAATCCCGAATTCGAATCTCTAAATGCTCTTTTACTTTAATTCATAGCAATTTCTAATACCATAATTCAATTGGCTAAGTTCATATCCTCCAGAGTCAAAATCAAAGACATAGGACTTATCGATGAATCGGAATCAAATTCACTATTCAAATGTCGTCCAATTTCGAGAATTATTGAACTAAATCTCCAAAATCACATTCTTCTAAATTTATACTCGTAGCCCCAAAAATTAAGATCACTTAATCACTCCCAATTCATAACTAGAATAACCTTAAAAATTCTTAAAACCAAGCAACACATATGCGGAAGACAAGAGTCCCGCACATGGCCGCGCCGCTTCTTGGCGCCGCGTCATGGCGTGTTAAATCACACACAGGCATGATCGCAGATTCGCCAGAAAAACCCAAAAATCTCCAGATTTTTGACAGATAAAATCATCAAATCCAGTTTTTCTCATGTCTAAACACTCTCAAATAATTCCATATACCTTAAGCAACTAAACATTAACTCCTATTTCATCAAATAATCAATATCCCCAAATTTCAACCCTAAAACCTATATCGTCCGAAACACCCAAATCCTCAAACAATTAATCACTAGGTTTCTGCTTGAATCAGAAGATTAAACATATAAATAAACAAGAACTTACTTGATCAAGCTTTGAAACTCTTCAAAACACCAAGAAATCCACGCAAGGGAAGAAGAAGAACCAAGCAATTTTCTCTATAAAAAAAACAAGCATCGAGTCAAATTCCAAAGGCATAAGCTTTTTATATACTAAAGATCTTAAGGTTTGTTTAGCAAGGTTTAATTGCCACCAATCTGATCCAAACCATCTCAAGTCAATTTCGAATTCTAATTTCTCCCGAATTCTAATGGATAAATTCTAATTCCTCAATTTAAATTTCTAATCTATACTTGCCATTGGATAATGAATTTCGGAACCGGAAATCCAATTTATCAGACATCTATCAATTTTCCGATCCGGGCCTATTGCTCCGAAAATTTCAGAAAAATTCCTATAATTCCACAAAATTAGGAAATCTCTAATCACATACTTAAATTTCAATTTCTTAATTTCTAAATTCAAGTTGACTCTCCAATTTCATAAATCACAACTCTAATTTATCAAATTCACAATCACCAATTCTCCAAATCACAAATCAAGGCACACTAAACCTTAATCATAAATCTCCAATGTCACAAGCAAGTCGGAATTATGCCATACATGCATGTACATACATATACTTATGCAATGTCAAACATTACTCAGATATGCAGAGACTACAATTTCAAATGCAGAATACGTATACAGAATACGTATAAGAGGAACTGTACACATCCTATCGGTGACGGGATGTTACATATTTTGTACCTATTTTAACAAAGAACATATTGTCTGTTTCTTGTTTAAATAGAGCTGGTTTCCATTTGATTTTTAGTAACAATGGTTTTTCTATTAGTTTGAATGGAATGCTTTATGGTACTGGTACATTATGCAATGGAATTTAAATATTAGATATGTTACATCCAATTATGAATGTCAATGACACGAAAAGACATAAACGAGATAATTTAAAAGCAACTTACATATGGCATTGTCGCCTTGGCCATATAAATGAGAGACGCATAGCTAAGCTCCATAAGAGTGGTAGTTTAGGGTCATTTGATTATGAATCATATGACACATGTGAATCTTATTTATTAGGCAAGATGACTAAGTTACCCTTTAAGGGAAAGGGTGAACGTGTGACTGGAGTATTAGACCTAATACATTCAGATGTATGTGGTCCGATGTCCATGCTAGAAGTGGTTGTCTTTACTTCATTACCTTTATCGATGATTATTATCGATATGGGTACCAGATGTCGATGAGATACAAATCAAGCATTTGAAAAGTTCAAACAATTCGAAATGAAGTAGAAAACCAACTTGGAAAAAGTATCAAGACATTACGATCCGATCGTGGTGGGGAATACTTAGACCAGCAGTTTTAGATTATCTCGTAGATAATGGGATTTTATCTCAATGGACTCCTCCTTACACACCACAAAGCATAATGGTGTGAGAAAGGAGAAATCGAACCTTGTTAGACATGGTACGATCGATGATGGGCTTTGCAAAGTTACCAAAATCCTTTTGGGGTATGCACTCGAGACAACTGTTTACTTGCTAAGCGAGTTCCATCAACGATTGATGTTACTCCATATGAGATGTGGACTAATAAAAGACCCTATCTTACTCATTTGAAAGTTTGGGGTTGTCCTGCTTATGTGAAGCGGATACAATAAGATAAACTTGATGCAAAGTCTGACAAGTATTTATTTGTAGGATATCCTAAAGAAATAATGGGATATCAATTCTACCTTGTTGAGGAACAAAAGGTGTTTGTTTCGAAGCATGCTGTCTTTTTAGAGAATGAGTTTCTTTTACAAGAAGACAATGGGAGCAAAATTGAACTTGAAGAAGTTTAAGATGCTCGAACAGACGCAGATCAACTACCTGAACCTGAAAATGTGACTCATACAGATGAAGTAACAGTTCAACCTTCTATAACACACGAAGTTAAATGAGGTCATGTAGGATACGCCTGTTCCCGAGAGATATGGATTTCGTGAATGAGCAGAATGACGTATTGCTCATAGAAGATGATGAGCCTACCACCTATGAAGAGGTTACGAAGAGTTGAGTCCGAGAAATGGCAAGCTATGAAGGTGAAATGGATTCCATGTATGAAAACCAAGTATGGACTTTGGTTGAGGCACCCGAAGGAATAAAACCCATAGGGTGTAAATGGGTTTTCAAAAAGAAAACCGACATGGATGGTAATGTGATTACCTATAAAGCAAGGCTTGTGGTTAAAGGTTTTCGTCAAAGACAAAGAGTTGACTATGACAAGACCTTCAGCCCAGTAGCAATGCTTAAATCCATTAGGATACTCCTAGCCATTGCCACTCATTATGATTATGAGATATGGCAAATGGATGTGAAGACAGCTTTCCTAAATGGAAATCTAGCTGAGGATGTGTATATGACACAACCTGAGGGCTTCATCTCCTATGATGGAGAAAAGGTATGCAAGCTTCAGAAATCCATCTATGGATTGAAACAAGCATCCAGGAGTTGGAATATCCATTTTGATAAGGTAATCAAAGAGTTTGGTTTCTCACAAAATGCGGATGAACACTGTGTGTATAAGAAGGTTAGTGGGACTGCAATCGTATTCCTTGTGCTATATGTGGATGACATATTATTACTAGGAAGCGATGTCTCTATGCTACAATCGGTGAAGATTTGGTTGTCCAAACAATTTGCCATGAAAGACCTTGGTGAAGGAACTTATATCCTTGGGATAAGGATCTATAGAGATAGATCAAAAAGATTGCTTGGTCTTTCACAATCAACGTACATAGACAAGATGCTAAAAAGGTTTAGCATGGAACAATCCAAGAGAGGGTACCTTTCCGTGACTCATGGGATAACACTCTCGAAATCAGTGTGTCCTAAGACACAAGATGAGAGGATGTGCATGAGTATGATCCCGTATGCATCTGCAGTAGGATCTATCATGTATGCTATGCTATGTATACGAGACCCGATGTATCATATGCTCTAAGTGTTCTGCAGATACCAATCGGATCTAGTGAGGGTCCTTTGGGTGGTGTCAAGAATATCCTCAGTATTTGCGAAGGACTAAGGATGTTTTCTTGATATATGGAGATGGAGATCTCAAAGTGAGCGGGTATAGAGATGCCAGTTTTCAATCTGATAAGGATGATTCCAAATCCCAATCAGGTTACATATTCACACTGAACGGCGGGGCGGTCAGTTGGAAAAGTTCCAAACAAGAGACGATTGCCGATTTAACAATCGAGGCAGAGTACATTGCCGCTTCAGACGCAGCAAAGGAAGAAGTTTGGATCAAAAAGTTCATTACTGAACTTGGTGTGGTTCCTAGCTGTGATGGGCCCATACAGTTATATTGTGACAACAATGGGGCTATTGCGTAGGCGAAGGAACCAAGGTCTCATCAACGATCCAAACACATACTCCGCAGATATCATCTGATTAGGGAGATCATTGGACGAGGTGATGTTCAGATAGAGAGAATTCCCATCGAGCAGAATATTGCTGATCCATTGACGAATCCATTATCACAAAAGAGTTTTGATTCTCATGTACTCGCCTACGGTAATAGATATCAAGGCGATTGGCTTTAGGTCAAGTGGGAGATTGTTAGAATAGTGCCATAAAGGCAATCGCCTTTAGCGCATTTTTTACAAAGTTGTGTACAGACTTTATGAATAAATAAAGAAAGACATATTTCATTAATTTGATGTTCATTGTCTATGAACTGATATTGATCTACAAGCAAATTAATGAAGTCTATGATATATGACATAGCATGAAGGAGATTGTGATGTGATCATACTTCTGAGATTCCTATCATGTGCAATTATGTCAGTATCTAAATTATCCCTAGTCGTAGGATTCTTGGCTGGACATCGGTAATCCGGAGAGACTAGCACATCTCAAGCTCCTTGATTTGATCAAGCAGTGGATCTCAGAAACTGTAAATATGGGATGTTTAGGGTTGAGATGTGAATGCTTACTAGAGGTAGTAAGTACATTGGATGACCTGCTATGAGATCATCACATGGATGTAATGTCAGTGATAATCTCATCATAGCAATGGTGCAAATATCCTTAGACTTGAGGTACTCAAGGATATCTTGGATACTGATTATGTGCTTTGACTCCATTCCTTGTTGCCTTACATAGGTCGCTCATAGGATGGTGATTGGGTACAACTTGAGGTATTCGAAGGTAATTGAGTAGCCAATAGAGGATTCACCACTTCTGTGATAGCAGAAGATGATACCCATGGTCTCTTGTCAAGGTCATTACTTGGAAATCTCTGGCCGGAGTTCATATGTCATGAAGAGTGTCTTCAGTGACATATAAAGTAATGAGTCCCAGGACGAGAACTGATATCACTTGGACTAGAGTTGACGTAGTCAGTCTAGTAAGAGTTGACACTTTGCCCATACTCATAACCAAGTGGGGTATAGCATGGTGAAAGGACGAATTGCACAGTAATTGTCTATGGAAAGGTTTGTGATATGGTTCATGATGAATATAGGTTCATTCATCAAACCAATTACTTTTCGGTCAATTGGAGGTCATGATGTGTTGCTAGATATCGCTCATGACTTGCTCAGATTAAGTGTTAATCTAAGTGGCCAACATAACCGGGAACCTAATGGATCACACGCATAAGAGTGACTCGGAGAATTCGTAAAATAGTTTTAGATAGAGATCTAATAAATGGAGAGCAATGGAATTAAATGAATCCCGATGAGATCGAGATATGTCCCAATGAGATCGCGACATCGATATTGCTGAAAAAGGTTTCCGGTGGTTTTTCCATATTGGGACCCGGTAGGCCGGTAGGACCGACCCTAGTGTGACTGGACCACTTCAGCATTTATATATATATATATTATTAATTAATTAAAGAATTAATTAATATATATATATATACATGTTCAACGTGGAAAGAGGAGGAGAAGACATGGTTATATATATATATATATATATATAATGCCTAACGTGGAAAGTTACTCCACTTTTGCATTTAATGTGTCTTTAATGGTTAAAGACAAATGGAAAGTGGAGAAAGAAGAGTGTATGGTCGTTGGTTATAAGAAGGGTTTGAAAAATCAAAGGCTTTCTCTCTTATGATAATCGATCATCACTCTTCATCTTTCATCAAGCTCTCTTCTTCTCCAAGCTTCATCTCCTTCATCGTTTCTCCTTGAGCTCTCTAAGAACAAAGGTAAGATCTAGCAGTCTTTACTTTGTTCTAGCTATTCCCGGGTCAAAGGGTTTGCCCCGGTTAGGTTCTCCGATCTCTGCGTGGATACCGTTAGAGACGGTCTCCTTTGGCCGTTATGGTTTGACATTGTTATATAGACACATGGATCCTGGCTTTCGGGAAGGTCCTGGAACAAAAATTTTTGTTTTTCCGCATCGTGTACATGTGATGTACACACTGGGATTTTCCTACAGCTGTGCATGGGATGATGGATTATAAATTTATAATTGATATCTTCAAGGAAAATAATACCTGTTGTTCATTAGCTACTTGGCTTTGGTAAAAAGTTCCAAGATGTAGTCATATCAATTGTCAATTTTGTTTTGGCAAGAAAATTGAGATTTGTTTTTATGCTAAGGCCTTGCTTGGCTAAAAATCTTAGAGACGAATTTTATATTATAGTTTCGTATGAAAACTCTAATTTGTTGGGTATCATTAAGAACATCTACTTGAAGAGTTGGATAGTTGTTGCACTCCGTACGACTTTGTAAAAATGTGTTTGCTTTGGTGTTTATAGGACACATACACCAGAATCAAAATAATTTTTCCTATGCATGAAGTATGGTTAAAGAGTGTAAATATTCAGCAGTATAGGAGGGAAGAATTATTGATTTTGTGATCCAACTCTTTTACTCTATTTTGTTTTAAAATCCTGAAGTGGATCCAAGACATCCACCAGGATTCTGTTTGGGATACTAAGTAACTAGTGGGAATTTGAACTCGAGCTTTCCAATCTTTCTATTATACATCATTTATCTAAGACACGTTGGGTGAATGATTTTTGTCTTGTAGGATCTTGGAATCGAACAAGGACTGTGTTTCACTAATTGTTTTCACATCATATATGATTATTGAAGTTTTCTCTTTGTTAATTCCAGGTTATGTAATTAATGTTGCGGGGTTAAGCATATATGTAAGAACATGGTTACTTTTGGAAATTTAACCTTCATTTCCTTGTAATTACTGGTGAAGGGTTTAAGTTAATCATATATGTAAGAACGCAAATACTTTTGGAAATTTAACCTTCATTTCCTTGTATGCTATGCCTTGTGATTCCAGTTGCCAAGTGAAGCTCTAGTTAGTCATGTACTTGAAGCTCCACAGCTGCGTGAATGGATTGAAGGAGCCGCTGCTATTGGGAATCCTGATATTCTACTTTCAGCTTTGGTTAGTCATGTACTTGAAGCTCATGCATGCTTGTTGGTGAAGACATAGTGTCACTTGTAGTAATCAAAAGCACAAGAAAAGCTCGGAAGTCTAATTTATTTAAGGAAGAAGTTTCAAACAATATCCGATGTATTATGACATGTTTGCAATTGCAATTAGTGTATTTTGATATTAATTAGTGTACTATGAAATGTTTGTAAATTGCAATTAAATAATATATTATTTGCGATTATGAAATTCTTGTGATATATGAGTAATTATTAAAATTAATGATATACTAAAAATTGAAAATTTATTAAATAAATAAAATTCATAAATAATATTAAATAGTTATTAAAGAAATAAGATTAAAAACTTGTATTTTAAAAATTAATTATTAAAATTAAAGAAATTATTAAATTAATATGATTTTTGAAAAAAATAAAAAATAATAATAAAAACGTCGCGAAAGACATTCTACGATGTTTTTAAAAAATTTCGCGGATTCCTTCACATTTTGTGACGTTTTAAAAACGTCATGAGATTGTTAGTGTTTTTTGTGATGTTTTATATAAAACGTCGCAGAAAACTTTTACGTACACCATATTCTGCGACATTTTTTGTGACATTTTTTAAAACGTCGCAGAATACATTCTGCGACGTTTTTGGACATTCTGTGACGTTTTAAAAACGTCGCAAAATGTCATATTTTCTTATAGTGCTAGTTATGGGAAGAACTCTGCGTGCACTCTTTATCTTGTCAGGACTTGTTTCCGATAGTCCTATGCACTTAATTTTGTCCTCTTAAACTAATCTCTTGAGCTCTCCCATCTGCCAACTCAAAGGTTCTTAGATAAGTAGTAGTAAGCTGTAATATCCTATAAGCAATAGGTTGCCTCAATTTGACAGTTCTAAAGGAAGTGAATATAACGTTTAAAGAATCACATTTTCCTGTGTAGTGGCACCAAGGAATAAAAGCACAAGAAAACTTATCAGTTTCTTCTCTTGGTATCGAAGTGTCGATTCGATGTTGATAGTAAAGATCAATGTATTGTGTGTCAAGACGTCTTAGGTAATCGTCACAAAATGCTCGGACAATATTTTGGACTTCCACTAATCGCAAACGTACTAAACGTAGCATCAATTTTGACAATACCAAATTTTGTAGACAACTGGATATTTTTCTCTGGGCAATCTGTTTTATTGTAACATCCCAACTCCCATAGGAAGGGTTATTTTGGTAAATTGGGATGAGTTAGAAGTATTGCATTAGGTCTCGGCATGAACTCACAGCATATAGCTTTTATGATTATGGATTTGGTTGCACATACACGTAGTAAACATGCATTCATGATATTCCGGCTTAGGTTTTAAATTGTGTTCTTTTGTTAAATTTATGGGACAATGGCTTTTGAAAAATTATTTAGATGCATACGCCACGGGTATTTTATATTTTAAGGATTTATAGGAATTTTTCTGGAATTTTTGGGGTTGTTGCGGACGGAAAATTCAATCTGATCGATTGGGTGAAATTTTTTTTTTTTGTCACCATAACATTGTCAATTTAATTCGGAAATTCTTAATCAGTCTAGGCCGACACAGTCATTCGGCTATCACTTATAAGGGTTTCTAACCCAGTACAATTTTCAATCTTCTTATCCATTTTTCCTTTATCCTTTCCTAATTGATTATCCCCTTTGGGATTTACACTCTAATCCAGTATCACTCTTCTCTCACTTAATCACTTGACACTTATGCACCCTTAGGCTTTATCCTCTTGCGACTCAGACTAGGGATCAGTTACCACGGTCTGCAATGACGCGACCCAAATGCATGCAACCTATGTTCCAAACTGTGCCCAGATACATTACGCATTCATCGGGTCTCGATACCACCTAATGTAGCACCCCCTTACCATAGGAGATGTACCGGAACGCCCGTAGGTCATTCCGATACACACCCTACGATAAGGGTGCGCTTCT
Source organism: Erythroxylum novogranatense (assembly GCA_029891385.1). NCBI lineage: Eukaryota > Viridiplantae > Streptophyta > Magnoliopsida > Malpighiales > Erythroxylaceae > Erythroxylum > Erythroxylum novogranatense. The sequence continues at coordinate 76,831,650 of CM057230.1, read as the reverse complement.
GAACAAACTACCAACCCACATGGCATCAATGTATTATAAAGCGATAGTATGGAATTCACTAATTTTTCAAGACATAACTTTCTCATTTCATATCCTCAAAGCGATAATTTATACAAGCGAAAGTGTCTGTACATGTCTCCAAAAGAAAATCAAGCAGAAAGCTAACTAGGTCATCCCTCCAAAAGTGCCGGTGACCAGACACATGTGCCATGACTTCTCTTGCCAACTCAATCTACACGGCAGAAAAGTCTATCCGAGCTATGAGTCAACTGTCTCGGTCTGAACTCTCTGATCCCGCCCAATAGCATCGGTCTCGATCTCAAAGTAGCCAATAACACTCCATCCGCTCCAGATTCAATCGCACATTCAAAGCCCTCAATGAATCAAATTAGGCAACCTCATTGCTCGAATCTGAGTATATTAGAATGTGACTTTCTACTCAGAGCATCAGCCACTACATTGGCTTTCCCCGGGTGATACTCGATGGTGCAATCATAATCCTTCAGTAACTCCAACCATCTCCTCTGTCTCAAATTTAACTCTTTCTGGCTCAACGGTACCTCAAACTCTTATAGTGCATGAAGATCGAAAGGTCTCACCATCTGAGTAATGTCTCCAAATCTTCAGTGCAAACACAACTGCAGCTAATTCCAAGTCATGAACAGGATAGTTTACCTCATGAGACCTCATTTGCATTTCTACACAATTAATTATGATCAAAACAGTACCATAGGTTCAAAACTCAATTTCCAGCATTCAACATTAATCTAACTCCTTTCACTTCTAACATCTATAACACTTCACTAAGCATCAAATTTTACCTCTAATTCAACCACAAGCTAATCATAACATTCATTTATATAATTCACCCAACTTTGGCAGCACATATATCCACTAATCTTATGCCATTAGTCAATCACATTCATCTGAAAAATTTCACCCGGTCGGTCAGTTGGAATTTTCCGGTCCGCAACAACAACCGAAAAATTCAGAAAAATTCTATAAATCCTTAAAATATAAAATACCCGTGGCGTACTCAAATAATTTTTCAAAAGCCATTGTCCCATAAATTTAACAAAAGAACACAATTTAAAACCTAAGCCGGGAATATCATGAATGCATGTTTACTCTGTGTATGTGCAACCAAATCCATAATCATAAAAGTTATATGCTGTGAGTTCATGCCGAGACCTAATGCAATACTTCTAACTCATCCCAATTTACCAAAATAACCCTTCCTATGGGAGTTGGGATGTTACATTTAATGACTACAAAGTGACCGTAGTTGAATGCAACATTAGAAGTGCATAAGAATTTGCAAATTCTCCATTTTTGTTTGCTTGGCGAAGAACCAAAACCTTGCCTGTTTCTACTTATAACAAAATGCAAAAGCTATAGACTGAAAGGTCATTATCCTGTTGTTACCACACTTCCCAACACAATAAGCATCAGAGAATAAATAGCTTTACCTTGCCAACCAAGAATTCGTTGGTGTGAGTTCCATAAGCATCTGCTGTATCAAGAAATGCCATTCCTCTGTTAAAGCTTCCTTGATGATTGAAATGCCAACCTCTTCAGGGACTAGGGCATTGCATACACCAGTAAGTTCCATGCACCCTTAGCTTAACCTTGATACCTGAAAAGTTATGTGTCCCTCTCTTTATTGTTTATTTTGACTTGATTTTTGTGGCTTTTTCCCTGGTTTCGTTTATAGTTTTTTGCATGCTTATCTGGTTTTCTCCATGTCCATCTCCATGTGACCATGTCGATTTTTCTGTTAATTTCTCCTTGTTCTTCAGAGAGAGAGATGATTTTGAGATCATTATTGCATAATGAATTAATAAAGAAGACTATGAGAGCATAGGAAGATCTATTATGGTTTGTTAGTCTGTCAATATATGTTAAAATTGTCAGCCAAGGAGTAGAAAGTTTGAATTAAAGAAAATCTAGAATCATGCTGCTGCGCTGATCGCAATGAAACTCAACTAACCAAGCTATCAATATCTTAAATTAGGCTGCAATTTCAAGGAAGGTGGAGCATATGTATGCGGGATGTAGGTTGTGAAGAAAACACAAAGATTCTTCAAAAATCAACACTCAAATACTTCAGATCAAAGAACACAGAAGGGGTAAAAGAGGAGAAGTCTGAGGCCTACGAAGAGAAGAAGAAAATGACTCTCGAAAGTTCTAAAGTTTGTCTGAATTCATTAAGTCACCTATGCCACTTATGTTCCAGACACACGTGAGGCACACTATGCACAGCCACAAAACGCAGCACTTGGTTTGGAAATATATTAAAGTATGATAGAAGACTTTAAAGGAATAAAGGCAAAGGTTTTTTCAAGAGAGTCACGTGGATAAGGCATAAAGAATATGCGTGGACCCAGTCAAAAGCTTGTGAAAGAATAAGATAATTAAAGATAACAATCTTTAATTGAAGTCAAGTGGAAGGCAAGCATATTAATAGACTCAGTCAAAGGCAAACACCATAAATAGCCAAGCCAAGCTCCAACGCATAGCAGAACATCAATATACACATACAAGTCTATAGAGTTTACATTTCTCTGTTTTCAAGTGAGGAAATATTTGAGAGTGCTAGAGTACATTACAGTGGGTACTAGAGAGTTTGAAAGAACTCTTGCAGGTGTTCTGTAAACACCCAATCTCTTGTATTTTTCTCCCTTCTTGATCCTAGAAATAATAGTCTAGTGTGTGAGTTTGACCCTTGGACGTAGATAGCTTTGTGCTATCGAACCAATTAAAAATTTATGTCTTCTTTACTTTCTTGCCATTTCCATCTCTGCAAAATGAAAACCAAGAAAATTATCATCAGTATAGGAAAGTGTTACACAGAAATATATCAAAGATTTCTAACTTATTGGTATCAGAGCCATTTTAAAGTTTCTGTCTACTTTCACCAGCCAAGAATCCATCAAAGAAAGCTCAAGCACAAGCCTTATACATAGATCCTACAAGATGGTAGGAAAGGAGATGGAAGTATTCACTGGAAAGGAGGATTTTGCAATCTGGAAATTACAGATGCAAGCCCTCCTTGAATCCTATGAGTGCTTTGGGGCCATAGATGCTACATATGAAGATGAGCAAGATCCTGTGAAGAATCTGAAGAAGGAAAGATTAGCACATTGCAAGCTAATGTTGCATCTTTCACTAATTGTCATTAGAAAGATGAAAGATTGCAACACTGCAAAGCTTCTGTGGGATAAATTAGATGAGATTTATTCCAAAAAATGTTTACCAAATAAGATGACATTGTTGCACAATCTTGCCAACTTCAAGATGAATACAACAGTAACTCTAGAAGACAATCTAGATTTCTTTTTCAAATTGATTCAAGATCTTGAAGCCACTGGAGAGATTATTTATGAAGAACACCAAGAAGTGGTGATTCTAAAGTCACTTCCATAAGAGTATAATGCATTCAGAAAAGTGGTGAAGCATGCTAGTGGTGATGCTCTAACGGTAAAGAGGGTTCTTGACTCTTTGATGGAAGAGGTGATAGACAATAATCACTTTAAGAAGGTGATGTTTTTGGACAATAAATCCGAAGACAGACCAACACATTCTACCTTCAAGAAAGGTGGGCAGAAAGCTAAAGGAAAGGGCAAACAGAAGAAAACTGAAGATGAAAAGAAAAAGGGTAAAGCAAAAGGTAAGAAATGTTTTTACTGTGAAAAAATTGGTCATTTTGCTAGAGATTGCAGGAAGAAAAAGAAGGATAAAGAAGAAGAGAAGGCTGCTACTAGAAATGTTGAAAAGCTTGAAGAAACTAGTGAAGATGAGATCCTAGATCGACGGTTCAAACAGATGAGCCAACAATGATGGATCCTTGACTCGTCAAGACAATGCATGTCACTTCCCACGTGGAGTGGTTTTTAAATTGAGAACTTGTCACTAAGGTGTAGCGCCCCTCACCGCAGGTACACATTGGGACGCCCAGTGGGTGGATTCGACGATATCCCACGATAAGGAAGTGCTACTACGAAAACAATCTCTAAACACTCGCATGGCATCAATACACTAAATTCCACAATATGAAAATCATGAAATTTAAAACCATAATAATCATTCATTTAAAACATCATCCCAAAATATAGACCGTCTATCGGTTCCCTACAAAGCTAAATACATCTCAAAAGGAAAGCGATACAAACGTCTATACTAAGTCATCCCAAAACAATGTTCCCAAAAGAAGTCACCCCGGTGACCGACCTATGATCCATCGCGCCTCGATCACGAACACTCACGCAGTAAACGTCTATCCCGGAGCTAGAGTCCCACCAGTAGGAAAATCCCGGATGGACATCACATGCCCAAGGTGCGAATTAAAATTTTAAGTCCGGGACATTCCAAAGCCGTGATCCATGTGTATGTATACACAATCAAACCATAACGACCAAAGGAGACCGTCTCTAACGGTATCCACGCAGAGGTCGGAAAATCTAACCGGGACAAACTCTTTTGACCCGGGAATAGCTAGAACAAGATAAAGAGTGTGCTAGCACTAACCTTGTTCTTGGAGAGCTAGGATTAATGGAGGAGATGACAAAAGCCTTGAAAGAGGAGATGAAGAAAACGATGGAGAAGATGGTTTTCTCAAAACCTTTGCTTCTTCTCTTCATTCACGATGGTAGTCTTCCAAAAGATTTGAGAGAAACTCTTTTCTCTTCTTTTATCCCATCCATCTGAGCATCACTCATCAATCCACTTTTGATTTTGTCATTTGCATTTAATGAAAGTGATGACTCATCAAAATAAAGAAGTTTCTCAAGCTTCCTCTTCCCATTCCACGTAAATGCATAATTATATATATATTAATTAATTATTTAATTAATTAATTAATATATATAATTGCTGAAGTGGTCCAGTCACACTGGAATTCGGTCTCTACCGCCAATCGGGTCCCGCCGTAAAAATCACCGGAAGCGGTTTTCAAAGAATGTCAATGTCGCGATCACATCGGGACATATCCCAATCTCATCGGGATCCATTTAATCCTATTGCTCTCCGGATATCGGATCTCGTCTCAAACTATTTCTGATTCTCCGAGTCACTCTTATCGTGTGACCCATTAGGTTCCGGTTATGTTGGCCACTTAGATTAACACTTAATCTAAGCAAGTCATGAGCGTATCTAGCAACACATCATGACCCCAATTGACCGGAAAGTAATTGGTTTGACTAATGAAACCATATCACGAACCCTTCCATAGACAATTACCGTGCAATTCGTCCTTTCACCATGCTATACCCCACTTGGTTTGAGTATGGGCAATGTGTCAACTCTTACTAGACCGATTAAATCAAATCTAGTCCAAGTGTAATCAGATCTCGCCCTAGGACTCATTACTTTATATGTCCATGAAGACCCTCTTCATGACATATGTATCTCTCGGCGCCAGAGACTTCAAAGTAATGATCCCGATAAGAGGCCATGGGTATCTCTTCTCGCTATCACGAAGTGGTGAATCCTCTATTGGCTACTCAATTACCTTGAATACCTCAAGTCGCACCCAATCACCACCCTATGAGCGACCTCACGAAAGGCAACAAGGAATGGAGTCAGTACGTAATCAAGATTCAAGATATCCTTGAGTACCTCAAGTCTAAGGATACTTGCACCATTGCTATGATGAGATTATCACCGACATTTGAATAGTACATCCATGTGATGATCTCATGGCAGGTCATCCAATGTACTTACTACCACTAGTAAGCATCCACATGTCAAATCTAAATATCTCAATATTTACGGTTGTGCGAGATCCTTTGCTTGATCCAATCAAGACATTTGACATGTGCTAGTCTATCCGGATTAACGATGTCGGTCTCGTTAATCCTATGACTAGGATAATTTAGATCTTGACATAATTGCACATGATAGGAATCTTCAGTAGTATGATCGCATCATAATTTCCTTCATGCTATGTCATATATCATGGACTTCATAAATTTGATTAAAGATCACTATCAATTCATAATAAAATGAATATCAAATAAATGAAAATGCCTTTGCTTTATTTATTCATAATGTCGTACATGATTATGAACAAAATGCGCTAAAGGGATTGCCTTTAGGGCACTATTCTAACAACCTCCCACTTGACCTAAAGCCAATCGCCTTGGTATCTAATACCATAAGCGAGTACATGAGAATCAAAATTCTTACGTGACAATGGCTTTGTCAACGGATCGGCAATATTCGCTCTGTGGAATTTCTCTATCGGGACATCACCTCGAGCAATGATCTCCGAATCAAATGGTATCATGAGAGTACGTGTTTGGATCGTTGATGAGACCTTGGTTCTTTCGCTCAATAATAGCTCCATTGTTGTCACAATACAACCGAATGGGTCCATCACGACTAGGAACCACACCAAGTTCAAGAATGAACTTCGATCCAAACGGCTTTCTTTGCGCAGCCGATGCCGCAATGTACTCGCCTCGGCCGTTGAATCGTGATGCGTCTCTCGCTTGGAACTCTTCCAACCGACCGCTCCGCCATTTAGTGTGAAAACGTAACTGATTGGGACTCGAGTCGTCCTTATCAGTTGAAAGCGGCATCTCAGATGCCCGCCACTTGAGATTTCCATCTCCATATATCAAGAAAACATCCTTAGTTCTTCGCAAGTACTTTAGGATATTCTTGATACCACCCAAATGACCCTCACCAGATCCGATTGGTATACGCTCGTAACACTTAGAGCATATGATACATCGGGTCTCGTACATAGCATTACAGACATAATAGATCCTACTGCAGACGATACGGGATCATATTCATACGCATCCTCTCATCCGTGTCCGAGGACATAGACTTCGAGAGTGTTATCCCATGAGTAATGGGAAGAAACCCTCTCTTGGATTGCTCCATGCTAAACCTCTTTAGCACCTTTGTCTACATGTCGTTATTTGTGAAAGACCAAGCAACCTCTTCGATCTATCTCTATAAATCTTTATCCCAAGGATATAAGTTGCTTCTCCAAGGTCTTTCATGGCAAATTGTTTCGACAACCAAATTTTCTTGATTAAAGATTGAGACATCGTTTCCTAGTAACAATATGTCATCTACATATAACACAAGGAATACGATTGCAGCTCCATTAACCTTCTTGTACACACAAAGTGTTCATCCGGATTTTGTGAGAAACCAAACTCTTTGATCGTCTCATCAAAACGGATATTCCAACTCTGGATGCTTGCTTCAATCCATAAATGGATTTCGAAGCTTGCATACCTTTTCGCCATCGGCGGAAATGAAGCCCTCGAGGTTGTGTCATGTACACATCCTCGGTGATTTCCATTCAGAAAGTCGTCTTCACATCCATTTGCCATATCTCATAATCATAATGAGCGGCAATGGCTAGGAGTATCCTAATGGATTTAAGCATTGCCATCGATCAAGGTCTCGTCATAGTCAATTCCTTGTCTTTGACGAAAGCCTTTCGCCACAAGCCTTGCTTTATAGGTAATCACATTACCATCCATGCCGCTTTCTTCTTGAAAACCCATTTGCACCCTATAGGTTTTATCCTTGGTGCATCAACCAAAGTCCATACTTGGTTTTCATACATGGAATCCATTTGATTTCATGGCACGAAGCCATTCTTCGGACTCAACTCTTCGTAACCTCTTCATAGGTAGTAGGCTCATCATCCTCTATGAGCAACACGTCATTCTGCTCACTCACGAAATCCATATCTCTAGGAACAGAGCGTATCCTACTTGACCTACGAATATTGTGTAAAGTAGAAGGTTGAACTGTTACCTCATCCAGATGAGTCACGGTTTTGTGTTCAGCACGATTGATCTGCGTCGTCCGAGCATCTTGAACTTCTTCAAGCTCAATTTTGCTCCCACCGCCTTCTTGTAAAAGAAACTCTTTCTCTAAAGACAGCATGCATCGAAACAAACACCTTTTGTTCCTCAAAGATTGTAGAATTGATATCCTCTTGTTTCTTTAGGATATCCTACGAACAAACATTTGTCGATTTTGCTTCAAGCTTATCTCGACTTTGTCCGCTTTATATAAGGTGACAACCCCATACTTTCAAATAAGAAAGATAAGGTTTCTTGTTAGTCCACATCTCATATGGAGTAACATCAACTGTCTTTGATGGAACTCATTTAACAAGTAAACAAATGTCTCAAGTGCATATGCCCAAAAGGATTTTGGTAGCGTGCAAAGCCATCATAGATCGAACCATGTCCAACAAGGTTCGATTTCTCCTTTCTGCCACACCATTATCTTTGTGGTGTGTAAGGAGGAGTCCATCGAGATAAGATCCCATTATCTGGAGATAATCCAAAACTCTTGGTCTAAGTATTCACCACCACGATCGGATCGTAATGTTTTCATACTTTTACCAAGTTGTTTTTCTACTTCATTTCAATTGTTTGAACTTTTCAAACGCTTCAGATTTGTATCTCATTAGATATGAGATACCCATATCGAGAATAATCATCGATGAAGGTAATGAAGTAACAACAACCATTTCGCATGGATGGACATCGGACCACATACATCTGAATGTATTAGGTCTAATAATCCATCGCTTCGCTCACCCTTTTCCTTAAAGGTAACTTAGTCATCTTGCCTAATAAACAAGATTCACATGTGTCATATGATTCATAATCGAATGACCCTAAACTTCCACTTGTGGAGCTTAGCGATCGTCTCTCATTTATATGGCCAAGGCGACAATGCCATAAATAAGTTGATTTTAAATTATCTCTTTTATGTCTTTTAGCGTCATTGACATTCATAACCGGAAGTGACATATCTAATATGTATATTCCATTGCATAATGTACCAGTACCATAAAGCATTCCATTTGAGCTAATAGAACAACCATTGTTACCAAAAGACAAATGGAAACCAGCTCTATTTAAACAAGAAACAGACAATATGTTCTTTGTTAACACGGGTACAAAATAACAATCATCCAAGTTAAGTACAAGCCCACTAAGGAGTGTCAAAAGATAAGTTCCTACGGCTAATGCAGCAACTCTTGCTCCATTGCCAACACGCAGGTCCATTTCTCCCTTTATGAGTCGCCATCGTCCTCGAGGCCTGCGATATCATTGCATATGTGTGAGCCACAACCGTATCTAATACCCATATGTTATGATCGAAACAGATTAACTTCAATGACAAACATACTGAAGAAGTCGAGGCAACTCGATGCCTTCTTCGCTTGATTCTTCCAGATAGACTTTGCGATTCGCCTCCAATGACCAATCTTACCATGAATGGAAGCAGTACCTTTGGAGCAGATCTCTTTGGTCTTCTTCTTGCCTTTCGCTGCACTTCCTTTCGGCTTCGAGCCTTTTCTTCTTCTGTTTCCTTTTCTTGGAACCAGAGGAAGACGAATCCACCAATAGCAACTTGCTATCTTGCTTGATGACTTGTTACTCATTGTCTTGAGCATGTTGATCACTCGAATTGTGGAGGATATTTGGTTCATCCGATAGTTCAACACAAACCGTGAATAACTATCGATAAGCCAACAAGAATCAAGTCTATACTTAACTCAATCCATCACAAAACCTAAGACCGCCAACCTCTCAATATAGCCATTCATCTTTAATGCATATCAGACCGCAGATGAACCAGGAGTCATCTTCGTTGTAAAGAGCAATCTTGAGGTCTCGAACCGTTCGGACCGAGCTTGCTCATCAAACAACTCTCGTAGATGAAACACTATCGTATGAGCATCCATAGACTCGTGCTGCTTTTGCAGCTCAGGTGACATCGATGCAAGCATAATGCATGTGGCTATGTCACTGTCTTTGAGATGCTTACGATATGCCTTCTGATCATCATCAGAAGCTCCTTCAGGAAGTGGATCAGGAAGCGGAAAATCAAGGATGTATCCAAGATCCTCTGATCTGAGAACAATTCTCAGATTTCGCAGCCAGTCAAGAAAATTCGGTCCAGTTAATTTGTTTGTATCCATAAGTGAGCGTAGGTTCACACTAGTCGACATCTTGAATCAACCTAAATGTAGAGAGAGAAAGGAAGTTAGAATAGAATTGAATGTATGATCATAAGGACTTAAATGACATACATATGGCTCCCACTAGTTTCAATAGAATCCATAACCTCATCAGAATCTAAGAAACAAAATGGCACAATGACCTAGTGGGTCGATATCCGACATTGCTAAGAATGACCTTGAGGTTAGCTCAACAAATCACCTTAGGTCAATCGGTAGGTATCGGTCATACCAATTGCATCTCTAATGCAACTATCGCTCAGTGCTATCAACAGTTGATGTATGCACATACATTGGGTTATCAACACTGATGCGTATACATCGATGTACACTACCCAATTTCGCCTCTCGTCCACGCGTTGACTCGAGGTTAGCTCAACAAATCAACGCTCTAGGAAAACCGACCCATTAATCCGAAAATCATATTTTCATGGTTCAACATATCCGTATAGAGTGAGCTTGAGGTTAGCTCAACAACCCAACCCTATAAGAACTCGGTTCTTACCATATTAATGGAAGGCGTTAGTTTTCATATTTAAATTGAGGGATTTTAGGTCTCATCAAATTAATCTCATCCAAGGATCATAGTCATCTTGACTATATGGACTGATTTAGGCATTGCATCAATCATATTGAATTTATACCTAAAATCATCCATCATCCCTCCAAAGAATGTGTTTATAGTCATTCGAGCAAGTTCTAGTCGATCGGTAGATGTGCTACCGACCGAACCTTTGTTCTAGTCGATCATCTTATCGTAGACGCTCCAAATGACCGAACATGTTCTAGTCGATTGGAAGGTTATCAGATACGCCCAATGATCGACATGTTCTAGTCGATCGAACCCTTCTTCCAATGACCGAACAAATCTCGGTCGATCGAATGCTTCTTTCCAATGACCGAGCAATTCCTAGTCGACTGGAATGCTCTCTCAATGATTGAGCAAGTCCCAAGTCGATCATTGGAATGAGCTAGGCTTGCTTTTTAGTTGGCTAATTCTCAATTCGTGCAGTCCCAATTCACAATACCAATATACCAAGTATATAAAACATTATATTGATGTGCTAATGAAACTTTTTCATCAAATCATGCATGCCATATAGTCAAACTATATTTGAAAAACTTGAAACCGATTAATCAACTATTAATCATTAGATTTCCACATAATTCAAGGACACCAAATAATCATGCTAAGTATCTCTAGGTAGGTTACACGTTATCAAAATTACTTCGGCACTTGTCACACAAATTGCGACGGCCAAAATAACTAAGATAACTAATAAGCTAACGAGACTCTAAAGTGACCTATTCGACATCCAAAATTATTGGAAACCCTAAATTCAAGAATCTCAACTTGGCATGCATACCACATCAACATAACACATTTTACTCACTATAAAAATGATTTAAGGCATTGAAATGAGAATTACACAACCAATCATTTCAAACAAAACAGCCCCAGCATGTTTCTCAAAACTGCCAAGCTATGCATTTTGCTCAAAATGATCATTGAAACATTTTCAATAAATGCTGAGAAAATTACAGAGGTTAAAACATGTTCCTAACATGCTCCATGAATTTTGCAGGATTTATTTCCAACAAAACTCATTGAACCTCAGCAATCTAGCCAAACCAGAATCTGTGTTCTCCAGCACAGACATTCCCATCAGCACACAAGAAATTCGGAAATAAATAGTAAATCACCTTGAAAACAATTTTCCATCCACAGAGACATTCACAAACATCTTAGGGACGTGTGGGTGAAAACCAATCTGAAAACGATTTTCTAGAATTTATTCTCGAATTTACAAGCATAGCTGTTTCAGAAACGTTCAACAAGACAGCATCCGAAACTTAGGGAATTAAATCAGCAAAACCTTATCAATCGGCATCGATAAAATTTTTCCTTTCATAGACACATTCAGCAACATCTTATGAGCAAGTCTATGGCAGAAAATTTCGAAAACCCCAATTCTATACAGAATCGAAATTGCACAGAAGTAGCATGCAACACAGCTCAATTCTCAAAGGAATTCCGACCTAGTTATCCTTTTAACTGTTTATACAACACAAGTGGCTCTGATACCACTGTAGGAAAATCCCGGGATGGACATCACATGCCCAAGGTGCGGAATTAAAATTTTTAAGTCCCGGGACATTCCCGAAAGCCAGGATCCATGTGTATGTATACACAATCAAACCATAACGACCAAAGGAGACCGTCTCTAACGGTATCCACGCAGAGGTCGGAAAATCTAACCGGGACAAACTCTTTTGACCCGGGAATAGCTAGAACAAGATAAAGAGTGTGCTAGCACTAACCTTGTTCTTGGAGAGCTAGGATTAATGGAGGAGATGACAAAAGCCTTGAAAGAGGAGATGAAGAAAACGATGGAGAAGATGGTTTTCTCAAAACCTTTGCTTCTTCTCTTCATTCACGATGGTAGTCTTCCAAAAGATTTGAGAGAAACTCTTTTCTCTTCTTTTTATCCCATCCATACGAGCATCACTCATCAATCCACTTTTGATTTTGTCATTTTGCATTTAATGAAAGTGATGACTCATCAAAATAAAGAAGTTTCTCAAGCTTCCTCTTCCCATTCCACGAATGCATAATTATATATATATTAATTAATTATTTAATTAATTAATTAATATATATAATTGCTGAAGTGGTCCATCCACACTTGAATTCGGTCCTACCGCCAATCGGGTCCCGCCGCTAAAAATCACGGAAGCGGTTTTCAAGAATGTCAATGTCGCGATCACATCGACATATCCCAATCTCATCGGGATCCATTTAATCCTATTGCTTCCGGATATCGGATCTCCGTCCAAACTATTTTCTGATTCTCGAGTCACTCTTATGCGTGTGACCCATTAGGTTCCGGTTATGTTGGCCACTTAGATTAACACTTAATCTAAGCAAGTCATGAGCTGTATCTAGCAACACATCACGACCCCAATCGACCGGAAAGTAATTGGTTCGACTAATGAAACCATATCACTAACCCTTCCATAGACAATTACCGTGCAATTCGTCCTTTCACCATGCTATACCCCACTTGGTTTGAGTATGGGCAATGTGTCAACTCTTACTAGACCTGATTAAATCAAATCTAGTCCAAGTGTAATCGATCTCGCCCTAGACTCATTACTTTATATGTCCATGAAGACCCTCTTCATGACATATGTATGCTCGGCGCCAGAGACTTCAAAGTAATGATCCCGATAAGAGGCCATGGGTATCTCTTCGCTATCACGTAAGTGGTGAATCCTCTATTGGCTACTCAATTACCTTGAATACCTCAAGTCGCACCCAATCACCACCCTACGAGCGACCTCAAAGGCAACAAGGAATGGAGTCAAAATGTAATCAAGATTCAAGATATCCTCGAGTACCTCAAGTCTAAGGATACTTGCACCATTGCTATGATGAGATTATCACGACATTTGAATAGTACATCCATGTGATGATCTCATGGCAGGTCATCCAATGTACTTACTACCACTAGTAAGCATCCACATGTCAAATCTAAATATCTCAATATTTACGGTTGTTCGAGATCCACCGCTGATCCAATCAAGACATTTGACATGTGCTAGTCTATCCGGATTAACGATGTCCGGTCTCGTTAATCCTATGACTAGGATAATTTAGATCTTGACATAATTGCACATGATAGGAATCTCAAGAGTATGATCGCATCATAATTTCCTTCATGCTATGTCATATATCATGGACTTCATAAATTTGATTAAAGATCACTATCAATTCATAATAAAATGAATATCAAATAAATGAAAAATGCCTTTGCTTTATTTATTCATAATGTCTGTACATGATTATGAACAAAATGCGCTAAAGGGGATTGCCTTTAGGGCACTACTCTAACACTACCGACGCTGTCCTGAAAAATATATTGCAATGTTGGATGAGTTTGCGAACTCAATGAGAAACCATCATTGATGGTTCATCCAACACATGCATATACATATACTATATCTCAAATTACACTTTAACACTTTATAAACACTATTCACAATTTACACATTATATTGTATCACACGCAATATCACAATGCGCACTTTACACTGTCACATAATTCTCACATTACACATCACAATTTACACAATTACAATATCACATATCAATCCACATTTTCAGATGTCACTCAGATTCTCCATCACACTATACACTCAGATGCATATGTATGCAAAGTCTCTTGTTATGACATTGTTGTGGACTGAGCATTTATATTCACATTTTGGCAAGTAGGAGAGCCCTCGTGGTATGCACCATCGCCCACTCACTTTAGGGATAGGAGAGCCCTCCGGGTATGCACTATTCCTTTTCACAATGATCACAATTTAGGCAAATAGAGAGCCCTCTGGTATGCACTCATCGCCGATTTGGCTCTAGCCCTCTCATCGATAATCGAGCTCAAAGCTCAATCATCGTGCTCTAGTCACAACGGTAAATTTTACCACTCATATCATGCTAGGCATGCGCCACACTTACACAAATACTAGCACATTTATCTCACTTCACTCACTTGTCACAATCGAGCTCTTATTCACAATTATATACACCGATTCTCATTCACATGAATTCACATTTATGTAGATCACACTTGGTACAATCACTAACACTTATCGATTTAGCTCATTCACTTCACATGTATATCACTCACCTTTACACTTAATTTATACATATTCACAAAGACATATAATCACTTAAAAGTCGAGGAACCAACTAGGTTACTCACCAGTAACTTCCGAAGCTACCGCTGAAGTCCCAAAGAATATCCGTGGTCCGACGATCCAACGGAGCCTCTAAAACAATCAAACAATTTCTCATCACTAGGTGCTCAATTAAAGATATTCAATAATGCACATGTCTTTAATTCAAACTCAGATGATGCATGTTCATGATTCTACCCAAGACTAAACCCAATTCGCTATCGCCACTTTACAACCAAAATTCACTATTCACTAGGTCAATAGCATTCCCTTTAATTCAATTTCACTCACTCAAACTCTAATCATACTCCGCTAGTTACAACGTAACTCTTTGGTCACATTAAACTATAATGGACTCTCTTTCGATACTTGCAATCCCGTAAATCAAAATTCAAACTCTCAATCTTTATCACAATGATAGACCTCTTTCTCTAGTTCATAACTAATCAAGTATCACCTTAATTGGAATACCATAGACCAAGATATCATCACATCATCAAACATGTTCAAGAAACATCTAGTTCATGTTCCTCCACCAATACCCTTACTTTGACTCACTTAATCATTTCCAATTTAATACTAAAACCCATAAATTGTTTGTGGAGAGATTAAGAAATGTGTTAGGAATCCAATGCTTCAAGAATCAGGTCATTTGGAGCTCTATAACTCAAGTTATCCTCAAAACATCGATCTATGCATGATTGCTTTCCTTCCGTCGATTTTTGCTTGGTGGTTTTCGCTTGGTGATTTTTGCTTCAGCTGATTTTTGCTTCAGCTGATTTTCGCTTCAGCTGATTTTTGTTTCAGCTGGTTTTTCCTTCAGCTGGTTTTCGCTTCAGCTGGTTTTCGCTTCAGCTGATTTTTGCTTCAGCTGATTTTTGCTTCAGCTGATTTTCGCTTCAGCTGATTTTTGCTTCAGCTGGTTTTTCCTTTAGCTGGTTTTCGCTTCAGCTGGTTTTCGCTTCAGCTGATTTTTTTCTGCCCAGAACATGTCCACTTATATAGATCATATCTTTTGACTCCGATATCCAAATTGGACAAACTTGACATCTATCTCATAGAGAAAAGAAAGATCTACAACTTTCAAGAAGGAAATTTTGTCTAAATCTATCGATATCACGTCCATATCGTCTGCTTTTGCTTCAGCTGATTTTGCTTCAGCTGATTTTCGCTTCAGCTGATTTTCCTTTCAGCTGGTTTTCGCTTCAGAACATGTCCACTTATATAGATCATATCTTTTGACTCCAATATCCAAATTGGACAAACTTGACATCTATCTCATAGAGAAAAGAAAGATCTACAACTTGCAAGAAGGAAATTTTGTCTAAATCTATCGATATCATGTCCATATCGTCTGCTTTTGCTTCAGCTGAGTTTCCTTCAGCTGATTTTCGCTTCAGCTGATTTTCGCTTCAGCTGATTTTCCTTTCAGCTGGTTTTCGCTTCAGAACATGTCCACTTATATAGATCATATCTTTTGACTCCAATATCCAAATTGGACAAACTTGATATCTATCTCATAGAGAAAAGAAAGATCTACAACTTTCAAGAAGGAAATTTTGTCTAAATCTATCGATATCATGTCCATATCGTCTGCTTTTGCTTCTGCTGATTTTCCTTCAGCTGATTTTCGCTTCAGCTGATTTTCCTTTCAGCTGGTTTTCGCTTCAGAACATTTCCACTTATATAGATCATATCTTTTGACTCCAATATCCAAATTGGACAAACTTGACATCTATCTCATAGAGAAAAGAAAGATCTACAACTTTCAAGAAGGAAATTTTGTCTAAATCTATCGATATCACGTCCATATCGTCTGCTTTTGCTTCAGCTGATTTTTCCTTCCTTCTGATTTTTGCTTCAGCTGATTTTTCTGTCCAGGACATATCACCGAACACTAAAAGTTTTCTCAACCACTCATTTAACACTATAACAGAATTTATTCCTCCCCAACTACCCAGGATTTATGAACAAACACATGAAATACATCTTTCCATGAAAACGACAGAAATCTCTCAACTTTATTTCATAAATCTCTAATAGCAAGGGGGTTTCTCTAACACTTACCTGTTGAGAACTCAAACAGATCTTCAAGCTCTAAACTCCACACGAAAAGATCAGCTTATGGATTCTCCTTAGAGTCGACAACACCAAAGGTAGAGAAAGGTTGGTGAAAGAAAGAAAGAACACCAAAGTCCCTTAGAAGATAATTTGGGTAGGAAAGCTCTATGTCTCCGAGAGAAAAGTTTTAGGAAGAAAATGAATAAAGAAGGCTTGGACAAGACTTAACCCATCAGCCCTCAAGGAATAGTGACCACCTACTCCTAGCTAGGGTACAAAGTCCAAGTACACATGTCACTTTCTTAATGAATAAACTATAACTTAGTTACTTTTGATCTAACTCCATTTAGTTCTCCCTTTCCAATATAACCAAACTATCTCCAACACTTCATTTAATTAATTCTTGCTCCCAACTATAAATATATCTTCCAATACACCATAAATTTACCGGCATATACAAATACAATAATTTCACCAAAATTCATAATCGCAAGATTTCATTAACCCAATTATTTCAACATTTTAAATAATCACAATTCACAAAATCATCTCAATTTCACTTTTCCAAACACAATCACTATCAAATGCGGAACAATCATGAATACATGTCACTATGTATATGCATGTGCAAAATGATCTATCTCTAAAATCAGAGGCCACAAAACACTCGATCACAAATTAAGCACTAACAACTCTACACTCATAACACGATGCTCATCGATCAGTAACGGATGCTACAATTCTCCCTCCTAAAAGAAAATTTCGTCCCGAAATTTCATACCGACCGGTCGAAGCAGATGAGGGTCTCGCCTCCTCACGTGCTCCTCGGTCTCCCAAGTTGCCTCCTTCGAAGAATGGTTCTTCCATTGGACTTTCACCAATGGAATCACCCCGCTCCTCAATTGCTTGACCCGCGATCCGATAATCTGCACGGCTCCTCAATATAACTCATATCACTCACTATCTCAATCTCTTGAGCGGAATCACATGCGACGGGTCCGAAAGCGGTATCTCCGAGCATACTCACATGAAAACATCGTATGGCGGGACATCTCACTAGCAACGCCAATCTATAGGCTAATGGTCCAATCCTCTCAAGAATCTCATACGGGCCGATATAACGGGGACTCAACTTGCCCTTACGGCCAAACCTCAGAACTCCTCTCCAAGGAGATACTCGAAGGAACACTCTATCACCCACATCATACTCTATCTCTCGTCGATGCTGATCCACATAACTCTTACTGTCTATCCCGAGCCGCCTTTAATGCGACTCCTAATCACTCTCACGTTATCCATCAGATCTGGATCAGCTCGGGGCCCTCAAGCATCCTCACACCCTCTTCATCTCAAGAAGAGGTGATCTGCACTACCGCCATATAAGGCCTCATACGGTGCCATCCCAATATCGCTCTGTAATCGATTATTGTACGCAAACTCAATCGAGCCAAGTATTGATCCCAAGCACCTTTGAACTCTAATACACAGCTCTCAAAGATATCCTCAACAGTCTTGATAGTCCTCTCACTCGCCCATCTGTTCGAGGATGAAGCGGCAGACTAAAGTTCACCTCGAACCCAATACGATGCAGGTTCCTCCGTAACCTCGAAGTAAATCTGGATCCCGATCGACACTATAGACTTTGGGACCCCATGCGATCGCACAATCTCATCACATACTTCGAGCCAATTGATCGAGAGTATTGTTCTCAAGCCTTTGGCAAGAAATGAGCCGACTTGGTCAATCGGTCCACTATGACCCAGATCGATCACGCCGCCTCAAGGCCCTCGGCAACCCCATAATAAAATCCATAGTGATTCGCCCCACTTCCACTCCGGAATGGGCAACGAATGCAACTTACCCACTGGGGCCTGGTGCTCAGCCTTAACCTGCTGGCACGTCAAACATCGAGAAACAAACTCTGCCACTTGTCTCTTCATACCTGGCCACCAAAAATGCAACTTGAGAGTATTATACATCTTGGTGACTCCAGGGTGCATCGCATAAGCGGCTACATGCGCCTCCTCTAAAATCTCTTGTCTCAGCTCACCCACATTAGGCACACACAATCTCTGACCCATCCAAAGAGTCCCATCTCTCAACTCAAATTCAGCAGTCAACCCTGCTCTGACTCTATCCATCAATCTCACTAACACTGGGTCCTGATCCTGAACTGCCCAGATCCGATCCTGCAACATCGGTCTCAATCTCAGAGTAGCTGTCAAGGCTCCATCCTGAGCCAAATCCATCTCGCACATTAAGTGCTCTCAATCAACTAGGCACTGCAACCTCGACACCGAATCGAGCTACACTACCATGCGATCTCCTACTCGAGGCATCGGCCACCACATTGGCCTTCCACGGTGGTACTCAATAGTGCAACATCGAATCCTTCAACAACTCGGTCCATCTCCTCCATCTCAGATTCAACTCTCACGACTCAACAGATACCTCAAGCTTTTATGATCCGTGAAGATCTGGAACATCTCCCATACAAGTAATGTCTCCAGATCTTGTGGCAAACACAACTGCAGCCAACTCTAAATCATGCACTGGGTAATTCCTCTCATGAGACCTCAACTGTCTCGAGGCATACGCTATCACTCTACCATGCTGCATCAGCACACAACCCAAACCCTGCTGCGACGCATCACTGAATACCACATATCCTCCGGACACGATGGCAACGCCAACACCGTGTCAGAGTCAAACGCCGCTCGAGCTCCTCAAAGCTCCTCTGACACTCATCTGTCCATCGGAAAACCACACTCTTCCTCAGAAGTCTCGTCAAAGGGGCCGAGATCATTGAGAACCCCTCGACAAATCTCCGGTAATAACCTGCTAGTCCGAGGAAACTCCTCAACTCTGACACGTTCCTCGGAACCTCCCAACTCAAGATCGCCTCAATCTTGTGAGGATCCACCGGATACCCTCACCGGACACTATGTGTCCTAGGAACACCACCTCATCAAGCCGTAATTCACATTTCGCAAATTTGGCATACAACCGCCTCTCTCATAATCTGCAATCTGGTCCTCGGATGCTCGCATGCTCCTCTCTCGACCTCGAATACACTAGGATATCGTCAATAAACACAATCACAAACCGATCAAGGTAGGCTGAAAGACCTTATTCATCAAGGCCATGAAGGCTGCTGGGGCATTAGTCAACCCAAACGGCATCACTAAGAACTCAAATGCCCATACCTACTCCTCGAACGCACTCTTGGGCACATCGGCCTCCGCTATCCTCAACTGATAATACCCTGATTTCAAGTCTAACTTAGTAAACACTCGAGCTCCCTGCAACTGATCAAATAAATCATCGATCCTAGGCAGTGGGTACTTATTCTTGACAGTAACCCGATTAAGCTGCCTATAATCGATACACAACCTCAATGTCCCATCTTTCTTCTTCACAAACAACACTGGAGCTCCCAGTGCTAAACACCGGGTCTAATGAACCCTTATCTAATAACTCCTGAATCGAGCCTTAAGCTCCCTCAGTTCCACCGGTGCCATCCTATATGGAGGAATAGATATAGGAGCGGTACCTGGAACGAGGTCTATCCCAAACTCTGTCTCCCGATCCGGCGGCAAACCCGGTAACTCATCGGGGAACACATCCGGAAACTCCCTGATCACAGGGACATCCTCTAATCTCTGCTCAACTCTAGAATCGATCACATGGGCCAAATAGGCCTCACATCCTCTCTGCATCAATCTCAGGGCACTCATAAAAGAAATCATCCTAGCTGGCATTGCCTAACTAATACCTCGAAAAACAGCTCTCGGCTGACCAGGAGTGTTGGATCCCGATTCCGGGAACCGGATCCCAACCGAATAAACTTAACACTTTCACTCTATGCTCTGATACCATAAATGTTGGATCCCGCTACGGGAACCCAACTACTTATACAGAACGGAAAACGAAGCACAAGGAAACGAAGGGAAGCGGAAATTTCGAATCGACAACAAAATGCGGAAGCGAACCAATCCGAAAGTAGCGAAGCGGAAGCAAAGGCAAGCGGAAGCAAATGCTAATCGAATCAAACGAAGCAGTTGCAAAGCTTAAACGAAATCAAAGGCATACATCCGACATCCGGAAACAATAATCAAAGAAAACTTATCGAATGAACATAATCGCGTTGGGAATTCCTAAGACGTTCCAAAATCCGTTATGATTTTTTTTTTCTCTCTTATTCTCATTTCTTACCTCAATCACATCCATATAATTTCCCATAGGAAAATTCATCTTCAATCCATACTGATCATACATAATCTTATATAAATCCATACCAATCTCAAATTACATTTTATTTCCCAAATTTTTATCGAAATTTTCAAAGATAACTACCGCCTTTTTCCTAACCCAAACCTCGCAAGGTTCAAAACACTTCTATAATCCCAAACACATTTCAAAATCATCGGACTCTCCCGTCCGAATCCAACACCAAAGAAAACGCAAACCTAAATCTAATACTTCCATAATTCTCAATTCAATACCAAACTCATAATTCAATCAAATTCCCATATCAATAATACATATATATTCCCAAATTATCCATAATTTCATATACAAATTTCACAATCATTCACAATTCTCAACTTTATACACAAATACCTTTTTCCAAACTTATCTAAAGTCATAAACATATTCATACACAAGATCCAAATTTCTCAAAATCAACGATTCAAATGTCGAACCGACGTTTTCACATTCTTTCATCCGATCTCCGTCAAACACGGAGATAGGGATGAAAGGGGTGAGCTCAAAGCTCGTGGATAACACATTTATAAACCGATATATAAGGTAAAACGTTTCTTTATAAACTTTTTGCCAAAGGGCTAATGTTTCAAACTTTTCAACTTTGAAATATTTCTCTCAAACTCTTTTCAATTTTTCCAAACTTTTCATATCAAATTTCATAATTTCGATTGAAAACCCTTTTCTTCATTTTTCCAAAATTTCTCATAAACATGAATGCAATCACATCGCAAATTATCACGCACATTAACAAAATCAAAATCACATAACAGATCAAAATGGTGCGGTTTGGTCCCAATAGAACGCATCGCAGTCCGAATAGTGGTCCTGCATGCAGAATAGAACGCATTACACTTTCCCGCATTGCGGTCCGATTGTAGCCGTGAAGGAATCCAAATCGGAGTTCCGTGCCACTAGCGGGCAGCCGAAAGTGAAGGCTTTACTTAATAGAGACAATGATGACTCACCAAAGGACCTAACCGACCCACATAATACATAATCGAAACGAGATTTGTAATGCCCAAGGCACTTTTCAAATTCTTGATTTTCCACACATTCACATAATGCATACAATTCGATCAATTCATCATTCAAAATACTAATTTCAAAAATCAAATCATTCAATCAGCAGCATAATTCAATAATGCATTTATGACAATTGAATTTAAACTTGTACCAATTTCTGAAATCATTCTGAAATCATATTTTCCAACTTTAAATCAATTCTTATTTTCAAACATTTCCAATAATTTATCAAGCATACAAAATTTTGCTTTCTTTCATTTTCACAAACTTCATATTAAGCTTACAGATCAAATTATAAATATGCTACCCAATTCTAATTATTAGGAAACTTGATTTCAAGCTCCAATTGATCCTTGCTTTTCTCTTCCAAATTACCAAAACCTAAACCATAATCATCCAATTTTCACATCAGAAAATACTTAATTTTCACAATCAACTTAGGAATTCACCAATTCCATTTACATTCAAGCTATTTCAATCTCCAATTTTGAAAGTCCCCAATTTTCAAAATTGGCCTAAACCAATACACCCAAATTCAATCTCATAAAACATAATTTTTTCAAAATTAATCTCACAATTCATCAATTCACATTAATTCCAAACTATTTAAATCCTCAATTTCAAAAATCCCCAAATCTTAAAATTGGCCTAAACCAATTTATCCCAATTCAATACCATAAAATACAAAATTCTTCGAAATTGATTTCATATATCATCAATTCATCATATTTCCTATAATTCTACACCAAAATATCTCAAAATTCTCAATCATAAAATTTAGCCTAAACCTTAATCAATTTTCCATCCAAAATAAACCCACCTAAAGCATATATTTCAAAATTAACTTCATAAATCATAAACCCATCTTATATGCCATAATTCTAAACCGAAAATTAATCAAAATCTCAAAGTAGAAAAATTTCTCTTACATCTTTCTCTTCCAAATTCGAATTTTTTTGGTTCCTTAGGAAGCTCTTATGCTCCTCTACCTTTTCTCTCTTGGAACCATCCCAAAATCCTTAAGAAAACAAGTAGAAAAATCAAAATAACTTTCTCTCATCTTTTCTCCATCTGAAACTTCCACTCTCTTCTTATTTCTTCTTCTTTCTCTTCTTCTGTAATTTTCCAGACCATTCATCGTTTTTAATAGCTCAAAACGACAATCATTAATGAGTTTCATTAATTGATGGTCAAATGACCATTTTGCCCTCCATTCAAAACTTAAAATTACACTTACTTGCAGTTTGATTCGCACTATCGATTTGAAGGAATTTGTCAAAACTTCCTTCTCGAGAAATGTTCCTCTCACTCATACGAATCCAACGCCACTGACCGCGCTTAATTCGGAGTACCACATCAAAAGTTATGCGCGAAACAGTGCGAAAATATCCATAATCTAACACATTTTCCATGTACGATTATTTCCGTCCAAAATTTCACATTCTTAATCCCGGAATTGAAACTCGATGTCTTCATCACAATTGTAGCCTTATGTCTCTAGTTTAATTCAAAACAAGAATCGCCTCATTTCGATTCCCAGATCAAAAGTTATACTCAAATTACTCACAGGTGTTCCCAATCCAAAAATTAAACCCTAATCCGAACTTAAATTCAAAAATTAAAAGTCCTAAGGGCAAAATTGACATTTCATGTCTTCATATGATTTGTAGCCCCTTGTCTTATCTTTATTTCGCCTCAAGAATCGCTTCAATCGGATCTCTACAGATCCCGAATTTCACAAAACACCTGAATCATGCTCGAAAATTTCCCGACTCACTTTGATTAAATTAATCACCATTAATTTAATCTCAAAAGTTCACAAATTTCTTATAAAATGAAATTCATTGGCCTAGGAATCCAACGCAAAAGAATCAACTCAATCGGATGTCTGACGGAAAAGATATAAGCAAAATAGTGAACAAAGGTCTGATTAAAGGAGGAAAGTCAAGAAAATCAAGAGCAAAACGGCGTTGAAAGGCGCTGACGCCTAACTCATGAGGGCGAGGCGCCGTCATGAGGGCGAGGCGCCTTCGCTAGGGCGAGGCGTCGCCTAGCGAGGGCGACACCATGAGGGCGAGCCTGCCTCGCGAGGGCGAAGCAATACTACTCGCTAGGCGAGGCGTCGCTAGCGAGGAAGATATGGCGCCCGCCTCGCTAGGCGAGCCGTCCTAGCGAGGCGCTAAAACTTTTCTTTTTTTTTTTTTCACTTAAAAATCAAAACTTCCGAAATTCATAACTTTTACTCCCGAACTCCGATTTTGACAAACTTAGTCTCTATAGAAAACTTGAAAGAAGCTCTAAATCTTCCAAGAAGAACATAAAACTCAATTTAACTCCTACGGGAGTCCATTTTCCGGTCAAAGATACTATCCTCTATACAAACTTGTAAAAATCATAACTTATTATTCCGAGATCAAAAAAATTGCATACTTTATATCGAAATAAAGATCAAAACAAATCCTTCAATTTTCATGAAGAATATCAAAGCTCAATTAACCTCTAACTAGGTTAATTTCTCACCAAAGTTTCAACCATAATAAAAGTCAAACCCGATCAAACATAAACTTTGACTGATCATAACTTTCACTCCCGATATCAAAAAATTACAAACTTTATGTCCACAAAAAGCTCTCAACATAATCTACAAGTTTCATGTAGATCATTTTATCAAATTTTGCCTCAAACAAAAGTCAACTCTCAAAGTTAAACATTCTCTCTCCAAAAAGTCAAACTTTCTAAATCCTTCAAATTTTCACATTTTTTTCTTTCTAATTCTTGCTATATAACTTCATTTCAATCAACTCATCCACTTGATCATTCCTATTACTAACTCAAATTGTCACTCAAGGTTCGGGGTCCAACATTTCTCCCCCTCTTAAAAGAATTTCGTCCTCGAAATTCATATTTACTTAACTCCAAGTAACTCATTCTTGCATAAATTTCTTTCTAAACAATGATCATCAAGCACTTTCTTACTAATTTCTTTTCACAACTCATAATCAATTTCTTTTTCATCAAATTTACTCATCATACATATTCTCAATCTCTTCAAAATTTTCACTTCCTTAAATCATATATCACTCATATCATATCAAAACACTATATCTATAACTCATTATTTCTTTCAATATGGACACAAATTAATGGTCCATTTCTTAAGGAACCCTAATATGGTTCAATCATCATTATGCCATCATTCTTTCATCTATATCAATTCATCACAATTTCTCAAGAAGTTCTAATCTTAATTTCCTCAACACATTCCGAAAGTCAAACATATTCTGAGCACTCAAATCAAACCAATCATTTGAATTCGTCAAATAGTCATGCATATCAATTTCAAATTCCGAAAGACCATCATATTTCTTTCATCAAAATCAAATGACCACCTAGCACACTCTCACAAATTCACTCTTATCTTTACAAACTCGTATCAATTCCTTATTCATACTCATACGCCCAAGTAAGATCATATTACTGGGCTCTGATACCATAAATGTTGGATCCCGATTCCGGGAACCGGATCCCAACCGAATAAACTTAACACTTTCACTCTATGCTCTGATACCATAAATGTTGGATCCCGCTACGGGAACCCAACTACTTATACAGAACGGAAAACAAAGCACAAGGAAACGAAGGGAAGCGGAAATTTCGGATCGACAACAAAATGCGGAAGCGAACCAATCCGAAAGTAGCGAAGCGGAAGCAAAGGCAAGCGGAAGCAAATGCTAATCGAATCAAACGAACAGATTGCAAAGCGAAACGAAATCAAAGGTATACATCCGACATCCTAAACAATAATCAAAGAAAACTTATCGAATGAACATAATCGCGTTGGGAATTCCTAAGACGCTCCAAAATCCGTTATGATTTTTTTTCTCTTATTCTCATTTCTTACCTCAATCACATCCATATAATTTCCCATAGGAAAATTCATCTTCAATCCATACATCATACATAATCTTATATAAATCCATACCAATCTCAAATTATGTTTTATTTCCCAATTTTTTATCGAAATTTCTAAAGATAACGGCCGCTTTTTCCTAACCCAAACCCGCAAGGTTCAAAACACTTCTATAATCCCAAACACACTCAAAATCATCGGACTCTCCCGTCCGAATCCGAACACCAGCAAAACGCAAACCTAAATCTAATACTTCCATAATTCTCAATTCAATACCAAACTCATAATTCAATCAAATTCCCATATCAATAATACATATATATTCCCAAATTATCCATAATTTCATATACAAATTTCACAATCATTCACAATTCTCAACTTTATACACAAATACCTTTTTCCAAACTTATCTAAAGTCATAAACATATTCATACACAAGATCCAAATTTCTCAAAATCAACGATTCAAATGTCGAAACCGACGTTTTCACATTCTTTCATCCGATCTCCCGTCAAACACGGAGATAGGGATGAAAGGGGGGTGAGCTCAAAGCTCGTGGATAACACATTTATAAACCGATATATAAGGTAAACGCTTTATAAACTTTTTGCCAAAGGGCTAATGTTTCAAACTTTTCAACTTTGAAATATTTCTCTCAAACTCTTTTCAATTTTTCCAAACTTTTCATATCAAATTTCATAATTTCCTGATTGAAAACCCCTTTTCTTCATTTTTCCAAAATTTCTCATAAACATGAATGCAATCACATCGGCAAATTATCACGCACATTAACAAAATCAAAATCACATAACAGATCAAAATGGTCGGTTTGGTCCAAATAGAGCGCATCGCCGATCCGAATAAGCGGTCCTGCGTAACAGAATAGAACGTATTACACTTTCCCGCATTGCGGTCCAGTGTAGCCGTGAAGGAATCCGAAATCGGAGTTCCGTGCCACTAGCGGGCAGCCGAGTGAAGGCTTTACTTAATAGAGACACAACGACTCACCAAAGGACCTAACCGACCCACATAACACATAATCAAACGAGATTTCGTAATGCCCAAGGCACTTTTCAAATTCTTGATTTTCCACACATTCACATAATGCATACAATTCGATCAATTCATCATTCAAAATACTAATTTCAAAAATCAAATCATTCAATCAAGCAGTATAATTCAATAATGCATTTATGACAATTGAATTTAAACTTGTACCAATTTCTGAAATCATTCGAAATCATATTTTCCAACTTTAAATCAATTCTTATTTTCAAACATTTCCAATAATTTATCAAGCATACAAAATTTTGCTTTCTTTCATTTTCACAAACTTCATATTGCTTACAGATCAAATTATAAATATGCTACCCACCTCTAATTATTGCTTAAACTTGATTTCAAGCTCCAATTGATCCTTGCTTTTCTCTTCCAAATTACCAAAACCTAAACCATAATCATCCAATTTTCACATCAGAAAATACTTAATTTTCACAATCAACTTAGGAATTCACCAATTCTATTTACATTCAAGCTATTTCAATCTCCAATTTTGAAAGTCCCCAATTTTCAAAATTGGACTAAACCAATACACCCAAATTCAATCTCATAAAACATAATTTCTTCAAAATTAATCTCACAATTCATCAATTCACATTAATTCCAAACTATTTAAATCCTCAATTTCAAAATCCCTAAATCTTAAAATTGGCCTAAACCAATTTATCCCAATTCAATACCATAAAATACAAAATTCTTCGAAATTGATTTCATATATCATCAATTCATCATATTTCCTATAATTCTACACCAAAATATCTCAAAATTCTCAATCATAAAATTTAGCCTAAACCTTAATCAATTTTCCATCCAAAATAAACCCACCTAAAGCATATATTTCAAAATTAACTTCATAAATCATAAACCCATCTTATATGCCATAATTTTAAACTGAAAATTAATCAAAATCTCAAAGTAGAAAAATTTCTCTTACCTCTTTCTCTTCCAAATTCGAATTTTTTTGGTTCCTTAGGAAGCTCTTATGCTCCTCTACCTTTTTCTCTTGAAACCATCCCAAAATCCTTAAGAAAACAAGTAGAAAAATCAAAATAACTTCTCTCTCATCTTTTCTCCATACGAAACTTCCACTCTCTTCTTATTTCTTCTTCTTTCTCTTCTTCTGTAATTTTCCAGACCATTCATCATTTTTAATAGCTCAAAACGACAATCATTAATGAGTTTCATTAATTGATGGTCAAATGACCATTTTGCCCTCCATTCAAAACTTAAAATTACACTTACTTGCGGTTTGATTCGCACTATTGATTTGAAGGAATTTGTCAAAACTTCCTTCTCGAGAAATGTTCCTCTCACTCATACGAATCCAACGCCACTGACCGCGCTCAATTCGGAGTACCACATCAAAAGTTATGCACGAAACAGTGCGAAAATATCCATAATCTAACACATTTTCCATGTACGATTATTTCCGTCCAAAATTTCACATTCTTAATCCCGGAATTGAAACTCGATGTCTTCATCACAATTGTAGCCTTATGTCTCTAGTTTAATTCAAAACAAGAATCGCCTCATTTCGATTCCCAGATCAAAAGTTATACTCAAATTACTCACAGGTGTTCCCAATCCAAAAATTAAACCCTAAGCCGAACTTAAATTCAAAAATTAAAAGTCCTAAGGGCAAAATTGACATTTCATGTCTTCATATGATTTGTATCCCCTTGTCTTATCTTTATTTCGCCTCAAGAATCGCTTCAATCGGATCTCTACAGATCCCGAATTTCACAAAACACCTAATCATGCTCGAAAATTTCCCGACTCACTTTGATTAAATTAATCACCATTAATTTAATCTCAAAAGTTCACAAATTTCTTATAAAATGAAATTCATTGTCTTAGGAATCCAACGCAAAAAGAATCAACTCAATCGGATGTCGGACGGAAAAGATATAAGCAAAATAGTGAACAAAGGTCGGATTAAAGGAGGAAAGTCAAGAAAATCAGAAAAGCAAAACGGCGTCGGAAAGGCGCTGGACGCCTAACTCAGGAGGGCGAGGCGCCCGTCATGAGGGCGAGGCGCCCTCGCTCGCTAGGCGAGGCGTCGCCCTAGCGAGGCTTAACAACTCATGAGGCGAGCCTTGCCTCGCGAGGCGAAGAAGCATGCCCGCCTCGCTAGGCGAGGCGTCGCCTAGCGAGAAGATCTGGCGCTCGCCTCGCTAGGCGAGCCGTCGCCCTAGCGAGGCGCTAAAACTTTTCCTTTTTTTTTTTTCACTTAAAAATCAAAAACTTCCGAAATTCATAACTTTTACTCCCGAACTCCGATTTTGACAAACTTAGTCTCTATAGAAAACTTGAAAGAAGCTCTAAATCTTCCAAGAAGAACATAAAACTCAATTTAACTCCTACGGGAGTCCATTTTCCGGTCAAAGATACTATCCTCTATACAAACTTGTAAAAATCATAACTTATTATTCCGAGATCAAAAAAATTGCATACTTTATATCGAAATAAAGATCAAAACAAATCCTTCAATTTTCATGAAGAACATCAAAGCTCAATTAACCTCTAACTAGGTTAATTTCTCAGTCAAAGTTTCAACCATAATAAAAGTCAAACCCGATCAAACATAAACTTTGACTGATCATAACTTTCACTCCCGATATCGAAAAATTACAAACTTTATGTCCACAAAAAGCTCTCAACATAATCTACAAGTTTCATGTAGATCATTTTATCAAATTTTGCCTCAAACAAAAGTCAACTCTCAAAGTCAAACATTCTCTCTCCAAAAAGTCAAACTTTCTAAATCCTTCAAATTTTCACATTTTTTTCTTTCTAATTCTTGCTATATAACTTCATTTCAATCAACTCATCCACTTGATCATTCCTATTACTAACTCAAATTGTCCCTCAAGGTTCGGGATCCAACAAGGAGATTCCAACACAACCTCCTTGGTATAACAATCCATCACAGCTCTATGGGCAGTAAGCCAGTCCATACCTAGGATCACATCAATCTCTCTCAAGGATAGCACTATGAGATCTGCACTCAACTCTGCCTGATCAATCACTATCACACATCCCTTACAGACCTCTCCCAACACTGTCGTACTACTTAGAGGTGTACTCACCTCTAGCCCACACTGCAATCTCTCTTTATCACAATGTAATCTACATGCCACATGCGGTGCAATAAATGAATGAGTGGATCCAGATCCATCAATGCATATGCTTCAAAACCACAAATTAGAAGCATACCAACAACATCTGAGACTCCGAGCCTCCCGCCGAGTCATAGATAGACTCGGCTCGAACCGCCGCTCACGCTTCATCCTCGATCTCACCATCGATCCTCTCGCTCGGGCTCGGCTCGCCTCGCCTCTCGAACCCTGATCCACCTCCACGGCTCACTGCACCGTGGTCGTGACTGCCAGATCTACCGTCATAGCAGATGGGCCTCCACAGTGAAAGGACACTTTGAGCCGGTGGTCCATTGAACCACACTTGAGACAAGCTCCAGAGTCTCCAAAGACTCTCCACTATGCCTCCTCTCGCAGAACTCACATGGGATACTCGTCCCGAGCCTCTAGCACCACTACGGCCGCCATCAAACCAGACCGAGAAAATCGCCTCTCGCCTTAAATCGCTCGCTCGCCGCCTCGCCAGACGACACGAAGTCTCCGGCTTGGCGCTTACTAGATCCTCTACTCTCCGCCTCGACTACCGCTCGGTCTTTTACCACTGGGGCCTGACTGGACTCACTGCCTCTATCTCGTAAGTCGCTCAACTCTCACCGCAATGCCTCAATCAATAAAGGAATCCATATCCGCTCGGCTGGCCAGGAACGGATCTCAAAATCGAGTCCACCTCAAACTTCCCCGCAGATCCGCCGACTCAGGCGACCATGTAAGAGGCATATCCCACTAACTCATTAAATCGAACCTCATAATCGCGCCATCGACATCCGCCTCGCCTCACCAAGAAATTCTCAGATCTTCATCTCTAGATAATCCTTGGGCATGAAATTATCTCTGAATGCCCGCAGAAATCATCCCAAGTCAATAAGCAGGCCTCGAAGAACCGCCCGAACAGGTCTTCCACCAACGGTAAGCCGGACCTCAAGCAATGACATCAGATAGTCAAACGCTCCTGCATCACAACTCATCTCGATCCAGACTCTCTCACCCTCTCTAACCATCCTCACCTCCGCAGGCTCCAGATCGCCATAGAAGTCAACCGCCCCTTTGCAGTAATTTATCGAACCTCGCTGCCGTCTCACGGAACTCGAGGCAACTCATCGTAATGAGGCATAGGGACTCTCTACTAACTCCCACGGATCCTAGGTCACTGGTTGATCCACTTGATCCCCAAGAATGATGACCTACAACACATAAGAATTCGATCAATTACCGCCAGACCGAAATTCAGCCTAAAACACACTATGCCCAAAAGATGCCAAACCATGCTCGATACCACCTAATGTAGCGCCCCTCACCGCAGGTACACATTGGGACGCCTGTGGGTCGCTCCGACGATATCCCACGATAAGGAAGTGCTACTACGAAAACAATCTCTAAACACTCGCATGGCATCAATACACTAAATTCCACAATATGAAAATCATGAAATTTAAAACCATAATAATCATTCATTTAAAACATCGGTCCCAAAATATAGACCGCCTATCGGTTCCCTACAAAGCAAATACATCTCAAAAGGAAACCGATACAAACGTCTATACTAAGTCATCCCAAAACAATGTTCCTAAAAGAAGTCACCCCACCGACCGACCTATGATCCATCACGCCTCGATCACTTAACACTCACTGCGTAAACGTCTATCCCGGAGCTAGAGTCCCACCGACGTCTCGAAAAATATATTGCAATGTTGGATGAGTTTTAACTCAATGAGAAACCATCATTGATGGTTCATCCAACACATGCATATACATATACTATATCTCAAATTACACTTTAACACTTTATAAACACTATTCACAATTTACACATTATATTGTATCACACGCAATATCACAATCGCACTTTACATTGTCACATAATTCTCACATTACACTTCACAATTTACACAATTACAATATCACATATCAATCCACATTTTCAGATGTCACTGTGATTCTCCATCACACTATACACTCAGATGCATATGTATGCAAAGTCTCTTGTTATGACATTGTTGTGGTGAGCATTTATATTCACATTTTTGGCAAGTAGGAGAGCCCTCGTGGTATGCACTACGCCCACTCACTTTAGGGATAGGAGAGCCCTCGGGTATGCACTCATCGCCGATTTGGCTCTAGGCCCTCTCATCGATAATCGAGCTCAAAGCTCAATCATCGTTTCTAGTCACAACGGTAAATTTTACCGCTCATATCATGCTAGGCACGCGCCACACTTACACAAATACTAGCACATTTATCTCACTTCACTCACTTGTCACAATCGAGCTCTTATTCACAATTATATACACCGATTCTCATTCACATGAATTCACATTTATGTAGATCACACTTGGTACAATCACTAACACTTATCGATTTAGCTCATTCACTTCACATGTATATCACTCACCTTTACACTTAATTTATACATATTCACAGACATATAATCACTTAAAAGTCGAGGAACCAACTAGGTTACTCACCAGAACCTCCGAGCTCTTGCTCGAAGTCCCAAAGAATATCCGTGGTCCGACGATCCAACGGAGCCTCTAAAACAATCAAACAATTTCTCATCACTAGGTGCTCAATTAAAGATATTCAATAATGCACATGTCTTTAATTCAAACTTGTATGATGCATGTTCATGATTCTACCCAAGACTAAACCCAATTCGCTATCGCCACTTTACAACCAAAATTCACTATTCACTAGGTCAATAGCAT
Organism: Erythroxylum novogranatense; assembly: GCA_029891385.1. NCBI lineage: Eukaryota > Viridiplantae > Streptophyta > Magnoliopsida > Malpighiales > Erythroxylaceae > Erythroxylum > Erythroxylum novogranatense. The sequence continues at coordinate 76,798,710 of CM057230.1, read as the reverse complement.
TCCCTTTAATTCAATTTCACTCACTCAAACTCTAATCATACTCCGCTAGTTACAACGTAACTCTTTGGTCACATTAGAAACTATAATGGACTCTCTTCAAACTTGCAATCCCGTAAATCAAAATTCAAACTCTCAATCTTTATTACAATGATATATCTCTTTCTAGTTCATAACGAATCAAGTATCACCTTAATTGGAATACCATAGACCAAGATATCATCACATCATCGAAACATGTTCAAGAAACATCTAGTTCATGTTCCTCCACCAATACCCTTACTTTGACTCACTTAATCATTTCCAATTTAATACTAAAACCCATAAATTGTTTGTGGAGAGATTAAGAAATGTGTTAGAATCCAATGCTTCAAGAATCAGGTCATTTGGAGTTCTATAACTCAAGTTATCCTCAAAACACCGATCTATGCACGCATCGTTTTCCTTCCGTCGATTTTTGCTTCATTGGTTTTCGCTTCATTGATTTTTGCTTGGTGATTTTTGCTTCACTGATTTTCGCTTCACTGATTTTCGCTTCAGCTGATTTTTGCTTCAGCTGATTTTTCTTCAGCTGATTTTCGCTTCAGCTGATTTTGCTTCACTGATTTTCGCTTCATTGATTTTTGCTTCATTGGTTTTTCCTTCAATGGTTTTCGCTTCAGCTGGTTTTCGCTTCACTGATTTTTTCTGCCCAGAACATGTCCACTTATATAGATCATATCTTTTGACTCCGATATCCAAATTGGACAAACTTGACATCTATCTCATAGAGAAAAGAAAGATATACAACTTTCAAGAAGGAAATTTTGTCTAAATCTATCGATATCACGTCCATATCGTCTGCTTTTTCTTCAGCTGATTTTCCTTCACTGATTTTCGCTTCAGCTGATTTTCCTTTCAGCTGGTTTTCGCTTCGAACATGTCCACTTATATAGATCATATCTTTTGACTCCAATATCCAAATTGGACAAACTTGACATCTATCTCATAGAGAAAAGAAAGATCTACAACTTTCAAGAAGGAAATTTTGTCTAAATCTATCGATATCACGTCCATATCGTCTGCTTTTGCTTCTGCTGATTTTCCTTCAGCTGATTTTCGCTTCAGCTGATTTTCCTTTCAGCTGGTTTTCGCTTCAGAACATGTCCACTTATATAGATCATATCTTTTGACTCCAATATCCAAATTGGACAAACTTGACATCTATCTCATAGAGAAAAGAAAGATCTACAACTTTCAAGAAGGAAATTTTGTCTAAATCTATCGATATCACGTCCATATCGTCTGCTTTTGCTTCAGCTGATTTTTCCTTCCTTCTGATTTTTGCTTCAGCTGATTTTTCTGTCCAGGACATATCACCGAACACTAAAAGTTTTCTCAACCACTCATTTAACACTATAACAGAATTTATTCCTCCCCAACTACCCAGGATTTATGAACAAACACATGAAATACATCTTTCCATGAAAACGATGTAAATCTCTCAACTTTATTTCATAAATCTCTAATAGCAAGGGGGTTTCTCTAACACTTACCTGTTGAGAACTCAAACAGATCTTCAAGCTCTAAACTCCACACGAAAAGATCAGCTTATGGATTCTCCTTAGAGTCGACAACACCAAAGGTAGAGAAAGGTTGGTGAAAGAAAGAAAGAACACCAAAGTCCCTTAGAAGATAATTTGGGTAGGAAAGCTCTATGTCTCCGAGAGAAAAGTTTTAGGAAGAAAATGAATAAAGAAGGCTTGGACAAGACTTAACCCATCAGCCCCCAAGGAATAGTGACCACCTACTCCTAGCTAGGGTACAAAGTCCAAGTACACATGTCACTTTCTTAATGAATAAACTATAACTTAGTTACTTTTGAACTAACTCCATTTAGTTCTCCCCTTTCCAATATAACCAAACTATCTCCAACACTTCATTTAATTAATTCTTGCTCCCAACTATAAATATATCTTCCAATACACCATAAATTTACCAGCATATACAAATACAATAATTTCACCAAAATTCATAATCGCAAGATTTCATTAACCCAATTATTTCAACATTTTAAATAATCACAATTCACAAAATCATCTCAATTTCACTTTTCCAAACACAATCACTATCAAATGCCGGAACAATCATGAATACATGTCACTATGTATATGCATGTGCAAAATGATCTATCTCTCTAAAATCAGAGGCCACAAAACACTCGATCACAAATTAAGCACTAACAACTCTACAGTCATAACACGATGCTCATCGCATCGGTAACGGGATGCTACATAAGGTGAGGATGGCAGATGCAGGGAAGCAGGACATTAAGGGCATTGACAATGTTTCCATCAAGATGCATGATGGAAAGAAAAGGACATTGAGCAATGTGAGATATGTCCCTGGAATAAGAAGAAATCTTCTATCCGAAAGTGCTCTTGACAAGCAAGGATACAAGATCATATCCAAAGATGGCTTGAGAGAAATCATCAAGGATGGAAAGGTGGTTATAAGGGAAATTGAGAGAGGAGGCCTATATTATGTTGTAGGAACTACAAAAATCAATTTAACAGTAGAGGAAAAGGGGCTGAACCAAACAATCCTATGGCATGCAAGACTTGGACATGTAGGAAATAAGAGTTTAAAGCTCCTAGAGCAACAAGGAATGCTACCAAACACTACTGTAAAGAAAATTGACTTCTGTGAAGGGTATATCCTAGGCAAACACCATAGGACTCCTTTCTCAAAGAATGCAAGGAAAGCCACCAGCAATATGGAGTATGCTCATAGTGACTTATGGGGGCCAACATAGGCTCAAACCATGGGAGGAAAGAGATACTTCATGTCTATCATTGATGACAAATCCAGAAAATGCTGGATTTATCTCCTAAGGTCTAAAGATGAAGCACTAGAAACATTCATCAAGTGGCATACACTGATGGAAAACCAAACTGGAAAGAGGTTGAAGTGTTTGAGGACAGATAATGGCTTGGAGTTCTGCAACAAGGAGTTTGATGACTACTGTGAAAAGAAGGGCATTCAAAGGCACAGAACAGTTAAAGCTACCCCTCAACAGAATGGAGTAGCAGAAAGACTCAACAGGACACTCCTAGAGAAAACAAGATGCATGCTACTGTCTTCAGGCCTATCCCAAGCACTATGGGGAGAAGCCATAAAGACAGCAGTATACCTAATCAACAGACTTCCTACATCAGCAAATGAATACAAGACTCCTGAAGAGGTATGGAATGGAACTAAACCTATTTTAACTAACTTGAGACCTTTTGGATGCAGTGCCTACATCCACCAAACAGAAGGAAAGTTAGAACCTAGAGCCATAAAAGGAGTGTTTCTAGGATATCCTGAAGGCACAAAAGGGTACAAAGTTTTAATCCTACAGCCAGGAGTTCACAAGACTCAAAGAAGCAGAGATGTAGTGTTCAGGGAAACTGAATTCCCACTGCTGAAGCAGAAAGTAGGAGGAATGCAGGTTCAGGAAAGTGTCCTACAGCAGTTGGGATCAAACAACAGTTTGACTCCCTTTTATGTCCCACCCTCCATATATGAAGAAGGAGAAACAGGACCAGCTGCTAAACAGCCTACAGAAATAGTAGAAGAAAGACAGGATTCCAGTTCTAACCCTCAGGAGGGAACAGAACAAGAAGAATAAAAAACAGAAGCTCAAACACCCCTACAAGACTATCAACTAGTTAGAGATAGAGAACCAAGGCAGGTAATACCAAACATAAGGTACTTTGATACTAACCTAGTTGAATATGCTTGTTTAGTTACAGAAACAATTGAATATGAAGCACCAGAAACCTATGAGAAAGTTGTGGAGAGGGATGATGCAAATCAGTGGAAAGAGGCTTGCCTAAGGGAATACTCTTCATTAATGAAGAATGAGACTTGCAAGCTAGTTCCCAAGCCACCCAATGCTAAGGTGATTAAGTGCAAGTGGATATTCAAACTCAAGGATGGAGTGACAGAATCTGACCCTAAAACCTACAAGGCAAGACTAGTTGCAAAAGGCTTTTGGCAAAGGGAAGGAGTGGACTACAAGGAAATCTTTTCTCCAGTGGTCAAGTTTAAAATAGTAAGGATAATTCTGACTCTAGCAACATTGTATGATTGGGAAATACATCAGATGGATGTAAAGACAACCTTCTTATATGGAAGACTAGAGGAAATTCTCTACATGAAGCAACCCATTAGCTTCATAGATAAGCAGAAACCAGACCATGTGTACTTGCTAGAGAAATCACTATATGGCCTAAAGTAAGCCCCTAGGAAGTGGAATAAGAAGTTTCATGAAGTGGTGTCAGAATTGAGATTCAAAAGGAGTGCCTATGATTACTGTCTATACTACAAAGACTTGGAGAAAGAGGAAGTGATTTACATGTTGGTGTATGTGGATGATTTAATCATCACAGGAAAGCTGATGAAGAAAATACAAGAAGTAAAAGATGCCTTGAAGAAGAGCTTTGACATGAAAGACCTAGGAAGAGCCAGGAAGCTACTAGGAATGCAAATCATAAGGAATGAAGCTAAAGGGAAACTATGGTTGATACAGAGGGACTACATTAGGAAAGTCTTATGCAAGTTCAATATGGAAGACTCTAAACCTAGTCTTGATCCTATTGCTACACACCTACAGCTGACAGCAGATAGCAGATAAGAGTCCAACAACAGAAGCAGAGAGGGAACATATGTGGAAATATCCTTATGATGTGGGTATAGGTTGCCTTATGTATATTATGATTTGTACTAGACCTGACTCAGCACATGCAATCAGCCTACTCAGCAGATTCATGTCTAATCCAGGTCTAGAACATTGGTCTGGATTTAAGATAGTACTAAGATATCTGAAGGGAACCCTTAACCATGGTCTATGATTTTCTAAGTCTAACCTAGAAATGCATAAACATGTGAATTTAAATGGCTATGTAGATGCAGATTATGCAGTAGACAGAGACACACACAAGTCATTATCAGCATATTACTTCACACTATCAGGCAACATAGTAAGCTGGAAAGAGCAACAAAAAGCAGTAGTGTCACTATCTACAACAGAAGCAGAATTTTAAGCAATCACAGAAGGCTTAAAGGAGCTAATATGGCTTAAGGGACTACTATCAGAAATAAAAATACAAACATAAGAGGCAGCTATACAAACAGACAGTCAAAGTGCGATTTACCTCAGTAAAGACCCAGTCCTACATGAGGGATCGAAGCACATAGACATCAGACTCCACTTCATCAGAGACAAGGTCAACAGTAGAGAAGTCGGCCTAAAAAAAATAAGAGGTGAAGAAAATTCGTCAGATTTTGGGACAAAAGTTGTTCCAATAAAGAAATTCATTTTATGTAGAGAGTTTCTACAGATAAATGAAGTACCTTGACAGAAGAGGAAGGACTTATCCATCGATCGCACAACACCAGAAGAAAAAAAAATTAGGGTTTCGAATTTTTCTAGGGTTTTGGACTTCAGAAATTGACCATGAAAAGAAAGATTGAGTGAGGGTTTATGAAGAAGGAGGGAAAAATGTGAAGAAAACACAAAGATTCTTCAAAAATCAACACTCAAATACTTCAGATCAAAGAACATAGAAGGGGTAAAAGAGGAGAAGTCTGAGGCCTACGAAGAGAAGAAGAAAATGACTCTCGAAAGTTCTAAAGGAGTTGTCTGAAGTCATTAAGTCACCTATGCCACTTATGTTCCAGACACACGTGAGGCACACTATGCACAGTCATAAAACGCAGCACCTGGTTTGGAAATATATTAAAGTATGATAGAAGACTTTAAAGGAATAAAGGCAAAGGTTTTTTCAAGAGAGTTACGTGGATAAGGCATAAAGAATATGCGTGGACCCAGTCAAAAGCTTGTGAAAGAATAAGATAATTAAAGATAACAATCTTTAATTGAAGTCACGTGGAAGGTAAGCATATTAATAGACTCAGTCAAAGGCAAACACCATAAATAGCCAAGCCAAGCTCCAACGCAAAGCAGAACATCAATATACACTTACAAGTCTATAGAGTTTACATTTCTCTGTTTTCAAGTGAGGAAATATTTGAGAGTGCTAGAGTACATTACAGTGGGTACTAGAGAGTTTGATAGAACTCTTATAGGTGTTCTATAAACACCCAATCTCTTGTATTTTTCTCCCTTCTTGATCCTAGAAATAATAGTCTAGTGTGTGAGTTTGACCCTTGGACGTAGATAGCTTTGTGCTATCGAACCAAGTAAAAATTTGTGTCTTCTTTACTTTGTTGCCATAAGCTTGCTTCTAAAAGTTTACAGTTTGTTAAATAGTATTGATATATAAAATACATTAAACTAACCGAATTAAGTCTTCAGATAGCTTTAATGCACGCTAAAGTTCAGCATTCACTGCTTTCGCAGCTCTTCAAATGCCCTGATAAAAATGACGTAAGATTAGTTGGTCCAAAAATCAAAACAAAATTGGCTTACACCATCCTAGGGTCATGATAGAACATAAATAAGCACTCACATTTACAAACAAGCATAAATATACCACCAAGTACACTCGTATATGCATAGATAAATATTTACTTGATCTTGAGTTTTTGCATTATTGTAGGATTTAAGATTCACTGTGATAGCCACAACTCATGGAAGGATGAAACAGACAGTAATTTTATGGGAGATAGAATAAATCTCCACAATCTATGACAACACCATATGGGAGCGAGAGGTTTCATCATATGTTTTTGAAGGCTTAGCTGATGTCTATGTGCCATGTTGCGACATTTGTAGGAGTATTTACTACAATCATGAATATCGATCACCGACCTATATGTGGGAGCAACCGAACATATACAATCAACCTTATAGTGTAGTATACGAGAACAAATACAATTCAGAGTGGAGCAATTCTTACACTTACGAATGGAACGATGACACTCCAGTTGAATATTTACACCACAAAGCACTTCCACTTAACTAGCCATCTTTGAGAGATATGATGAAGGATTTCATTCAAGAATCAATATGAGGTATCAAAAAATAGATGCTCGTATACAAAATTTGATGAATCGGATGGACCAGCTAGTAGAGATACTATTTGACAAATTGCAAGGGAGTTTACCTAAACTATTGAAACAGATTATGAAGAACATGGAATGGCAATCAACCTTAGTAGTGAAAATGAGCTCGAAGAAGAGCAAGAAGAGTAAGAAGAAGAGGAAGAGGAAGCAAGTATTATAGATAAATGACTCCTGGATGAAATGAGAGCTAATCGACACGAATTTGAAAGTGAAGAATGGACAAGGGTTGGCTTTATGACTGGAGGGACATTCCAAAAAGAGCTTCTTGAAGAAGAAGAAAAAGAAGAAGAAGAAGTCTCCATCTAAGAAGAGAAAGTAGAAGTGTGGCAAAAGGTAATTAAAGAAGATGAGCTGGAAACTTCTATCTAAAAAAGAAGAAGAAGAGTGGACAGAGATGGTTGAGGAAGAACTAGCAGAGGAACCAAGTGAGGAGACTACTAATGAGGTGTTAGTGGTGACCTTAAGTAAGGATGGACGCTCCCACTTCCTTGAAGACAAACTATTTGAGCTAATTGTTTTGTTGTTCTCTATTTTATTAATAGTTTGTAGTTAAAAGTGCATTACTAAAATTAATGGGTTTTATTAACTTAGTCAATTATGTCCTTGTTATTATCTTGCAGCATGTGACTTAATTGTATGTAACATTCCATCACCGATGGGAAGGGTAAAATGGTAATTCGAGACGAGTTATGAGTGTGTAAACTAGCCTCAGCATGTTCATGTATAATATGGCCTCCATATATGCATAAATTGTAATTTTTGTATATGCACATGATTGTACACGCATTCATGACATTTTCCGGCATATGTGTTTATTGTGAAAAACATATGATCTAGTGCTTGAAAATTTAATTGGAGTGGATTTTAATGTGTTTTACATTTTTGTGGAATTTTAGAAATTTTTTTGGAATTTTTTTGGGTGAAATTTCCGGACTGAAAAAAATTGACAAGTGGTAGATTGATTTGGTTTCCGGTACTGAAAATGACTATCCAATGGCACTGAAAAATTAGACACATAATTTTAGGAATTATGAATGTTGAGACATTGGAATTTGGAGTAGAAATTGGATTGTATTTCGAAAAAGACCTGACGAATGCTTCAGACCAGGACAAGTGGCAAGTGACACATGTCACTTGCCTACTTAGTCTTATCCCCACTTGTTATAAAAATATCTTACCTTTTGGAGAGCTTCCACGAAACTTGCATAAGTCCTAAAGCTTTTGTTTCCTTCTCCTCATCCAATGACTCCTTCTTCCTCCTCCTTCGCAGGTAATTTTCTTCTTATAAATTTGCTACTCTTTTTCACCTAAAAAAGCTCTTCTATCTTAAGTGATCCTCTTCTTGTGTTCAAAAAAAAAAGCTTGAGACTTTCCCCTTTTATGATGTAGGTCGTGTATGGTTTGGGGAGGTAGAAAATTGATGAAAAGTGGAAGAAATGAAGAATTAAAGGCTGGTTAGGTGAGGGCTATGCTATGTGTTCTTTAATTGGTAATTAGAAGCTTTTATTGTGCTTTATGATGCACTAATTTCATGAAGTTTGTGTGTTGATTGTATGGGCATAAGTCATGTTTATGTAAGGCTAAATGATGTTGGATATGTGTAGTGTGTGAATTAGTGTGTGCATTAAGTGTTAGAGTGGTTTTCATAATGTTAAATGATTGGTAATTAAAATAAGAACATTTTGGATGTGTGCTGCCATTTTATGGTTAAGTGGTCAAGTGAATATCTAGAGGAAATTGTGGCTGGATTAGTGGCTAAATTTGATGTTTATTGATGTAGGAATGTTGTTAGAATGAAAGGAGTTGAATTAGGTATCAAATCTGGAAAATTTACCTTGAGTATGTTTCAGGTTTTTGGTTATAACTTTTGCTATGGTTATGCTATTGAGTTGAGGTTTAGCTTGAATTAAACTTGAGAAGTTTGACTAGAATTCATATAAAGGAAGTTCTATCCAATTGTGGCTTGAAGGGCTTTAAATTTTGCTTAGAATGTGAGTTATGTGTTCTGTGTGAATAGTGTCCTGATATTGGGTCTAACATTGAAGACCAGAAACTTTGGGAATTTTTCTAGGCTAAAGTAGACTGATTTTGTGGAATTAGTCTTCATGAAAGTTGAATATTTACTTGTTAGCTTCCTAACGCCACTAAGTATGAATTTTGTTGATTTGTACGTTTAAAGTTATGAATTGTTAATGTTCAGGTGGTCATTCAGCTGAAAAAGTGTTTTGAGTGCAAATAGCACTAAGTGTATAGGTTTTGTGCTTTGTGTGTTCTGATATTAATTTTGGGCTGTTAAGGGTGAAATTGGCTCAAGTGACCTTCTGGAAAGTTGTAGAGGATTGTTGTAGCTTTCTAATGAGGTATTATATGCGAATTTTGGATGTAAGGATTGTAAGATATAAATTTGTAAAGTTTTGTTATGGTTTAGGTTAAATTTTGATTTCATAAACCCTAACTGGACAGCCACATTAATGGGAGGATTTGACCTAGTTAGTGATGGAATTTGGTCCTAAGTCCTTCTTGAGAATTGTAGTATATTGTCTGAGCTTTTTATTGCTATATGGTATGGAATTTTTCGCCAAGGGGATGTGGACTTATGAATTTTGTTTGGGTTATTATTAAGAATAATTTTGGTAGGCAGAAGCTTTGCTTGAGAATTTGATTTGGTTAGAGCTGGAATTGGCTTCCAAGTCGTTCATGAAAGATGTAGCATTTGTTTTGCCCTTTTGATTGATATAAAATTTGGAATTTTTGGCAAAGGGGATTAAAATTTATGATTTTTGCAAAAGTAATGCATTGTTGTAGTAAATGTGTGACTAGGCAGTATCTTTGAGTGCATTTTTGACCCCTTTAGAGGTCGATCTGATCTTTGAGTCCTGCATGAAAATGGTAGAGCTGTCTTTTATCTTTCCAACGGTACCAAGTTTGTCAAATTTAGAGTTCGGAGTCAAACATTATAAAGGTTAGAAGTTAGGAGGTCAGGATCGCGTGGCCGATCACTCGGTCGCTCGGGCGAGCGCAGCGCTCGGCCGCTCGCCCGATCGGGCGAGTAGGCGCCCGTTCGCTTGTCGATCGGCCGCGGGGTCAATTTTCGGCCGACCGACATCTCTTCTTTCTTTTGGCCATAACTTTTTCATCCGACCTCCTATTGACCTGATTTTTGAAGCGTTAGATTCCTAAGAAATTTCTCTATCTTTCCATACCAAATTTATGATTTTTGAGATCAAACTGAGGAAGGTCAATCGGATCAAAGTGAGCAGACCGGTTGGAAAAGTCTAAACATGCTTCAGTAATTTGGAGATATCTTGAGCTATAGAGCTCCAATCGATCTGATTCTTATTTCTAATTAAACTAGAGACATAGATCTACAAATGTTATGAAGAGGTCAGACTTCAATTTAGGCCCTAAGATGTTCAATTTCTAGAGTGAAGTTACGTGTAGTGTGTTAGTCTGAACATGTTTTTGGAATATCTTTTCCGTCCGACATCCGATTGACCTGATTCTTGAGGCATCGGATTCGTGAAATATTTAATTTCATTTATTTATGAAATTGGAATGTTTAGAGCTGAAATTGTTGGAGATTGGTTAGGGCAAAGTGGGAGGACCGGGTAATGATTTTTTTGATCCGTCTTTTATTTAAAATTGGACCTATAGAGGTTCGAATTGAGTGGTTTTAGTGTCTATGGCTTTCTAAATTTTAGAGGAAATTTTTGTGACGGAAAATTGTGAAATAGTGCCGGGAATGTCACGAACATGCATTGTACACATCTAAATTGCTACATGTGCATTATTTAATATTTCTAATTGTGCATTTGGTAATGTGTGAATATTTGGACTATTTTAGAGACACTTTTGGAATGTCAACCCACAGACGTTGCCGAGACTTCCAGGCTTTAGCTTCGGAAACAAAAGTGAGTGACCTAGATGGTTTCTCAATTATTATTTATTTATTATTTGCGCTTATAACTCTATGGAGAATAATGGTGTGCTTGTGCATTTGTTTATGGCTGGATTCCGGACCGAAGGTGTCCGATGTATTTGGAGATTATGACATTGAAGTGCTGTTGTCTGAGAATTTGGGAACTCTGTGTTTTAAATGTGATTAAATGTGAATGTGATAATTAGGAATGATTGTGATGTTGATATGGTTTCATTTTGACCTATGCATTCCATGCATACAAGGCATGATCAGATAATAATAGTTGTGACCGGAGCAGCCACCGAGAGCTACAAGCTCAACGTTTATATTTTGGCCTCGAGCTCTACAGCGATTCAGAGCCTCGAGCTCAACGATTAATGCGCCCATATTGGGACAGTTCAGAGCCTCAGGCTCAAAGATTAATGCGCCCATATTGGGACAGTACAGGCGCTCGGTCACAACACCGTAATAAATGAAAAAAAAAGTGTCACATACGTGTGTCATATGCATTTGGTTTAATCATTTGGATTGAGTGAAAGGAAAAATGCCTTATGCTTCTATAGTACCAATCATGTGGTATTTCTGAAAGTAGATTATGAAACAATTGTATTATGCTTGCGTGTTGTATGAAATCAATTGGTTATGAATGATTAATCGAATGAAATGCATCAAATTGTCCATACTCAAGTGAAATTGTGAAATGTGACCAGACATGCAACAATGAAAATATATGTTATGTGAATTGATGATTTGCATGAATTGAGTGAACCATCGATGATGGTTACCTCGCTGAGTTCGCAAAACTCACCCAAAATTTGCAATTATTTTTTAGGACCCAGAAGAATACCCCGTTAGGCAACGGGCGTATAGCAACCACATATGAGCGAGATAAGAGGTCGGGATCAGTTCGCGTCTGCGTTAGTGTCTGAGAATAATTGTGTTTTTTGGAATGTTGTACAAATGATTAGGTACAAATTATTAGGTCATGTTGTAAAGTCAATAGGCTGAATTAAATTGTATTTATGGAAAAGGCCCTCGAGGCCATTGAATTATTTATGTAAATTATTTTCCGCATAATATAAAAAGTATGTGTATGTTTCAAAAAAAAAATTTATATTGAATTTTGACTGAGTGATGTAGCACGCCACCCTCACAGGACACGGACTCGGATATCACCATCGATGTGGGGTTCGGGTCATGCGGGAGTGGGGTGTTACATTGTAGGCTACAAAACCTTTACGTAGGGAAACGGGTGGAAGCAAGTCACTCATTATTGATCCAGGATGAAGTTGAGCATAAAGAGTACATCAAGATAACGACGTTAAACAAACATTGCATGGGAGGTAACCTATGAATAAGGATAGGTTTTAGTTTATTTCATTTGATTATATTTTGTGTGTTAGAATAGGATTTTATTTTATGTTATGTTTTTCTTTTGTTTCTTTTTATCCTTTTATTTTATATTTTGCAAGGATCTTAGTCTCATATTGGATGGATCCAAATCAGAAATCATCATATTTAGGAAAGTACCAACTCAACGTTTTCACTCATTATACAAGTTTATATTGTGTAGATTGAGGACAATGTATGACTTTAAGTATGGGGAAGAGGTTAATGATTTCAATGATTTCTTTAAGCTTATTATAATCTTGATTATAATATTTTATGAACTGATATTCTGAATTGGTTGAAATCTGTCCATTAACACTGTGTTTCATTGTTGAACATTAATTGAATTGATATGCAAAAGGATGAGAGTTATAATAAAATTGCTTTTATAAGTCATAGTTTTAATAATCATTAAAATATTCAAGTTGATTAATATTGCATATGATTTATACACATAATACCCATCTTTTTCATAAACTTTTGATCCTAAGAACAAAATGTAAAAAGTTTTATGCTCTTGTTATTCTTTGTGTATGATATCATGTATAATAGGATAATTCTAGGACTTACTTTTAGAATACATATTGAGATCACATTTGGTAAACTAGAAGCATTGACATGATGAAGGCACTTAGATTCAACAACTTATTTAAGTTTTTTTTGGAACACCCTTAAAGTTATCTTTAGGAATAACCAAGTTGAGCCTTAATCTTTTTCATTGATTAAACCCATATATTAACCTTTATCTTATTTTTCTTTGAAGAATGTTTTATTGTTTTGAGCGTTGAATGTTATTTACATATTTTACTTGTTTGAGATTAAAATTCTTGAAAGGTCTATAATTTCTTTAATTTTGGTACTGAATGCTTAAATTATTGTGTTAAAAAAGGGAAAAAAGAACAAAGAAAAAAGATAAGAATAAGTATATAGTACCATTAGTTTTGCAATGAAAGGACTTATATCTGTTATGAATAAGTTTCATGCAATGTTCTCTTTAGTAAATTTCCTTCAAATCAACCTTTCTATTATCCTAACCATACATATCTAATCCCCATTACACCCTTATAAATACCTTTTAATTTTTGTTTTTAGTTTATACATAAATGGTGGAGATGTGATTTTATTGCAAGCCTATGGTAAGAATTCTACTATGCATTGATTGAGAGTTTTGGTTCTTTTCACCTAAACACTTGAGTGCATTGAGTGACATCTTAATGATGGTGTAAAGATTAATACTTTTTTTTGACTTTAATGAAATTATGATGTGATTATTATTAATATTGCTTAGAAAAGTTAATTTTAGGATAATTTGATTCTAATTATATGTTAATTTGATTCAATAGGATATGGTGATGTATAGTATAAATGGACAAATTGAGATTGATGATGGATTGATTTTGTAAAATTTATAATTTTGATTATGGTTTTCTTAAGGACAAGTAAAGGATTAAGTTTGACGATATTTGATATATGCATATTTGATTATACTTTTACACCCATATTTGATGTAATTGGCTTGATATTTTATACTTCTATCGTATATTTGGTACTTAATTTGGTCTAAGTGTGTTTATAGGTTATAATTGTCTTCATAAACTTAAAGCAGAAGAATTCGGATGAAAACACGATATGAAACAAAGATTTAAAGCATATAAGGGATGCGTGACCATGCAATAGTTCATGCAGTTATCTTAGATTGTGCAAAATCGTGAATTCCAAAGATTTTAGTGATGTATGGGCTGATGTACAACCTAAAAATCACTATAAAAAATATCTTTAGTGGTAAAAGAGGGGGAGCAGACTTTAGGAGGCAATTCCAAGTATGAAGATGGTTCTCAAGGGATTTTGGTTCAGAGAAGTGGAAAATGTGAAGAAATCATCGAAAAATCCGTTGGAATATAAGATCAAATGTCTTCTGTACAAGAATATTCAATAGAAGACAATCAAGGAGATTTAGAATTACAAACCTATTGTTTTCAATTTGTTTTTCTTTTAGTTTATATTTGATTTCATGTTCAATCATGTACAATTAAATGTCTTGTTAGTGTTTAGGTTAGATGAATACTATGTTGATACTTTAATATAATTTGATTCTTTTATTAATGCAATTGGTTTGATTATTATATTATAATCCAATTATGTGTTTTATTTATGTTCTATTAGACCCAAAATATTATATCATAATCTAATTTCATAAATAGAGATTAAGAAATCCTATTGATGAATAGATCTACCATAATTGGAAAGACTTGATTGTAACCTTAGAGGTAGGATAATATAAATCTTCCAAATTAAGGTTAAAGCTAATATAGGGATTCACAAATCGGTAAAGACAAATCGGTAAAGGAATACTATAAACTTTAACTTGAGTAATTTGGTTGACAATGTTGGACCCCGCTTCCGGAGCCCAACATCGAAGTCGTGAGAACGTGAGCCTAAAATCCTGTAGTTTTCATAGTCCAATAATCCAGAGTCATAAAGCGTGAGTGGGCTTCCTTGTCGGATTATTCAATGAAATCCTCATTAGCCATCATCCCATAAGGGTGAAGTGCCTACACAGTTAAACACCAAATCATAATTTGACTTCTTCAAAACAATTGTAACTCTCGACCTCTTGTTTATTTTGAAATAAGAACCACCTCATTCGGAGCTCTATAGCTCAAGATATGTCTAAAAATCCAAGTACGTTCATAACCCAGTTATGCTCTTCCAAACAATCCCTCATATTCTTTACATCAATAATTTTCAAATCTACACCAATGGTTACCAATTTTTAAGGAGAGGTAGCAAAATGTATTAGGATTCTATTCCTTCTAAGAATCACTTCATTTGGAGGTTGAGTGATGAAGCTATGGCTAAAAGAATCAAGTATGTTTATGTCCTCAATCATATTGTACCTCTCTTGGGAGAATTTGCATAACTTTCTTTACAAACCCTAGATTAGGGTCAATCTTAGACGATTTGAAAGACAATTTATGGGTCTACAATTTTGTGAAGACTTCAAAGTGAAATTCGATCATTGATATGATGTCACCACCAGATGATACGACATCACCACCAGATGATACGACGTCATCAGACGATACATCTTCACCAGATGAAGCGTACTCACTAGACGAAACACCCTCACAAGATGATACGTCCTCACCAGACGAAGCATCTCACAAGACGAAGCGTCCTCACTAGATAAAGCATCTCATAAGACAAAGCGTCCTCACAAGATGATACGTCCTCATAAGATGAAGCATCTCAAAAGATGAAGCATCCTCACAAGATGATATGTCCTTACCAGACGACACGTCATTACTAGACGAACTAATCATCTCCACTTATAAGGACCATAACTTTTGACTCCGATATCCAAAAATTTCACACTTTATAGCGTTAGAAAGCTAGAAAGACAAGCTACAACTTCCATGAAGTCAACTTTTCAAATTCATCCTAGATCAAAACATATTTTGCCCTAAAGAAAAAAAACAAAATTTTCCTTTATGGAAGACTTGAAATTTTGCACTATGCAAGCTTGGAATGTTCTGAGCATAACCATTCAGCTACAAAAATGATTTTGTTAAACTCTCAAATCTCAACTCATTTGTTTTATCATCTTTATCTGATTAGTTATAATTCCTATTTTCCTTTCCATAGTATGTCGCTTATGCACACACACACACACACACACACACACACACACACACACACACACACACATATCCACGATTTATGTTCCAAAATCATCAACTCAAGTTGATTGCTTCTTCATGTGTATCTAAATTTCAACCCACATCATCCGTGCACCATTCACCCTGCATTAACATCAAAAGAATAAAGTTTTTATAATGCTTTAGTGGGCATTTCAAACCACCTTACATCATAATCCAGAAATACCAACTTTACAAGAACAACAATTCCTCAAAATATGACTAAAGCCTTATTTTACCTGATCTAACTTCAAAAGAACAAAATATGCAAATTGGAGTGATTCCTTGACTCTCGACTTGATAACTCGATATCTTGTTCACTGCCTGTAGATGGGGAGGGATGAGGGTGAGTTTAAAGCTCGTGGGTAATAGTTTTATAATCGATAGTAAGCAAAAACTATTTTAAAACTCACATTGAGTCAAGATACATATATTTTCCAAATCTCAATTTATCAACAATTCATAAGCAACTTAATTCATGCATCATCAAACTTACTAGCACATTTGAACATGTAAACACATAAGCACATCATAATGGTTTGAGTGGATCCAAAACAGAATGTACTACACAATTCCCATAAGGGTCTTGTGTTTTGTGTAGCCATGAACTTAAGAGAATCCATGAAGGAGCTCCATACCACTAGCGACAGGCGGGAGAAGCCTTTGGTCAAAGTGCACTTGACATACTTAGGGGACCACCATAAACCCACATAATCATACATCTCGCATCTTGGAAACTTATTGCCCAAATGGCACATTTTCGAAACATAATTTCATAAACTTGTTATCCTTTCGAAAACATTTTCATTTTTGTTTCATAGTTCATCCAAAAAATTCATACACACAATATGTAGCACTTTCTCAAAGCATTTAAAGAATAATGAATGCATATTTTAAAACTAGTTGAAAACATTTATTTCTCTTTTCTTGAAATAAATATTAATGTCTTATTATTCAATTATAAAAATGTAAAACACCTTAGTTTCCTTGCTTGAAAAACTTGCTCAAGGATGTCTCTCCTCTTGCTCCTCTTGCCTTTCTTGCCTTCCTTCAAACATTAGCAAAAATCCCCATTCAAAATGAACTCCAATTGGAAAACCCAAAGAAACCTATGCATGAAATTGACCCTATAATACTTAAACACGTGAATTTTCTAAGCTCTTTGAACCAAAACCCTTCCAAAAATCGAAAAGATTTAACATAAGCTTACCTTGAATCTTCACCAAACAATGAATTTCTTAACTCTAATGGAAGCTCTAATCTTCCTCTTCCTTCTTCCCTTCTTGATCACTCTCAAAGTCCCTCTTGAAGGCTAAGAAAAATTGAAACCTAGATGATCTCCCTTCTTTTCTCTTCTTTCTCTTTTTTGTGTGTTTCTCTCTCTTCTCTCTTTCTCATCCACGCATCTAGTTTCTTCTAAAATGCAAGACCACAAATTTTCTTTCTCCCTCCCCTTTTATGCCCTTCAATGCCTTCAGACTTTATAACTTAAGTGATGTTCAAACAATGTCCCTTATGCAATCCTACCATCCTAACACCTTAATTCCCTTAACCTATATCATATTATCTTACTCACATTATCATGCTAATTAATTCCAACACAATTTAATCTAGCAAGACCCCAAAATTAATCTAATCATGCTTATTCATCAAGAAAAAAATTCGAGGGCCAAAATTTTTTCCCCTCTTAAAGGTTAAAGAGGTGTGGGTACTTCTCTTTCATGGCTTCCAAAGGTTCCCACGTGGCCTCTTCCATAAAATGGTTTCTTCATAGGACTTTGACTAGTTAAACTGTCTTATTCCTGAGGACCTTCTCTTTAGTGTCCAAGATCTTCACTAGAATCTCCTCTTAACTCAGATCACCTCTCAACTGAACCTCAGTGGTTTGAATAATATGGGAGGGATCTGATCTATACCTCCTTAACATGGACACATGAAAGACGTCATGTATCTGTGACAATTCTGGTGGCAATGCCAACCTATAGGCTAGCGGTACGATCCTCTTTACAATCTCATAAAGACCCACATATCTCGAACTTAACTTGCCTTTCTTGCCAAACCTCATGACTTCTTTCCAAGAAGACGTCTTAAGAAAGACTTTCTCACCGACTTCATACTTCATTTCCTTCCGGTGTGCATCAGTATAACTTTTCATTCTATCTTGTGCTACCTTAAGTTGTTGCTTAACCAAATTAACCTTGTCGACTATCATCTGAAGCAACTCTGGCCCTATCAGTTTCCTCTCTCCTTCTTCATCCTAACAAATCGGAGTTCTACATCTTGTTC
The DNA here is from genome assembly GCA_029891385.1 of Erythroxylum novogranatense. NCBI lineage: Eukaryota > Viridiplantae > Streptophyta > Magnoliopsida > Malpighiales > Erythroxylaceae > Erythroxylum > Erythroxylum novogranatense. Next base: position 76,780,368 of record CM057230.1, on the reverse strand, counting down.
CATACAGTGCTTTATAAGGAGTCATCTGAATGCTTGAATGGTACAAATTATTATAAGAAAATTTGATTAATGGCAAGTATTCACCCCAAGTGCCCTTAAAATCTATCAAACATGCCCTAAACATTCCTTCAAGGCTCCTAATGGTCCTCTCAGATTGACCATCTGTCTGGAGATAAAAAGTTGTGCTAAAATTCAACTTGGTTCCAGGAGCCTCTTGTAAGCTTCCCGAGAATCACGAAGTAAACCGAGGATCTCTGTCAGAAACTATAGTGTAACATCCCACCCCCAATGGGAAGGGTAGAATGGTAATTTGGCAAAGGATTAAGAGGGTTTAGGATTTATTTTGCAATGTTCATGCACATCTGATTCATGAATAGTGAAATTGCACATGAAAATGACTATACATGCATTCATGACATTTCCCGGTAGTTGTGCCTAAATGGGATTTTATTTTGGAAAATGTGGTTTATGGGCTTGAAAATTTAATTGGAGTAGATTGTTATGTGTTTTATATTTTTGGAAAATTTTAAGATTTTTTTTGGACTTTTCTGGAGAAAAAAATTCGGACCGAAAAAATCGCCACGCGGTGGACCGATTGGTTTTCGGTACTAGAAATTTTTTCCTAATGGCACTGGAATATTGGGTAAATGACGTTGGGATTATAATTGGGACCATGGATTTAGAAATTTTATGTATTAGGGTTCTTTATTTTAAAATCACTACATCAAGTTTTGTCTTTTTCTCTTATTTCATGCCCAGTGGCATGATGAGTCATCTTCACACATTTATTGCAAGCTTACCTTCACCTAGGGCTTCTTACATTCTCGACACTTCTAATTTTGAAAGGGAGAAAAAGTGTTTTTGGGAGATTTTCTTCTTCTCCTTCGTGGGTTCTCCTTCCTTGAATTCTCCATTTGTTCTAGCCAAAATTGTTGCTCTTCATCTTGCTTCTAAGAGCCTAACTTAGCTTCCCTTGCAAAGTGATGATGATGATTGTGTGGTGGAAAGAATTAGAGAGGATTGTGAGATTGTGAAGTCTAGAAGAGTGGAAGCTTGCTTAAGGTAAATCATATGTTTTTATGATGGTTTTATAGTTACTTGTGATATTACTTAAGGTTAATTGCATGGCTAAGTTGAATAAAAATGATGACTAACTTGAGTTGGGATGGTTTGAGATTACAAAGACAGATTCGTGGCTCCACTTGTCTAATCTTTTTGAGCTGTTTAACTTGCGAATCCAGAGAAACTCAAAACATAGAAGTTGTAGATATAGAGGTCTACTATCTCCATGAAATTTTCCACGATTTTAGGGTGAGCCAAATGAGAGTAATAGGCCCCTAATTGAATCGGGTTCAGAACACCAGTGAGATTGAACTAAGACTGGAAAGTTAATTGTTTGAGGACCTTAGAGTTGGAATTGGATGATGAGCTCTGATTACAAAATGTTCAAGAATGTGTCATTTAAGAGCTGTAGAGAGGAAATTTTAATTGGATGAGGATTCTGCTAGCTATGTCCGAATAAGTGAAGGTTGTTCCTAACCTTAGTGATACAGAAGAGAACAGAAATAGGTGAGGTGTGTAAAAATAACAATAAATCCAATTTATATTATTTTCAAACCGGCTTTGGATATGTGATAGCCATATGAGTGTATGGAAAATGAAACTTTGAATCACCTTAATTGGATGTGAAATGAATGAGTTATAAGGTTTTGAATCAAACAGGGGCCAACCTGTGACTGCATGTTAAAGCTGATTGTGAATGGAAGATTTGAATGCCCTTAATGACCGAATTAGACCATGGTTATAAAAGAAGAAATGTAAAGTTATGTGTTAATTAGAGGTCTGGAAAGTTTGAAAAACATTGTACCTATGTATAGGGAGTTATGAATTGTTAACTATTGACTGGTTATGTGCATTTTGGTGAAACCTAGCCATAAGTGTAGGTTTTGTGAGTATTGTGATTGGAAGCAAATTTAGAGATTTTTGTGATTTGAATTAGCTCAAGTAATCTTCTGGAACGTTGTAGAGCAATCAATTATCTTGAAAATGAGATATACTATACTATTTTTGGATATCAGAATTAAGAGTTATGAATTTTCAAAGATTAAACTTAAGTTAGGTCATTGACTAGTGATCAGGGAAGCCAATTGCATGACATTTTTGAGTTTTTTAGATGTGGAATTGACTGTTAAGCCCCTCATGAGAAGTGTAGTATTCTGTTTTATCTTTTCATAGGTATAAAGTATACAATTTTTTGACATTTGTTCAAGAAGTTATGCTTTTAAGAAAATCTTTATTGATTCAGTTGTTTGATTAGGCAGAATCATTCATTGAATTGTTTGACCTACTTAGCAATTGAATTTGATTTCATGTTGTCATGAAAGTTGTAGGTCACATTCTGATATTTCATTTGGCATAAATCTTGTAATTTTTAGCAAAGGGAATGAGAAGTTATGGATTTTATAAAATGTTGCACTGTTTTGACAAAATGTTGCACTGTTTTGAGAGGCATTGTGAAGGCAGTAACTTTGAGTGTATTTTTGATACCCTCAGAGGTGAAATTAGTTTTTGTGTCCTTCATGAAACTTGTAGAGCTCTCTTTTCTGTATAAAATAGATACCAAGTTTTTCCAATTTGAAGTTTGGAGTAGGGAGTTATGCTCTGTGGAAGTTGGGATGTTGGAGGACGTTTATTCCAGATCTGCCATTGTAGTAGCATAAGTCGACTTGCATCCTCAGACAAGTCGACTAGGACATACACAGTAGCATAAGTCGACTAGGATTCTCAGGCAAGTTGACTAGGATATATATTTTTCCTTCTTTTACTTATAACTTTTCTATCCGACATCCGATTGACCTGATTCTTAAGACATTGGATTCGTGAAATATTTAATTTCATTTTATGAGAAATTGGGAATTTTTGGACGGGAAATTGACGTGGGTCTAGGTAATGGTTCTTTGGTCACTGTTTTATTTATTTTTGGACCTATAGAGGCCCGAATTGAGTAATTTCGGTGCCGTTAGATTTCTAATTTTTAGATGGAATGTTTGTGATGGAAATTTTGGATTAAGGCTGGGAATATCATGAACATGCATTGTACACATTTTAAATCGCTACATGTGCATTCGTAAATATTTATGATTTGGACAATTGGTAATGTTTATATACTATAACTGTTATAGAGGCACATTTGGAGCGTTGATCCACCGACGTTACTGATACTTTCAGGTATTAGCTCGGAAGTACAGGTGAGTAACCTAGATGGTTCTTTCAATTATTATATGTCTAATGTGGAGAATAATGGTGGGATTAGTGATTGTGTTTGTTTATGAATGGGTTCCGGACACGGATGGTCCAATGAATTGGGAGATTTGACATAGAAGTGTCCTTTATGTGCTGATTGTCAAAGTGCTTGCTATTACTATGCTTCATTGCGTTGCCTCTACTGTGATAGATTGTTTTATATTGACTGTGATATATTGGGCATATTGCATTTCAGATACAAATACATGAACGGATAATAATAGTTGTGACCAGAGTCGCTACTGATACTGAAAAAGAGTCTCGAGCTCGAAGGGAGATAGTGCATACCCAGAGGGCTCTCCTACTCCCTAGACGCGTCTACTACCTACTGTTTACTGTTTAAGCGCTTGGTCACAACATTGTAATAAAATGGGAAAGTGTCACATATGCATTGCATACACATTTTGATTGAATACAGTAAATGGGAAATAGGCAAGGGTGCATTACACAACTGTGATTTGCTTCTTCTGAACGTGTTATTGTATATACTCTGTAAGTTGCTTGAGTGATGCATGAATTGGGCGAACCATCGATGATGGTTCCTCACTGAGTTCGCAAAACTCACCCAAAATTTGCAATTATTTTTCAGGCCTTGAAGAGTACTCCATTAGACACGGGAGTATGCCTACTGCATGCCAGGGAAAGATAGGGGTCGGGATCAGTTCGCATCTGTATTAGTGTCTCATAAAATTGTATTTCGCAATCTCTATAAAATAATGCTTTGTATTTACTGTGGGCCCAATTTGGTTGTGGATTTGTGTACATTAAACGGCTACGTTAAATTATTAATGAATTTTGTAATGACTGAAAATGTTTACAAATTAACGTGGGCTCAAATTGTCTCTCTTGTTTTTAAGCGTATGAATGTCCTTAAAAAGTTGATCTTGAGTTTTAAATGCGAGTGATGTAGCACGCCACTCTCGTGGGGAACGGACTCAGATATCACCATCGATGTCGGGTTCGGGTCACGCGAGAGAGGGGTGCTACATTTAGGTGGTATCAAAGCCCAGAAGTACTATCTTATATAGGTTGTTTTTGAAATATGGGTCAAGTTACATGCATTTAAGTCATGTCATGCAGACAGTGACAACTGATCCTCAGTCTAGCATATGAGTCACATGCATGAGCATGTATCAGTTGTTTAAGCGGTTAGAAATAGTGAAGAAAATGGTGATATGTTAGAATGTGATAAATGGAAGTTGTGGATATCTTGGAATAAGAAAAAGTGTATGGTTCGATTTGACAAATGAAGATTAAGTGTATTGGTATTGGTGGATATATTATGAAATACAACATTAGTGTTATACCAGGGTATATCCTTAAATGTGGGATAGATATGAAGTTATAGTTGTGGATTGATAGAGGAAAATAGAGATATGTTAGAAATGGCAAGATTTCAAGTGTATAAAGTGGATGAAAATAAAATGTTCTATGATCTAGAGAGGCTACTATTGGGTTTGATTACCGTGATGAGAGTTATGAATAAGGGTTTATACCTTAGAGTCAGAATATGTTAGTAGGAAATCAAGAGTGATTATACATATATGATTCTGAATTAATTGTGAACATACATGGGTTTGACGAAATAGTTGTCCGATTTGCCTATGTGAACGTACATCTGATAATGGGAGCACCATGGCTAGTGAGTTAGTGGATAATTGTTAGTCCTAGTTCTTATAATTTAAAGTTCAATATGAGTTAGAATAAGAAGTGAAAGTGCTTATAGTGATCAATTGGGAATGAATTGAGAGTGTTAAAAAAAAGGATATGATCATGGCATAATCCTCACGATCGAGGACAGGTGCCAAAAGGGAAGTGCTGTCAAAAATCAAATGAGATCAAGGTATCTTAGTGTAAGCGACTAATTGGTGAGTTTCCCTACATCTGTCTCACGATAAGATGTAATGATTTTGATGGTATACTTCACTGAACCTTATTAAAAAGGATGTTCTGATTATATGAGTTATGGCATAAATTGATCTTCAAGGGATATTATGAATAACTAAAATTTATTCCCTAAGGTATTGAGAATGACTGACAAGAAATGGTGACGAGTATCAATGAAAGGACAAATCTGAGATAAATCTGAAATGAATTAAAAGTCATTGTGGGAGTCCTAATCCTAGTGGAGACTCTAGCGTAAGAGATAGAATCTGCTACTGAGAAGGTATGCACTATGTTAATGTAAAGAATCCGACTATGTAATAGGATTATTGAACATTAAAGAGACATTAGTTGCGAATATGAGGAGAATATCAGTTCACGAATATTTTGTGTAATTATGTTCGTGAAGTACAAAGTGGATTTGTTGAATGTGTTATCAAACCAGGGAGTAAGGATTTTAAATAAATTGAGGTATGTGGAGAAACTAGTGTAAAGGAACTGACGTCAGCACACGTCAATGTGAAACTGAGAAAAATATACGATAATTTTTCCTCATTGGGGAAATCAGATACTTAAAGAGTTAGGAAAATCAATCATGGGTATAAGGAATTTTGGGTTGTAATTGTCAGAGATAACAATGCCCCGACAAAGATTATACTCTTGAAGAGTAAAGTGTCTCAATTGTGTTTAATTTGGATAGTGACTATGGTCATTAATGATATTTTTTTAATGTATATGAAAAGTGGAGAAAGATATTTTGCATAGATGGGGAAATCTTTTATATCATGAAAGCTTTATAAAAGTGAATCTTAGCTTGATCAAATAAATTGTGGATAAATTAGTATTCGAACATTGCACATTGGAAGACTTAATGACAATAGAGGTGATGATAAAATACGAAATTGCAAGGGATATATATATGGGATTTGGAGTTATTTAGAACTAGCTGTATGTTGGATACGTTTAGAATTTGTTAAAGATTTTCTGGTCTTAGCCCTTTGACAAAAATGTTTGAGGAAAAACGTGTGAATCGTATGACTGATGAATGTAAAAAGAGACATATTAAGAAATTTACAACTCGAGTATTGATCGTATCACTTTAATTTGGAGATTTTACAATATTTAATGAAGTGTCCCAATAAAGGTTATGATGCAATCTGTTGAAATAGTGTAAAGTGGTTCTATGTACATGGGGACAAGTATAACCTCATGGGCTGCATTGTGATTGATAATTTGAAATTTATTATACTGGGTATTGCTTTGAAAGTTTGGAGACACTATTAAATGTAAACATTTTGGATATATCTATGAGTATGCAAATCGATAATGTTAAGATATTTCGGGAATTTGAAAGAATTGAAAAGGATTATGCAATTGAGTATTTCAAAATTAAGCTAGTGATGCAATTTAATGTATTGAATAGAAAGTTCAATGGCAGAAGATCACAATTTGGGTGATAAGGTTATTAAACCTAGTGTAATACTGAGTGCAAATTGTCGAGCTAACAAGGGGCAAAAAGAAAGTATTATTAGCTATTGGATTTCCAAATCAGGTGTGTATAAAAAGGGTTGGCAAAGTCCAAATTGAGGATTTAGAATATGCGGACCTTATCGAGGAATTGAAAAGGAATTCAACTTTTGAAAAAAATGATATTTATGACCGGATTAAGAAGTATGTGTAGTACCCATTAGAGAAAATGTTAGAGAAAATACAAGGAATAATCGAAGCTTTATGTTCTAGTAAGAGTACATTGAAAGTTTAAAATGTAAAATCGAATGATTATATGTGTGAATAACCAACAGATTTGACTGCTGGAGACAAATGTAAAACTGATATTTTTGGAGTTCATTGGGACATGAGATTGATGTATCGTTCAGAATGATTGTGGGCATGACAATCGTTATATTGGTGACACCAGTCGAATAGTATATAAGGGGTCTTACAGCCGAAAAGGAGTCGTTCACCCCTATATTAAAGTGAACAGGGCCTAAAAATAGTCGAAGGCCATGATTGATTTGAGATAATGTTGATAAGTGAAATGAATCTGTAATAGGGGTTAAGTAATCCAAGTTAATGACAATGAGTTGAGTTGATTAATATTGAGGTTATAGAATCTTACGAGATTAGTGTTTTAACACTAAAGAGATGTAATCTAATAAGCGATAAATGAAATACTTCGAAGTGTATCACCTCAGCCAAGATACACTTAGATGGAGATAAAGAAGTAAATAGGGGAAACTAAATTCGACATAAATTGGTCTATATGCAACTATGGTGTGAGGAGAACTAAGGATTGGTAAATTGGTATAAAACATAAAAGATATTTCGGATTCATGCAGTGTTACATGGATAAGGTTAGGAAATAGTGTTATGATCCGACATATATGTGTTATCGATGCCGAGAATGATGAATCATGAGGAAACAGTTATGACAGTGTGGTAATTGAAGAAAGTAAAAGGGTAATTGATTGCATTGACTACAGTCAGTTGACAGAAAGTATTCGAGTAGAAGAGTAAATGGGAAACAGAGAAGTAATAAACAAAATAATTTCCCTTCCTTTCTGATCAATCATATAAGAATTTCGGGGACGAAATTTTTATTAGGAGGGGGGAGTTGTAACATCCCACCCCCGATGGGAAGGATAGAATGGTAATTTGGCAAAGGATTAAGAGGGTTTAGGATTTATTTTGCAATGTTCATGCACATCTGATTCATGAATAGTGAAATTGCACATGAAAATGATTATACATGCATTCATGACATTTCCTAGTAATTGTGCCTAAATGGGATTTTATTTTGGAAAATGTGGTTTATGAGCTTGAAAATTTAATTGGAGTGGATTGTTATGTGTTTTAAATTTTTGGAAAATTTTAAGAATTTTTCTGGAGAAAAAAATCTGGACCGAAAAAATCGCCACGCGATGGACCGATTGGTTTTCGGTACTGGAAATTTTTGCCCAATGGCACTGGAATATTGGGTAAATGACGTTGGGATTATAATTGGGACCATGGATTTAGAAATTTCATGTATTAGGGTTCTTTATTTTAAAATCACTACATCAAGTTTTGTCTTTTTCTCTTATTTCATGCCAAGTGGCATGATGAGTCATCTTCACACATTTATTGCAAGCTTACCTTCACCTAGGGCTTCTTACATTCTCAACACTTCTAATTTTGAGAGGGAGAAAAAGTGTTTTTGGGAGATTTTCTTCTTCTCCTTCGTGGGTTCTCCTTCCTTGAATTCTCCATTTGCTCTAGCCAAAATTGTTGCTCTTCATCTTGCTTCTAAGAGCCTAACTTAGCTTCCCTTGCAAAGTGATGATGATGATTGTGTGGTGGAAAGAATTAGAGAGGATTGTGAGATTGTGAAGTCTAGAAGAGTGAAATCTTGCTTAAGGTAAATCATATGTTTTTATGATGGTTTTATAGTTACTTGTGATATTACTTAAGGTTAATTGCATGGCTAAGTTGAATAAAAATGATGATTAACTTGAGTTGGGAAGGTTTGAGATTACAAAGACAGATTCGTGGCTCCACTTGTTTAATTTTTTTGAGCTATTTAACGTGCGAATATAGAGAAACTCAAAACATAGAAGTTGTAGATATAGAGGTCTACTATCTCCATGAATTGTTCCACGATTTTAGGGTGAGCCAAATGAGAGTAATAGGCCCCTAATTGAATCGGGTTCAGAACACCAGCGAGATTGAACTAAGACCGGAAAGTTAATTGTTTGAGGACCTTAGAATTGGAATTGGATGATGCGCTCTTCTTACGAAATGTTCAAGAATGTGTCATTTAAGAGCTGTAGAGAGGAAATTTTAATTGGATGAGGATTCTGCTAGCTATGTCCGAATAAATGAAGGTTATTCCTAACCTTAGTGATACAGAAGAGAACAGGAACAGGTCAGGTGTCTAAAAATCACAATAAATCAAATATATATTTTTTCCAACTGGCTTTGGATATGTGATGGCCATATGAGTTTATGGAAAATGAAACTTTGAATCACCTTAATTGGATGTGAAAAGAATGAGTTATAAGGTTTTGAGTCCGACAGGGTCCAACCTGTGACTGCATGTTAAAGCTGATTGTTAATGGAAGATTTGAATGCCCTTAATTACCGAATTAGACCATGGTTATAAAAGAATAAATGTAAATTTATGTGTTAATTAGAGGTCTGGAAAGTTTGAAAAACATTGTACCTATGTATAGGGAGTTATGAATTGTTAACTATTGACTAGTTATGTGCATTTTGGTGAAACCTAGCCATAAGTGTAGGTTTGGTGAGTATTATGATTGGAAGCAAATTTAGAGATTTTTGTGATTTGAATTGGCTCAAGTGATCGTCTGGAAAGTTGTAGAGAAAGTAATTATATTGAAAATGAGATATACTATACTATTTTTGGATATCATAATTAAGAGTTATGAATTTTAAAAGATTGGACTTAAGTTAGGTCATTGACTAATGATCAGGGCAGCCACTTGCATGACAGTTTTGAGTTTGTTATAGGTAGAATTGACTGTTAAGCCCTTCATGAGAAGTTTAATATTCTGTTTTATCTTTTCACAGGTATAAAGTATGCAATTTTTTGACAATTTTGCAAGAATTTATGCTTTTAAGAAAAATGTTGTTCAGTTCAGGTGGTTTCAGTGGGCAGAATCATTCATTGAATTGTTTGACCTATTTAGAAATTGAATTTGATTTCATGTTGTCATGAACGTTGTAGTTAACATTCTGATATTTCATTTGGCATAAATCTTGTAATTTTTACCAAAGGGAATGAGAAGTTATGGATTTTATAAAATGTTGCACTGTTTTGACAAAATGTTGCACTGTTTTGAGAGGCATTGTGAAGGCAGTAACTTTGAGTGTATTGTTGACACCCTTAGAGGTGAAATTAGTTTTTGTGTCCTTCATGAAACTTGTAGAGCTCTCTTTTCTCTATAAAGTAGATACCAAGTTTTTTCAATTTGAAGTTTGGAGTAGATAGTTATGCCCTGTGGAAGTTGGGATGTCGGACGACATTTATTCCACATCTGCCATTGTAGTAGCATAAGTCGACTTGCATCCTCAGTCAAGTCGACTAGGACATACACAGTAGCATAAGTCGACTAGGATTCTCAGGCAAGTCGACTAGGATATATATTTTTCCTTCTTTTGCTTATAACTTTTTCGTCCGATATCCGATTGACCTGATTCTTAAGGCATCGGATTCGTGAAATATTTAATTCATTTTATGAGAAATTGGGAATTTTTGGACGGGAAATTGACGTGGGTCCAGGTAATGGTTCTTTCGTCACTGTTTTATTTATTTTTGGACCTATAGAGGCCCGAATTGAGTAATTTCGGTGCCGTTAGATTTTTAATTTTTAGATGGAATGTTTGTGATGGAAATTTTGGATTAAGGCTGGGAATATCGTGAACATGCATTGTACACATTTTAAATCGCTACATGTGCATTCGTAAATATTTCTGATTTGGACAATTGGTAACGTTTATATACTATAACTGTTATAAAGGCACATTTGGAGCGTCGATCCACCGACGTTACTGATACTTCCAGGTATTAACTCGGACGTACAGGTGAGTAACCTAGATGGTTCTTTCAATTATTATATGTCTAATGTGGAGAATAATGGTGGGATTAGTGATTGTGTTTGTTTATGACTGGATTCCGGACACGGATGGTCCAATGAATTGGGAGATTTGACATAGAAGTGTCCTTTATGTGCTGATTGTCAAAGTGCTTGCTATTACTATGCTTCATTGCGTTGCCTCTACTGTGATAAAATGTTTTATATTGACTGTGATATATTGGGCATATTGCATTTCAGACACAAATACATGAACGGATAATAATAGTTGTGACCAGAGTCGCTACTGATACTAAAAAAGAGCCTCGAGCTCGAAGGGAGATAGTGCATACCCAGAGGGCTCTCCTACTCCCTAGACGCGTCTACTGCCTACTGTTTACTGCTTAAGCGCTCGGTCACAACACTGTAATAAAATGGGAAAGTGTCACATATGCATTGCATACACATTTTGATTTAATACAGTAAATGGGAAAGAGGCAAGGGTGCATTACACAACTGTGATTTGCTTCTTTTGAACGTGTTATTATATATACTTTGTAAGTTGTTTGAGTGATGCATGAATTGGGTGAATCATCGATGATGATTCCTCACTGAGTTCGCAAAACTCACCCAAAATTTGCAATTATTTTTTAGGCCTTGAAAAGTACTCCGTTGAACCTTTGGAGTATACCCTCTTGCATCTTAGGGAAAGATAGGGGTCGGGATCAGTTCACGTCTGCATTAGTGTCTCATAAAATTATATTCCGCAATCTCTGTAAAATAATGCTTTGTATTTACTGTGGGCCCAATTTGGTTGTGGATTTGTGTACATTAAACGGCTATGTTAAATTATTAATGAATGTTTGTAATGACTGAAAATGTTTACAAATTAACGTGGGCTCAAACTGTCTACTATTTTTCGCGCGTATGAATGTCCTTAAAAAAGTTGATACTAAGTTTTCGTCTGAGTGATGTAGCACGCCACCCTCGCGGGGCACGGACTCGGATATCACCATCGATGTCTAGTTCGGGTCACGCGGGAGAGGGGTGTTACATATAGAGTCTAGAATCCCATGTAGTCTCACTATCTCATCAATATACTTCTTTGCTAGCACATGCAAAGAATCAGTCTATTTAATTGCCAAAAAATGAGCTGACTTCATCAACCGATCAACAATGAACCATATAGCATCATGTTTCCTACTGGTCTTGGGCAAACCCATTAGAAAATCCATGGTCACTCGTTGCCACTTCCACTCAGGAATGGACAATGACCTTAACTTGCCAGAAGGTGCCTGGTGTTCAGCCCTGACTTACTGATACACTAAACACTTGCTTGAATATTCTGCCATATCTCTCGTCATGCCTTTCCACTAGAAATGGTCTTTCAGATCTCTGTACATCCTGGTGCTTCCTGGGTGCATGGCATAATGTGCATTGTGTGCCTCATCAAGTATCTCATCCTTAACTTCCTTGGCATTCAAGATACAAAGTCTATTCCTTACAACCATAAGTCCATCATCTCTCACAACCACTTCAGATTTCTTGCCATTCTGAATTTCTTCTCAGAGCTTACTCAATTATGCATCCTGTTCTTATAACTCTTTAACTTTTTCCTTAAGTATCAGTCTCACTCTAAAATTTGGAATAATACAATCTGGTTCCTCCTGTTTCAAGCTTATTATAAGCTTAGCCATTTCTTGCAATAATGGCAGATAAACTGTTCGAACATGAGCTATAGAGGATTTCCTACTCAAGGCATCCGTTACTACATTCGCCTTTCCTAGATGGTATTCAATCAACAAATCATAATCCTTAATTAGATCTAACCATCTTTTCTGTCTCAAATTCAACTCCTTCTGGCTTAACAAATACTTGAGACTTTTATGATCCGTAAAAGTCCTCATTTGAACCCCATACAGATAATGTCTCCAAATCTTTAGGGCAAAAATTATTGCTACTAACTCCAGATTTTGGTTCGAGTAATTCAGTTCATAAGGTTTTAGCTGTCATGAGGCGTAAGCTATTACCTTGTCTTCTTGCATCAACACACAACCCAAACCCTTTCTCAAAGCATCACTTTATACTGTTTAACCTTTATCTCCCACGGGCAAGGTTAGGATTGGAGCACTTGTCAATCTATGCTTAAGCTCCTCAAAGCTCTTCTGACATTCATCACTTCGGATAAACTTCTTATTCTTCCTCAACAACTTAGTGAATGGAGTAGCTATCATAGAAAATCCTTTAACGAATCTCCTATAATAACCTGCCAGACCTAGAAAACTTCTCACTTTTGTCACTGTCTTGGGTGTATGCTAATTCAGCACTACTTTAATTTTCTTTGGATCAACATGCAACCCATCTTTTGATATCACATGTCCAAGGAAAATTACTTCATGAAGCCAGAATTCATATTTGCTGAACTTAACATAAAGTTTCTTCTCCCTCAGTGTTTGCAATACTATCCTGAGGTGCTTCTCATGTTCCTCTTCACTATTGGAATAAACTAGAATGTCATCGATAAATACTGTTACAAACTGATCCAAATACTCCTTGAAGACCCTATTTATAAAATCTATAAATGTAGTCGGAGCATTGGTCAGTCCGAATGGCATGACTAGGAACTCGTAATGCCTATAACAAGTCCTAAAGATTGTCTTGCTTACATCAGATTCCTTGATTCTGAGATGATGATATTGCATTAAAGGAAGTGAATATGGGACAGCTACATTGATTTGAAAATTTCCCCTTTCTGGAGGCAGAATATCTTTTTGGGGTTTTCATGAAAGTTGTAGGTTTAGAAGTCCTCTTAGAAATGGTCTTTAAATGACCCTAATCCGACATCCCTGGTAAAATTTATGCAAATTGCCCCAAAACAGGTATAATATGCTTGAGGACATAGGCTTTCATAGGGGTAAGAATTTGTATTTGGACTTCAGGAAAAAATTGTATTGATCTAAGTTGAATTAGACAAAGTTATCTGCTGGATAGTTATAGCTTATCCTTTTATCTTTCCAATGGTATATAGTATGAAATTTTTGGATATCAGAGTCAAACGTTATAGCCCTTATGAGTGGAGATGCTCAGGAGTGTATTCTGCTTCATCTTAGGTTGACCTTCTGCTTTGTCTTGGGTTGGCTCTGCTTCGTCTTATGTTGACTAGAACATCTTTTGGTCCAAATTTGACTCTCTAGATGTTAGAATATATCTTCAAGATCTCCATGAAGGTTGTAGATCTTAAGGTCTTTTTTCGAACCCTCTAAGAATGACCTTGATCCGATATCTGTAGAGCAAGTTATGCCAATTGTCCTGAGATAGGTTCAATATGATTGAGGACAAAACCTTATTTGATTCTTCCGGCCATAAGTTCATCATCCGACCTTCAAACAAATTGATTCTTAGACCAATATATTTCTAACACAATTATTTCTACCTCTCCATGAAAGTTATGGATTTTATGTTGATTTAAAAAGGATTGAGTGAATTAAAGTCAGGGTATCAATTGGAAGAGTATAAATTGGATATTTTTCTGAATATACTTTGGTATTTTGATGATACATTGATCTGTAGAGCTTTGAATGAGATGATTCTTGTTTCAAACTAAACTAGAGACATGAAACTACAAATTGTACGAAGGAATCGAAATCTAAGTCAGTTTTTAAGACTTTAAATTTTTGGGAGCAATTTAAGTATAAGGTACTATTTCAATATAAGAACAGTTTGAAAGTCTTTAGGGAAATAATTTTAGATTTCTGAACCAAATTGAATGATTTTGGTGTCATTAGAAACTTAAGACAACGGGGAACATTTTTCTAGAAGAAAGTTTTATGTCAGAATATTCAAGGGTATTTTTGGCAAGACACTTAAGCATAAAAGACATAAGGCATAAATGGAAGGACAAATTGGAAAATTCTCAATCATTAAGGGCATAATAGGAAGAAGAAGTGTTGTCCTACATTTTAAGAAGAGAGAGGAACAAAAATTGAAGAAAAAAAAGAAAGAGAAGAAGAGAAGTAGAGAAAGAAGAGAAAACAAGCTAAGGTTTAATTTTTTCTTAGTCCTCAAGAGAGATTTTGGAACCGTTAAAGAAAGCAAAAAATTAGAGGAAGAGAAGAGCTTCGTTTTGAGCTAAAGATCTCTTCATTTGGTGAAGAATCAAGGTAAGAACATTTTGGATTTTTTGGATTTTTGGAAGGATTTTAGTTCATAGAAAATGCTTGGGTTTAAGCATTTTAGAATCAATTTTAGTGATTTTGCATTGTGGGATTTTTTTTATTAGATTCCTATTGAATGAGACTTGATTTGTTTTAGGGAACCAAGAGAATCCTACCCAAGAGCAAGGGGACAAACAACCTTTACTTGGATTTTTGCAAGCAAAATAGGTGGGTAATATATTTATAGTTATTGTGTAATTGGGCAAATTCTTGCCTATGTATGTGTATGTTAATTTGCTTGAAATTGATTTGCGAGAAATTGAAATAATTGTGAATGTTTGGAAATACATGATGGATTGTGATTATGTTATTCCTTGAAAAAGGTTATAACATTTTGAGTTAGATAAAAAGAAGAAAAGGCAAGATAGTATGAGCATATGATTGAATTGAGCATAAATTTGATGTGATTGGGAAAGAGAGGAACCTGTTTTGTTAGTCATGTGCACGTTGACCCATAATCTTCTCCTGGCTGCCCGCTTGAGGCCACAAGATCCTGAGAATTCAGACTCATTTTGTTCACGGTGTAAACTTCAATTTCTCTGTTTCATTCCACGGAACTCTCGAGCCATTTGTTTGTGCATTGCATCTTTAAATTTTCGAGTATGATGCATAGTTGAGTGTTATGTTTAATGGCTAAAGTTTATGCTGTGTGTTATGAGTTTTGAGCTAAATTTGATGAATGTTTAAACTGCTGGATACATATATATATATATATATACGTGTACATATGCTTGACTTTAGTCAATTGCCAATGGCTATAAATATGTTAGCCACTGAGCTGTGTAGCTCACCTCATTACGTTCCACTATGTAGGTGAAGAAAAAACAGAACAACATTGATCCTTGCAAAGTTTGGCAAACACCAAAAATAGAGACTTTTGTAAGTAAGTTGTTCAGAAATTTTTGGTGTATGGAATCATATTAAGCGTAAGCATTCAATTGTATCATGTGTATTTCGTAATTTGTATTAAGCCAATGGTGTGGTGTTTGGCATGTAAATAAATTTTTTCAAACTCTTTTGCTTTAGTAATGAAATGATAGATTGAAGTAGTTTCGGTTGTGTATATTCATAATTGACTTCCTTGCTAAAATGGTTGAGTTGAAGTAATAAGCTTGTTTGATGTTTGACTGTTATGGGCATGCTATCCTTATTGTTAGGACCCAATTTCGAAACCGGACCCCAATAAAAAAAAGAGATCACAGATCAAAAACAGAGTAGCAGAATCGAACGAAAACAAATCAAAAGCGGAATCGAAAGAACGAAACGTATCAATCACACTGAAAACCGAATTCCGACATCCGAGGAACACAAACTTATGAGCAAACTAGCGTTGGGAACCTATAAGACATTTAATCTAAGCCAATCCAATCCGGTATAATTTTTTTTCTTTTCTTTTCATTCTTTAGTCAATCTTATACAAAGCACTTCAATAATTTCCAATCAATCAACATCATCGGACCTCCTGTTCAGAATCCAAACGCAATCAATCATATTCATATACACATATAGTACTTCAATATCCAAGGCACATTCACATTTTGACTCTATACACAAATCCATAATTCATTTACATCATGAAATACATGCTTACAAAATCTTAATGACATTCCAAGCCATGTTACAACATCACTATCAAAATCCAAAATGCACAAGATACAAAAATCCCAAAAATTCTCAACATGTCAAAGATCTAAATCTTACAACAACTTAACTTAAAAGCCAATCATATACATAACGAAGGGATTTGCAGACTTTCTTTCATCCGATCTCCATCTTGATATCTGGATATGGGGATGAAAGGGGGTGAGCTTTACAGCTCATGGATAACATGTTTATAATAAAAGATAAGCGAAAACCTTGAAAACAGTTCACTTGTCTTAGAAAACTTTCATAGAGTTTAAAAAAACGCATGTTTTCTAAGCTTTCAGCCAAAATCCATAAGTTGCAAATCATGAATGCATCAACCTTGATCAAACATAACATGAACATATGGACACATCAGAATGGTTTGGGTAAGTCCAAATTCATGACGCACTACACATTTCCATCGAAATGGTCCTGTGTAGTCGTAATTTCTTGAGGGAGTCCTTGAGGGAGCTCCATGCCACTAGCGGGAAGGCGGGAGAAGCCTTTAAATTGGGTCAATGTGCACGTGACGGTTCTTGAGGGACTACCACAAACCCACATAACACATAGATTTCAAAATCTTGTAACTTATTGCCCAAAGTGGGACTTTTCTTGAAAACTTGCTTATCATATACTTGATGTATATCTTGAAAACCATTCTTCAAAACATGATTTCATAAACATGCATCTTTTTTAAAATATCACTCAAATCATGTAACAAACATATAGCATATTTCACAAGTCATTCATAAACAATAATGCAGCACTTATGATGCAAATGAAATCAGAAAACTTCTATGATTTAAAGAAAACAGTAGTAGCTTATTTAAATTATAAACATGTACCCACCTGAATTCCTTGCTTGGACAAATGCCTAAAAGATGCCTCTCCTCTTGATCCTCTTGCCTTCCTTGATTCCCTTTATCAAATTGATCGCGGCTTATCATTCAATCCGAAGATTTTGATCCTTAGAAACCGGTCAAATAAAATTTATACCAAGGATTGCAATACAGGATGCAACCTCGGGTCGACTCTCAAGAAACCAATGCACCAATTGATCCTAGACTAGCCTAATGTTTGAATTATGCATGCAATGAAAGCAATAAAAGAAAGGGGTTTTTGATTGATTAATCTAAAATTAAACTAAACCAAAGCAAAGATAAATATTTTGGGATTTTGAAAGATAAGGCAATTGAAATTAAATGGGATGAAAACAATTAATAAAACTCTCACGAAAATGTGGCTCGGGTCATCATCGTTCAAAATAATTGTCGGGTTTGAAATCCACTAAGTTTCTAAAACACAACCTTAATAACTCGTTAAGTCCAAGAATTAATTAATCAACTCGATTAATTAAAACTTGTTAAAAATCTTAGTGTATCGATGAATGATTAATGCAATAAATCAACCAAATAATAACACAACCAACAATCAAACACAACTAAATGATTAAATTAATTAATGCAATCATCCAAGCTGATATACATGAACTCCATGTAATTAAGCACTGACATTCAACAATAATCAATCCATAACATAAATCAAGTTTTACATCCGATTAAACTATAACGGATTCAATCCATCATCTGATGCGATCTCCAACTCGGAGGTTTTACAAAATATGATGTAAATCTAAAACAATGGTTGATTACCCTTGAAGCTCATGGAACTCTGACCGTTGCTACATCTTCTGGAGAAGGAAACCTTAGCCACGCATGATCTCGGGTGACTCCATCACTGCTGAACAATCACCTCTGACCATGACTCCAACAACGAACAGTGAGAATAAATGCGACGAACTATGGAGGAGGTGCAGTTGGTGATGGTGGACGTCGTCTGGAAGTGGCGGCGAATCTGCAAAATAAAGAAAACAAAACTATCAGAAGAGAACGGAGAAGACGAAGAAGGAGAGCTACCTCGGGAATGCGGCTCTCTGTTTTTGCCCTAAATGGTTAGTTTTTATAGGGAATTGTGCGGGCCGGGTCAGAACAGTGGATTAATTGCCATTTACAGGCCGGGTTACCCGACATTCGCTGCGGCGAATGGCTGTAGTTCGCTGCGGCGAATGGATTTGGTCACTCGTCGCAGCGAATTAATTGTATTTAATTTATTCACTGCGGCGAATTGAGGTTCAGTTCGCCCGGCGAATCTCGCGGCATGTTTACTTCTTGAATGTTGACTCCTTTGGTCCTACAAAATACAACCCATTTGCAGTATCAATTGTCCCAATAAAAATTATGCAGAATTAATGACAAATGACAACAAAATACTGACAATGTGCAATTTATCAAAACTCAATGTGCGGGACCAAAATAAGCATAAAAATCATAGATCAGGCGTCAACAAATGCATAATCACTAAAGAAAACAGGCCTAATTTGTAGTATAAATATGGTCGATCAAATTCCCCACACTTAGACCTTTGTACTCTGGACAAAGTTTACAATAGTCAAAAGATACAAGAGTAAAAGAAAATTCGCCCATGCTCAAATAATAATGAATCGACGCAATCCACTTCATCGTAATGCAAACACAAAGAAATTGAAAGAGTGCTAATAAAACAAACTTTGAAAGAATTTAAGCACGTGAGATTGAACAACGAGAGAATCACTCGGGATATGATGTTTACGCTCATCTCACTTGTATAGTAGGGATATTTTTCTCTCAATTTGCTTAATACATCTCCTACCATGAAGCATATCAATTCTATTTCTCCACTACAAGGACTATCAATTTGGAGATCAAGAGGTCTTTAAGGGATGTAATGAGCGGAAGGCTAAATGAGCGGATGATGTGAGAAAAGAAAATATGAGCATGGCATAAAATGAGGATCGATGTCCATAATCTATCTGAAACTAGACCTCTACTAAACTGAATTGAATTTTTTTTAGATACTAATCCCATTTGGGATTCAACAATCCCTTTTGGGATACACAAGACTAACACATTTTTTCATTTTCATTTTCAACTTTTTTAAACAGACCGACTATTGACATCATTTGAAAATAATGCATGCAAATGCTCATGCAAGAAGGCTTAAAGGGGCTATGAAGGAGCGGTGTTTAAGGGTTGGTGTTTGGAAAGAAATTTGAAAGAAGGAACCTCTATCATATCCACAAAAATCTAGTCCATCAAGCTTTGAGTAAAAGCCACACAAGTTCTAGAGAAGAATGAGCTAAGCGGATGCACACACAAAGATAGAAGAAAATTTTTGGCTCGATTATCCTTCCAATAAGGGTTTTGTCTCAATGCTCAATCTCAAGTCTTAAAAACTGACAATACTATCTTGTTAGCATGCTCCCATTCACTTTGTTTTGAAAACTTCAAAAGTTAAAATTTTGCCAGATCCAATTATCGTTCGAAGAATGGAGAGTATTTTCAAAAACTCAAATATCAGTTTTTGAAACTTGTAAATGATTTGCATGCAAGGGCACAAAAGAACAAAAGGGTGGTGCAGAAAATGTTTGGTTGAGTCCAAATTTATCAGTAAAAGCAGCGGGCCCACAAATTATGCACAAATCTAATAGGTGTACAATGCAAAAATATATATAAGAGGAAGCGAGCTCCCCACACTTAAACATGGCATTGTCCACAAAGGCAATATAGCAAGGCACTGTAAAAACAGAAACACAAATAGACAAAAGAGAAATGTGGATATATCATTAAGCTCAAAAAGACAAATTGCTCAACATGGAGGATCCAAAGAACGAAACAAAAAGTACATCAAAGAAAAGAAAATACAGAAAAAACAACAACAAAAGAAAATAAACAGCCTAGACTACGCTGCAGGATTATCAGCTGGCGGATCCGGAGGGGCAGCAACAGAAGAGCGAGGAGCAGCTGAAGAAGCCGGCGCCTGAGGCGGAATAGGCAGCCCGAGTGGGGACGAATCATAGTGAGCGAGGAATGCGTGGCGGCCACCTGAGTCTCGAAAGAAGTGAACCGGGCCTCAAGCCGAAGGACGTCCTCTCGGAGCATGGCCACCTCGGAAGGAGCAGGGGGAACAGAGGGCAGGGAAGGAGGAAGATGAGGCGGAGAGGAAACGGGAGGAAGGACTGGAGGGAAGGGAGAGGGTGCTCGAGGGGATGGAGGGCTAGGAGGAGGAGAGGGAGAAGATGCGGAAGCAGGTTGGGCAGGAGGCGGGGGTGGGATGGCACGTGGCTGACCTAAACGGACATAGACAAATGGAGGGGCAGGCGGAAAGAGGAGATCGGCAGGATGCTCCGGGACTCGATAGGCCCGGAACAGATCGGAAATGAGATGGGGGAAAAGGAGTTTGTGTTTAGGGTTGGTGGAGAGAACACACTAGCGAAGGGCAGCGGAGATGGCGGGGGCTAGGTCTACAGGGCGGCCAGTCATCAGCAGGTAGATATATAGGGCCTGCTCTTTGGGGATGTTGGAGAGGTGGAGGGTAGGCATAATATTGTTACATATAAAATGTAACCAGGGACGAGCTTCAGGAAGGAGGGTGGTCCGACGGATGTACCGTTGAGAACCTCGGGGTTGAAGCCACTGAGACCCTGCAGTGCAGAGAGTACCAATGACTTCCTCCCATGGGTAATCACGGAGGAGGTTGGAATATTGGCAATGAGGGACGACAGGGAGATGGTAATGCTCACGGATAATTACGAAAGTGAAAACATCAGGAATGGAAACACCCCGGAAATTAATTCCGTAGGTGTGGGAGTAGCGAGCATAGGAGTAGTACTGGCGGACAAAGGTGAGGTTGCCAATAGAATTAGGTTGAGCAAGGCCAGCTAAGTCTAATTTGAAAAGCTGACGGACAAAAGGGTTTGTTGCGGGGTTAGGAAATGGTTTTCCTTGAGTATATCTTGTTGGCAACACGAGTTGCCGGTGATCATCTCGTGGATCTCCGGACGAGAGGGAAAATGGGAAGGTTGCGAGGAAGGGGAAAGGGTGTGATCGGAGGAATGGGAGGAAGAAGAGGATGGCTGCTGCTCTAGTCTAGAGGCTCGCTTCATTATAGGCATAATCCTGCACACACAAACGTTAGAATAGGCATTTTACTAAGAAAATTACACAGAATCAAAGTTCTCAGCCATTCGCCGCAACGAACAGGAGCATTCGCTGCGGCGAGAGGAGGCCTCTGCCATTCGCTGCAGCCAACAGGATTTTTCGCTGCAGTGAACTGGGCACCTTCGTTCGTTGCGGCTAGCAAGAACATTCGTCGCAACGAACTGATAGCCTACGTTCGCCGCGACGAGATATTAAATTCGCCGCGGCGGCGAATGGCGCTCGCTGTTCGCCCTAAATCTAAAAAATAACAATGGAAATGGACAAAAGGAATGGATAAAAACACTTACTGAATGACGAAAATACAAATGGGAGAAGATTTGAGGATGTTGGAAGCTTCTAAAGCACACCGAGGGCACAGCGGCGAGGAGGAGGAGGCGGCGAGGGCACAGCGAAAAGGCAGCGAAATGAGGAGGGAAGGAAAAAAAGACGCGGGAGACGCAGGGACGCGAGAGGGAAAAGACAGAAAGTGCCCTCGGACAAAAGAGATGTCCAACGGTCCAAAGGGGCAAGGATTTAATTATTCGCCGCGACGAAGCAATCGTTAGCCGCGACGAATAAAACGGAAAACCCTACATTAGCCGCGGCGAACAGCGATGTTTACTGCGGCGAATCATCCAAAACAAAACACAAATTCTAAGGATCCTACACAAATTGCATAAACATTCAATTTATCATCCCACGTATCAACCATTCCCTTCAATCAAATCATGCTATATTAAACTAGGAAGAACACATAGCTAACAAAGGGGAAACACTTTATTCAAACGGAAATGGAAATCCTACCTACTACTCTATACCTACTGGTTGGTTCCCTCCCCCACACTTAAACAATGAATCACGACGATGAAAATTTGCAACAAAAGCAGAGACGTATAACAGATAAACAAGTGAGGGAAAGAAGGAACCTGATAATTACGGCGGTTGAGGAGTCCCATGATAGAGCTTGAGCAGATGTCCATTGACCTGAAATCGTGCATGATTTGTTCTGCAAAAGTTCTATCATACCAAAATTATGTACTTTAACTACCACATAAGGCCCTTCCCAACGATGATTGAATTTGCCAGGTTTGAATGTGAAGCGGGCTTTATATAAGAGCAATTTGTCGCCTTCCTTAAAAGTTTTCCGGAGAAGAATCTTGTCATGTATCAGCTTAGTCTTTTCTTTGTAGAGCCGAGAGTGCTCATATGCTTCAAGTCATGACTCTTCTAATTCTTGCACTAGAGTTTCCTTTCCATTCCCGATAGGTCAAAATCCATGTTGCATTGTTTCTCGCCTAATAGGCCTTATGCTCTAGCTCCACTGTAAATGACAGCCTTTCCATAAATCAACCGGTATGGAGACATTCCTATCGCGGATTTATAAGCGATGCGATCATACAGTGCTTCCTCTAAACGCAGACTCAATCCTTTTAGAGGCTTGACTATCTTTTCCAAAATGTGCTTAACCTCTCTGTTCAAACTTACCTTGACCATTGGTTTGTGGGTGGTAGGCGTAGAGACCTTATGGGTAACTCCAAATTTGGAAAGCAAGTTAGTAATAATCCGGTTGCAAAAATGGGTTCCACGATCGCTCACCACTGCCTTGGGAATTCCAAATCGACAGAAGATATTGGATTTGAGGAATTTAGTGACTGCCTGTGCGTCATCTTGTCTAGTGGGCACAGCCTCGATCCATTCCGAAACATAGTCCACTCCTAAGAGAATATACACGAACCCGAACGATGGGGGAAACGGTCCCATGAAGTCGATACCCCAAACATCAAAGATTTTGCAGAACATCATTGGTTGTTGCGGCATCTCATGGCGCTTCCCTAACCCTCCGAAACGTTGACACTTGTCGCACGCTTGGCAAAAATGGAAAGAGTCCCGGAAAATTGTAGGCCAGAAGAATCCTGAATCCAAAACTTTTCTAGCTGTTCTTCTAGCACTGAAATGTCCCCCACAAACCATGGAGTGGCAGGCCGATAGTATATCATTGAATTCCTCATCAGGGACACATCGACGAATCACTTGGTCACTGCATATCTTCCAAAGGTAAGGCTCGTCCCAAATGTAATGTCGAGCTTCACTCTTCAGTTTTTGAGCCTGCCCCCGAGTCATGCAGACAGGGGTCAAATGTGATGTCAAGTAGTTGACAATATATGCATACCAAGGCACCTTAAGAACTGCGGCACACAGGACCGAATCAGGAAAGGAGTCACAGGTCAGATCAGAAGGGTATTCCTTTAATATCATGTGGCAATCTGCTCAAATGGTCAGCTACTTGATTTGTTGCACCAGCCCGATCTTTGATCTCAATATCAAATTCCTGAAGAAACAAAGTCCAACGAATTAATCTAGGTTTGGATTGTGGCTTTGTCAAGAGGTACTTAACAGCAGCGTGATCGGTGAAGATGATGACGTGCGAATGAAGCAGGTACTGTCGAAATGTAACATGCCATCTCTGATGGGAAGGATATTTTGGTAAATTGGGACGGGCTAGGAGTATTGATTTATAGCTCGGCATGCGCATACAACATTTAGCCTCTATAAATGATGGGTTGTTGCACTTGCACATGGTAAACATGCATTCATGATATTTTCCGGCTTAGGTTTCAAATTGAGACCTTTTGTGAAATTTATGGGATAATTGTACTTGGAAAATTATATGGAGTGCGCCATTGAGTGTTTTACATTTTTAGGGATTTATGGAAATTTTTCTGGAATTATCCGGAGAAAGTTCCCGGACCAGCAAAATCGCCGGTAAATGGCCTAAATGTGTTTTTGTTGTGGAAAATGTGGTTTTCGAGTTTGAACAATTATTTGGAGTGGATTGTCATATGTGTTACAATTTTGGGCAATTTAGGTAATTTTCAAAAAAATGATTAGGAGAAAGTTCCGGAAATTTCTGGACCGGGAAAAAATCTTCAAGTAATGATTTAAAATACGATTTTGATGCTTAAAATTGCGACCAAATGATACTGTCGTTTTGGATATATTATTTTGAGATTTAAATTTGGGTTATGGGCCTAGAATAGGTCCGATTTCATTAGGATTTTTAAATCCTATCCACATTTTGTCCTTTCTTCATTAAGATACCAAGTGTTCCTTTTATTAATTGGTTTTGTCTTTTAATGCTCATCACCTCGACCCTCTTCCTACTTGAAGTTAATAAATTAGTTTTAAAAGACCAATTATTGGTCTATTCCTTGCATCATCCGATTTAAAGGGTTCTTTTCTCCTTCCTTGGTAAATTCTCTTCTTCCTTGATGGTCTCCTTCTCCTCCACCTTCCTTTGCTTTTTGGCTTGCTTTTCTTTATGCATCTTCAAGACCAAGTTGAAGCTTTGAGTTGATGGTGATCCTTGTGATGTTTGTGATAGCCGTAGGTGAGGTGTGGAAAAAGGAAGTTAGTGTGAACTTAAAGAATCTAGGAGTATTGCTAGCTTGAACTTGCAACTTGATTAAGGTAAGAGTTATAATTGCTTTCCTTCTTTTGGTAATTAGAAGCATGCATGGGAATCCTTTGAGCATTTATTTGGTCATAATAAGGGTAGGTTTAAATGGTTTTAAGTAGATGCTTGTGTATGGGTGAATGAATAAATATGGTTTTTATTGATTTTAACTTGGTATTAGCTTGAGATTAGAAAGGCTATATGAATGACAAATGATTGTGTGGGTGCTGCCAACTTTTGTGTTAGTATACAAATAATTGTTGTGTTGAGTTTGTGGCTGAATTGGAGGTGTAAATGAAGGTATATTAATGTAGGTAAAGTGATAGAATGGAAGAGGATGAGGTATTGATGAAATCTGGAAAATTGGTGTTTAACCTATTGAAATGTTTTGATCATAACTAATTGTGTAGGTGTGCAAACGAGGTGAGGTTTGTGCCCACTGAAACTTTGGGATGTTGGCTTCAAATTTGTGTGAAATAGCTGTTGTTAAATTGTAATGTTAGGAAGGTGAATTTTTTCATGGAAAGTTTCTGGTTGTAGGGTCTGTGAACAGTACCCGCATATATGACCTGATTATTTTGCTGATTTTTCTAAATTAATTGAGATGGAACTTGGGAAAATGGTCTTCATGGAAGTTGTAGAATATTGAGTTAGCTTTCCATTTCCACTGATCTTGATATTTTTCGAGATGTATATTGGGAGATATGAACTGATTACTATTGACTGGTTTTGAGCATTTTGATTAAACCTAGCCTAAGTGTCGAGTTTGAGAGCTTGCGGATTGGAAGCAATTTTAGCTAATTATGTGAACTGAATTGGTGTGAGTGATCTTCTGCAAAGTTCCAGAGGAAGGAATTATATTGAAAATGATATATGGTGTGTAATTTTTAGAGGTCAGATTTGGGAGTTATGATTTTGCAAACATTGATCCTGCATTAGGTTATGAATTGCTGATCATGGCAGTAACTTCCACAACGGTTTTGACATTGTTAGAAATTGAATTGGAAATTGAGTTCTACATGAAAATTGAAGTTTGAGAACTTATCTTTTCAGGGATATAAGGTAGTGAATTTTGTGACATTTTTGCTAATAGTTATGCTGATTGGGAAATTACTGACCAGATTGTTTAATTTCTGTATACAGATTCTTTGTCGAATTGTTTGACCTAGTTGGTTATGGAATTTGATTTTGGGTTGTTCATAAAAGTTGTAGATGACATTGTGAACTTATTGAGCATATTTATGTGGTAATTTTTGGCTGAAGAATCAGAGAGTTATGGAATTTGCAATGTACTGTTCTGTTTTAATGGGATTTGAGTAGGCAGTAGCTTTGAAGGGATTTTTGACACCCTTAGGGGTGAGATTGATTTTTATGGTCTTCTTGAGAATTGTAGAGGGTTTCTTTATCTTTCCAACAAGGTATAATTTGTATTTTTATGATTTGTGTGCTAAGAGTTATGGGTATTGAAAGTTGGTTTAGAAATCTGAAAAAAAAAGGAATGAGAATGGTATATTGCCCGGTCACTAGGGCGACGGCTCGCCCTAGTGACGAGGCTCGTTTGAACGGCGTCACTAGGGCGACGCCTCGCCCTAGTGACGAGGACATCTGAATTTTTTTTAATTATTATTAATTATTATTTGATTATTTGGTATTTGGTGTTTCTTTTGTCAATTTCTTTTCCGTCCGACGTCCGATTGACCTGATTCTTGAGGCATCGGATTAGTGAAATATTGAATTTCATTTTTTGAGAAATTGAGAATTTTTGGACGGGAAATTGACGTGGCCCTGGGTAATTGTTCTATGGTCACTGTTTTATTTATTTTTGGACCGATCGAGATCCGAATTGAGTGCTGTCAGTGGCTATAGTTTTCTAATTTATGATGGAATTTTTATGACGGGAAAATTTTAGATTTAGGGCCGGAAATCTCATGAACATGCATTATACACTTACATGTGCATTATACTAGTTCGGATTGGATAATTAGTGATCGGGTTCCTCTCTGTTTGTTATAGAGGCACATTTGGAGCGTCGATCTACCGACGTTACTGAGACTTCCAAATATTAGCTCGGAAGTACAGGTGAGTAACCTAGTTGGTTCCTCAACCTTTATGTGTTTAAGATTTTGCAATTATGCCATGTGGAGATAATGGAGGGTTTATGTGTGTTGATTTTGATTGACTTCGGACCATAGGTGTCTGAAATATTTGGAATGAGATAACGAAGTGCTACTTGTGTGCTACTGTTTGTGAATGTTACATTGGAGATCTCGGACCAGAGGTCCGAGGAAATGGGAAATTGATATTGAAGTGTTAATTGTCTGTTTCGATACATTAGATGGGATTGTCAATGTGATATAGTAGGATGCAATAAATTGGAAATGTAGATAATTGAAATACCGGACCGAAAGTCCGAAGAACTGGCAAATAGCATTGACATGTAAATGGAAATTGGAATTTGTACATTGCATGCATAAACATAAAAGTATGATCAGATAAAAGGCAGTTGTGACCGGAGCAGCCACCGTATCAGGGCATATTACGCCCAACGTATATGAGAGCTTTCAGCTCAACGCACAGGACCTCAGGTCCAACGTATTCAGAGCCTCAGGCTCAATGTATCAGGGCTTCAAGCCCAATATTTTCAGAGCCACTGGCTCAAAGCAATGTGCCCGTTCATCGACAAGCCAGCGCACGGTCACAACAACGAAATGAAAATGGAACAGTGTCACATGTGCATTGCATATATATATGACTGTAAATGATTGAAATATATGAATGATGAAATTGCATGTGTATATGAAATTGGAACTGAAATGTGATAATATGTGATATTACTGTTAATGCTACTGTGTGCTAATATGATTAGTGAATGCAGGAGTTGAGTGAACCATCGATGATGGTTTCTCACCGAGTTCGCAAAACTCACCCAAAATTTGCATCTATTTTCAGACTTAGAAGAATACCCGTTAGGTAGCAGGCGTATGACATCCGTTGGTTGAGGAAGCGGAGAAGTGGTGGGATCGGTTCGCGTCTGCCTTAGTATTTATATTCTTGGACTTTTGTATTACTAAGTTGGACAAGTTGTAAAGTCAATTGATGAAATAAATTGTAATGTAAAAGGGCCCCAAGGCCATTGAATTGTTTATATAAATTGTTTTCCATTCACGATAATATGTGTGAGTATGTGTTAAAAAAAGTTATCTTGAGTTTTCATCGAGTGATGTAGCACGCCACCCTCATGGGCACGGACTGAATATCACCGTCGATGCGGGTTCAGTCTTCATGGAGTGAGGTGTTACATTAGGTGGTATCGAGCCCAAAGAGTACGTAATGTATCAGGCACGATCTGAAACATAGGGTGTATGTATTTAAGTCATGTCACGGCAGACAGTGATAACTGATCCCCAGTGTAGTATATGGGTCGTATGCATAAGTATGTCTCAGTCGTTTTAGCGGTTAGAAAAAGTGAGAAAAAGGATAATGTGTTAGAATGTGAAAAAAGGAAGTAATGGATATCGCAAAATAGGAAAGAGTGTATGGTTTGATCAGATAGACGAATATTTAGTGTATTGAGATTGACGGGTATATTGTGAAGTGCAAAATTGGAGTGATATTGGGTATGTCCTTGAATATGAGTTAGCTATAAAAATTATAGTTGTAAATTAATAGAGGAAAATGAGATGTGATAATGGTAAGATTTACAGTGTATAAGGTAAAGGAAAATAAAGTGTTCTATGATATAGAAAGGTTACAATTGGGATTGATTACCGTGATGAGAGTTATAAATAAGGAGTGGTGAGTTGGAGGCAAAATATATTAAGTGCAAAATCAAGAACGATTTCATATTTGTGATGTTGATTTGAGTGCGGAAATATATGGGTATAATGCAATAATGAAAAGATTGAAATGTAATACAATGAAATTGGTAGATGAAAAAGTTGTTCGGGTTCAATTGATCTGTCTAATTAAATGCACACCTGATTATGGGAGCCCTATGTAAGAGAAAATGTTCAGCTGCAATTGATGAGTTAATGGATACTGGCAAGTCAGAATTCTTGTCACAAAAAATCTCTTTATGAGTTAGAAGAAGAAATGAAAATGCTTATAATAATTTGTTGTGAATGAATTGAGATTGTATTTTATCCTCACAAGCGAGGACGGGTGTAAATGGGAAGATTGTTGAGTTCAGATTATATGATCACTGTAAGTGTATATCTGATAGTGGGATTACCATCATGGGTGAAATGAGCAAGCATAAATGAATAATTTACGTGAATATGATATAGGAAGTAATCGGTGGCCTATTACGTAAGCTCCGATTATAATGTCGGTAGCTCAAGTTTAAAATGAGTGGGAGTAAGGCATGAAAATGTTCAGAATGATCAATTGAGAAAGAAGTGAGACAGTTAAAGGTGTTCGCATTGGTAATGAGCTTGAGGGAATAAAAAGAGGGATATGAATATAGTAAGGTTCCTGTGATCAAGAAATGGGTACCAAAAAGAGAATGGTTATCGAGACTTAAATGCAATTAAGGTATTCTTAGCAGTATGATCTATTAACGGGAAAATTGATGGGACTATAGAGATATATTGTCAGATAGGATGTGATGATTAGGGTGATGATGGCAAGATAGTAGAGGAAAAGAAATTGTTTAAGTGCTCTTCAGAGATTGATCTTCGTGAAGTATCAAGAGTAATTGATATATATAGTGAAAAAAAATAGTTGATTGATAAAGTTTTGTGATTTGTATTATATCTGGCAGAGACTCTAGCGTAAGAGCTAAACTATGCTACTGAAAGAGTGTATATTATGTTAATTGTTCTGATTATTGAAGAGAATTACTGAATATTAATTGCGACTTTGAGGGGATTAAAAGTTTATGTTCTGAAAGTACGAGATCGATATAACGATTGTTTATTCAAGGCAGTGAGTGATCTATCGGGAATAAATTGAGTATGTGGAGAAATGAAGGACCATGTGGCAGAATATGTGATGATAAGACAAATTATACGAAAAATTGTTCCTTGGAGACGTTCGATAATTAAAGAGGTATATGAATCGACTATGGGTATAAGAAGTTTATTGTATTACTGAAAAGGAACATGTCTCAATTGTGTTTGGAGTGGAAAGTGGATATAAGCATAAGAAATAAATGAATTGTTATAGTTGAGGAAATTGGTTATCATGCAAGTCTCATAAGAGTGAACTAAGGGATGAATTAGTATGCGAACATGGGATATTGGGAGAATTAATCAAGATATTGGTATTGATAAAATGTGAAAGTTCAAAAGATATGTGTATGCGGAATTTGGAATTAATTAGAACTAACGGAATGCTGGATGCATACAGAAATTGTCAAAGATTTTTTTTTGGTTTTAGTAAATTGACAAGAATATTTGAGGAAAACGTATGAATGTTATGATTAATGATCATAAAGGAGACATTTAAAAAAAATTACTATATTTACTGAAGTGTCCCAGTAAAGGGTATGATGTGATCTATTGAAATTGGACAAAGTGATTTTATGCACCTTGGGACAACCATGAATCTATGGGCAGTATTATGATTGATGATTTGACATTTGTTATACTGAGTGTGGCCTAAAAGCTTGGAGACATTAATCGTACAGAAATAGTTTAGAGATGCCTATGAATATGCAAATCGGTAACGATTGAGTTATTTCATGCATTTGAATGATTTGAAAAGGATTCAACGGCTAATTTCTTCAAACTAAGCTAATGGTGCAATTCAAGGGATTGAACAACGAAATAAATAAATTCAATTGTAGAAGATCAAAATTTGGGTAAGAAGGTTATCAAATCTAGTGTATTATTAAGTGAACTGACAAAAAGGGGCAAAAGAAAGTATTATTAGTTATTGGAATTTCAAGTTGGTGTGCATCAAAGCGGATTGGCAAAACCCGAAGTGAGGAGTAGAAATTGTAAACCGTATCGAAAAACTGATGATAACTGCAATTGTTGAAGAAAGTGATAGGTATAGTTCAAATTAAGAAATATGGGTGATACTCATTACGGGAACTGTTAGTGAAGACGTAAGGAATGATCGAAGCTTTATGTTCGAACAAGAGTGTTTTGAAAGAGTTATTGAAAGGTTAGAATGGGAAATCAAATGATTATAAGTAAATGGTTCGAGAAAACACAAGAAACAATCGAAGTGTTATGTTCTAGTAAAAGTATTGTGGAAAAGCAACTGATGGTATAGTCTGTCAAAATGAATGATGACATGTGTGATTAACCAACAGGTATTTTGGAGTTCATGGGAATATGAGATTGATGTATAGTGCGGGTGATTGTGGCATGACAATCATTATATTGGTGACAAATAGTGTATAAGGGGTCTTAATGCCAAAAAGGAGTCGTTATCCCTATATTATGTGATCAGGGCAATAAAGTGAAAAGTTAAGGAATTTAAGATGGTGACAATGAATCGAATTATTCACATGAGATTTGTGTTTTGATAATAACGAAATCTGATAAGCGATAAATGAAATATTTTGAAGGGTATGGCCTCGGCAAAAAGGTACTTAGATGGAAATAAAGATGTAGTTAAGGAAAATTGAATTCGTGATGAGGGGCCTCTATGTGATTGTGGTGTAAATAGCATTATGGATTGGTAAGCTAGACTAAAACTTAGAAGATGATTCGGATTCACAAAGTGTTTCATAGACAGAATTGGAAATATTGTTAGGATCCGATATATATGTTGTTGATATTGAAAGTGACGAATTGCGCGTAATCATGAGAAAGCAGTAAAGTTTGAGAAAGGGAAAAAGAGTAATTGATTGTTTTAATCTCCGTTCATTGACCGAATTTGGTCGTGTAGTGAAAACAGTGGGCAACAGAGGGTATTAATCAAAAGACTCCCCTACCTTCCTGATAAATCGTATATGAAATTTCGAGGACGAAATTTTTGTTAGGAGGGGAGAATTGTAACATCCCATCTCTGATGGGAAGGATATTTTGGTAAATTGGGACGGGCTAGGAGTATTGATTTATAGCTCGGCATGCGCATACAGCATTTAGCCTCTATAAATGATGGGTTGTTGCACTTGCACATGGTAAACATGCATTCATGATATTTTAAACAGGTTTCAAATTGAGACCTTTTGTGAAATTTATGGGATAATTGTACTTGGAAAATTATATGGAGTGCGCCATCGAAAGTGTTTTACATTTTAGGGATTTATGGAAATTTTCTGGAATTATCAGGAGAAAGTTCCCGGACCAAACAAAATCGTAGGTAAATGGCCTAAATGTGTTTTTGTTGTGGAAAATGTGGTTTTCGAGTTTGAACAATTATTTGGAGTGGATTGTCATATGTGTTACAATTTTTGGCAATTTAGGTAATTTTCAAAAAAATGATTAGGAGAAAGTTCCGAAAATTTCTGGACCGGGAAAAAATCTCCAAGTGACGAACCGGTCGATTTTCGGTAGCGAAAATTGCGACCAAATGGTACTGTCGTTTTGGATATATTATTTTGAGATTTAAATTTGGGTTATGGGCCTAGAATAGGTCCGATTTCATTAGGATTTTTAAATCCTATCCACATTTTGTCCTTTCTTCATTAAGATACCAAGTGTTCCTTTTTATTAATTGGTTTTGTCTTTTAATGCTCATCACCTACGACCCTCTTCCTACTTGAAGTTAATAAATTAGTTTTTAAAAGACCAATTATTGGTCTATTCCTTGCATCATCCGATTTAAAGGGTTCTTTTCTCCTTCCTTGGTAAATTCTCTTCTTCCTTCGATGGTCTCCTTCTCCTCCCACCTTCCTTTGCTTTTTGGCTTGCTTTTCTTTATGCATCTTCAAGACCAAGTTGAAGCTTTGAGTTGATGGTGATCCTTGTGATGTTTGTGATAGCCGTAGGTGAGGTGTGGAAAAAGGAAGTTAGTGTGAACTTGAAGAATCTAGGAGTATTGCTAGCTTGAACTTGCAACTTGATTAAGGTAAGAGTTATAATTGCTTTCCTTCTTTTGGTAATTAGAAGCATGCATGGGAATCCTTTGAGCATTTATTTGGTCATAATAAGGGTAGGTTTAAATGGTTTTAAGTAGATGCTTGTGTATGGGTGAATGAATAAATATGGTTTTTATTGATTTTAACTTGGTATTAGCTTGAGATTAGAAAGGCTATATGAATGACAAATGATTGTGTGGGTGCTGCCAACTTTTGTGTTAGTATACAAATAATTGTTGTGTTGAGTTTGTGGCTGAATTGGAGGTGTAAATGAAGGTATATTAATGTAGGTAAAGTGATAGAATGGAAGAGGATGAGGTATTGATGAAATCTGGAAAATTGGTGTTTAACCTATTGAAATGTTTTGATCATAACTAATTGTGTAGGTGTGCAAACGAGGTGAGGTTTGTGCCCACTGAAACTTTGGGATGTTGGCTTCAAATTTGTGTGAAATAGGTGTTGTTAAATTGTAATGTTAGGAAGGTGAATTTTTTCATGGAAAGTTTCTGGTTGTAGGGTCTGTGAACAGTACCCGCATATATGACCTGATTATTTTGCTGATTTTTCTAAATTAATTGAGATGGAACTTGGGAAAATGGTCTTCATGGAAGTTGTAGCATATTGAGTTAGCTTTCCATTTCCACTGATCTTGATATTTTTCGAGATGTATATTGGGAGATATGAACTGATTACTATTGACTGGTTTTGAGCATTTTGATTAAACCTAGCCTAAGTGTCGAGTTTGAGAGCTTGCGGATTGGAAGCAATTTTAGCTAATTATGTGAACTGAATTGGTGTGAGTGATCTTCTGCAAAGTTCCAGAGGAAGGAATTATATTGAAAATGATATATGGTGTGTAATTTTTAGAGGTCAGATTTGGGAGTTATGATTTTGTAAACATTGATCCTGCATTAGGTTATGAATTGCTGATCATGGCAGTAAATTCCACAACGGTTTTGACATTGTTAGAAATTGAATTGGAAATTGAGTTCTTCATGAAAATTGAAGTTTGAGAACTTATCTTTTCAGGGATATAAGGTAGTGAATTTTGTGACATTTTTGCTAATAGTTATGCTGATTGGGAAATTACTGACCAGATTGTTTAATTTCTGTATACAGATTCTTTGTCGAATTGTTTGACCTAGTTGGTTATGGAATTTGATTTTGGGTTGTTCATGAAAGTTGTAGAAGACATTGTGAACTTATTGAGCATATTTATGTGGTAATTTTTGGCTGAAGAATCAGAGAGTTATGGAATTTGCAATGTACTGTTCTGTTTTAATGGGATTTGAGTAGGCAGTAGCTTTGAAGGGATATTTGACACCCTTAGGGGTGAGATTGATTTTTATGGTCTTCTTGAGAATTGTAGAGGGTTTCTTTATCTTTCCAACAAGGTATAATTTGTATTTTTCTGATTTGTGTGCTAAGAGTTATGGGTATTGAAAGTTGGTTTAGAAATCTGAAAAAAAGGAATGAGAATGGTAGATTGCCGGTCACTAGTATGACGGCTCGCCCTAGTGACGAGGCTCGTTTGAACGGCGTCACTAGGGCGACGCCTCGCCCTAGTGACGAGGCCATCTGATTTTTTTTAATTATTATTAATTATTATTTGATTATTTGGTATTTGGTGTTTCTTTTGTCAATTTCTTTTCCGTCCGACGTCCGATTGACCTGATTCTTGAGGCATCGGATTAGTGAAATATTGAATTTCATTTTTTGAGAAATTGGGAATTTTTGGACGGGAAATTGACGTGGCCCCGGGTAATTGTTCTATGGTCACTGTTTTATTTATTTTTGGACCGATTGAGATCCGAATTGAGTGCTGTCAGTGGCTATAGTTTTCTAATTTATGATGGAATTTTTATGACGGGAAAATTTTAGATTTAGGGCTGGAAATCTCATGAACATGCATTATACACTTACATGTGCATTATACTAGTTCGGATTGGATAATTAGTGATCGGGTTCCTCTCTGTTTGTTATAGAGGCACATTTGGAGCGTCGATCTACCGACGTTACTGAGACTTCCAAATATTAGCTCGGAAGTACAGGTGAGTAACCTAGTTGGTTCCTCAACCTTTATGTGTTTAAGATTTTGCAATTATGCCATGTGGAGATAATGGAGGGTTTATGTGTGTTGATTTTGATTGACTTCGGACCATAGGTGTCTGAAATATTTGGAATGAGATAACGAAGTGCTACTTGTGTGCTACTGTTTGTGAATGTTACATTGGAGATCTCGGACCAGAGGTCCGAGGAAATGGGAAATTGATATTGAAGTGTTAATTGTCTGTTTCGATACATTAGATGGGATTGTCAATGTGATATACTAGGATGCAATAAATTGGAAATGTAGATAATTGAAATACCGGACCGAAAGTCCGAAGAACTGGCAAATAGCGTTGACATGTAAATGGAAATTGGAATTTGTACATTGCATGCATAAACATAAAAGTATGATCAGATAAAAGGCAGTTGTGACCGGAGCAGCCACCGTATCAGGGCATATTACGCCCAACGTGTAACATCTCGTCACTGTCATTAAGGGTATTTTGGTTATTATGAGTCATACTGATAGGTTTCACTGCATTCATTGAATGAGCATGTTACTGGCCTCTAATTGTAGAGGAACAGGTTTAATGCATATGCATTTATCCATAGGTACATGCATTCATGATTTCGGTATTTAATTGTAAGTAAAGAACCGAGTTAGTTGATCAAATCGATCGGATTGAGAGTTAATTGAGAATTTGAGTAATCGAGTGCAATTGGTGATTTGATATCATATTATGAGTGATGGCAATTTATAATGGCTTATAGGAAATTCTCGTGAAATTTGGAGATAATGCCCGACCGGAAAGTTTTAGGCATCGATCGGTGACCTACATTCTCGAAAGCATCGTCCAATGGCAATGGAAAAATTAGAATTTTACCGATAGAAATAATTATGTGGAACCATTGGGATTTAGAGACTGAAATTTGACCGACTTGGAGACTTAGGTCTATAAATACTAGGTTCGAGGAATTTGGGAAAACACCTAAGGCAATTTCACGCTTTCTTCTTCCCCATCTTGTGACTTGCGATTTCCTCCCATTGGTAAGGATTCCTCGATTTTCTTTATGGATTCTTTCCCTTGAGATGAGGTTAACTGATTGACTGTTATTGGTGAAGGTTAGAGGCTCTGGGATTAGTGAATCGTTGAGCTTGAAGGATTTTAGGGTTTCGGAGGATTTTGAGGAATCCGTAGCTTGATCTGTGATTTGGTAAGTTTTAAGAGCTTTGATGTTGTTATGGATGATTCTTACTGTATTTATGGCATTTATTATATTTGATCGGGTAGTTGGGAGTGTTTATGGATGAGTTTTGTTATTGATGATTGCCGTAGGAGTGTATAGGGTCGAAGTGTGGATTTGTGGAGGTAGATTATCGATTTGTTGATGGATAGGGTTATATGGATGATTGAATATGCTAAGGTTGCCGATGATGATACTGCTTGATTTATGTGTATTGAGTTACTGGTGAGTTGCAGAATCGGAAATCTGGAAATCCTGGACTGGTGTGTTAAAAGCTATGTGTTGGGGAAGAAGGAGAGTTGTGCGTAGTGGATTTAGGTTGGAGACCGCACAGCTTCGTGAGGAGCTCGGCATGCGGCGGCATGCGGACGAGCGGTGAGGAGCTCGGCATGCGGACGAGCGGTGAGGAGCTCGGCATGCGGACGAGCGGTGAGGAGCTCGGCATGCGGACGAGCAGTGAGTAGCTCGGCATGCGGACGAGCAGTGAGTAGCTCGGCATGCGGACGAGCAGTGAGGAGCTCGGCTTGAGTAGCTCGGCATGCGGACGAGCAGTGAGGAGCTCGGCATGCGGGCGAGCTGCGAGTAGCTCGGCATGCGGGCGAGCTGCGGATCGATCGACCATCCGAGCGACCGACCGACGAGTTGTGTATCGTTCGGCTATGCGAGCGACCGAGCGACGAGCTTTGGGAGTCGCCGCACGCGGGCGCAGATGGACGGCGATCTGCGTAGCTCGTCCGATGAGCGGCGGTTTAAGCGTCAAGGCTAGGGCTCACGCCCGAGTCGACTGTGGCACGCGGTGAACGCCCAGTGCACCCATGGTCGCAACCTTTGCCCTAGTCGTCCAAGAGGAGTGTTTGAGGCTTTTGGCATTGGGACTTAGGAAATTAACCGATTGAGGTGATTATGATTAGATTTGATTTGAAGTTTAAATTGGAATTTTATGGATGTGTTCACCCAAGGAATAGGAAATTGCTATTGGAGATCCTAATTGAGGTAAATTGGTGGATTTTAGGAATGGATCAATTATTGTCAATCAACTAAATGAAGAGTCGAATTGGGTTTTAGCACCGGAATCGTGAGCATGCATTGTACATTATTTCACCGAGACATATGCATTCTTGTCATCGCTTTATCGGGCAATAAGTGATGGGTTGTACTTTATTGTTATAGAGGCACCGTTGGACCGTCGCTCCACGGACATTCTTTGGGACTTCGAGCAAGAGTTCGGAAGTTACATGTGAGTAACCTAGTTGGTTTCTCAAATTCTGATTTGCTTATATGCTCTACGTGAATTACATGCAAAAGTGAATTGTATGACTCTTGTATGACTCTTGGCATGTATTGGATTGAATTGCATGTTTTATCGAATCGACTTGGATGGTTATGTGATATCTGCATCAATATTGGGCTTCATAGCCATACCATTGAACCATCGAGCATCGATGTATCGGGCTTTATAGCCACACACCGTAAATTCCGAACATGACCCGCATGCATAAATGCATGATCACATAATGGAATGTGCCCCAAGTTGCTATTTTCTTTGAAAAGAGCTTGAGCTCAGATATCGCATCGTGGGCTTAGCCCGAGGGAGAAATCTCGACAGCGTCCACACCGACATCGATCGAGCACTTGGGCACTGGCGAATAATCTGGAAAGAGTCACATATGCATTACATTTACATGATTGATCGTGTTGTGACGACATGAAATATGTGATGACATGAATTATCGAGATCGTTACTTTATCGCAAACCGATTCAGACATCGCTTATTGTTACATGTATCGTAAATTGCTACGACATCGCAAGAATGTTATATTATATCGATAATAAATATTATCAGATTTATGTCAGTACGCCGTAATGCGTAATGCATGATTTGAGTGAACCATCGATGATGGTTTCTCACCGAGTTCGCAAACTCACCCAAATTTGCAACCTATTTTTAGATTGTTAGAGTAGATTCCTAGCTCAAGATCTTTCTTTCCGCCGCATGCGATTCTTTGGCGAGGGTCGTGATGGCACATAGGTCGGCCATTTGGATTAGTGTTTTGAGGATGACTTAGGATAGATGTTTGTATCGTTTCCTTTTGGTTTTGTTAGAGACCGATAGACTTGTCTATTCTGGATTGGATTCTTGATCGATAATTATTACTTTGGATGTTAATTTGTTGATTTCTATTATTTTGTGATTTAAAATACTTGATGCCATGGATTTTAGCGAAATTTTCTGGTAGTAAATCCTTATCGTGGGATACGTGTCGGAGCGACCTTGGGTTTCGATGTGTACCCTACGGTGAGGCGCTACATTTAGTGGTATCGAGCATGGTTGGCATCTTTTGGGCATAGAGCATTATTAGGCGGAATCATTGTAAGGATATGAGAATCCGATCGTAATTTCTCGTGCATTTTAGGTCATCCGTTATGGGAGATCGAGTAGAGCAGCCAGCTGACCAAGAATCGGTAGGAGCTAGTAGGGAGTCCCCTATGCCTCTCTCAGAGGAGTTACCTCCTCGAGTTCCTGTGAGACGGAACGACAGCACGATCGATCGCGCAAGTAGTAGAGGCGTTGATTTCTATGGTAGCACTGACCCTGCGGAGGCTGAGGGATGGCTTGAGAGGACTGAGCGAGTCCTCGATCAGATGGACTGCGACCCTGAGGAGAGGTTCGACTACTCTGTCTCCTTGCACATGTGGTCCCGTGATATCGGTGGTGGAGGACTGTCCCGGGCAGTACCACCAGGCCTTGCACTCTGACATGGGATGATTTTCTGAGGGCCTTCAGGGACAATTTCATGCCCAAGGTCTATCTGGAGATGAAGATGCAAGAGTTCTTAGAGTTGAGACAGGATGACTGTGGTGACTATGAGGTTCAGTTTAACGAGTTGATGGGCTATGCTTCTGGACTGATTTCTACTGAGGACGACAGATGCCGTAGGTTTGAGGGTGGACTCAAGTTCAAGATCCGCACCCGATTGGCCAGATCTGACATGAGCTCATTTGCAGAGCTGAGAGCTGCATTGTCGAGGATAAGCGATTACTAAGCGATCTGTTGAGACCGGACAGGGATCCGATATAAGAGACCTAGTGATAGCGAGCGTCTTGGGCGAATGGTGACAAGAAGCTGCCATGCCCTTCAGTCCGCTGGAGGGGAACGATGCACGGATATGGGCAGAGGGCGATTCGCCTGATCGCTAGTGGTGGCGGCGCCAGAGGATCAAGACAGATCGCCCTGCATCGTGAGCACTGTGGCAAGAGGCATAGTGGAGAGTGCCGATGGTTATTTGGAGCTCGCTTGAGGTGCGGCTCGATGGAGCATTTGGTGAGGAACTGCCCCGAGACATTGGGAGCTCAGTCTACTATGACTGGTAGATCAGGCAGTAATACCTCGATCCAGCAGAGCCGTGGAGGTGGATCAGGCTGGAGAGGTCGAGGCCGAGCAGAGGGTTCTGTAGTGAGGTCCGAGGGACTGAGTGGCAGGCAGCAGTCTCAGGCGAGGGTCTATGCTATGACACGGCAGGAGGCCCAGGACTCACCGGATGTTGTTGCGGGTATGCTTCTTATTTCTGGTATAGAAGCATATGCATTGTTGGATTCTGGATCCACCCATTCTTTTATTGCACCGCATCTAGCATGTAGATCGCATGGGATAGGCAGAGGTTACAGATATGGGTTAGAGGTGAGTACACCTCAGGTAGTCTAACCGTATTGGGAGAGGTATGTATAGGATGTCCGGTCCAGATTGACCGAGCGGTGTTGAGTCTGATTTGATAGTCTTGGCTCATGGAGATTGATGTGATTTTGGGATGGACCGTTAAGCGTGCATAGGGTTGTTATAATTTGTTACACCAAGGAGGTTGTATTGGATTCCCTGGACAGCCCTGTGGTGGTGTTTAGAGGAGTCGGTCAGTCAGGCTGCGAGGATGATATCCTTTATGAGTGCCCCGAGATTGATGCAGGAGGTTGTGAGGCCTATCTCGGCTCGTGAAGTGGATTCTCGAGTTGAGCGTAGATTGGAGGATGTTCCGTAGTGAGGAATTTTCGGATATTTTCCCGAGGAGTTACTGGGATTGCCGCCCGAGCGAGAGATAGAGTTTGAGATTGATCTCGTTCGGTGCACCACTTCTATATCGATCCCTCCATATAGGATGGCACCGTGGGGCGAGAGAGCTTAAGGCTCCGCCTGAGGAGCTTTTAGACAAGGGGTTTATCGGACCGAGTGTTTCGCCATGGGGAGCTCGGTATTGTTTCAGAAGAAGAAGGATGGGACTCGAGGCGTGCATTGATTATAGGCGGTAACCGAGTGACGAGTGAAGAATAAGTATCCACCGCCTAGGATTGACGATCTATTTGATCGATTCGCGAGGAGCTCGGTGTTTACTAAGTTAGACTGCGATCGGGTTACTATCGATTGAGGATTGCAGAGGCCGATGTGCCTAAGAGTGCTTTAGGAGTAGGTACGGCATTTCGAAGTTCTTAGTGATGCCGTTTGGGTTGACTAATGCCCCGCAGCCTTCATGGCTTTGATGAATAGGATTTTTCAGCCCTACCTGGATCGATTTGTGATAGTGTTTATTGATGACATACTGGTTTATTCGAGGGATAGACAGGAGTACACTGAGCATCTGAGGATAGTGTTGCAGGTCATGAGAGAGAGGCAGTTGTTCGCCAAATTCGCTAAGTGTGAATTTTGGCTTGATGAGATCGTGTTTCTGGGACACGTGGTGTTCGGTGAGGGTATCCAGGTGGATCCTTACAAGATAGAGGCAGTGATGAGTTGGGAGATTCCGAGGACTGTGCTGAGCCGAGGAGTTTCTAGGGTGGCGGTTATTACCGGAGATTCGTCGAGGGATTTTCGTTGATCTCCGCCCCTCTGACGAAGCTATTGAGGAAGGATGTACCGTTCAGATGGACTGAGGATTGTCAGAAGAGCTTTGAGGAGCTGAAACATCGGTTGACGACCGCACCGGTGTTGGGCATTCCTTCTGCGACTGGAGGCTTTGTGGTTTACAGTGATGCCTCGCACCAGGGGTTGGGATGTGTATTGATGCAGCATGGGAGAGTTATAGCGATGCCTCAAGGCAGTTGAGGTCTCACGAGGTGAATTATCCAAAGGCATGACTTGGAGTTAGCTGCGATAGTGTTTGCTCAAGATCCGAGACACCATCTCGTATGGGAGACGTTCGGATCTTCACTGCACCATAAGAGTTTGAGGTATCTGCTGAGTCGAGAGGAGCTCAATTTGAGGCAGAGGAGATGGATAGAGCTATCAAGGATTACTCGCATCGATTGAGTACCATCCAGAAAGGCCAATGTAGTGGCCGATGCTTTGAGCAGAGATCGCATGGTATTGTAGCTCGATTGAGATGGAGAGATTGCCTAGTCGATCTGATTGAGAGCTCTTAATGTCTGAGATGGATTTGGGGGTGATGGAGCACCGATTGCTACGCTGAGGCTCAGCCGATCTTTGCATGACAGATTCGGAGGGTTCGGGACCGGGACCCGGTACTAGTAAGGCGATTGATAGAGTTGAGATCGGTAATCGATTCGAGTTTGAGTTGAGAGATGGGACATTATGGATGGGACAGAGGTCGTGTGTGCTGGGATATTGATGATTTGAGACGGAGATCCTAGAGGAGGCTCATGTAGCCGCTTATGCTATGCATCTGGTTCGACTAAGATGTATAACACACCGAGACGACATTTCGATGGCTGGTATGAAGAGGCAAGTGGCGAATATGTGTCGGTGTGTCGACACGTCAACAAAGTTAAGCGAGCATCAAGCTCCGATGGGAAAGTTGCATTCGTTGCCCATTCCGGAGTGAAAGTGGGAGCGAATTACCATGGATTCGTGGATGGGTTGCCTAGGACACCGAGGCAACATGATGCTATCTGGGTCATAGTGGACCGATTGACTAAATCGGCTCACTTCTTGCGATGAGAGAGTAATACTCGATCGGTTGGCCTGTAAGTATGTAGCGTAGATTGTACGATTGCATGGGGTTCCGTTGTCGATAGTTTCGCACGAGGATCCTGAGTTTACATCGAGGTTCGGAAGAGCCTCGCGCTATGGGTACTCGATCAATTTCAGCACCGCATTCCATCCTCGATCGATGGATGAGTGAGAGGACGATCAAGATCGCTGAGGACATGCTTGGGCATGTGTCGGAGTATAAGAGGCGTGGGATCGAAGATTGGCACCGATAGAATTTGCATACAATAACCGATGATCGAGCAAGATTGGATGGCACCGATGAGGCCTTGTATGGCGTAATCGTGTAGATCACCACCGTGTTGGGATGAAGAGGGTCGAGATCGATAGAGGGTCCCGAGCTGATCCAGATACAATGGATAAGATCTGATTGATCGAGTCGCATCAAGGCGGCTCAGATGAACATGTAAGAGTTATGTGGATCAAGATCGGCGGGTATGGAGTATAGTGTGGGTGATCGAGTATTCTTCGAGTGTCTCCTTGGAAAGGAGTATCGAGATTTGGCCGTAAGGGCAAATTGAGCCCTCGATATATTGGTCCGTTTGAGATCCTTGAGAGGATAGGACCACCGCTTACTGAGTTGGCTTTACCGAGCGAGATGTCCGGTTGCATGACGTGTTTCACGTTAGTATGCTCCGACGGTACCGATCGGACCCGACGATGTGATTCCAGCTCGGGATATCGAGATAGCCAAAGTGATATGAGTTATGTGGAGGAGCGATGCAGATCATTGGATCACGGGTCAAGCAATTGCGAAACCGGGTGATTCCATTGGTGAAAGTACTTTGGAAGAACCACTCACGAGGAAGCTACTGGGAGATCGAGGAGCATATGAGGAGCCAAGATCCTCATTTATTTGACAGACGGTATGAAATTTCGAGGACGAAATTTTTATTAGGAGGGTGAATTGTAACATCTCGCCACCGTCATTAAGTGGTATTTTGTTATTATGAGTCATCTTGATAGGTTTCATCGCATTCATTGAATGAGCATGTTATTGGCCTCTAATTGTAGAGGAACAGGTTTAATGCATATGCATTTATCCATAGGTACATGCATTCATGATTTTCGTATTTAATTGTAAGTAAGAACCGATCGAGTTGATCAAATCGATTTGGATTGAGAGTTAATTGAGAATTTGAGTAATCGAGTGCAATTGGTGATTTGATATCATGATGAGTGATCGCAATTTATAATGGCTTATAGGAAATTCTCGTGAAATTGGGAGATAATGCCCGGACGGAAAGTTTTGGGCATCGATCGACCGACTTACATTATCGAAAGCACCGCCCAATGGCAATGGAAAATTAGAATTTTACCGATAGAAATAATTATGTGGAACCATTGGGATTTAGAGTGAAATTTGGGTGACTTGGAGACTTAGGTCTATAAATACTAGGTTCGAGGAATTTGGGGAAAACACCTAAGGCAATTTCACGCTTCTCTTCTTCCCCATCTTGTGACTTGCGATTTCCTCCCATTGGTAAGGATTCCTCGATTTTCTTTATGGATTCTTTCCTTGAGATGAGGTTAAGCGATTGACCGTTATTGGTGAAGGTTAGAGGCTCGGGATTAGTGAATCGTTGAGCTTGAAGGATTTTAGGTTTGGAGGATTTTGAGGAATCCGTAGCTTGATCTGTGATTTGGTAAGTTTTAAGAGCTTTGATGTTGTTATGGATGATTCTTACTTGTATTTATGGCATTTATTATATTTGATCGGGTGGTTGGGAGTGTTTATGGATGAGTTTTGTTATTGATGATTGCCGTAGGAGTGTATAGGTCGAAGTGTGGATTTGTGGAGGTAGATTATCGATTTGTTGATGGATAGGGTTATATGGATGATTGAATATGCTAAGGTTGCCGGCGATGATACTACTTGATTTATGTGTATTGAGTTCTTGGTGAGTTGCGAATCGAAACTGGAAATCTGGATTGGTGTGTTAAAAGCTATGTGTTGGGGAAGAAGGAGAGGCATGCGTAGTGGATTTAGGTTGGAGACCCGACAGCCGTGAGGAGCTCGGCATCGGCGGCATGCGGACGAAGCGGTGAGGAGCTCGACTTGCGGGCGGCGGTGAGGAGCTTCAGCATGCGGACGACGGCGAGGAGCTTCAGCATACTGACGAAGCGGTGAGGAGCTCGGCATCGCGGACGAAGCGGTGAGTAGCTTCAGCATGCGGACGAAAAGTGAGTAGCTTCGGCATGCGGACGAAGCGGTGAGGAGCTTCGGCATGCGGGCGAAGCTGCGAGTAGCAAGATGCGGCGAAGCCGCGGATCGATCGACCATCCGGCGACCGGCCGACCGACGAAGTTGCGATCGTTCGGCTATGCGAGCGATCGAGCGACGAAGCTTTAGGAGTCGCTTCACGCGGCGCAGCGATGGGCGGCGGTCTGTGTAGCTCGTCCGATGAGCGAGCGGTTTAAGCGTGCTGGCTAGGGCTCACGCCCAGTCGACTGTGGCACGCGGGTGAACGCCAGCGCACTCCATGGTCGCAACCTTTGCCCTAGTCGTCCAAGAGGAGTGTTTGAGGCTTTTGGCATTGGGACTTAGGAAATTAACCGATTGAGGTGATTAAGGA
Organism: Erythroxylum novogranatense; assembly: GCA_029891385.1. Classification (NCBI taxonomy): domain Eukaryota; kingdom Viridiplantae; phylum Streptophyta; class Magnoliopsida; order Malpighiales; family Erythroxylaceae; genus Erythroxylum; species Erythroxylum novogranatense. Next base: position 76,735,458 of record CM057230.1, on the reverse strand, counting down.
TTAGATTTGATTTGAAGTTTAAATTGGAATTTTATGGATGTGTTCGACCCAAGGAATAGGAAATTGCTATTGGAGATCCTAATTGAGGTAAATTGATTTGGATTTAGGAATGGATCAATTATTGTCAATCAACTAAATGAAGAGTCGAATTGGGTTTTTAGCACCGGAATCGTGAGCATGCATTGTACATCATTTCACCGAGACATATGCATTCTTGCATCGCTTTTATCGGGCAATAAGTGATGGGTTGTACTTTATTGTTATAGAGGCACCGTTGGACCGTCGCTCCACGGACATTCTTTGGGACTTCAGCAAGAGCTTCGGAAGTTACATGTGAGTAACCTAGTTGGTTTCTCAAATTCTGATTTGCTTATATGCTCTACGGAATTACATGCAAAAGTGAATTGTATGACTACTTGTATGACTCTTGGCATGTATTGGATTGAATTGCATGTTTTATCGAATCGACTTGGACAGTTATGTGATATATCATCAATATTGGGCTTCATAGCCATACCATTGAACTCATCGAAAGAGCGATGTACCGGGCTTTATAGCCACACACCGTAAATTATCGAACATGACATCGCATGCATAAATGCATGATCACATAATGGAATGTGCCCCAGTTGCTATTTTCACCGAAAAGAGCTTCGAGCTCAGATATCGCATCGACCGGGCTTAGCCCAGGGAGAAATCTCGACGCGCCCACACCGACATCGATCGTGAGCACTTGGGCACAAAACTCAATAATCTGGAAAGAGTCACATATGCATTACATTTACATGATTGATCGTTGTTGTGACGACATCAAATATGTGATGACATGAATTATGTGGAGATCGTTACTTATTATCGCAAACCGATTGAGACATTTATTGTTACATGTCTTGTAAATTGCTCGATATCGCAATCGTTATATTATACTGACAATAAATATTACTGTACTATGCTGTACGCCGTGTGCGTAATGCATGATTTGAGTGAACCATCGATGATGGTTTTCATTGAGTTCGCAAACTCACCCAAATTTGCAACCTATTTTTCAGATTGTTAGAGTAGACTCTAGCTCTCAAGATCTTTCTTTCCGCCGTCATGCGAAAGCTGGCGAGGGTCGTGATGGCACATAGGTCGGTCATTTGGATTAGTGTGTTTGAGGATGACTTAGGATAGATGTTTGTATCAGTTTCCTTTTGGTTTTGTTAGAGACCGATAGACTTGTCTATTCGGATTGGATTATTGATCGATAATTATTACTTTGGATGTTAATTTTTGATTTACGTTATTTTGTGATTTAAAATACTTGATGCCATGGATTTTAGCGAAATTTTCTGGTAGTAAATCCCTTATCGTGGGATACGTGTCGGCGACCTTCGGTTTCGATGTGTACCCTACGGTGAGGGGCGCTACATTAACGATATATGAGCTTTCATTTCAACGCACGTGACCTCGGGTCCAACGTATTGAGCCTCGGGCTCGATGTATCGTGGCTTCAAGCCCAATATTTTCGAGCCACCGCTCAAAGCAATGTGCCTGTTCATGGGACGGTTTGAGTATAGCGCAGTCGGTCACAACAACGAAATGAAAATGGAACAGTGTCACATGTGCATTGCATATATATATGACTGTAAATGATTGAAATATGTGAATGATGAAATTGCATGTGTATATGAAATTGGAACTGAAATGTGATAATATGTGATATTACTGTTAATGCTACTGTGTGCTAATATGATTAGTGAATGCAGGAGTTGAGTGAACCATCGATGATGGTTTCTCACTGAGTTCGCAAAACTCACCCAAAATTTGCATCTATTTTTCAGGACTTAGAAGAATACCCCGTTAGGCAACGGGCTTATGACATCTGTTGGTCGAGGAAGTAGAAGTGGTCGGGATCGGTTCGCTCTGCATCTTAGTATTTCTATTCTTGGACTTTTGTATTACTAAGTTGGACAAGTTGTAAAGTCAATTGACTGAAATAAATTGTAAATGTAAAAAGGGCCCCAAGGCATTGAATTGTTTATATAAATTGTTTTCCGCATTCACGATAATATGTGTGAGTATGTGTTAAAAAAAAGTTATACTGAGTTTTCTACTGAGTGATGTAGCACGCCACCCTCGCGGGGCACGAACCTGGATATCACCGTCGATGCCGAGTTTAGGTCTTGCGGGAGTGAGGTGTTACACGAAACTTGTCTAGCGCAAAAACTACATCAAAGAGCTCTTTTTCAGTTGTGGTGTAGTTGACTTGAGCTGAATCTAATGTCCTGGACGCATATGCAATAACTCTAGCCAACTTGTCCTCATGTTGTCCCAACATGGCTCCTACAGCATAATTGGAAGCATCACATGAAAGCTTAAAAGGCAGATGCCAAACAGGTGCAACCAAAATAGGAGGAGAAATGAGTTTGTCTTTAAGTGTATCAAAAGCTTCTTGGCACAAAGCATCAAACTCGAATTTTTCGTCCTTTTGCAATAGTTTGGAAAGAGGAAGGGCGATTTTGCTAAAATCCTTAATAAATCGCCTATAAAATCGCGTGACCCAAAAATGAACGAATATCACTTAACGCAGCAGGATAGGCAAAGAAGATATGACCTCGATTTTGGCTTTGTCAACTTCGATTCCTTTTTTCGAAATCAAATGTCCTAACACTATTCCTTCATTCACCATAAAATGGCATTTCTCAAAGTTTAGGATCAAATTCTTGTCAATGCACCTCTTAAGAACTTTGATCACATTGAAGAGGCAGGAATCGAATGAATCGCCGTGAACTGTGAAGTCATCCATAAAGACTTCCATACTTTCTTCCAAAAAATCACAAAAGACAGCCATCACACAACGCTGGAAGGTACCGGGAGCATTACATAAACCAAAAGGCATCCTGCGATAAGCAAAGGTGCCGAAGGGGCATGTAAACGTGGTCTTATCTTGGTCCTCAGGTGCAATGGGTACTTAGAAGTACCCCGAGAAACCATCTAAGAAATAGTAATGTGATTTCCCGGCTAGCCTTTCTAGCATCTGATCGATGAAGGGTAAAGGAAAGTGGTCCTTTCGAGTGCCGTCGTTTAATTTGCGATAGTCAATACAAACTCGACACTAATTTTGCACTCTAGTAGGGATGAGCTCATCCCTCTCATTTTTCACCACAGTGATCCCGCTCTTTTTGGGAACCACATGAATGGGGCTGACCCATTCACTGTCAGAGATGGGATAAATAATCCCAAAGACTTAATGACTTTGTAATTTCCTTTTTCACTACATCCAGGATTAGCGGGTTCAATCTTCACTGGGGTTGCCTTACTGTCTTGGAACCCTCATTCAACAATATCCTATGAGTCCAAAGGGTCGGGCTAATCCCAGGTATGTCTGCTAACGACCATCCCATTGCGTGCTTATGCTCCGTCAACACTTTCAAAAGTTGCTTTTCTTCAAGCTCAGACAATGAATTTGCGATTATGACTGGTAATTTATCATTGGGCTCCAGAAAAGCGTATTTCAATGAGTGAGGTAAGGGCTTCAATTCTAGCTCTGGGGGTTGTAAAACGGAAGGGACCAACTTAGGAAGCTCAAGGGAGAAAAGGTTTCTGCATTTTTCTGGACAATTGAAAGGATCAATCGAAGAATTCTCTTCGATGCCGAGCGAACACAATTCAAGATTAGATGACTTATCGTGCAGATCCTCTTCAGAGTCTGAATGAGTAGAAAGAACACTAAGCATGTTGACTCCAAGGAGAGAGTAATCCTCATGTGGGTGTTTCATGGCTTCGTACATGCTGAAGCTTATGGATCGATCACCCATCTCCATGGTAATCTTCCCTTCTATCATATTGATATTTGTACCAGCCGTCCGGAGGAAAGGTCGTCCAAGGATCAATGAAGTGTCCTGCACCACTTCAGTTGACATATCCAGCACATAAAAATCGACAGGAAACACTAAACCCTTGACTTGGACCAAAATATCCTCAATAATGCCCACAGGATGTCTAAAGGATCTGTCGGCCAATTGTAACACTACTGATGTAGGTTTTATGCTCTTCACTCCGAGGACCTCATAAACAGATTTCGGCATAACATTAATCGCCGCTCCCAAATCCAATAATGCTCTCCCAATTGTTACCTTTCCTATAACACAAGGAATGGTAAATGAGCCTGGGTCTTGGCACTTGACCGGGATTTGGGGCTTAAATAAAGCCGACACATTTGAGCTTACTCGACCTCTCGTTTGGCCTAAATTTACGCTTGTTGGTGCATGTGTCCTTCAAATACTTAGCATAGGTGGCACTTTCTTAATTAGGTCCAAGAAAGGCACATTTACTTCAACCTTTCCAAACAGGTCAATGATTTCTTTTTCGTGTTTGAGCTCATTAACTCTCTTGCTCATCGACACTGAGTTCGGAAAAGGGAGGTCCTTTGTTGACTTCCTTCTTGGCGGGGTCATTTCGCCGATTTATCCTTATCGCCTCTTCTTCCCGACATGCTAGATGGTTGCTCTTTTCCTTCATGGTTGATTGCTTCTTGTTCCTCAACAATTCTTCTTCGCGATCACTTTCTGATCGCACAGCTTGCTTTTCTCTCACTTGAGGCGCCTCTTCAACCTCAATTTCTTCGATGCATTCTTCTTCTTCAGGAATGTCGAAATGCACTTTCTTTCCACTCCTCAACTCAATTGCATTTAAACTCTTCGGGTTAATGACCGTGTTGGAGGGAATGGATCCGCTACTCCTCGCTTGATTTTCACTCAAGTTGTTGGATAACTGAGTGACGTATGAGTTCAGGTTTTCTGCCTTGGTTTCCCATTGATCCATGCGTTTTCCAAGGCATCAAACAGGCGGCGTTCTTCGAGGAGTCCCTTTGAATCAGATTAGCAATTGCGTTGAATTGATTTTTGCAGAGAATTCCTCTCTTCCTTCATGAGAGTCATCATCTTGCAAATTTGGGTAGTGTCCTCCTTTGGTGGCGGTGGTTGTTGCACCGTCAATGCTCACGATCTCGAACTGGTTTGTAAATGATCCACTCCACTTCCTTGTTGAAATCGGTTTGGTGCTCTTTCGCATTACTCCTCCAACTAAAATTTGGGTGGGATCTCCATCCTCATTATATGTGTTGGAGCAGGTCCCACTTTTGATTTTGTCTCCCGGGTACACCGCAGAGACTTCTTCATACCTTCCGGCGTACACTAGAAATGTGCATCACCGACCCACAAGATTATGAATCGGTGCGGTCGATTCGATGAAAGGCGATGGGCGATGCACATTGATTCTTAAGTTCGGTAGTGATCGAGGATAACCGTGAAGTTATCCTATGCTCGTGGAATCCACCTTCGATTCGTGCTTTCCATCCTTTTATGCGAGCCGACATGGCTCCCACTTCAAGGACACTCCTAGAATCTCTAACACTGTACTGCTGATTGTTGAGGGCCATCCTCGTGATCAAGGCCCATGTTTCAGGTGCGGTGAGGTCGATCAACGATCCTCCCGAAGCAGCATCTAACATTCCCTTTTCCTGATTCTTCACCCCATCGTAGAAATATTGAACAAGTTGTTCATCAGGAATTTGATGATGGGGCATCGAGACAACAGATCCTCAAATCTGCTCCAAAAATCATCAAGGACTCGCCATAATCGTTTGGCGTAATAGATTTCTTTTCATCGACGAAGTCTAGAGGCTGGAAAATACTTTTCCAGAAAAGCTTTCCGCAAGTTGACCCAACTATGATAGGCATTCGCGACATGCCTTGGGAGGCTCATATACCACTCCCGGGCCTTTCCTTTTAACGACAAGTGGAATACTTTCCACAGCACCTGGTCCAGATGTCCTCCTACAGGCTTCATACTCTGACAGATCATTGTGAGGGCCTGAAGATGCATGTAGGGGTCCTCTCCCGCCAAACCGTGAAATTTGGGAAGGGAGTTAATCAGTAAGCCTTTAACTTCGAAATTTACGTCGAAGTTAGGGCAGGCGGCAGTGAAAGGATCGTAGTTAACGTCCGAGGTTGTAGCTTCTCGGATGGTCCTACGTCTGATGTTCCCATTGTTGTCATCTACGCGTTCCTGGTCACCGTTAAGACCGTGATCTCCATTTCGGGGTGGGTGACCGGGATAGTCCTGGTGTTCAGCCATCTCTTCTACCTGATGCTCTAGTGTGCTAAGGTTTGTTTGTTCTCTTTTGTTTTTCCGAATTTGCCTAAGGTGTCGCTCAATTTCGGGTTGAAAATGAACTAGCCTAAGTCTACGGGGCATGCACAAAAAGATTTTTCCTAAATGAGCTCACTAAAACGATAGCGGATAAAACGAGGCTGATATTAACACGGTTAAATCGCGGCTCATGAGACACTTTCATTGCGCGGCGAACAAAATTAAGGATTCGCCGTGGCGAATATATGAACTCGCTACAGCGACTGATGAACTCGCTGTGACGAATGATGAACTCGTCACAGCCAAGAAGAAGCACAGACAAGCAAAGCAAACAAAATTAACTCAAAATTAAGCAACATAAACAAGAACAATCAGAATAAACACTTAAAACAAAGCAGAATCGAAATCACAAACAGGATTAACACTAAAAATACTTAAGCAGAACAGAATAAAATAAAATTATGCAATGGAAACAAAATGCAAACAACAAAATTAAAATTAAAACAAACATCGGCTAACCTAGAAAACCAATTAATTTGGTTTCCCCGAATGGCGCCAATTTGATCGCGACTTATCATTCAATCCAAGATTTTGATCCTTCGAAACCGTCAAATAAAATTTATACCAAGGATTGCAATACAAGATGCAACCTCGGCCGACTCTAAGAAACCAATGCACCAATTGATCTAGACTAGCCTAATGTTTGAATTATGCATACAATGAAAGCAATAAAAGAAAGGAGTTTTGATTGATTAATCTAAAATTAAACCAACCAAAGCAAAGATAAATATTTTGGGATTTTGAAAAGATAAGGCAATTGAAATTAAATGGGATGAAAACAATTAATAAAAACTCTCACGAAAATGTTGCTCGGGTCATCATCGCTCAAAATAATTGTCGGGGTTTGAAATCCACTAAGTTTCTAAAACACAACCTTAATAACTCGTTAAGTCCAAGAATTAATTAATCAACTCGATTAATTAAAACTTGTTAAAAACCTTAGTGTATGCGATGAATGATTAATGCAATAAATCAACCAAATAATAACACAACCAACTTAATCAAACACAACTAGGCGATTAAATTAATTAATGCAATCATCCAACCGATATACATGAACTCCATGTAATTAAGCACAACATTCAACAATAATCAATCCATAACATAAATCAAGTTTTACATCCGATTAAACTATAACCGGATTCAATCCATCATCTACAAGGCGATCTCTAACTCTTGAGGTTTTACAAAATATGGCGAAATCTAAAACAATGGTTGATTACCCTTGAAGCTCATGGAACTCCGATCGTTGCTACATCTTCGGAGAAGGAAACCTTAGCCACGCATGATCTCGGGTGACTCCATCATCGCTGAACAATCACCTCGACCATGACTCCAACGATTTAGCGGTGAGAATAAATGCGATTTAACTATGGAGGAGGTGCGGTTAGTGATGGTGGACGCCGTTCGGAAGTGGCGGCGAATCTGCAAAATAAAGAAAACAAAACTATCGAGAAGAGAACGGAGAAGGCGAAGAAGGAGAGCTACCTCGGGAATGCGGCTCTGTTTTTGCCCTAAATGGTTAGTTTTATAGGAATTAAAGGGTCGGGTCGTAACGGTGAATTAATTGCCATTTACAGGCCGGGTTACCCGACATTCGCTACGGCGAATGGCTGTAGTTCGCTGCGGCGAATGGATTTGGTCACTCGTCGCAGCTAATTAATTGTATTTAATTTATTCATTGCGGCTAATCGAGGTTCGTTAAGCCCAAATAATCTCATGACATGTTTACTTCTTGAATGTTGACTCCTTTGGTCCTACAAAATACAAATCATTTGCAGTATCAATTGTCCCAATAAAAATTATGCAGAATTAATGACAAATGACAACAAAATACTGACAATGTGCAATTTATCAAAACTCAATGTGCGGGACCAAAATAAGCATAAAAATCATAGATCAGGCATCAACAAATGCATAATCACTAAAGAAAACAGGCCTAATTTGTAGTATAAATATGGTCCAATCACAAATGCAAAATTTCCATTCAATTTGAGGACCCATACATTGCATATTCACTAAGATAAATTCTAAAAACTCAAACTCTTCGAAAGGTCCAAACATTCGGGTCAATTTTCCATGATCACTATGATCAAGTAAATGACAAAATTTGGTAATATTATGTTCTAGAAAAATATTCCCCATTGTCTTAAGTTTCTAATGACTACAAAATCATTCAATTTGTTTCAGAAATCCGAAAGTTATACTCCAAACATATTGAGACTATCCTTATGTTAAGACTATATTCTATAATCCATTTCCATCCAAAAATTGAGATACTTATAAACTGAATTAAAACTTATTTTCTTCATAAAACTTGTAGACCTTTGTCTCTATTTTACAACGAATCACAAATCACCTAATTTGGACATCTACATCAAAAGTTATGTCCAAAATATCAAAATATATCTATGCAGGAAAGTTGAGCTCGCCGCGACGTGGGCGCCTGCGCGCGCCGCGACGTGGACGCTCGCTCGTGCTACGACAGGCGTGACCAAAAATCTCCCAAAACCTGATTTTTCGACATTCTTCATCTACATACTTCCCATATTTCAAAAATAACTCATCTTAACCCTAAATCATCATTCCTACTTCATTTCTAAACTCATTCCAACCCAAAATCATTCACAAACACAACATAATCATTAACCCTAAAACCAAACATATGCTTTTATCCATTCTACAACTTCTCACACATAAACCTCTCTTAACTAACATCAAAACATGTTTCATTCATCTAATCAAGAGGAATGATGCTTAGACTTACTTGATTTGGCTTCAAACTCTTCAAAATCTTCAATATCTCCCAAAAACCCTAGTCTTTCTCTTCTTCTCTTCTTCTTCCACGACTTCTTCTTCCATTTTCAAGAAAAACAATAACTTCTTCTTTTTATACCCTTTATTATTCTAAAAAGTCCATTTTGCCCCTCAATAAAAGCCTTATATCTTTAACCTTAAGTGTCATGCCCAAATTGCCCTTATATATTCTTATAACTTTAATACTTCAATTCAGAAATTGAAAATCTTAGGGACTGAATTGAAATTCGATTCCTTGAGATAACTTGTATATCCATGTCTTTAGTTTATTTAGAAACAAAAATCAACTTAATTGGATCTCTACAGATCAAGATATCATCAAAATATCTAAACATGTTCAGAAAAACGTCCAACTCAAACTCTTTAATCAATCCTCTCACTTTGATTCAATAAATCTTTTTCAAATTAATCTCAAAAATCCAAAATTTTCATGTAGAGGTAAAGAAATGTCTTAAGAATCCAACCCTTCAAAAATCAGGTCAATCGGATGTCGGACGGAAAAGTTAGAAGCAAAAGAACGGGCAAGGGTCGGATCACCCTAAACAGTAACTCACTTCTCAAATTTCTATCTTTCAACTCAAAAGTCCAAAAATGTCATACTTTATATCAATGAAAAGATCAAAAAGCAACCTACAACTTTCATGAAGGACAGAAAAATCAATTTAGCCTCTAAGGGAGTCAAAAACCACTTCAAAGTTTCTGTTTACTAATTATCATCCCAAACAGCAACATAAACTTCTAAAAATCATAACTTCCTATTACATGAAGCACTTAAAGGCAACTTCAACCTCTAACTAGGTCAATTTGTCCATCAAAGTTTCTGCCAGAATTTATCATCCTAAATCAACATCCAAACTTCCAAATTTCATATCTTTCAAATTCCACAACCAAAAATAACATATTATACATCATTGTAAAACTATAAATTTCCTCTACAACTTTCCGTAAGGCTACTTGCTCCAATTAAAACCACATTAGTACTGAATTTTCCTTAAAAAACAGTACACACAAACTTACTCTATAAGCATTTTCCAAACATAAAGCAAAATACATTTAAATTGAATGGTCATAACTTTCAATCCCGATATCGAAAAATGTCATACTTTAAGGAGATAGAAGCTTTCAACAGAAGCTACAATTTTCATGAAGATCATTTGATCAAAATCTGCCTAGATCAAGCCAGAAAAATTCATAAAAATTTCAGCCCAAAAAGTCAACTTTCTTAATTCTTCAATTTCTCACACTTTTACTATTTATTTCTTGCTTTTTAACTTCCATTTCAATCAACTCATTCACTTTAACTTTCATAATCCATACAAATCTACTCAAATATCAAAGTCATCAAAACTAATCAATTCTTTTCTCATCAATCTCCTTAAAGCACAAAACCACCCATAACATAATACATATACAAAAACACTCATTTCGTACATTTAATATTTATAAATTCCATCAAAGGATCAGGGTCCAACACTTATGGGATGACAAGCTTTGTATGACTTTGAATTTTTGGGCTCTAAAAATGGGGTCTAACAAACCACCTCATTCGGAGCTCTATAGCTCAAGATATGCCTAAAAATCCAAGTACGTTCATAACCCGGTTATGCTCTTCCAACCAATCCCTCATATTCTTTACATAAATAATTTTAAAATTTACACCAACGGTTACTAATTTTTAAGGAGAGGTATCAAAATGTATTAGGAATCTATTCCTTCAGGAATCACTTCATTTGGAGGTTGAGTGATGAAGTTATGGCCAAAAGAATCAAGTATGTTTATGTCCTCAATCATATTGTACCTCTCTTGGGAGAATTGACATAACTTTCTCTACAAACCTCAAATTGGGGTTATTCTTAGACGGTTTGAAAGACAACTTCTGGATCTACAAATTTTATGAAGACTCCAAAGTGAAATTCAATTGACTTTAGGGTCAAAAATGTAATCAGATGATAGGATTAGATGCACAGTGCACCAGACTATATGACGCCACCACCAGACGATATATCAGACGATACGTCCTCAAAAGATGAAACGTCCTCACAAAATGATACGTCCTCAATAGAAGAAGCATTTCACAAGACGAAGCGTTCTCACCGGACCAAACGTCTCACAAGATGAAGTGTCCTCACAAGACGATACGTCCTCACTAAATGAAATGTCTCACAAGACGACGCATCCTCACAAGACGGTACGTCCTCACCAGACGACAAATTTTCTTTTTCTCTCACCTTTTATACCCTTCAATGCTTTAAGACTTTATAATTTAAATGATATTCCAACAATGCCCCTTATGCAATCTTACCATCTTAACACCTTAATTCCCTTAACCTATATCATATTATCTTACTCACATTATCATGCTAATTAATTCCAACATAATTTAATCTAGCAAGACCCCAGAATTAATCTAATCATGCTTATTCATTAAGAAAAATTTTTTGGAAGCCAACAGAAAACCTTAGGATTAGTTGTTGGTAAACTCAAGGTCAACTATTAGCATATTATAGAAATCTCTACATTCTAATAAATCAATAAAACAAATGCATAATAAGAGATCAATTTGTTAAAGGTTTTAGCAGAATTCGAAACCTAGACATTAATTTTCAATATCGATAAATTTCTAAGTTCTTCCTTATTTCTCGTTCTTTGTTTCTACCTATTTTATTTTACTTGATTTAGTTTTATTTTATTTTCTTTTAATTAAAAATCAAAATCAATTTGCAGACTAGATAATAGGAAAACGATTTTTACCAATATTCATCATCTTCATGGGATTGACCTATACTTACCAGTGCTAGCTACAACTACTCTATACACTTGCGTTTATTACAATATGGACAAACTTAGAAAAATTCAATCAACGATAGATGATCTTGAGAGGAAGTATGCATTATAATGACTAAATGTGAATGTTATAGGGCTAAATAGGAAGCATTCTGATGCTAAAAGGATCTATGAAAGGTTATTATAAGAAATTATGATCTTATAAATAAAATTTATGATAGGCTCATCAATAACGGAAATTCATTATCCAAACTAAGCTTGAATAAAAGTTTGGATTGACAACGATTAAAAGATTTTATGTAGGATTTAATGCCTTGAAGTATGGTTTCCTTAGTGGTTATAGGAAAATAATTGGATTAGATGGATACTTCTTGAAGACACTTCTTAAAGTTACTTTATTAGTTGCATTTGGGTGTGATCGATAGAAATAATTAGATATATCGCATATATTGAGTTATGGTTGAGGGAGACAATTATCAATTTTGCATTAGCTTTTAAATCTTCTTAGTGAAGATTTAAACATAAGTAGAAACATGTCGAATTTTGTAAGTAATAAATAAAAGGTGAAGATTCAAATATTTGTAATGATTATTTCTATTTGTGGATAAGTAAACTGATAATACAAGCTTGGATACTATTTAAAGAGTTATTAATATGCTATAGAACTCATTTTCGGTCTAAAATATTGCCTGTGATTGAGAACCTATTGTTAGTAGTGTGCCCTAGGCCAATGGATATTTGTGATTCATGTATTAACATTATGACTTGTTAATAATATATTATGAGGTATTCCTTTATATATGCATGTATTTCGTTTATGTAATGTGATTTACATTCCATGAATAGTATTAGACTTATGTCATCAAGTATGTGACTTGATAGTAAAACCATAATCGTTATAACACTATTCTAGACTGTCCCTGGTCTATCATTATTGGTGGAACAATAATGAATTAAGACTAGTATGTGTTCTGATTGATGATCACATTTTACTGATCATAGATATGAGATATCAAATCAAAAACATAGATATATGTTAGAGAACATATATTGGACCGACCCACATAAAGAATACTACATGGTTTCATGTCATTAGTGATTCTTTATATGGTTTGACTTTAGTCCTTTGACCTGAAGTCATCATGGTTCCCTACATGAGGAATTTAGTGTTTTGATATTAGACTAAGTTATTTTTAACCGAATAACAAATAGTCTTATGTTGGACACTAAATGAATCATGCGGAGGGATGTGAATGACGTAGATGGGATTTGTACCTCTCTTAAATGAGAGAGATATCATTTGGGCCTCTTGACAAGTGTGACTGAAGAAATGCATGGCCGAACTCAAATGAATTGATGAAGAGTCATCAATGTCATTTGTTATAATCAGTCAACTTGGGGATTAAGAAACTATGATTAATCAAAGGTTGACATGTACCATGCCTATAACCATAGTTACAGGTTAAATCGGATGATCGATCCTCGTTTGATTTGAGTAGTCATAATGTCTTGCTAGAGGCCGCTTATGACTTATGGGCCTTGAAGTGTGATCAAGCCCATTGCCAACATCAAATGAGCCTACAGGGTCGCACACAAAGAGTAATGTGATTTGGGCTTATTCTCTTGGGCCTAATTTATTAGGTGTTGAATAAATATATTTAGATATATTTATTGGGCTAGATTGAATTAAGTTGTCGTGTTTTTATTATATATGATATAATGAGCCGAAACTTAATAGGGCCTAAATGGGATTAGGGTTTCTCTATAAATAGAGAAGCTTAGGTCTCATTAGGTTAAGGAAGAAGAGACAAAACCCTAGCCGTCATCCGAGAGAAAAATCGTGTGGCGTTCGGAAAGGAGTTTCAGGACGTGTTAGCACACCACAGTCGCAACTCGGATCGTGCATACTTGTGTGGATACCGGTAGAGGGCATTCGCATTTTGCAGTGTCTCAGAATCCAAAAAAGAAGCAACCTATCCATGAAAATAAGGTATTTTCATACATCTTTGGTATTTCGATTATACTTCATGTTGTTGTATGGTCTTTTTCTGCAGTGTATTGTGAATACTCGGACCGTACGTGATCCAACAGTGGTATCAGAGCCAGGTTCTTCTGTATAATCATTAATATACTTGTTTTTGATTATATGTGTTCACGATTTTGGCTTTTGTATAATCGAAAATATGCATGTTTGGATTACATGTGCTCACGGTTTTTTGGTTGCGTGATACGAAAGTGTTTTTATTTCATGCATTTTCTTTTCGGATTTGTTGATTATCTTAGTACTGATGAGAATATATGACAAGCATGAAGGGTTTGACCGACAGGTGGTGGCTGCTAGTGTTTCCACCATGTAAGACATGGATCTGGAATGGGAAACCGCAAGTATTCATGTTGGACAAGGATACTCCAGTCGACTAGCATCTCTTCCAGTCGAATAGAAGTGTTCCAGTCGACTGATTGGAGAGCGGAGATGAGCGTTTCAATAAAACGTTCGTCCAAATGATCGATATTGGTTCCGATGACTAACATCTCTTCCAGTCGACTAGAAGTGTTCCATTCGATTGGTCGGAGAGTGGAGATGAGCGTTTCAACGAAAACGTTTGTTCCAGTCGACTGAGATTGGTTCCAGTCGACTAGCACAAGTCGACCAGTCGATTATCATCTCTTCCAGTCGACTGGCACAAGTCGACCAGTCTACTATCATCTCTTCCAGTAGACTGACAAGCCCAGCAAGTGGCTACTTCCCCTACGCTTGATTGTTCGTTATGTGTTATATATTATGGGTGATGTTACATGTGTTTATTTATATTTTTTGAATATTTATATTCATGTGTAAGTTACTATTCTATACTTCTAATATATATATACTCAAGTATGTTGTAGTATAGGATTAGAAATAGCATAGTACAAGCACCCTTACTAATAGGATTAGTAGTCTTCATAATGTACTAAGAACGACCCTCTTCATAATTTCAAGTTTATATGCCTTCCATAAATCTTTACCAATGTTTATCTCTAGCTTATCCTTATGTGGGTTTTGCCAAAGCAAGGCATGCAGGATCATCTAGGAAGACATTTGAATAATGGTGCTATTCATAGGTAAAGTATGGTTAAACTTGACTAAGCTATCAAAACGGTTTTGGGCTTAGGCATAAGATTGGGTTTTACATACATGTAGTACATAAGATGTATTTTAACATAAGCCCATCAAGAGTTACATGTGATGTAATTGAAAAGAGTTTTCTACCTAAATAACTAAGTTTTGAGTGTTAAGCTAAAGCTTTCTTAGGACTTAGTGAAATATGGATCTTGTTTCTCCCATTTTTCAATTGAGGGTTATTTATTTGAGTGGGAGCTAATACCTCATAATATATGAATGTTGACCCTTATTGCATAATTTTTGTAGATTATGGCTACTCCATCCACAAACCATTCTATGCGATCTATCTTAGAGAAAGAAAAGCTTAATGGAACAAAATTCTTAGATTGGTATAGGAACTTGAGAATTGTTCTCAAATAAGAAAGAAAGCTTTATTTCTTAGAAGAGCCCATCCCTGAGGAACCACCAGCAAATGCACCTAAGGCTCAAAAGGATACTTACATTAAGCATATCAATGACTCTACGGATGTGTCATGCATTATGTTAGGCGCCGTGATCTCTGACCTTCAGAAGGACTTAGAGGAAATGGAAGCCTATGACATGCTTGCTCAACTGAAAGCTATGTTTCAAGAGCAAGCACGCCAAGAGAGGTTTAGAACCACTAAGGCATTGAATTCATGCAAGATGACTTCTGGCACACCCGTGAGTGCTCATGTTTTCAAGATGAAGAGTTACATTCATCATCTTGAGAAATTAGGTGCACCTGTTAGTCAAGATGTTGGGCCCGGGCCCCGTATGTCCAATCCCGAGGGCGGCCCCTCGGGTCGTGCCTGCGACGGGCGCTTAAATATACCGTCGAACCCGATCCTAACATCCATACAAAATACATATTCGATTTATATAACAATACGTATACTCATAAACCTGCATTAATCATCTCAAATTCATAAAACATATGCCATTGTCATTCGAAGGAATTCAACCAGTATTCTCGAAGTATAACATAATCCAAAATGAAAGTAAATCCCAAAATACACAAAAGTATGCTCCGTGTTGAAATGCTGGTGGGCTAACCAAAGTACTAACTTCTACAAGGTTTCTAACTAGCTCAAAGTTTCTGATGCCCTGCAAGGTCGACAATCGCCTCGATCTGCACCTGAGGAGGGGAGAGTAATGGGGTGAGCTGCGAAGCTCAGTGGCATATACGTTTATAGCCATTGGCAATGAGCCACACAATCAAGCATATATGTATATTCATATAGCAATTTCATATTCACCAAATAATTCACATTCATATAAACATAGATCATGCAATTTCTATTTCTCAACATAACAATTCTTATGCAACAAGTCCATCAATTCCATCATATGTTATGCTCATCAAATCAATCGTGTATGCATAAACAAATGGCTCGAGAGTTCCGTAATCCATCCAGATAAACCAAAGGTAGATCAAGTAAACTATCCGAGTCCGATTTCATGATCTCGCCACAAGCGGCAACGGAGAAGGCTTCTATGTCGGCGCACGTGACTCCATCCGTAACTCTCTTACCCAAATAATTCACATAGTCCATTCGATTCATGCTCAAAGCATTGTTCACAGTTTTCTCAATTCTCTTTCTTGTCCATTGCCATAAAGGCCTATCAATCCATGCATAATTATAATCAAAAGCATATTCAATATTCTCATGCAATTCAATACAAGTAATGTCATATAATGTAAGCAAGCACACATCAGGCAATTTGCCCATACACACAATAACCATAAACATATTACCCACCTAGTATCGCTTGAGTATCAGACTCACTGTTGTCCTTCCTCTTGCGATTGGGTCAAATCATCTTGGTTCCCTATAATAAACCAAGTTTCCATACAATTAATATCCATAACAATATTCAAATAAACTCGAAAAGCAAAAAGAAAAGCACTAAAGGTCTCCATCCGACTCCCATCGAAAATCTTGAACTCTTCGAAAAAATTTCCAAACTTCCCTTTTTCAAACAACTCGCAGTCTTTTATGTCTAGATCACAACGAATCCAAAATCACCTCAATCGGACATCCACACCAAAAGATATCCCCAGAAATATGAAAATCTCACTTTGAACAGGGGTTCGCCATGGGGCGCTTGCGGCGAGCGACGCGACGGCGAAGGCTCGCCATGGCGTGCGCACTCTTCGTGCAGATGCCATGACGTGCACATGGTGCACGCGGCGTGTCACTCCGTCTCCGCTCGCCGCGGCGTGCTCTTGCGCATGTCGCGACGTGCGGGTCGGAGCTTCGACTCCGAACGCTTCTTTCCTGCGATTTTCGACCTCAATCTTCTCCCAAACTCAAATGCAACACAAATAAGCCTTAGATCAAGTCTCAAGCTACATTTCTAACCCATTAATCAACTCAAAATCAAGCACAAAACTAGAAATCCAACGAAATGTAACCCTCTTTCCTTTCAAACCCTAAAACCATCGATTCTTAAACATTCCAGCCATTTTAGGTTTAAATCCAACTAAAACAAGTTTAACACAAGCATAACTTACCCGAAATCACTTCGAATCAGTCGGAAAATGCAAAAATCACAAAGTCTTTCTTCTCTTCCTACTTCCTCCTTCGACGACGTCTCTTCTTCTTTCTTCTTCTCTTTTCCTTCTATTCCTTTCTTTTCCTTTTTTTCTTCTTTTCTTTTCTCTTAACCTAAGTCATGGAACAAAAGACCAACTTACCCTCTATTCAAGCCTAAACCCATTCCAACTTAAATGAACTTCCCAAATGCCCTCACATAATTAAATCCTCTAATTTCATTTAACCACAATTAAATGCAATTATACCTCAATAATCCACTAATACTCCAAAATAAATCAAACTAAACCATAAACACATAATTATCAAAATCCATGCTTAATGACATCATAAAAAAATTCGGGTCTAACATTTCTCCCCCTTAAAAGAAAATTTCGCCCTCGAAATTTACGAATCATCAAGAGATGCGATACTTCTCCCGATGGCTTCCAATGGCTCCCAAGTAGCCTCCTCATCGAATGGTTCCTCCAAAGGACTTTGACTAATCGAACCGTCTTGTTCCTGAGGACTTTTTCCTTTGTGTCCAGAATCTCCACCGGAAGCTCCTTATAACTCAGATCATCCCTCAGCTGAACCTCACTAGCCTGGATGATGTGAGAAGGATTCGATCTATACCTCCTCAATATAGACACATGAAAGACATCGTGAATCTGCGACAACTCTGGAGGTAACGCCAATCTGTAGGCGAGTGGCCCAATCCTCTCAAGGATCTCATAAGGACCCACATACCTCGGACTCAGCTTACCCTTCTTGCCGAATCTCAATACTCCTTTCCAAGGAGATGTCTTAAGGAACACTTTCTCACCGACCTCATACTCCATCTCCTTTCGGTGAGCATCAACATAACTCTTCATTCTGTCCTATGCTGCCCTAAGTCGCTGCTTAACCAGATTGACTTTATCGACCGTCGTCTGAATCAATTCTGGTCCTTCCAATTGCCTCTCTCCTTCTTCATCCCAATAAATCGGAGTCCTACACCTTCGCCCATACAAAGCCTCATATGGAGCCATCTGACTGCTCGAATGGTACGAATTGTTATAAGCAAATTCGACCAACGGCAAATGCTCATCCTATGCTCCTTGAAAATCCATCACAGATGCTCTAAGCATCCCCTCTAGAGTCTGAATGGTCCTCTCCGATTGACCATCCGTCTGAGGGTGAAAGGCCGTACTAAAATTCAGCTTCGTCCCTAAAGCTTCCTGCAAGTTGCTCCAAAACCTCGAAGTAAACCGAGGATCTCTATCGGACACAATCGAATCCGGAACCCCATGCAATCTCACGATCTCATCGATGTACTTCTTTGCTAATACATGCAAAGAATCAGTCTGTCGAATCGCCAAAAAGTGGGCTGACTTAGTCAACCGATCAACAATCACCCAAATGGCTTCATGCCTCCTGCTGGTCCTAGGCAAACCCATCAGAAAATCCATAGTCACTCGTTGCCACTTCCACTCCGGAATAGGCAATGGTCTCAACTTGCCTGAAGGTGCCTGGTGTTCAGCCTTGACTTGCTGACACACTAGACACTTACTAACGAACTCTGCTATATCCCTCTTCATGCCTTTCCACCAAAACTGCTCTCGCAGATCCCTTTACATCCTGGTACTACCGGGATGCATAGCATAAGGCGCATTGTGTGCCTCATCCATAATCTCAGCCTTCACCTCCTGCACATCAGGAATACACAATCTGCTCCCTACTGTCATAAGCCCATCATCCTGCACATCTATCTCAAAAACTCTGTCATTTCGAATCTCATCTCGAAGCTTGCTCAACTCTGCATCCTGAGCCTGCAATTCCCTAACCTTCTCCCTAAGAATCGGTCTCACTCGAAAATTAGCTAGAAGGCAATCCGACTCCTCCTGCTTCAAGCTTATCGTAAGCTTGGCCATCTCTTCCAATAAAGGAAGATAAACCGATCGAACATGAGCAATCGAAGACTTCCTGCTCAAGGCATCCGCCACAACATTGGCCTTGCCCGGATGATACTCAATCAATAAGTCATAATCTTTGAGTAGCTCCAACCACCTCCGTTGCCTCAGACTTAATTCCTTCTGACTCAGCAAATACTTCAGACTCTTATGATCAGTGAAGATTCGAGTCTGAACTCCATACAGATAATGCCGCCAAATCTTCAAAGCAAAGATCACCGCTGCTAACTCCAAATCATGCGTCGGACAATTCAGCTCATAAGGCTTCAACTGTCTCGAAGCATAAGCAATCACCCGATCTCCCTGCATCAAAACACAGCCAAGACCCTTCCTCGAAGCATCACTATACACCGAATAACCTTCATGTCCTCAAGGCAAAACCAAAATTGGGCGCCATTAATCAAGGCTGAGTTTTCCTCAGAAGCGCCCTCATCGCAGGTATCCACCGACACTCGGAGGTCATTCCAAGACATATCCTACGATGAGGGCACGCTACGATCAATCACTACATCCCTCTCTATGGCATGGTAACATAATTCAAGAATAAAGCATCATAAGAAGATCACAATATTTTAAAACCAACTTTTTTCTCATTACATTTCGCAAAAAAATCAAAGTCTACATCGTCTGTCCACAATATCCATATGTACATCATCAGAAAACCTAATACAGTAGTACTATGCGAATGAGGAAAGTGAATCAAAATTTTCTAAACCATCCAAAAGTACCCCAGCTGACCGACCTTTGAGCCATGACCTTTATCTCCAATCGCAATCTACTCGGCTAGAAGATCCTCTTTAACAACTAGAGTTGTCTCTTGGTCCTGAAAAGACAACGTTGCAATTTTGGTGAGTTTTGCGAACTCAATGAGGTAACCATCATCAATGGTTCACTCAATACATGCATCAAATCATCGTACATAACATAATATTCACTTCATTGCATATTCACAATGTATCACATTGTTCATATAAATCACACATCAATTATTATTGGCAATGCACGTGAGACTCACTTTCATTTATTATTATCGTTATGACCGAAAGTGCCTTTTTCCAGCTCATCCCTTTCGGATGTCGAGCTTAGTCGAATAACGCCCCATATCTCTTCGTGAGATATCGGGACGACGCGACTTGTTTCCAAGGCTCTATTCACATTTTTAGCTTTTAGCTCCTTAACTCGCAACTCCAAATATAACTTCCTTTATCTTTCATGCATACATGTAATGAGTGTTTCACATATCATAATCTCACCAATTACATGGATGCACATTCATGTTTTGATCACATTTACCATCGGACCTTAGTCCCAAGCATTCAAGAGAAATGCTTAGCACACTTTTGCATTCATATGCACATTCACAATTTTCACATGTTTGGAATACTTAAATAACTCATTCAAAACATATTCTAAAGCAAACAATTAATTGAGTGAGACCATCTAGGTTACTCACTAGTTTCTCCCGGTTAATGCCCGAAGATCCAGAACGCCCGGAGGTTGACGCCCAAATGGCTCCTCCAAAATAAATAACATATCTGATATCACAATTTGAACAATCGTAAGTGTTTAATAATGCACATGAATGAGATGAAATATGTACAATGCATATTCATGATTATCCCGTATCAATCCATCAATTTCTTCACAAGAAATTCAACTATCAAAACTCACTTAACTAGCCTCATTCGTGGATTTAACCTCCATAAACCATTTGAATCCAATCTTATAATCCAATGAACCATTTGAGATCTTTCTTCAAAACGAAGGTATTATATCCGACTTTCATCCGAAATTGAACACCTTAGAGACCAGATCAAGATTCAGGTCCTTCATATAATTTGCAGCCCTATTACTCTAGTTCACTACAAATCAAGAATTACCTCAATAGAATCCTATAGACCAAGATATCATCAAAATCTTTCGAATACAATCGGTAAAATATCCAAATTCATACTCCTTCCAATCGATACCCTTACTTTGATTCAATCAATCATTTCCAATATAATACCAAAGACCATAACTTTTGTGGAGAGATAGATAAATGTGTTAGAATCCAATGCTTCAAAAATCAGGTCATTTGGAGGTCTAGAAGAAGTTATGACCCAAAAGTACAATCTGTTTTCTCAAGGCTCGTCTGCGTCTCGGCTGCTCTGCGTCTCGGCTCTCTGGCCTCAAGGCTCGGTCTCTGCATCTGCGTCTCAGTCTCTGCGTCTGCGTCTGCGTCTCAGTCTCTGCGTCTGCGTCTCAGACGCATCCACTTAAAAAGATCATAACTTTTGATGCCGATATCCAAATTTTACCAACTTTATACCGTTGGAAAGCTAAAAGAAAGATCTACAACTTTTCAGAAGGAAACTTTGCAATAATCTATCTAAATCAGGTCCAAAGTTCCTCCCGAATTTGGAACACAAATTTTCGCTCAACTCTTAACATCCTGCACCCAGTTCTCAACTTTGTGACAACTTTTGAGACTCTTAGAGACAGAACTGAAATTCAATGTCTTCATACGAATTGCAGCCATATATTCCTAGTTTACTCCAAATCAAGAATCATCTCATTTAGACAACTACAAAAAATGTTATGGTCAAAATACTGAAACATGCTCAGTGAGAAATTTCCAGACTTTCTAACTTTCAACACTTTACGTCTCCAAACACCAAAAGTTTTCTCAAAAACTAATTTAACACTATAACTGAATTTATTTCTCCCCAACTACCCAGATTTAAGAAAAACACATGAAGTACATTTTCATGCAAATGAAAATAACCTATCGCCTTTATTTCTCAAACCCGCAATGTTGAGGGATTCTCTAACACTTACCCTTTGAAAACTCCAAAATCTTCAAGCCCTAAACTCCACACGCCAGACTCCACCGAGTGAAATGATCAGCTTCTGGTTTTCCTTAGAGTAGATGACACACATGGCAAAGTAAGGTTGGTGAAAGAAGGAAGAACTCAAGAGTCCCTTAGAAGATATTTTGCTGAAAATTACGTGTTTCAAGAGAGAAGTTTTAGAAAGATGAAAGTAAAGAAGGGACTTGGACAAGACTTAACCTGCCAACTCTCAAGGAATAGTGACCTACTTCTAGCTAGAGTACAAAGTCTAAGTGACACATGTCACTTCCTAAATGATTAAACCCTAACTTAGTTTCTTTGGAAACTAACTCCATTTAGTTCCCCTCTTTCCAATACAACAATCATCTTTACAACCCAACTATCTCCAAATCTTTATTTAATTTCTTTCTTGTTCCCTACTATAAATATATCTCTCTCAATACTCCATAACTTCACCAACATATACAAATACAATAATTCCACTAAAATTCAAAACATCAAGATCCCACTAACCCATAAAATTTTCAATATAATAACATTCAAGATTCTCAAATCATTCCAATTATACCCGAAATTATTCATGAATGCATATACAAGTATTTTCATGTGCAACAATCAAGTCTAAGTATGTAGCAAGTTATACATGAACATGTTGAATACATTCCTAACTCTCATTAGTCACTCACATTTACCAACCTACCCCTTTCCACTAGCAATGGGATGTTACAACTCTCCCCTCCTTAAAGAAATTTTGTCCTCAAAATTCTTACCTGCTTGCTCGAATTGGTGGGGATATTGTCTCCTCATATGCTCCTCTGTCTCCCATGTTGCTTCTTCATTCGAGTGGTTCCTCCAAAGGACTTTTACCAATGGAATAACCTTGTTCCTCAACTACTTAATCCGTGATCCCACAATCTTGATCGGCTCCTCAACATAGCTTAAGTTACTAGCAACCTCAATCTCCTGAGCTGGTATCACATGTGTCGGATCCGATCGGTACCTTCGGAGCATACTCACATGGAAGACATTATGCAATTGAGACATCTCATTTGGTAAAGCCAACTTATAGGCCAAAGGTCCTATCCTCTCAATGATCTCATAAGGACCAATGTACCTAGGGCTCAACTTACCCTTTCTACCAAATCTCAAAACTCCCCTCCAGGGTGACACTCTCAAAAATACACTGTACTCCATATCACGTCGATGTTGATCCACATAACTCTTTTGCCTATCCTGAGCCGCTTTGATTCGGCTTCGGATCAACTTCACCTTATCCACTGTGTCCTGTATCAACTTTGGGCCTTCCATCATTCTCAAGCCCTCTTCATCCCAATACAATGGAGACCGACATTTCTACCGTCATGACAAGGCCTCAGACGGTGCCATTCCGATACTCTTTGTGGTAGTGGTTATTGTAGGCAAACTCAATCAACGCCATATATTGATCCCAAGCTCCTCTAAACTCCAATACACAAGCCCCGAGCATATCCTCAATAGTTTTAATTGTCCTTTCACTGGCCCATCCGTCTCGAGGATGAAATGTCAGATCAAGTTCAATTTAGTTCCCATGGCAATCAGAAGCTCTTCCAAAATCTCGAAGTAAATCTCGGATCCCTATCCGATACTATAGACACTGGTACTCCATACAGTCTCACCACCTCATTCACATACTTCTGGGCCAACTGATCAAGTGAGTTATTCTCTCTCACTGGTAAGAAATGGGCCGATTTAGTCAACCGGTCCACTATGACCCAAATAGTATCATGCTGCCTCGGAGTCTTAGGTAAACCCATGATGAAGTCCATAGTGATCCATTCCCATTTCCACTCTTGAATGGGCAATGAATTCAACTTCCCATCGAGCCCGGTGCTCGCCTTCACTTCGGGCACGCCATACATCTTGACACGCACTCGCCACTTGCTTCTTCATCCTGTGCCACCAAAAATGTTGCTTCAATGTGTTATACATCTTGGTAGTACCAGGATGCATAGTATAGGCGGCCATATGAGCTTCCTCAAGGATCTCCTTCCTCAAATCATCCACATTAGGTACACATAGCCTATGTCTCAACCACAAAGTCTCATCTCTCAACTCAAACTCTGACTCGGATTTGCCTCACTTTCTATAAGCTTTACTATATGGGATCTTTGTTACGACTTTTTCGATTCTATCATATAGCATTGGCCTCAACTTCAAAGTAGGAACTAGTGCCTCATCTTGCTCCAGATTCAACTCTACATTTAGAGCTCTCAAATGAATCGATTAGGTAACCTCGATAATCGAATCTGAGTTGTACTAGCATTAGACTTCCCGCCAAAGCATCCGCCACCACATTAGCTTTCCCCTGGGTGATACTCAATAAGACAATCATAATCTTTAATAACTCAATCCACCACCTTTGCCTCAAGTTTAGCTCCTTCCGACTCATCAAGTATTTCGACTCGATGATCAAGATATATCCGAAGGTCTCCCCATACAAATAATGTTCCAAATCTTTAGAGCAAAGACAACTGCAGCTAGCTCTAAATCATGTATCGGATAATTGATCTCGTGAGGCCTTAATTGTCTCGATGCATAGGCGATCACCTTGCCATGCTGCATCAAGACATATCCCAAACCTTGATGCGAAGCATCACTATATACCACATATCCTCCAATCCTCGATGGAATAGTCAAACCCGCAAGAGTCACCGATGTTTTAACTCCTCAAAGCTCTTCCGACACTCCTCACCCATCTAAACACTACATTCTTCCTCAAAAGTTTAGTCGAGGGCCGAGATCAGGAAAACCCTCGATAAATCTTCGTAATATCCGCTAATCCTAGAAGCTTGGATCTCGCATACATTTCTGAGCTTCCCAATTCATAATCGCTCTACCTTCTTTCGATCTACCAGATGCCATCTCCGCTACTATATGTCCCGTAAATACAACTTGATCTAACCAAAATTAACACTTACTAAATTTGGCATACAATTGTTTCTCTCATAATCAGAAGATCACTCTCAAATGCTCAAGATGCTCCTTTATACTCTTTGAATACACCAAGATATCGCCAATGAATACAATTACAAATCGATCCAGTAGGCTGGAACACCTTATTCATCAAGGCCATAAAAGCTGCGGTATTAGTTAACCCAAACGGCATCACTAGGAACTCATAGTGCCCATACCGCTCCTCAATGCATTCTTAGGTATATCACCTCCGCTATCTTCAACTAGTAATATCCTCGATCTCAGATCTAGCTTAGTAAATACCGAGCTCCCCGTGAATCGGTCAAGCAAGTCATCAATTCTCGAACTGATACTTGTTCTTCACGGTCACCCAATTGTCGCCTATAATCGATGCATAACCTCAAAGTTCCATCCTTCTTCTTCACAAACAAAATCGGCGCCCCAAGGTGAAACACTGGGCCTTATAAAACCCTTTTCCAAAGAACTCTTGCAATCGAAGTTTTCATCTCCTTCGCCCACAGTGTCATCCTATATGGGGAATGGATATAGAGCAAAGACTTGGAACCAAATCAATCAGAACTCGTTTTTCGATCCGGTGGTAAATCGTAACTCCTGAAACACATCTCGTAATTCCTTAACCATGGAATGTCCTCGAACGCCTGCTCCACCCTAGTATCAATGATGTGGGCCGATAAGCCTCATATCCTCCTCAGATCAACCTCAATGCACTCATGAAGGATATCATCCTACCGGCATCGCCTGACTAATTCCTCCAATACTACTCTAGTCGACCAGAGATTCTAATACTACCTCCTTAGTGTAACAGATTCATGATGGCCCTATGGGCAAAGTGAGCCAATCCATACCTAAAATCACATCTATCTCTCTCAACTATAATACAATCAGTGCGCCTTCAAATCTACTTGATCAACCTTAACTAAGCACCCTTACATACCTCACCAATAACAAGAATGCTACCAGAGGTGTACTCACCTCTAGCCCATACCGCAAAGAACTCCCCAACACAATGCGCCTACATGCCAAATGCGTGAAATGAAAGAATGTGGATCCCGGATCTAGCAAAGGCAAATGCCTCTAAATCATAAACAAGAAGTGCACTGCAACCACATCTGGTGAGTCTTGGGCCTCCTACCGAGTCATGGCATAGACCTCGGCCCGAGATCGTGGTCGGCCGCCTGACTGCAGCCTCATGGAAGAACTCCCAGCTCTCCTCTATCTCTACCTCTACCTCTCTCGTCCAGATCCACCACCTCGCTCTCACGAATCAGAGCATCACTCCCGGATCTCCCACTAACACTGATCGGGTTCCAAAGAACAACCGGACAATTTCGATTTTGTGTTCAAGGATCCACAAGCCAAACAAGCTCCCTCACATCAACACTCTCCACTGCCTTTTCCCACAATACTCATATGGGGCCGCTGATTTTGCACTATACTTGCCCCCACCACCCTGTAGATCTACCTCTCATTCCTGCTCCGGACTGTCTAAATCCACCCGATGATCTGAATGGTCTACTCGCGCTACTAAAACTCCCGCCAGAATCGCCTTGACTCTCACTAGCCTCTTTCCTCTGGACCCTTGCCCGATCTCTCTGCTTCTCTTTCATTAATGCTCAATTCGATTGAGGCAGCCTCAACCAAGTGAAAGTGCCCATATCGACCTCGCCAACCTTGATCCGATCTCCATATTAAGTCCATTCTCAAACCTCCTGCACTTGTCTTCCTCTGTAGGAATCGAACGGTAGCATAACCCATCAATTCATTAAATCGGACCTCATAGTCCGCCATCGACATCTTGCCTCGCTTAGTTCCAAGAACTCTTGCATCTTCATGTCCAAGTAGACCTTAGGCATGTAGTTGTCTCAAGACTCTCGTAAAGTCTTCCCACTTCAATAAACAAGGCCCGTGGTACTTCCCGAACAGCCTTCCACCATCTGGTAAGTCGGGCCTGCAAGAGAGATCTCGCATAATCGAACCTCTCATCGGCTCATGATCCATCCGATCAAATACTCTCTCGTCCTCTCTAACCATCCCTCGGCCTCTACCAGCAGGTCTCAGGCTGCCATAGAAGTCAACAGCTCCCTGCTTCCGAAGCCTATCATACCTCCTCTCCCTTCTCTCGAGAACTCTAGAAGGCAACCCCTCAGATCGAGGAACCGAGGACTCTCTACTGGCTCTTACAGATCCTTGGTCAGCGGGTTGATCAATCTGATCACCTAGGGCGGATGACCTATAAGAAAAGATAACTTCAATCATTATCTGCATTGTTCAAGAAATTTTATGCTTATCATTTCTATAAGTCCCAACAGATGCTAAACCATGCTCTGATACCACCTAAATGTAGCGCCCTCATCATAGGTATCCACCGACACCCGGAGGTCATTAAAGACATATCCTATGATGAGGGCACGCCACGATCGATCACTACATCCCTCTCTATGGCATGGTAACATAATTCAAGAATAAAGCATCATAAGAAGATCACAATATTTTAAAACCAACTTTTTCCTCATTACATTTCGCAAAAAGTCAAAGTCTACATCGTCTGTCCACAATATCCATATGTACATCATCAGAAAACCTAATACAGTAGTACTATGCGAATGAGGAAAGTGAATCAAAATTTTCTAAACCATCCAAAAGTACCCTAGCTGACCGACCTTTGAGCCATGACCTTTATCTCCAATCGCAATCTACTCGGCTAGAAGATCCTCTTTAACAACTAGAGTTATCTCTCGGTCCTGAAAAGACAACGTTGCAATTTTGGTGAGTTTTGCAAAATCAATGAGGTAACCATCATCAATGGTTCACTCAATACATGCATCAAATCATCGCACATAACATAATATTCACTTCATTGCATATTCACAATGTATCACATTGTTCATATAAAATCACACATCAATTATTATTGGCAATGCACGTGAGACTCACTTTCATTTATTATTGTCGTTATGACCGAGTGCCTTTTTCCAGCTCATCCCTTCTGGATGTCGAGCTTAGTCGAATAACGCCCCATATCTCTTCAGAGATATCGGGATAACGACTTTGAGCCCAAGGCTCTATTCACATTTTGAGCTTTTAGCTCCTTATCCCGCAACTCTAATATAACTTCCTTTATCTTTCATGCATACATGTAATGAGTGTTTCACATATCATAATCTCAGTCAATTACATGGATGCACATTCATGTTTTGATCACATTTACCATCGGACCTTAGTCCGCATTCAAGAGAAATGCTTAGCACACTTTTGCATTCATATGCACATTCACAATTTTCACATGTTCGAGCACTTAAATAACTCATTCAAAACATATTCTAAAGCAAACAATTAATTGAGTGAGACCATCTAGGTTACTCACTAGTTTCTCCCGAAGCTAATGCCTAGAAGATCCAGCAACGTCTGGAGGTTGACGTTCCAGTGGCTCCTCTAAAACAAATAACATATACAGATATCACAATTTGAATAATCGTAAGTGTTTAATAATGCACATGAATGAGATGAAATATGTACAATGCATATTCATGATTATCCCTGGTATCAATCCATCAATTTCTTCACAAGACATTCAACTATCAAAACTCACTTAACTAGCCTCATTCTGTGGGATTTAACCCTCCATAAACCATTTGAATCCAATCTCATAATCCAATGAACCATTTCAGATCTTTCTCCAAAATAAAGGTATTATATCCGACTTCCATCCAGAAATTGAACACCTTAGAGACCAGATCAAGATTCAGGTCCTTCATATAATTTGCAGCCCTATTACTCTAGTTCACTACAAATCAAGAATTACCTCAATAGGAATCCTATAGACCAAGATATCATCAAAATATGGAATACAATCAAGAAATATCCAAATTCATACTCCTTCCACCGCATTCTTACTTTGATTCGATCAATCATTTCCAATATAATACCAAAGACCATAACTTTTTGTGGAGAGATAGATAAATGTGTTAGGAATCCAATGCTTCAAAAATCAGGTCATTTGGAGATCTAGAGAAGAAGTTATGACCCAAAAGTGCAATCTGTTTTTCTGCCTGCCTGCTT
The DNA here is from genome assembly GCA_029891385.1 of Erythroxylum novogranatense. Classification (NCBI taxonomy): domain Eukaryota; kingdom Viridiplantae; phylum Streptophyta; class Magnoliopsida; order Malpighiales; family Erythroxylaceae; genus Erythroxylum; species Erythroxylum novogranatense. Next base: position 76,706,186 of record CM057230.1, on the reverse strand, counting down.
TTGGCTCAAGGCTCTGCGTCTCGGTCTCTGCGTCTGCGTCTCGGCCAAGGCTCTGCCTCAGCCTCACGCTCATGCCTCAAGGTTCAAGGCTCTGCGTCTCGGCCTCTGCGTCTGCGTCTCGATCTCTCAAGGCTCAAGGCTCTAAGATGCATCCACTTAAAAGATCATAACTTTTGACGCCGATATCCAAATTTTACCAACTTTATACCGTTGGAAAGCTAAAGAAAGATCTACAACTTTTCAGAAGGAAACTTTGCAGAATCTATCTAAATCAGGTCTAAAGTTCCTCCCGGTTGGAACACAAATTTCGCCAACTCTCAACATCCCGCACTCCAGTTCTCAACTTTATGACAACTTTTGAGACTCTTAGAGACAGAACTGAAATTCAATATCTTCATACGAATTGCAGGCATATATTCCTAGTTTACTCCAAATCAAGAATCATCTCATTTAGACAACTACAGAAAATGTTATGGTCAAAATATGAAACATACTCAAGGAGAAATTTCCACTTTCTAACTTTCAACACTTTACGCCTCCAAACACCAAAAGTTTTCTCAAAAACTAATTTAACACTATAACTGAATTTATTTCTCCCCAACTACCCATTATTTAAGAACAAACACATGAAGTACATTTTCATGCAAATGACAATAACCTATCGCCTTTATTTCTCAAACCCGCAATGTTGAGGGATTCTCTAACACTTACCCTGCTGAAAACTCCAAAATCTTCAAGCCCTAAACTCCACACGCCAGACTCCACCGAGTGAAATGATCAGCTTCTGGTTTTCCTTAGAGTAGATGACACACATGGCAAAGTAAGGTTGGTGAAAGAAGGAAGAACTCAAGAGTCCCTTAGAAGATATTTTGCTGGAAAATTTCGTTTCAAGAGAGAAGTTTTAGAAAGATGAAAGTAAAGAAGGACTGGACAAGACTTAACCTCGCCAACTCTCAAGGAATAGTGACCTACTTCTAGCTAGAGTATAAAGTCTAAGTGACACATGTCACTTCCTAAATGATTAAACCCTAACTTAGTTTCTTTGAAACTAACTCCATTTAGTTCCCTCTTCCAATACAACAATCATCTTTACAACCCAACTATCTCCAAATCTTTATTTAATTTCTTTCTTGTTCCCTACTATAAATATATCTCTCTCAATACTCCATAACTTCACCAACATATACAAATACAATAATTTCACTAAAATTCAAAACATCAAGATCACACTAACCCATAAAATTTTCAATATAATAACATTCAAGATTCTCAAATCATTCCAATTATACCCGGAATTATTCGTGAATGCATGTACAAGTATTTTCATGTGCAACAATCAAGTCTAAGTATGTAGCAAGTTATACATGAACATGTTGAATACATTCCTAACTCTCATTAGTCACTCACATTTACCAACCTACCCCTTTCCACTAGCAATGGGATGTTACATCCTCAAAGCTCCTCTGACAATCCTCTCTCCAATCAAACTTCTGATTCTTTCTTAGCAATTTCATCATCGGAGTGGCTATCATGGATAATCCCTCCACGAATCTCCTGTAATAGCCTGCTAAACCCAGAAAGCTTCTCACTTCTGCTACATTCTTCGGTGCTTCCCAACTTACCACAGCTTCTATCTTCTTTGGATCCACATGAACTCCTTGCTCTGAGATCACGTGTTCAAGAAATGCAACTTCCTTTAGCCAAAATTCGCATTTATCGAATTTGGCATACAACTCATTCATCCTCAAAGTCTCCAAAGCCATCCTCAAATGCTCCTCATGCTGCTCATCACTCTTGGAATACACCAATATATCATCAATGAAGACAATGATAAATTGGTCCAAGAATGGCTTAAATACCTGATTCATCAAATCCATAAATGCCGCCGAGCATTCGCCAATCCGGCGGCATAACCAAAACTCAAAATGCCCATACCGAGTCCCGAAAGCGACTTCGCACATCGACTCCTTAATCCTTAATCGGTGATAACCCGATCTCAAATCGATCTTGAAAAGACCCTCGCTCCTTGCAATTGATCAAACAGATCATCAATGCCAGGAAGCGGATACTTGTTCTTCACCGTAACTTGATTCAGCTTCCTGTAGTCCACACACATTCTCAAAGATCCATCTTTCTTCTTTACAAATAGGACTGGAGCTCCCCATGGCGAAGAACTCGACCTGATATACCCTTTCTCCAATAACTTCTCCAATTGCTCCTTAAGCTCTTTCAATTCACTGAGCCATCCATAGTATGGAATTGAAATCGCCTCAGACGACAAAAGCTCGATCGGAAACTCAATCTCCCGAACTGGCGGTAGTCCTGGCAATTCCTCGGGAAAGACGTCCGAGAAATCCCTAACTACTGGAATATCCTCCAACTTTCCTCTATCAGGCCTGGTGTCCACCACATAGGCCAAAATGCCTCACATCCTTTACTCATCATCCTCTCGCTATCATATTTGAAACAATTCAGGCGGACTCGCTTCCTATCCCCAAGAACACTACTTTTCCGCCATCACCCAAACCAAATTCCACCGCCTTCGCTTATAATCCAAATGGGCATTGTACTTTTCCAATGTATCCATGCCCAAAATCACATCTAAACCACTCATCTTCAAGTGGCATCAAATCTACCACTGAAGTTCTCCACCAATGCGAATCTCACAACCTCTATATACTTGACTAATCACAATGTATCGACCGATTGAGTACTCACCATCGCGGAGTATCCAAAGGGCTCACAATCATATCACACACGGTCTATTCAAGAAACAAACGAATGAGTAGAACCCAGATCAATCAACACAATCACAAAGATCGTAAAATAATCAGATCAGATCCGTGACAACATCCGGGGCGCCTCAAAGATCCTCCCTAGTCATCACAAACACCCTAGCCGGTGCCCGCCTCTCGGTCTACCCAAAGATTCACCTCTTCATCGTGATCCGAATCGCCCCCACATTGCGCCCTCCTCGACCCATGGTCTCTATCCTCCTGAGCTCAGATCGACCTCTCTCATGTCGTGGAGGCCGAGGACACTCTCCGCAATGTGTCCCTTCTCCCATAGTTGAAACAAGCTCCGCCAATCAAGCACTCTCCTTTATGAGCTCTCCGCAGTGCTCACACTTCGGGACAAAGATCTATCTCCGCCTCCCTTCTACCGCCACCCACCGTCAAGGTTGGTGAGAAACAGAGAAGTCCTCATCGCCCTACGGCTCGCTCGCACCGCCTCCTCTCCTCCGACCGACCGGAAGCTCCTAAGACTCTGTCAGCATAGGAGTACTAGTGCTACCTCCTCCTAGACTACTCTCGCCTTTTCTTCTTGTTCACAAGACTTTGATATTCTCAATATTCTACCCTCGCCACGCCTCAACCAAATATTGAAATAACAAAAATTCTGCACAATCACCTTCTCTCCGATAGCAAGTGCAGACTGACTCAAATCGGCGACATCCGCAGCGCGCCAAGATCAAACCAAGCATATTGGGATAATCTGTAAATCGACGCCATACTCGCCGATCGTCATATCCTCTCGAGTCAAACCGAGGAACTCCCTCTCGCTCGCTAAACATATACCTCTAATGTACTTCTTCCGAAGCAACCACAAAATCCGCCACGCCAACCCCATCGGCCTCATCCGACTCGGCATGCAGCCTCCCACCAATGAAGTGCATCTCCCTGAAGCAAACTAGCAGATAGATGACCCTCTCGTCATCCTCACACTCCATCTGGTCGAGCACTCTCTCAGTCTTCCTCAACCAAGTCTCAGCTTCTTCAGGATCTGACGTCCCAAAGAAATCAACTGCCCCATACTTCCTCAATCGATCAAATCGTCGCCCTTCGAATCGGGGCGATGCGTAATGTGGCATCGACCCATAGCCTGCATTTAATGCCCGAGTAAACGCTCAAATAGCCTCGGATCCAATGGAGGCACTGCCTCGCGGATCGGAGACTCTGCGTCTGCAAGGAATGGGCTCACTACCTAGCCTACGAAGCCTCAAGATTCCCAGGGCTATCGACTCATCGACCCTCTCCTCTCTTGTCGGAGAGTCGTGCGGTGACCTTGCATAACTCCTCTTGTCCTTCTACGAGGTGGCATCGTACTCCTTCAAAGGTAAACACTACGGATTAGCTATATGACAATCTACATGTATGCATGTGATGCATGTCACGTAATCAATGCAACAAGTAATCAGATGTCACACAATCCTATATGCATTATAAGCCAAGGACATTAAACCTAGGCGCTCTGATACCAAACATGTTGTGGCCGGGCCCCATATGTCCAATCCCGAGGGCGGCCCCTCGGGTTGCGCCTGCGACGGGCACTTAAATATACCGTCGGACCCGATCTCAACATCCATACAAAATACATATTCGATTTATATAACAATATGTATACTCATAAACCTGCATTAATCATCTCAAATTCATAAAACATATGTCATTGTCATTCGAAGGAATTCAACCAATATTCACGAAGTATAACATAATCCAAAATGAAAGTAAATCCCAAAATACACAAAAGTATGCTCCGTGTTGAAATGCTGGTGGGCTAACCAAAGTACTAACTTCTACAAGGTTTCTAACTAGCTCAAAGTTTCTGATGCCCTGCAAGGTCGACAATCGCCTCAATCTACACCTGAGGAGGGGAGAGTAATGGGGTGAGCTGCGAAGCTCAGTGGCATATACGTTTATAGCCATTGGCAACGAGCCACACAATCAAGCATATATGTATATTCATAAAGCAATTTCATATTCATCAAATAATTCACATTCATATAAACATAGATCATGCAATTTCTATTTCTCAACATAACAATTCCTATGCAACAAGTCCATCAATTCCATCATATGTTATACTCATCAAATCAATCGTGTATGCACAAACAAATGGCTCGAGAGTTCCGTAATCCATCCGGATAAACCAAAGGTAGATCCGTAAACTATCTGAGTCCGATTTCTCAAGGATCTCGTTGCCACAAGCGGGTAGCCGGGAGAAGGCTTTACTGTCAACGTGCACGTGACTCCATCCGTAACTCTCTTACCCAAATAATTCACATAGTCCATTCGATTCATGCTCAAAGCATTGTTCACAGTTTTCTCAATTCTCATTCTTGTCCATTGCCATAAAGGCCTATCAATCCATGCATAATTATAATCAAAAGCATATTCAATATTCTCATGCAATTCAATACAAGTAATGTCATATAATGTGTAAGCACACATCGTGCAATTTGCCCATACACACAATAACCATAAACATATTACCCACCTAGTATCGCTTGAGTATCAGACTCACTACTGTCCTTCCTCTTACGATTGGGTCAAATCAGCTTGGTTCCTTATAATAAACCAAGTTTCTATACAATTAATATCCATAACAATATTCAGATAAACTCAAAAAGCAAAAAGTAAAGCACTAAAGGTCTCCATCCGACTCCCATCGAAAATCTCGAACTCTTCGAAACAATTTCCAAACTTCCCTTTTTCAAACAACTCGCAGTCTTTTATGTCTAGATCACAACGAATCCAAAATCACCTCAATCGAACATCCACACCAAAAGATATCCCCAGAAATATGAAAATCTCACTTTCGGAAACAGGGGGGTTTGTCCCTTCGCCGCGGCGAACGACGCCGCGGTGAAGGCTCGCCGCGGCGTGCTCTTGCGCACGTCGCGACGTGCGGGTCAGAGCTTCGACTCCGAACCCCTCTTTCCTGCGATTTCCGACCTCAATCTTCTCCCAAACTCAAATGCAACACAAATAAGCCTTAGATCAAGTCTCAAGCTACATTTCTAACCCATTAATCAACTCAAAATCAAGCACAAAACTAGAAATCCAACGAAATCTAACCCTCTTTCCTTTCAAACCCTAAAACCATCGATTCTTAAACATTCCAGCCATTTTAGGTTTAAATCCAACTAAAACAAGTTTAACACAAGCATAACTTACCCAAAATCACTTCGAATCAGTCGGAAAACGCAAAAATCACAAAGTCTTTCTTCTCTTCCCACTTCCTCCTTCGACGGCGTCTCTTCTTCTTTCTTCTTCTCTTTTCCTTTTATTCCTTTCTTTTCCTTTTTTCTTCTTTTCTTTTCTCTTAACCTAAGTCATGGAACAAAAGACCAACTTACCCCTCTATTCAAGCCTAAACCCATTCCAACTTAAATGAACTTCCCAAAATGCCCTCATATAATTAAATCCTCTAATTCTCATTTAACCACAATTAAACGCAATTATACCTCAATAATCCACTAATACTCCAAAATAAATCAAACTAAACCATAAACACATAATTATCAAAATCCATGCTTAATGACATCATAAAAAAAATTCGGGGTCTAACACAAGAATTGGCAACTGATCTTATTCTAGCATCTTTGACTGATGAATATGATCAGTTCATTCTTAACTACAACATGCATAATATGGAGAAGTCCTTTGACAAATTGCGTGGGATGCTAAAAACTGCTAAAGAAAACTTAAAGGGAAAGGTTAAGACCACCAATGAAGTTCTTGTGGTTCAAAAGGGAAAAGCTTTCAAGAAGAAGGGCACAGCGAAGGACAAAGGTAAAGTACCCAAGTCCAAGTCCAAGCCCAAGCCTAAAGCTAAGACTAAGGCACCCAAGGAGGGAGTTTGTTTTCGTTGCAATGAACCTGGTCATTGGAAAAGGAACTGCAAACTCTATTTGGAAGAGCTGAAAGAGAAGAAGAATAGTGTGACTACTTCTTGGTATGTTTGTTATAGAAATCAATTTTACTCCTTCGCATCTTGGGTATTAGATATCTGGAGCTGCAACTCACATTTGTACTAATGCGAGTCTAAGAAGGACTAGAAGATTGATGTCCGTGAGATCGACCTGGCGTGGGAAATGGAGCAAGAGTTCTTGCTTTATCCATGGGGACTTATGATCTTATTTTGCCTCTTGGGCTCATTTTGGAACTCAAGAATTGTTATTATGTACCTACTATGAGTAGGAACATTATTTCTTTTGCTTGTTTAGAGAATGATGGATTTAAATTTTCTATTGAGAATGAAGTATTTCCATTTATAAAATGACATTTTATATGGAATTATGCATCAATTGAATGACATTTATACTCTGAATAATCGAGTTTGCTACAAATGAGCCCATCTATAACATAAATACCAAGAAGTTTAAATCTAACGATTTGAACCCAACCTATCTCTCGCATTGTCGCTAGGCCATGTAAATGAAAAACGATTTCAAAACTCCATCAAGATGGATTCATTGATTCTTTTGAATCTTTTGAGACATGTGATTCTTGTTTACTGGGTAAGATGACAAAGGCCCCCTTCACAGGTAAAAGGGAAAGGGCCAATGAGCTATTGGGCCTTATACATACCGATGTATGTGGTCCTTTTAGCATTGCAACGAGAGGAGGTTATTTGTATTTCATTACTTTTTCAGATGACTTCAGTAGATATGGGTATGTCTATTTAATGAAGCACAAATCTGAATCTTTTGAAAAGTTCAAAGAGTATAAGAATGAAGTACAAAATCAGCTTGGCAAAATAATTAAAATCCTTCAATCTGATCGAGGAGGTGAATACTTAAGCCAAGAGTTTGATGATTATCTTAAGGATTGTGGAATCGTTTCACAATTGACTCCTCCAGGAACTCCTCAATGGAATGTTGTTTCTGAAAGGAGAAATCGAACTCTATTAGATATGGTTCGATCAATGACGAGTCAAACTGATCTTCCAAAATATTTCTGGGGCTATGCTTTAGAAACAGCAGCATTCATATTGAACCGAATTCCTTCAAAGGCTATAGAAAAGACACCTTATGAGATATGGACTGGGAAGCATCCCAATTTATCTTTTCTAAAGATTTGGGGTTGTGAGGCTTATGTGAAGCGTCCAATTGCCGACAAGTTGGCACCCAAATCTGAAAAATGTTATTTTGTAGGATATCCTATAGAAACTAAAGGATATTACTTTTACATCCCAGCAGAGAACAAAGTGTTTGTTGCTCGAAATGGTTTTTTCTTAGAGAAGAAATTTGTTTCCAAAGGAAACAGTGGGAGTAAAGTACAACTTGAAGAAATTCAAGTTTCACAAAATAACATTGAGCCTGAAAAGGAGATTGAAGCGAGCTCACAAGCTGTTGATGAGCAATCTTCAACAACACAAGGCCTACGTAGATCTGATAGGATTTGTCATGAGCCCGAGAGATATGGATTTCTCGTTACTGATGATGACAATGTGATGCTCATTGATCATAATGAGCCCACAACCTATCAAGAAGCTATGGAAAATCCAGAATCTGCTAAATGGTTAGAGGCCATGAAAGCAGAGATGCAATCTATGTACGACAATCAAGTTTGGACTTTGATTGATCCGTCATATGGCTTGAAGACCATTGGATGCAAATGGGTTTTCAAAAAGAAACTCAACATGGATGAAAATGTGCACACTTATAAAGCAAGACTTGTTGCTAAAGGTTATCGACAAGTTCATGGAATTGATTATGATGAGACATTTTCTCCAGTGGTCATGATCAAATCCATTAGAATTCTTATTGCCATAGCTGCATACTACGATTATGAGATATGGCAAATAGATGTCAAAACGGCTTTCCTTAATGGAAACTTGCTTGAGGATGTATATATGATACAGCCTGAGGGTTTTGTCCATCCTAAGAATTCGAGAAAGGTGTGCAAGCTTCAAAGATCCATTTATGGATTGAAGCAAGCATCAAGAAGCTGGAATCTTCGTTTTGATGAAGTTGTCAAAGAGTTTGGATTCATCAAGAATGAAGATGAACCTTGTGTTTACAAAAAGGTTAGTGGGAGTGTTGTTGTCTTTTTAGCTTTATATGTTGATGACATACTGCTCATTGGAAACGATATTCCAACCTTACAGAGTGTCAAGATTTGGTTAAGGAAACGTTTATCAATGAAAGACTTAGGTGAGGCTGCCTACGTTTTAGGCATTAAGATCTATAGAGATAGATCAAGAAAGCTTATAGGCCTAAGTCAGAGTACATACACAGATAAGATACTGAAAAGGTTCAGTATGCAAGATTCCAAGAGAGGATTCTTGCCTATGTCACATGGAATCAAGCTTTCTAAGAAGGATTTTCCTACTTTAGGTAAAGAGCTTGAGCGCATGAGTAAGATTCCATATGCATTAGCAATTGGATCTATCATGTATGCCATGTTATGTACTCGACCAGATGTCTCATATTCTTTGAGCATAACAAGTAGATACCAATCTAATTATGGTGAGAGTCACTGGATAGCAGTTAATAATATCCTTAAGTACTTAAGAAGAACTAAGGATATGTTCCTAGTCTATGGAGGACTTGAAGGAGAGCTCGTTGTAAATGGTTACACTGATGCTGGTTTTCAGTCTGACATAGATGATTTTAGATCACAATCAGGTTTTGTGTTCTGTTTGAATGGAGGTGCAGAGAGCTGGAAAAGTTCAAAGCAAGACACTATTGCTGATTCTACAACTGAAGCTGAGTACATTGCTACCTCGGATGCAACTAAGGAAGCTGTATGGATCAGGAAGTTCATTACTGAGCTTGGAGTTGTTCCTAACATTGCAAGTCCTATAGACCTTTATTGTGATAATAATGGGGCTATAGCACAGGCCAAGGAACCAAACTCGCATCATAGATCCAAACACATACTCAGACGTTTCCATCTGATTAGAGAGATCATTGGGAGAGGAGACGTGAAGATATGCAAAGTGGGCACAGATGACAACATTGTCGATCCACTTACTAAACCTCTTCCACAGCCTAAACATGAGAGTCATACGAGGTCTATGGGTATTAGATATCTGACCGATTAGGCCTAGTGCAAGTGGGAGATTGTTAGTAGTGTGCCCTAGGCCAATGGATATTTGTGATTCATGTATTAACGTTATGACTTGTTAATAATATATTATGAGGTATTCCTTTATATATGCATGTATTTCGTTTATGTAATGTGATTTACATTCCATGAATAGTATTAGACTTATGTCATCAAGTATGTGACTTGATAGTAAAACCATAAGCATTATAACACTATTCTAGACTGTCCCTGGTCGATCATTATTGGAGGAACAATAATGAATTAAGACTAGTATGTGTTCTGATTGATGATCACGTTTTAATGATCATTGATATGAGATATCAAATCAGAAACATAGATATATGTTAGAGAACATATATTGGACCGACCCACATAAAGAATACTACATGGTTTCATGTCATTAGTGATTCTTTATATGGTTTGACTTTAGTCCTTTGACCTGAAATCATCATGGTTCCCTCCATGAGGAATTTAGTGTTTTGATATTAGACTAAGTTATTTTTAACCGAATAACAAATAGTCTTATGTTGGACACTAAATGAATCATGCGGAGGATATGAATGACGAGATGGGATTTGTACCTCTCTTAAATGAGAGAGATATCATTTGGGCCTCTTGACAAGTGTGATGAAGAAATGCATGGTCGTGCTCAAATGAATTGATGAAGAGTCATCAATGTCATTTGTTATAATCATCAACTTGGGATCAATAAACTATGATTAATCAAAGGTTGACATGTACCATGCCTTGTGATTAATCTTGATATCGTGTTATAAAGGATGAGCCTATAACCATAGTTCTGAGTTAAATCGGATTATCGATCCTCGTTTGATTTGGGTAGTCATAATGTCTTACTAGAGGCTGCTTATGACTTATGGGCCTTGAAGTGTGATCAAGCCCATTGCCAACATCAAATAAGCCTAGAGGGTCGCACACAAAGAGTAATGTGATCTGGGCTTATTCTCTTGGGCCTAATTTATTAGGTGTTGAATAAATATATTTAGATATATTTATTGGGCTAGATTGAATTAAGTTGTCGGGCTTTTATTATATATGATATAATGGGCCGAAACTTAATAGGGCCTAAATGAGATTAGGGTTTCTCTATAAATAGAGAAGCTTAGGTCTCATTAGGTTAAGGAAGAAGAGACAAAACCCTAGCCGTCATCCGAGAGAAAAATCGTGCGATGTTCGGAAAGGAGTTTCAGGACGTGCTAGCACACCACAGCCGTAACCCGGATCGTGCATACTCGTGTGGATACCGGTAGAGGGCATTCACGTTTTGCAGTGTCTCAAAATCCAAAAAAGAAGCAACCTATCCACGAAAATAAGGTATTTTCATACATCTTTGGTATTTCGATTATACTTCATGTTGTTGTATGGTCTTTTTCCGCAGTGTATTGTGAATACTCGGACCGTACGTGATCCAACACTTATAGCTTATATTGCCTCATTTACTTAAGAAGATGCCCAGAAGGTCCAAAAAGATTTAAAAAAAGGGATAAAGATGAAAAAAACTATCGAATTCAAAAAATTAAGCAAAGTAGAAGTACTTATGAGATGTCAACATTGTTATAAATACAACAAAAGAGGATGTGGAAATAAGAATTAATCTTCGAGACAACTTGAAAATTATTAAGTTAGTTATATACCTATTTATAATTATATTTGTTTCAAATGCTATTTAAATGTCCGATTATCTGTTACAAATTTCATATGTATAGTGCATTGAAAATAAGGAATACCACCAAAAAATCAATTACCTACATCCAATATTGGCAATATTATAAGAAGAAGAGCTAGACAATTGGAATCTACAGGATTAAGCACTGTAATGTCTATCTTAAGAAGGTAAAAGAGGGTAATGAGTGAATATTCACTTTTTTTAGGAATATGAGTGAATATTCACTTTTGTTTCTATTTTTCCTTAAAATTTTAAAAATCATAAACATTTAGGTGTATATGGGCTACTCAAGAATATGGAGTAACATTTGGAGAAGTTAGTGAAAGCACTTATTTTATGGTTTGTCACTTAATTATTATTTTTGTCTCGATTATTTGTTATTTAATCCTAAACGATAATATTACACTTTTGTTTTTGATGTTGTATAGATGGGTGAAAGTTAATTTAAAATATTTAAATAAACTCAAGTTTCTCAAAATATGATTTTAATATAAATAAACAAATGAAAACTCAAAACAAAAAGAGGTTCAAATTAAGGGTAAAAAGATCAACTCCAAGAAAATCTCAAGTTAGTTATGATAAGTCTACTACAAAATGAATCGTTTTTGTTTTAATTTAATTGAGTATATATTTGAATATTGTGTTGTGATTTGGTCGTGGAATTTAATATTATGTTATGCTTTGAAAAATCCCATCATTTGTAGTTTTCTCTATCCCCTGTGCTTCTCATTCGAAGGAACTATTTCACTTTAAAGTAGAGTAAAAGAGATAGGGTGAGTTTCTATATGCCTGCATATGTCTTCTCTAGACCCTGAAAGATTTTGTTTTCACAATAAATATATTTTATATGCTTAAGGTCTCTTACTAGCTAGTTCCCATTGAATCATCCGAAATTTTCAATTAAAGATACAACACTTTCCCATTAATTAGTGTAACTAAAAGTGACAAGCTTCTCATATACTCTTTTTATTCTTCAAAATCATTTACATATTCTTTATTATACTCAAAATTCTTTGACAAACTTAACAGCGTTAGAACTACAAATACTTTTTCACAAATTTGGATAGGTAGCACAAGCTAATGATTCTTTTTGTAAGTTATTATGAATCTTTTATAGATCTAGGAACTATCATCTCCAAAATAGTTATGATCTTGTTTGGATTGACCTAATGTATTATCCTCTGGATGATTATGAAAGTTAAAAACTTTCCACTTTAGATACCAAATACGCATTTTTGTGGTTGAGTTGATGTTGTGTTCCTTAAGATTTTAAAGCATTCATGTAGTTCTGTAAGATGAATGGATCCTTATGTGGTATATTTTGTCATACTGTCAAGATAGGGCTCCATTTTCTTCCTAATTGTCCTTAAAAAACTACATTGACAAGTTTTTAGTGTATTTTCATATGTATTTTCACTTTAGAGGACATTATGAGTGATAAATAGTCTTCTCCTATTCTAGCTCATACAATGAATTTTTTTATAGTTTAAGTAAGCTTCTATAAAACTCAACCACTTAAAAATTGATGTCACCTCCACAAGTTAGTCAATCCATTGTATAGAGAAACAATCCTTAAAGTGTGCTTTATTTAAATCTTTGAACCCTACACACATCCTCTATTTCTTATTAAATGTCTTCATCAAAAAAACATTTTTCGAATAAAGATAGAAGTGCAATTATTTGATAAGAAGGGGGCTCCAAATTTAAATCTAATAGTAATAAAACAATAAACAATAGACACAGTAATTTTATATCAAAATATCTATTCCATAACCTAAAGGGAATTTCATTATCGCCAAAATGGTTACAATAGTCTAACTAGTTTTAATGCTCAACCATGTAATGATAAAAAAAATCCTATTTCACCCTAATAGATCACGAATACATTATACATAAAATAGAAGATCAAATAAAGTTAAGAATTTCAACTTATTTGGGCAACAAATTCAACCATATCTATATGTGTTAGAGACCACCAAACATCAATTCCACTATAGGGAATAAAGGCTAAAGAGTGTAGAACTTCCAAGCTAAATTTTAGCCAAATTAGGAAAAAGAATTACCACTTAATCAAGATTGCGTAGATAGGGTTGTTATAAGTGGGTGAGCTACTATTCAAAAAATTTTGGACAAGTTATAGAGCTTCAATGTCCAATCATACCATATAAAATCAAGACCAATATTTCAGGTGTCTCTACAAAACATGTAAGCTAAATTGGACTATAAATTGCCACTCGATCATTTCTTTGGTCAAAAGGTATGAAGGCAAAACTTTAAAGAAGACATTATGTATGTGTATTCCAACAAGAACAAAATAGCCTCCTCTCACACTTTTTTGCCAATTTGTAGCAACAATCACTGATATTTTTAGGGTTTCTTTTTATCCTTTTCCTTAATATTTTTAATTTTAAAATTGGGTTTTATAATCTTTGGACCATTCTCCACTTAGGAGTGAAACCCAAAAGGCCTAATGAACTCCTCCTTATGACTATATACAGGGGTTCAATATTCAGACAATCAATCCTTATTATGAATTTTCTCAAGGCACAATAGCTTACTTCCAACACTTCATGTATCCAATCATAACATGTATCAATATGCTTAGATCTTGAGTAGAAAGAGGAATTCTTACTAAGATGAATTACATTCTAATTATCACATAATAGAATATACTTTTCTTGATGAGCACCAAGTTCTCAGAAATCTTTGAACCCAAAGTAACTCCTTACAAGCCTCAATAGTTACAATAAATTCTATCTTAGTTAATGAGAGTGAAAAATGCTTTTATATTCTAGATTGTCATAACACAACTCCCTTACCAAATTAATCAAATGCTCATAATTAGACTTGCGATAATTAACACTTGCAGCTATATCAACATCTATAATGCCTACTAAAATAGGTTTATGACCAACAAAAGAGAGTCTCAAGTCAAATATACCATATAGATATATCATAGTCCACTTCATAACATTCCAATGATCATTGTTAGGATTAGAAAGGTAGTGAACCACTATATCAACTACCTAAACAATCATTACAATAGAAGGAACTTTTGGCCACGATTTCTTTGGCAACAAATTTAAATTCATTGCTAAAAGTCCCTATTGGTGATGTTTTGTAAATTCATCGCTATAAATCTAACATTTTGTGATGTTTTCTAAAATTGTCACTAAAGGAATATATTTTGCAATGATGTATGAGAATCATTGCAAAAGAAGCTACTTTTTGCGACGGTTAACAAATTTTGTCACCATATCGCTACCTTTTAGTGACGATGAACTAAATTATCACAAAATGTGATGCTTTTGGTGACAAATTGTAAAATCGTCACCAAAATTTGATGTTAAATAATTTATAATACACGATAATTTATTAGGGTAATTTTGATGAATTTTGTATGTGATAGTATTTTAAATATAATAATGTTTAAAAGAAAATTTTTAATGCTAATGTACTTAATAATCCTAAATTTAATTATAATTGAAATTTATATGATTTTATATATTTATTCATTTGCCTTGTTTATAACTTTGTTTAAATAGCTAATGCATTCAAACTTTATAAATTTGTTTAAACTCTACCTATTGTATATAGTACTACACCTCCGTTTATAGAAAATTTCATGGAAATAAAATGGAGTATCTAAAATTGTAAAATGTTTAAACTTTGATAAGTAAATATTTTAGGACACAAAAGATAATCATACCTAAAATTTTAATGTTAATAAGATCAAAATATCATAAATTTAAGATAACTACTATTCTTACCCATTAATATTTAATAAAATAAAATAATAATACAGATAAACATTGAAATATGGTAACCAATATAATGTAATGATACATGGTAAGTACTAGACAATGTTAATTAGAAGTTTAACAATTCTTATAAATAAAATAATAAATAAAGCTTCACACCTAAAATTCTATTGAAAAGGAGAAGAAATATATTTTTTTCAGATTCCAAGTGACATTAGACTCAGGAGATCTGATAAAAGGGTTCCTAATATCTATATTCCTAAGAAGGTTTTTTACACGTTCCAAACCATCAATTGAAACAGTTAAAGATCTTCGTTTAGGTTTGGTTTATTGATGCCCTCTTCCAATAACTTATTTGCTTTAACTAAATTTGTAAAAGATATAGTGAACAATTTCCCATATGCAATATGGATGACAGTATTAGATGTTCCACATGTACCAAGCATTTCACCTAATGAGCAAATAGTATAGAACAACCAAAACTAAATCAAACAATATTAGGAACCTATATTTGAACACATGCATACCTGACTGATAAACCCTATCACCATCATAATGAACAAACATAGTTTTGTAATCGACCACTGTTCCAAAACAACTGATTTCCTTAATCCTATACAGATCATCGGGACATTACCACCGCCTCCATTACCATCTAAATTCTCTTAAAGATTGGAAGAAGCTTAACTTAACATATAGTATATACAATTAAATGTTCATATAATAGCTTCCTAACAGAAAATGAGATAAATAATAAAGAAAGAGAGGTAGTTTAGATGGTACTAAAAATCATGAAGAAGAAAATCAGCCATAGAAAGTAAGCGGAGATTAATGTTTGATGAGGAGATTTGTTCTGCATCAATTTGTTCTTCATTAGGGAGAATTTTTCCACATTCCTCTTAGTGGAGCTTACTTCCACCATCAAAAACTAGTCACCATATTGACATTCCATAATGAATTAATGTGAATAGTTTTATTCTAAAAAATATCAATAAAAGAATTCTTATTTGAATGTTCCAACATTCTAATAATGACGATTTTATGATCTATTAAGTGAGACTACTTCATATGATAAGGTTGAGAATGTTAAGTGTGTATATACTATGTTTAGGAGTACATAAACATCCTTTACAGAATCTTGTAAAGTAAATAGTTGTGTAATTATGATTTAGCTTTAATTTATCTTAATAATTAGTTGGTTAGTTTTAAGTTAGTCCATTATATATATGGTTTCACAAAATATATTTTCAATAAATTGAAATGTGTGCATGTTAAAAGATTTGGTCTTTTAACAACAATAGTAAAAATATGTCTCAAGTCTAACATTAGATTTAAACCAACATTAGGTTTGAACCAATTCTCTTTTTTAAGATACAATCGTATTGATGAATGCTCAGGAAAAGCTTTTGTATATTAAACACATAATACAAGAGCTTAAGTTACATGCATAATAACAAACTTGTAGAAAAGATAAGAAGTTAGCATACATAATAACATACATAAACATCCTTGCAGAAGTTAAATACTATATCAGAATTTTCATTAAACAGTTAGTATAAACTGCAAAATGTGTTAGAAAAAACAAACCACAACACAAGGAGGATTCTTGAAAACAAACATGAAGAACCGTACCAATAATGGACACGATACTCCTTGACTACCACAACACAAGAGATGACCACAATAGAGGAGATGACGCTTCTTTGATGGTGAATCAAGAGGAAACAAAAAAAGTAACATGGAAAGGAAGAGATTTTTCACGTTAATAACCAAACAAAACAATGTCATTTGTTATTGAAATATACCATTAGGCAACAATTTAGACACTCTTCAGTAGATGGTGCCCATTACCATTTGGGTTGACCTTTGGTGACAAATTTCTATATGATAAATAGAGAATTATGATTAAATAGACTGTTATACTACATAAGTAAGATATGAGAAAATTTATCTATTACTATACATTCATAAATCATTATTATACATTCATAAATCATTATATTAGTTACAAATATTATCTATACATTCATATAACATTATATTAATTATATAAGTGACGAAGGCTCGAATCATAATGTAATTAATAATGATGATATACAAGATCCGATCATGATTATTGAAGGTAATAAAATGTCATTTATATTGTTTGAAATGTATGGTTGATGTTGGAGTGGTGTGAATGCGTATTATTGATAATTCATTTATGTTAACACGTATTGTTTATATTTGACTTATATTAATGCATATTGTTGATGTCTGAGTTATATTAATGCTAAATGTTGATGTTTGAGTTATGTTAATATGGATTGTTGATGTTTGAGTTATGGTTATGCGTATTGTTAATATTTGAGTTATGTTAATGCAGAATGTTGTCATCTAAGATATGTTTATTTGGAATGTTGTTGTTTGAGTTATAGTTATGTGTATTGTTTATGTTTGAGTTATGTTAATGTAGAATGTTGCTATTTTAGTTATGTTAATATGGATTATTAATGTTTAAGTTATGTTTATATGTATTGTTGATATTTGAGTTACGTTAATGTGAACTGCTGATGTTTAAGTTATGTTTATGTGGAATGTTGATGCTTGACTTACGTTCATACGAGTTATTGATGTTTGAGTTATGTTTATGCATATTGTTGATATTTGAATAATGTTTATGCGTAATGTCGATATTTGAGTTATAGATATCCAATATAATGGAAGGAAAGCAGGTGGTAAGCAATGAATTTCTCCCTAGTCAACAACAACCACATCAATCAAATCCTCCCCTATAATAACCACATCAATCAGATCCTAGCCAACAATAACAATTGACCTCATCCATCAGAGAACTAGCTCAGTAATAGCCTCCATTTGTCTAAACTAGTACTAAAGGAATTGAAAGTGTGTTAATCTTTAACACCTATAATTAGACTTATGCTCAAATATATATTTACATGTTTAATGCATATTTTCTTATCATTATTCATTTGTTGTCAGGTTCCAATACTGTCACTAGAAAAAGATATAGAGGTATAATTAAAGGTTGTGAGTTGCAATGCATGAATGTTACAATTACTAGTAAGTTGTCTTTATATATTGATACCTCACAAGGTCGTCTTGTAGAAAAGATTCAATTGGAAAAATTGTATAGTGAGTTGGGAATAATTGCTAGAACTGAATTACCTTGCCTTATGCATGCCAAGTAGTTGAAGTAAGACAACTTGCTACAAAATGCTTTGGACAAAATTTCATTAAAATTTAAATTTATTTAATTATATGCAATGTATTTTTACTTGTTTAAAGATTAGTTACATTTTTAATTGTTATTTATATATGAAGCTATATCATTGATATCAACAACCCTGATGTTTCAAACTATGTCACTTCACTTTTGAAACAAAAGACCAAGGATTGTCATTATTGAATGCATAAATATTACAAATATTTTCCTTCTGATGAGGAGGTAGTGTTACCTCCAGAAAATTTTTATGATAAATCAAGCTTGATTAGATTAAATTAAGTTATGTTAGCATCAAATTAAGTTGTCACTAATTAGTGTATGATAGCACTAAAGAGTTAGGTGAAGAATTAAGGAAATTAAATGAGTTAGTTGGGCCTTGGGCCCAAATGAAATGAATAAAGAAAAAAGAAATGAAATGGGCCCAAATGAAATAAGAAAGAAGAGAGGATATATATGCAATGGACTTTAATGAAGTAGGAAAAGAAAAGAGAATAAGTTGGGCTTTAAAAGACAAGTGGGCTTGATGTAGGTTAAAGAAGATAAGAAGGAAGGAAGAAGAAAAGAAAAGAGAATGAATTGGGCTTAAAGGAAATCAATGGGCTTAAGTTGTAGTAGGAAATAAGAAAGGAAGAAGGAAAGGAAGATGAAGGTGGAGTATATGGGCTTAAAAGGATAAATGGGCTTAAGTGAAATGAATAAGAAGTATAAAAAAGAAGAAGAAATAAGTGAGTGTAGAAGAGAAGAGAGGAAATTCTGAAAATTAGAAGAGGAGAGGAAGAGTTACGGCAAAGTGGAGGAAGGAAGAAGAAGAGAAGAAAGGTTAGTGATTCCTATGAGTTTGAGTGAGTTTTTGAAGAAAGATCAAGAGTTAAAGGTGTGGAGGAAAGTGCAAGCTTCATTTTGAACCAAGAAACCACTTGTTTGGTTAAGGATTTAAGGTAAGCTTCTTGATTAAGGTTAAGATTTTTTGTTATTTCATGGTTCGAAAAGCTTAGAAATAGAATGGGTTTAGTGATTCTAAGGTAAATTTCATGATTAAAGTTCTTTGGGTTTGTCAATTTTAAAACCCTAAGTGATTATGGATTTCGGTTTTAATGAAGGGAAAGAAGAAAGAGGAGAAGGGCAAGAAGAACACTCCTAAGGAAAGGATTAAGCAAATATAAGGTGGGTTTCATATTTATCTTTATGTATATAAGCTATAAATGTAAATAAATGCATGACATTAATGAGTTTTGATTACTTGGTAGTTGTACTAAATGTTTGAGATTAATGTTGAATGTGGGTGTATAAGTCATTGATGATTATATTAAATGATTGATGTTGTTGTTAGGCAATTATTAAGGTTGAGTATGAAATTATGATGATTGTAAGTGTACTTTGTATGATGATGATTGAAATTGTTTTAGAAACTTGTTAAATGAATATGATGAAAAGCATAAATGATGTATGAAAAAGATGATATTTTAAAGAAACAGTGAATTGGACAAGAATAGTCCAATTTTCTTGTATGATGCATGAATGATATGTTATGTGGGTAAGGTATAGTCCCAAGAACCGTCACGTGCACGTCGACCATGAAAGCCTTCGCCCGGCTGCCCGATTGTGGCATAGGATGATCCATTTTGGACTCTAAAGATTTGCCCATATAAGATCATTAAATGAGATTATATGGTTGCCAAGAATATGGACTTACCGAGCCATTTGATGTGTTTCTTATGTGATAGCATGAAATTACAAGAATCATGAATGTTTTGAATTGTGAGAAATGATGTTTATGTATTGATGAAAATTGCATGATGCATGTATTATGATTCTATTGAAAGTTTGCTAAAAGTATGAGTAACTAAATAGACATGCTTGATATATAAATATAAATGTGTTACCCACGGAGCGAAAGCTCACCCCCCTCAAATTCTCCAGAAATGAGCGGGATCCCGAGGAGCAAGTTTAAAGGCATTTACTCCAAGAATTTTCTTTTGATTTTGTATTTGAAATGATTTTTTTTTGTAACTCAATGCTTTAGATGCATTTTGAGAAAATGATGATTGTGGCAAGTTTGTATTTTTGGGGATATGATGGAGTGGCTTGAAATGCCCTCTAAAGCTTTGTAATGACTTATGACTTCATATGAATGAAAGAATGCTAAGTTCAAATGTATTTTGAGAAATCCATGTATGTTTAAGCATAGTTCCAAAGTTGTATGGAATTGTTTTGAAATGCATGTGGGTAGATGAATGATGTAAGATTAAGTGAGATTATAGCATGTTGGGAGTGGAATGAATGAGTTGAGAGGTTTAGAAGTGTATATGGTGTTTGGAATAAGTCAAGAGAGAGTGTAGAGGGTTAGGTTTTGAGTTCTGGATAGATATAAGTCGACTTATTGGACCCATAAGTCGACTTGTGAAGTTTTTGCATAATAAGTCAACTTTTTAGATAGATAAGTCGAGTTATTTTCCTCGATAAGTCGACTTGTTGGTGATAAGTCGACTTATTTGTCTCGATAAGTCGAGTTATAGGCTAATTTCCAGCACAGGTCGAGTTGTTAGTCAAGTATTTTGAGCATTGTTAGAGGCCGAATTTGGTTTTGCAGTCTTCATGAGAGTTGTAGATCTAGATGTCTACTTTCAAATGGTGAAAGAGCGAACACATTCTGACCTATATATAAAAAGTTATGGTAATTGTCCCAAAAGAGTTTCAGTTTGAATTTGGAAGTGAGCAGGGTCTATTAAATTGGGCATAAACCCCTCATGTGACCTCCAAATGAGGTGAGGCTTGAACCATTAGTTTTCTAGGACATGTATCTGTTTCCATATAAAAATTTGTAGCATTTGAAGCTAAATTGATAATAATTAAATAAAAAGCAAGTTAAGGGTTGGTTGAGAGAGCATGTTTCAGGTATGAATTCCTTTAGGTTTTTTGGAGTGTATCTTGAGTTATATGACTTCGATTGAAGCGATTCTTGTCTTAAATAAAGCAAGAGTCTTAAGGCTATGATTCACAAGAGGATTTCAAATGAATTAAAGATATTAAGTTTTTTCAAATTCGGTGAACGAGTAGTGGAAATAAGTTCAAGTATGACGAATAGGAACATGGGCACTCTACGGAACTTTGGTAAGTAAATTTTGAGAACATTTTGAGTATGAGAATGGATTTGTGATGACTTTAAGGGTTCAAGGGATTTAGAATGAAAAAAAAACCCTTCAAAGTAATACGCACGCTCAGGTTTCACGATTTTAAGCAAGAGAGTTGGGTTCCGAGAACGGGATCCAACAGGTAGGGAGACATATTCTAGAATGGATGTCTCAAGAAAATTGGAACATTTTGTATGATTATTAAGCCTTTGTCAATGTTTAGGTTCGTTTTCTTTCACTTCACATTTGTTTCTACTAATCTTGTTAGATGATTTAATGAATGATGTTTTCCTTCATTTAGGAAAAGTGTGCGAAGGACAAGGTTAATAGAGGAAAAATGAAATTCCTCACAACCAAGGCTCCAAATCATTTGTTGTTATGCAAAATGAATTTGTAAGTTTTTGTGTACAAGTTATAATTATATTAGTAAATATATTATTGTTTATTATGATTTGATTTTTTTTTCAGATAACAGACTCAAAGAACTACATGGAGAAGAGTGTGATCTACAAACTGACACACTATAGTGAAATGATCTCATCTTTAGGAACTAACTGATTGGATCAAGTTGATTGACGGCATAAAATCACAGCATTTCAGTGGCTAAGATCCTATATTAGAATTTTCCTATCTCCTTCCCCAGTTCATTGTCTTACCCTAGGCTTACTGTCTAAGGGCCTTGATTCTTTGGTATCACTTATTAAAACTCATCTAGGAGAAAAAGAGATTGCAACTAGCTCCGATGAACATGAAGAAATTCATTTAGTTTCTATATTATTTTATGAGCAGCAGTTTTCTGGTACCTTGCTCCTTATTTTGTATGGCTGTTTTCTACATCTTCGTTGACTGCTTTTATAATTCAAAGAGTAGTTGTGTTTTGTATTGTTTCCATTATATATATATATATATATATAATTTACAGTTCCAAAATTAAAAAGTTTGATTAATTTTCTTCTTTTTTATTCCTTTTGACTTTGATATTTAATAATAAGTTTATGACTTATATTATAAATTAACGCATTAGTAGTAAATCCTAATAATTGAGAGGAATTTGTACTTGAGCATATAGTATTTATTATTTAGGTTATTTTTAAAAAACTAGCATTGAATTTATCTATTTTATTTTATTAATTACTTATTTTCTTCTCATTACATTTTTAACAGTCATTAAAAATCTTTATTTTCTTCATTAATTAAAATATTCTGTGCAGATTTGAAAGTAAACAATAAAGGGGGTACCATTATCATCATATTTTATTAGTTCTTACTAGAAAAGCAATAAGCATCAAAAGCAAATGTGAAGCAACATTCCACCTTCCTGGATAAATGATGTGTGCAACTTTTATGAGTGTTTGAAGGCGTAGGAAAGTGATGGTTTGATTAAAAATTAGAATCTGAAAGACGTCTCTTGAGTGCACACCATTGGAAAGGTTAACAATTCCAACCAATTAGCAATTTCTTTCAACAATACTTTCATTAAAAAAACTATACATTCACTGAACATAAAGGGAGCAGTTATAGAGGGCTCGAGTTCTCTCCCATGCCACCATCAATGTACCCTTTTTCTTCTTTTTCCCTGTGACTTGGAAATTAAGCTTTCCACCACTAATATTCTACACTTTTTTCTGTAGCTCTAAATTGTAATACCAAATTCGCCTTATAATGTTACGAATTTTCATGACTTCATCTTAACATTAGTACAGCAGTTAGGGAAATTACATTATCCAAGTAGTAGTGTTGTGTCTCAATTATTCCAACAATAACTTGTTAATAACTAGTGAATACCCAAATTTTAATGTCAGATCACAGCTCTAATCTTGTCAAAGGAACCCTTAGGCAAGGATGTGATGCTAAATGTATATCAACAGTTAGAATTAATGGGAGACAAGTTGTTAATTTTTATATCTCTACTTGTAATGCAAAAGAAAATAAGTGATTCAAAATATACCAAATCAAATTCTAAATGAATCTTTAATTGATGTTTTGCCAAAGATACTTGTTTGCTGAATAATTTGAATTATTCATATATATAGTCAAGTTGAAAAACCATCCTAAACTGAGGTAATAAAACAGGGATAATAACGTCAATTGTATGCTAATATGACTAAACAATGAGTAAGTATTAGATTTGTTTTCCTTTTAATCAAGCGGTAAGTTAATATGCAAATCAATACGTATGTATACTGATTAGTTCGTTTAATTTCTTCAATAATTTTGACAATTGTTTAGCTCTTAACTATTAGACATTCCTTCTTTGTCATTTTCATTTAAGTGTTTGCTTTCTAGTGTCACTGACTAAGATTAGGCCATGGGTTGTTGCATCTGAAACAAAAGAAGTAGGCCAAAGTACATAATGGCAAAGTATCACTTACATTGTCAAAATCATTACCTTACTTCATATTGGCTATTGATAAATACATACATGACTAATAGACATGATAAACTAGAGTACAATCATTGCCACAATGCCACTTTAATTACACTAGGTAGGCTTTCATTACACTAGGTTTTTCTTTTTAATACTTAAATCTCACCTACATCTTGGCTTTCTTCTTTGACAATATTCACTTAACTTTCGGTTAAAATGATTCTAAGGTCATTCTCAGAATTGTCTGACGAGTTGCTCTGGTTTTGTTTTTTAGTGTCTTGGTGCTGTTTTTGCAGCAAGTCTTGTTTCCGTTATTGCTTCGTGATCGGCAGAAAAAGAAAAGAAGGGCATATTTCCAAATGTCGCTCCAATTTACGGATTAGAATTGAACTTCAATTCGTAGATTTAATTTGGAGGTTGCGACTGCTACTTATACTCCATGCATTTCCTACATAACCTTAAGTAAGCTATGTTCAATACTCAATATTAATGTCTATTTGATGCATAGTTAATCAAAAGTATTATTCTAAAATAAGGGTAATTACTCACTACTAACTATAGAAATGCACCAAGTTAATTCCTTCCACGACATGAAACGAGAGTCTATCTATTGAGGGTATGTTTGGTTCACAGGAATACTAATTTTTTCCTGGTATATTCTTAAATTTTAAATAATCTTTTATTTAGTTAGACAAAATACAAGAATACCTAATCCTAAAATTAGGTATTCTTCAATTTTAAGAATAGCTAAATATCATCGAAAGATGTTTTAGCTATTCCAAGAATAGAGTTATTTGTTGAATACTTTTTTACCCTTTTTATTATTTAATAATAATAATAATAAATAAATAAATAAATATACTAAAATAAATAATAATAAGAATAATAATAATAATTAATAAAAATAAAATAATAAATCAATAAGAATAATAAAATTAATAATAATAAGAAGAAAATTAATAATAACAAGGAATTTAATAATAAAAATAATAAAAATATTAATAATAAGAATAATAGTAAGTAGAAAATTAGTAATACTAATAATTAATAAGAATAAGAATAAAAATTAATAATAAGAAGAAAATTAATAATAATAAAGAATTTAATATTGCTAAAAATTAATAAAAATAAGAATAATAATGAGTGAAAATTAATAATAATAATAATAATAATAATAATAATAATAATAATAAAAAAATAAAACAAATAATAAGGATAAGGATAAGGATATTTTGGTCCTTTTATTTATTCCTTATTCATTCCAAGTTCATATTTTCAATAAAGTAATATTAATTCTATTTTATTTCTTATTTTCTATTCTTAAAATAATTATTTTATTACTTATCTATTCTAATCTTTAAACTAAACTGGCCTTGAATGAATTGGTAAGGGAATGAATTATGTGAACTTTCTCACATATAAACTAATCCCAAGTTTTATGACGCTTTCCCGGATTAGTAATTTACTTCTGAATTTCAAATTTTGATAAATTAGAAAACCGTTAATTTTTTCCCTTCTTATTTTGTTTTTCCTTCTTGGTTCAGGTCCCTATTTCTTTCTATTATATAATCATATATGATAGTGATTGGAGAAGTGGTTGGTCATAAAATTTATAAAATATTTTTCTATTTTTTGTTATAATCTTATTTGCAATCATCGAAATATATCTTATTTAATTATTTAATATTAATTATTATTATTATTATTATTAATTTATTTTATTTGTAATTTAAAATTTAAAATATAGTTTAAATTTTATAATTACTTAATGAATATAATTTAAATTTTAAAATATCTTCAAAATATATAAATTCTAAATAAATTTTTAATCAATAAAATAAATATTAACAAATAAATTTAATAAATAAATAAATTTAAATAAATTTTACTGATAATTTATTAATAAATATTATATAAGAGATTAAAATAAATTTATTTACTAAATAAATAAATAAAAATATTTTATCTTTAAGTTTTGTCTAATATATACTTATTATTAGTAATACAAATAAATGCATTGATATTAACAACCAAATAAGATATTTTTCATTTAGAAAATAAAAACTCAAAATCAAATAAAAAATAAAAGTGAAACTAAGCGACCCTAAAATTTCTTTAATTATGTGACAAAAATAATTTATAAACATGATAAAGTATGAATCATAAAGTATGATTTATGATTCATACTTTATTATTATGAAACTTGATTTTAGAGTTTGCAACTCTTTAAATCTGACTAATTAGATAAAAATGACCGTAACCATAAAAGTTTATGATCTTTAATAATATTTTTAAGAGCGGGATGAGAGAACTTGATAAGAAGTGTAAAAGGAGTTTAGAAGAACTTATGTCTATTTATAGTAGGTTTAAACCATTTAGCAATCTAATTAAAATATAATTTTAATACAAACTAGAATTGATTCTAATTAACAATAAAACATAATATTTAATATTAATTCCTATTTGTCAAATTTCTTCTATTTTAACTTTTTTGGAAATTAAGCAATGTACTAACAATCTTTAATAGATTTGAGTGAACTAAGCCATTACAAGTGCCAAGAAGCATTTATGGAGCATTATAAACGATATCTAACCAACACTAGTGTTAAAATGTGATAATCGACATTAGTATTTTCTTTTCAATTTCTTATGTTCTCTTCTATTTCAACTTCTCTTTAGTTTTGTGCTACATTTCGGTTCTTTACTAATCTTCATATAGTGCCAAAAAGTGTCCTAGATTGGCCATAGAATTTCTCAAAATCATGTCAATGTGCTTTAACAAAAAACTTTGTTAGTTTTGATTTTATCCCTTGAAGAGTCTGTCATTCCTTTCCCTCCAAATCTCATAGGCACTACACCCCAAATGATTATGATGTTACATTCATCCTCACTTAGTATTATGTTAATGCCAATAATAATATATTTTCCTAGACATTAGCTCTATAATGATAATTGTATAGAGCTTGAATTTTCAACTATAGTGCCTTTATAGTTACATATGAAGAATAGATGATCCACTAACTCAGCCTCAATTTTGTATACCTTGCATACTGTATTTACAATGTGAACTCGTGATTATTTATAATGTTTTTAATCTAGAGGGTTTCTTTTATCATATGCCCAGTCATAAAAAATATATTAAAAATAGGGTTTTTAAAATCATATTAGTTTATTCCATGGTAATTAAGGAAGAGCATTCTTGAATATTTATTTTTTGAAAAATAAAGAATTCATTAAGAGTCATGAAAGTCATCAAAAGGGGGTTTACAAGGTTGTGCCCAACGGTTTGGAATTATATAATAAAATCAATCTATTATCCAAGGGAACACTAGATATAAAAGTAAGTTAAAAATTCCATCTTCTACTAGTAAATAAACTAAGTTTTTCACTTAATTGGTGAGTTCCCAAGATTTGTTTAATCTAACATTGCATTCTATATACTAAGGCATGCTTTTACGTTTTCTTTTTATGGAATAGCCTTTGGTTCCTTTCCATCCAAATCATATAAACTGAACAATTTAAGGTGAGGTTAATGCACATTTGATCATTTCCCAACTTTTGAAAGTGCTTGTTAGCCCAAACCAAAATATTATCCCAATCAGTCTTTGTATAGGTAAGTTTCATTGCGTGTTGCATTACAACCCAAATGGATGCAGTGCACTTACATTTTGAAGAAAAGTTGATCAATGTATTCAAGTATTATTGATTATTTGATAGTATGATTTACTAGAGAAGATATATTTTGAATGTCTTCGCCACATAATCCTGTCTGTTTGTTATTAATTAGGATTATAACCGGGTATGTTATCTTTGATGATAGAGAAGCTTCAAAGTCTAATATGCCATTTGTTGTTCCTTATTGAGTCCTTAACCTTGGCCTTATGATGGAGCATATATCTCATATAAAATGTTTTGAGCGATAACTAAAAAGATATTAACTCAATCCAATTATTAAACCATAACTAATAATTTTATCTATTCCCAATCCTATATTTGAGGTCCTAGTATAGCTTATGCTTAAGCTTGAAAATTTGTGTCATGTTCTATAAAGGATTAGATTTTGTCCTAGTTTCTAGTAGAATTTTGTTTTCTAAATAATGTACATTCACCTATTATTCTAAAAATATCTCCTTACCTATTAAAATCATTTAGATCCTTTTAGTTAGTAAGACCTTGTTGATGAGTTGTATATGATTGATTCCTAGACTACCCCTCTTCTTTTGATAACCTTAGACCATTTAACTTTAGTATTGGATTTTTTTAAGCATCTTAGACTATAAGAAGTTCCTCACGATTCTTTCTAGCGCTTTTTTGAGGTTCTTTGGTAACATTATATGGAAAAAAAATTTAGGCATGTTGTTAAGTATGGATTTAAAGAGTTGCAATTTACCTATAAATGATAAACTTATGTTACATCAATGCCCAATTATCTTTTGGAAATCATCAAACAAAGCCTAAAAATCACTACAGGAGGGTCTTTTGGTTATGATTGCCATTCCTAAATATGTAATATCATTGAATTTCATTCCAAATATTGTAGAGATTAATTGTACTTGCTAGATAGCCCAGTAAAAATCAATATATGGCATCGATCCCTATTTATTAGGATACTTAAGAGCTAATTTAAAAGGTGTGGCATGTTCATTAAAGTAATGATTAAGTTTATATCAATCTTACGGAGCATTGGCAAATCATCTATAAGTGAGAGATATAAAAATCCTTAACATGGAATATTTTTGTGAAACTTGATGCTAGAATCTAACCTGATGTTGTAATTTGTTAGTTTGATCAGAACCTGAATGTATATGGAAACAGATATAGCAACAAAGAGTTATATTATCTCACCCCTCTTCTAACCTTGAATGCTTGAATCGGTTCCTCATTTATAAGTATACTTAAAAATATGGTTATTATACATTACTCAATCCAAGTGAAGAATTATTGAGGGAATCCAAATATGTTTAAAAAGTGGATAATGAACTTCTATTTGATAGAGTCAAATGCCTTATGGAGGTTTATTTTCATAGCATAACTTTTGATAGTATCATTTCTTTTGTAATCTTTGAATAATTCCTAAGTCAAGAGGATGTTATTTCCAATGTTTCCACCCCTGATGTAGGCACCTTTAAATATGATAATGAAAGATACCAATACCATTTGCAATCTTGAGACTATCAATATGGAGATGGTCTTATACAAAATGTTGTATTATGATATAGGCCTATAATCTTTTAGTGAATTATAATTTAGAACATTGAGAATTAAGTTGACATGATTTCAACTCTATAAGCATCTTCCTTGAGTTGAAGAAATCTAGTATAGCCTAGTTCACCTGATTCTTTATTAAACTGTATGATTCTTTAAACAATTAAGCATTCGTCACATTAGGATTAGGGACTTCGATAGAATTAATCTTGAGAAGAGATTCTTTAATATCATGATTTGTGAAAGTTTTGACAAGTGTTTATGCTTATTTATCAGTGATTATTTTTTGTAATAAATAAGCTTAGTACCTTCATAGATGAACAAAATTTACAATATGACCTACAATTTTTTTAGATATGCTATAAATCTCCTTATTTTGCTCCATCAACTATAAAATTATCTCCCTATTTTCCTTTATAAGATTAGTTATCTTATTGATGCCCCATCTAGATATGATCAACTTAATGAATAAATCATAATTCCTGTCTCTATTTTGCATATATTGGATTGTTAATTTTTGTTTAAGCAAAGAACCATATGATTCAAGTGCGTTAATATAGTTAATGAGGCCAATTCTTTCATGAAAAAGGTTGATTAGATTCTTTAGATCTTGATACAAGTCATCTTGTATTTTGCTACATAATGGCCCTAATAGCTTTGATATCGAAGTTATTACTATTCATATGTTTTTGATGCACCTTTTTCAAAATTTTTTGTTTTTATAACATATTCATATTGTTTAAAGCATTATAGTTCTTCTGTGATTCCCATTATACTTCTTTTTATATGGTTGATATAGTACTTGAACTCATCATAAGAACCCTTTAAGTTTAATCAATTTTTTGACTCTTAAGTAAATAGTTTACTATTGAAATTTCCAAGAGTTATATATAACATATTCATATTTATGATATCTTTCAAAACATTCTATATAGCACTCTATTGGAATGCTAAATTTTCAATATACACCAAAGTGAAACATATATTAGTTTTAGTCGAGGTTATTTAGTAAAAAGATTGATTGCTTGACCGATAGAATTGGAGCTATATATCATTAATTTATCAAAATCATAAACTACAACCATTCTTGCATTATGGTGAGCTTGATGATTTTTAATGATTTTCCAATTGTCTTTGATGAACCAAAGTCTCCTATATTGATCAACTTTTAGCTTTGTTTTCAAAAGGACTATTAAAATTAGCTTCGTTGAATGAAGATAATCAAAAAGTACATGTTATTTTTTGGGACTATCAAACCCCCTGGTGTTCCATGCTAGCATAGATATTAAGAGTGTTGAGAAAAGTTCCTTGATCCTTTGGCTTTGGCCTCTTGCTAAATCTCCTTCTAAAGGTAGGTGTGAAGTCCCTTTTACTTAAATTCATCAACATCCTTATAGTTTCCCTTAGAATTGGTAATCTTAAACTTGATAGCCTTTGTAGTTGTATCACTTAGAGTGATATTCAATTCTCTTGATCCATCTACTAGCTTCCTTTTAACTGATAAATTACTTGACATTGTGACTTCTATCAAGTTATTGCTCTTCATTGATTCCAATTAAGGAATTTGGTCACTTCTACCCTTTTCTCCAAAGACCTCTTTATTTAATTCATTTAATAGTTAATCCATCCCTACCACAAAAGTATGCCACTTATTCTCTCTCTCCTCGTTGGGATAATCTAACCCCATAAGTTTATAATAGTCACCCCTTTCAAATAGCTTTCCTATTTTCCTCCAATTGCTTATTGTTTGAGTGTTTGGCTTTCATTGATAGGAAACTAAAAATTTAGTTTTCCAACATTTTTATTTTTTATTTAGCCTTATAATTGGAATAACTTTAGGAAAGCTTTGGCTTATGTTAGTTTCTATACAAAATCTAACATAACTTATTATTTTCATTAATGTTGTGATGTCAACCATAAATATTAGATTTCTTTTGCAACTAGCTAAGTAACTTAACCTAATTATTGACCAACATTCTAATCAGACACTTTGAATATTGATCTATATAGGGATGTTCTCCATTTTTTAATGCCATAGTTGCATTCTTAAGGACCATTTTTGCATAAAAATTAGTTTATCACTAATGCGCTAAAGAGCAGCCATAATAATCTTTCAAGCACCAATTTTTAAGGACAACTTGAATATATAAGTCCCTTGTTCATTAATCAATACCTTTTGAAACTCTAGGCTCTTCCAATTTTCTTAAGCCCATACATTAATCCCCTTACCCGTAAAAAAAACTTGTCAGAGATGCCACTCATTTTGGACCCCTTTATTTCAATACTTTCATTAATAGAGATACTACAATATTTCCTTCTATAGCTAGTGATGTATCCCTTACCATTTGGAACCATGCTTCTCCTTATGTTCTTATATGTTTTATCTGTTGCTAAATTTTTTTATAGATGGTAATGCTTTGCGTAATGCTAGGATCTTATTCTAACTTAATTTTAAAAGTGATATAAGGTTCCAATAAACCAAAAGGTTAGCTAATGAGCCTTTGAAAAAGGGGAAACAATCTTGTTAAAAATTTGGGGGCTCATTGTTTATCTTACAAGGAAAGAGGGAAGTGGAATGCTACTTAAAAATTAGATAATTGTTCCTTTTAGGGAAAGGTAAGAAACCATCGAGAATATAAAACTAGAGAAAGGAGAAAGCTAGAGTCATGGAGATGGAAAAAGAAAGGAATGCAATTAAGAAGAGTTTAAAAAAATATGGAGGATCAACATAAACCAACCGATAAGCTAAGTCTAAAAGTAATTGAGAGTAGAATGAGACTAGTTAAGAGTGAGATTTAGATTAAAATGAAAGTTAGAATCAAATTGCTTATAACTGATGAAGAACTTCCCATAACCAAAATCAAGACTTTTTCAACATAGTGATATATAAAGAATCTCCACCTTAAAGCTATAGTTCTCTAAAGAGAAGCTAAATGTTCTCTTTCTAGCCATTTCTTTCTTAAGGTTTCAAATAATTTAAGCTATAAGTCTTAAACTTTATAATAAAGTCTGATGTCATTAAATTAGTTTTTCTTTCTTTCTTCAACTGTTCTTTGTGTATGATTATTAGGCATCTAAATATTTTGACAATAAATATATTTAAAATTAGATAAGATTGATTAGTATCTAACAACTTATCATTACCACCTAAATATTATGAATGCTAAAATACTTTTAACTAGTCTTTTGTATATGATTTTTGGTATAATTGAATCATTTTATATGCAATATTTAAACTAGATATAAAATATATAATTAATATATATTCTATTTAAGTTTAGATATATTAGTTATCTAATATTAGTATTTGATTCTTTAATGATTTTTAGAAACTATTTTAGAGACTCATTCCACCTTAACTAAAATTTTTAAATTAATACTAATAAAGAATAATAAAATATTATCCCTAATTATATTAAGTAATGAATCTTATATTGACTACTTAACTACCTTTATATAGTTTATATTATATTTAATGGATAATGGAGATAACCTTTATTAAGATAGATCCTAGGCAACATCAAATTATGGCAATTCATATAGTAGATACTTTGGAGATTCCAAATTAAGTGATCATTTATACAATCATAAAATTTTCAAGTGTCACAAAATAATATTCCAAATAAAATTTTGCATGTTAGATCAATTTAGTAAATTTGATCTCTAATAAGTACTAACATATTTATTTAAGTATTTCTATATTTTAATTATGGGATCAACTACTTCTTTATAAAGAAAATTTGTGTATTAATCTTTATATTCATCAATGCTCAATCTTAACAAAGTAATGATTAAGAACAATTTAAGAATAATACATGAATACAATATGAATCTCATAATTTTATTTGTGAAAATATTTATATCATGTACAATAAAGTTAATTAATTAAACAAGCATGCATAAAATAAAATGCACAATTTATTTTATAAGTCAGTTAGTTAACCAAATATCTATAAGATAACAATGCATTTACTTACTTATATTATGAATATACAACTAATAAACTGGCTTTAGAATATAAACTAATAAGCACAACTTTCCTTTTCTTCTTTTAAGGATTAGAATTTAAAGAGTACGAGCATTAATCTTAAGCAATTCAACTAAGAAAACTGACACTAGATCACATGTAATTGTTAGTAGTGTGCCATAGGCCAATGGATAGTAGTGATTCATGTATTAACATTATGACTTGCTAATAATATATTATGTAGCGTCCCCTTACTGCAAGGTACACACCGGGACGCCCGTAGGTCATTCCGATACATATCTTACGATAAGGGTGAGATACGAACAATCACTACTGTACTTCACATGGCATTATGATAATAAAACATCAGTATAAAAATCACTAATTTTTTAAACCAACTTTTTCCTCATTTCATTCATAAAAAACAAGGAGTTTATACATCTGTCATTCTGTACTGTCTGTACATAAATCTCAAAAATCCTAAGACAAAATGCTACGATCTATCGAGGTCATCCTAAAAGTCCCAGCTAACCGACCTGTGAGCCATAACTTCTCTCGCCAACACAATCTATACGACAGGAAAAGTCCCTCTGGAGCTAGGAGTCTACTCTCGGTCCTGAAAAATATGTTGCAATTTTGGGTGAGTTTGCGAACTCAGTGAGGTAACCATCATCGATGGTTCACTCAATTCTTGCAACACTCAAGCAAAATACAGTTATTTCATAAACTCACATTCAGAAGTACCTCATGATTACTAGCACATAAGTATAAGGCATTTTGCCTTTCACTCAATCAAAGAGATTAAATCAAATGCATATGAAATGCACATGTGACACTTTTCTAATTTATTACGGTGTTGTGACCGAACGCCTAATCTGTCCCAATATGGGAACATTAAACGTTGAGCCTGAGGCTCTGAATCACTGTGAGCTCGAAGCCCAAATACATTGAGCTTTTAGCTCTCGATGACTGCTCCGGTCACAATTGTCATTATCTGATCATGCATTCATGCATGGAATGCATACGTAAAAATATTAGTCACAATCAACACACGTGTCAAAATATATCACATCATAAACAAGTAGTTCACAAATTTCCATACAAGTAGCACTTCTATGTCATAGCTTCTCAATACATCGGATCTTCTGTCCGGAATCCACAATCAGAAACACAATTCACTAACCCACCATTATTCACCATAATTTTCTAAGCAAACAATAATTGAGAGAGCCGTCTAGGTCACTCACCAATAGCTTCTGAGCTAATGCCTGAAAGTCTCGAAAACGTCGGTGGGTTGACGTTCTAAAAGCGCCTCTATAACAGTCAAAATATACAAACATTACCAAATATACAATCAGAAATATTTAAA
Organism: Erythroxylum novogranatense; assembly: GCA_029891385.1. NCBI lineage: Eukaryota > Viridiplantae > Streptophyta > Magnoliopsida > Malpighiales > Erythroxylaceae > Erythroxylum > Erythroxylum novogranatense. The sequence continues at coordinate 76,671,636 of CM057230.1, read as the reverse complement.
AATGCACATGTAGCAATTAAAATGTGTACAATGCATGTTCGTGACATTCCCGGTATTATTCCATAAATATTTATCACAAAATTTTTCTCTAAAAAATAGAAGTATAAAGACACCAAAATCGTTCAATTCAGACCTCAATAGGTCCAATTATCGTTAAAAATGGACTAGAAAAATAATTACTCCGTCCTCTAACTTTGACCGAATCAATCCACATCAATTTCATCTTTACAAATTCACAATTTCACATAGAAATGAAATTAAATATTTCCCAAATCCGATATCTCGAGAATCAGGTCAATTGGAGGTCGGATGGAAAAGTTATTCACAAAAGAAGGCAATTGTCGACTTTGAAACAAAATAATAAAATTAAAATTAAAATAAAAAAGAAAATCAAGCGTCCTCGCATCTAGGAACTCCCGAGGGTGCATACGCTCGACCTCACGAGGGGCGAGCTGGACGTGCCTCGCGAGGGCGAGGTGGGTCCCTCGCCTGATCCAATTTCATTTTTTTTCTTTCTTCATTCATATTTCTTCTCTTCTTCCACACACCCTATCTTTTCACACAAGTATCCAAACATGACAAAAAATGTCTTATTGGAAAGTTCACAGAAAACCCTACAAGTTTTATGAAGGGCTTGAAAACCAATTTCACCCCTACGAGTGTGAAAAATGCAATCAAACTTTCTGCCTAATCATTATCATCCAAAACAATGCAACAGTTTTCCAAAAATCATATCTTCCCATTCCTTTTGCCAAAAATTTCAAGCTTTATATCAAAAGAAAGATCAAAACATTTTCTACAACTTTAATGCATAACTTGGAAGCAAATTCAACCTCTAAATAGATCAATTTCTCAACCAAAGCTTCTGCCCATATAAGTGTCATCCTCAACAGCAACACAATCTTCCAAAAATCATAACTTCCTATCCCATTGTCCACAAATTCCATACTTTATATTAATGAAAAGATCAAAAAACATGCTACAATCTCATGAAGGACTTAAAAGCAAATTCTACCTCTAACTAAATCAAATTCACACATGATTGTGGCTGCCCTGTTAAAGAGTATTAAATCAACATATCACCTAAATCATAACCATACTTTAAAAATTCATAACTTACAATCCCTACATCCAAAATTAGCATATTATACCTCATTACAAAGCTAAGACATTCCTCTATAACTTTTCATAAGATCAATTGAGCTAATTTAAATCATAAAAGTCCAGAATTAGCTTCGAAGCACAGAAATCACAAAACTTATACTTAGAGACATTTCACACACAAAGCACATTCATTCTTTGAAAAATCATCTGAAAGTTCACAAGTCATAACTTTCAATATAAAACTCCAAAAATATCATACTTAGTAGCTATAGAAAGCTAACAAGAAAATCTTCAACTTTTATGAAGACCAATTTCCCAAAATCTGTCTACTTTAGCCTAGAAAATTTTCTCAAAGTTTCAGGTCACAAATCATTCAACGTTAGAAACAACACTATTCACCCTGCACATATTGCTCACTTTCAAGGCAACATTCAGAACCCTTAAAGCCACAATTGGACAGAACTTCCTTCATAAAAATTTTATCCAAACTTCTTAAGTTTAATTCAAGCTAAACCTCATCTCAATAGCATAACCATATAAAAAGTTATGACCCAAACATTGAAACATACTCACATTCCATTTTCCAACTTTTACATCTAACTCTACTCCTATTATTCCAATACCATTTCTACACCAATAAGTATCCAATTTAGTCAAGAAATCAGCCAAAATTTCATCAAGACTTTCACTTTAACAAGTAGCCACAAAATGGCAACACACATACACAACTTTCTTTCTTTAATAAACACTCATCCAACAACATCAAATTTAATTCAAAACACTTAATTCACACACTACACATGCTATATCATTCATCTTCAATCAATCTTAAATCAACCAAGACAATAACCTACCCATATACACCAAACACAAGTTCATGCAATTAATGCACAAGAAATCACAATAAAAGCATCTAACTACCAATTTAAGAACATAAAACATAAATCTTATCTATTTAGCTTCAAATCTTCAAAAGACACCAACTTCTCTACTTTTCTTCACCACCCACGTTCACCATCTTCTTAAGGGGGAAAATTTAAGGTAGCCCTTTTTAGGAGAGTTAAAGGAAGAAAAAACAAAGTGGAAGGAGGAGGAAAAGATGAGCAAACTCTTAAACACTCCAAGGAGGAGAAGAACCTATGGCAATGGTGGAGAAGAAGAGGCCAAAAGAACACCAAAACTCTTAAAAAGAAGAAGTGTCGTGGAAGGCTCTCCAAAAGTTAGGTTATTAGATAAACATTAAAGTATAAGACATAAGTAGGCAAGTGACAAGTGTCACTTGTCACTTGTCACTTGTCACTTATCTTGTTTTTAGGCACTCATTTGTTTCTTTTTCAATAACAATTTAATTTCTACTCCAATTTCTCTCCAAAATTTCAATGGCTCAAATTAATAAATCCTATCATCATGTATCTAAATTTTCAGTGTCATTGGACAGTCATTTTTGATACCGAAAACCAATCAATCTGCCATATGACAATTTTTACGGTCCAGAAATTTTTTCGAAAATTTTTTAAAATTATCCAAAAATACAAAACTCACAAAAAATCCACTCCAATTAAATTTTCAAGCACTAAAATCCTATTTTTCACAAAAGTCACATTTATAGACACATATGCCGGGAAATGTCATGAATGCATGTACAGTCATGTGCATGTACAAAAATTTTTATTCATGTATATATGGAGGCCATATTATGCATGATCATGCCGAGATAAGTTTACACACTCATAACTCATTCCAAATTACTATTTTACCATTCCCATCGGTGATGAGATGTTACATATTATGAGGCATTCCTTTTATATATGCATGTATTTCGTTTATGTAATGTGATTTACATTCCATGAATGGTTTTAGACTTATGTCATCAAGTATGTGACTTGATAGTAAAATCATAAGTGTTATAAGACTATTCTAGACTGTCCCTGGTCGATCATTATTGGTGGAACAATAATGAATTAATGCTAGTGTGTGTTCTTGTTGATGATCACGTTTTACTGATCATGGATATGAGATATCAAAGCAGAAACATAGATATATGTTAGAGAACATATATTGGACCGACCCACATAAAAAATACTACATGGTTTCATGTCATTAGTGATTCTTAATATGGTTTGACTTTAGTCTTTTAACCTGAAGTCATCATAGTTCCCTACATGAGGAATTCGGTGTTTTGATATTAGACTAAGTTATTTTAACCGAATAACAAGTAGTCTTATGTTGGACACTAAATGAATCATGCGGAGGGATGTGAATGACGTAGATGGGATTTGTACTTCTCTTAAATGAGAGAGATATCATTTAGGCCTCTTGACAGGTGTGACTGAAGAAATGCATGGTCGTGCTCAAATGAATTGATGAGGAGTCATCAATGTCATTTGTTATAATCAGTCAACTTGGGGATCAAGAAACTCTGATTAATCTAAGGTTGACATGTATCATGCCTTGTGATTAATCTTAATATCGTGTTGCAAAAAGACTGAGTGTAACATCCCGTTACCGATGTGACAGGCATATTGGTAATTCGGATGGTTTAGGATTGAGTATATTTATAATTTGAAATTGGCACATGCATTTTAGCCTCTATATTTCGTAATAAATGATTATTGTTGCACAAACATATGTATATACATACATGTATGACATATTCCCGGCATGATTGTATAAATTGGAGATTCTGTAATTTTTGTATAGGTTGTGCTTTGATTAGTGAATTGAAGTGAAAATTGAATGCTAGAGGTTCGGAAAATGGAAATTGAGTGTATGATCATGTGTTTCATATTTTTTAGAATTTTTAGGAATTTCTCTGAAATTTTTTTTGAGTAATAGGTCCGGACCAGAAAAATGACTTAAAGACTAATAAGTTGAATTCCGTTTCCGAAATTGATTGGCAATTGACATGAGATAATTAGAGTTATGATTTTAGGATTTATTATTTACAGCCATTGAAAATTGAGGGAGAATTTAGAATAAGAATTGGATTTTTAGACCCTAAGGGCTGAACATGTGGCAATTGAATTGCCAAACATGCCTTAAGTCTTAAGTATAAAACCCTTACCTTTGAATTTGTTTTCCACGATATTCTCCTTTGCTTTGAAAGAAAATTTGAACCTTCTTCTTCTCTTTTCTTCGTGGATCTCCATCCTTGCTCATTCTTCCATTCCCTTCTCACTAAATTGCTCCTTCCTCATCATTAACCTAGCTTTAAGCTTTAGGTTGGAGAAAATGAATTTTGGTGATGGGTTGAGAGAAACCGTGGGTGTTGTTAGAGTTTGAGGGTGGAATATCTTGGAGATTTTTGAAGGTTTGAAAGATTAATCAAGTAAGTTTTTACTCCTTTATACTTTAGATAGTTTGATTGAATCATTGATTAGAGTTATTGATTGTTGAGAAATTTATGAGTTTCGGATGATGAGTTTTTGAGTTTATTTTGTTTTAATTTGGGGTATTTGAGGGATAATTGATTTTAGACGGAATTGAGGTTAGAGATGAATTGTGTTTAGTGTATTGAGTTGTTTTGGAGTATTTTTAAAGAGAAAAGATAGATTAAAAGTTGGCAGATCTGAGAAATCTAGGTTTCGGGCGTCTTCTGGGTTTGCACGTCGCGATGTGTGATGAACACGCCACGGCGAGCAAATTCCCTTCTACACGCCGCGACGAGTAGAAGCGGGCATGCCGCGACGAGCAGAAATGGGGGCGTCGCGACGAAGGCGAGGGGTCTCGCCGCGGTGAGCAATCATGCGCCGCGACGAGGACACCCATTTTCTGAAAATGAAATGGATTGTTTTAATGGACGATTTTTGAGGTTTAATTCCAAATGAATTGGTTCTGGAGTGATTAAATTTAGAGACTAAGAATTGTGAATTTATAAGAATACAATTTCTAAATTTATTTCGAAGGTTCTCGAAATCGGATGGCAATTGAAGAGTAAATGTGATTTGTAATTGGAGTGTGACTTTAGAGAGTTTTCTTAGTCAAATGAATTATGGTGTTAGGAATTACTATCTTTTAGAGTGAAAGAGTGGAATTAGAAAGAATAGAGAATAGGATCGGGAATGTCATAAACATGTATCGTACATAATTCAATCGTTGCACGTGTATTATTGATTTCTGAAATTGTGCAATTAATAATGTTTATATATTCTGATTGTTTTAGAGGCTCAAGTGGAGCGTCGATCTTCCGACGTAGCGAAAACTTCCCGGCAGTAGCTCGAAAGTTTAGAGGTGAGTAACCTAGTTGGTTTCTCAACCTTTATGTGTTAAATTTTCTGCACTTATGCCATGTGGAGTTAAGGAAGGATTTGTGTGTTTGTTTTTGATTGACTTCGGACCATAGGTGTCCGAAATATTTGGAACTCGATATAGAAGTGTCAATTATGGTACATGGCAATGAATTGATTTTTTATGCGATATGAGACATGTGCATTCATGCATAAAGGCATGATCAGATAATGACAGTTGTGACCGGAGCAGCCAACGTATTTCAGAGCTTTAAGCTCAACGCATCAGGGTCTCGAGCTCAACGTAATTTTTAGAGCCACAGGCTCAACGTATCAGGGCTTCAAGCCCACCGTAATCAGGCGCACGGTCACAACAACGTAACAAAATGAAAAGTGTCACATGTGCATTATATATGTGAATGATAAATTGTGAACTGTGTGAAAGGCGAAATGCCTTATATTGTGAAATGATGATGCATACGGTATTTTCCGAATATGTTATTGCGTTATATATGTGAATTGTTTGTTTATGCATGAGTTGGGTGGACCATCGATGATGGTTTCTCACTGAGTTCGCAAACTCACCCAACATTGCAAATATTTTTTTCATGACAGAGATAGTAGACTCCTAGCTCCAGTTAGCGAGAGACTTCTGCTGCCTTGTTGAGCACGTTGGCAAGAGAAGTATGGCTCACAGGTCGGTCAGCTGGGATAGTTTTTAGGGATGACTTAGTTAGTTGTGTATCAATTTCCTTTTTGAAATATTGTACTTAGACTTTGGAAAACTGATAGACTTGTACATTCATGGTTTTTAAGAAATAAAATGAGAAGTATTTTGGTTTCAAAATTTTAGTGATTTGGATATTATGGTTTTATTATTTTGATGCCATGTGGATTATAGAAATGATCGTTCGTAGTGCACCCTCATCGTGGGTTATGTATCGGAACGACCTACGACCGTCTCGGTGCATACCCTACGATAAGGGGGCGCTACACTGAGCTTATAACCATAGTTACAGGTTAAATCGGATTATCGATCCTCATTTGATTTGGGTAGTCATAATGTCTTGCTAGAGGCCGTTTATGACTTATGGGTCTTGAAGTGTGATCAAGCCCATCGCTAACATCAAATGAGCTTCTGTGGTCACACACAAAGAGTGATATGATCTGGGCTTATTCTCTTGGGTCTAATTTATTAGGTATTGAATAAATATATGTAGATATATTTATTGGGCTAGATTAAATTAAGTTGTCGGGCTTTTATTATATAAGATATAATGAGCCGAAACTTATTGGGCTTCAATGAGATTAGAGTTTTTTTATAAATAGAGAAACTTAGGTCTCATTATAAAGAGACACTATTGTCACACGAAACCCTAGCCACCATCCGAGAGGAAAAACGTGTGACATTCGGAAAGAGTTTCAGGACGTGCTAGCACACCATTGCTGCAGCCCGGATCGTGCATACTCGTGTGGATGCCGGTAGAGGGCATTCACGTATTGCAGTGTCTTAGAATCCGAAAAGAAACAACCAATCCACGGTATAAAGGTATTTTCGTCATTCTGAGTATTTTCGGTTATACTTCATGTTGTTGTATGGTCTTTTTCGCAGCGTATTGTGAATACTCAGGCCATACGCGATCTAACAGTAATGTGGTCGAGATAGTATTCTTAACGGATAAAGAAATTAGGATAAATAATTTACGTCTTCATGAACTGATCTTTTTTTTTGTTTTTAATTATGATATGTTTCCCCCCTAAAATATAAGCTGTTTGAGAAAATGGTACTATATTTAATTTTTAAGTTGACTCCCTAAATTTTTTTGTTATTAGGGAAAATAAAAACAGAAACGCAACAAGCTATAGTGAGGATCATGTCAACAGACAATAATCAATTCGAATGTCAGGAATACAAGGCAGAGAGCCATTGGTGAGCTGATGGATGCCGATTAGAAAGTTATGTGTGGCAAATTCCCCACCATGTAACTACCCTGTCTCGAACCTTCTGTACAACCTCATTTAGGCAATAAACTATAGGATGATAAGATGCAGAAAACACCAAGAGAACAAATTCAACCCAAACACCATATATTTTATAATTTTAAAACTCAGATAGATCAGTACTCTCTGTGTCTCTCTATATAATATATAGGGAGATGGATCAATACTTTACAGAGTAATATTCCAAATGTCACCTAATCCGTGGTAAGATCTCCAATAATTGCCGTGAATATGTAATTAGTGGCACCATCCAAAAGCAAGACCTTGCAGAAAAATATAAAATTTGGTTTCCATACGGCAACTTAAAATAACGACCAAAGGTTCATATGTCATAATAATTGGTGTTGTGTGCACATAACAGGAGCAATTAAGTGCGTGCATTATCACTGAACCCCACATGAAAGGGAGAGGAAAAAGAGGTTGCTTAATTGAAATGAGTACTGAGTTAGACAGACCCGTTTTATCAATATATTAACTTAATGATAAGGACTTGATCAAATACAAATTTGATATTTAATATCAATGTTTAAAATTATAAATTACAAATTACAAATTACAAATTACACTGTGATTGTAATAATTACAGATAAAGCTAGCAAGTGCAATCACAAGAACTCAATTAATTGTAATGGCAACATTGTTGTTGCAATTTTTAATTTAAAATATTGCATAATACATAAAATCAAAGAATAGGGCATAGATAAAGTTTAAAAGCGCCAATCTTCAATTAGTTGTTTCATTTTTTTATTTTTTGTTTCCAAATAAGGGGATGATTGGTGTGTCTTAGATGTTCTTCCTTCTTTGCCTTCTTTTGCTTTTTGAGTGAACCTTGGGCAACATCTATGAAGCCATGCAAACTGGTCCCCCAGTCATGCCCTACTGGCGTTTTATACTCTTTTTGGTTGATAGTTGATGTTTACCTTACAACTCAACCACGATGCCCACAGAGATAGAGATGGAGAGAGAGAGAGATGAAAGGCTAATCCAACTAAAGCTATAAAAGCGCTCCTCAGAAAATTTAGAAACTCTCACTAACCTGTCTGCATGTGGTGGCGTGGGCGTGACATTATTCAATTTCCTTCTTTTGGGACCACAAGCTCTATTTTATATTTTTGTTTGTTTTACTTTTCAAGATCCATGCTTCTCTGGTTCCGCAGACCGTTTTACGCCCTAACAACGCCATAAATTACCAAACTCACATGACCTAAACCCAAGAATACCTTATTCTAAGTTTCATATAATTTGTAATTTCTTACCAAACCTTGTAAAACCTCTATTTCCAGATACATTAAATAGGATACTTATAGTTGTCCTTTGTCTTATACGAAAGCTCGTGACAACCTAGTCCATATGAGACAAAGCTTTGTGAGACTGTTGCCAGCAAAAGTTTGCCTGGAGAAAGTAGGAAACAAGAAGCGCTTTGTGGTTCCTCTCTCCATTTATATCCTCTCGTTCTTTCTTATCTATCAAGCCTTCACTTTGAAGTCATAGAAGAAGAGCAAAGAAGACTTCAAGGCCTAACCAAGTGGGTCTTCACTTCTCTAATTCACTATACACAGATGCTTTGAAACTGTGTCATGCACCGCTGAAAGTTGAAGCTGCCAGCATGATCTGGGCTTTCCTCAAATCTTCCTCTACAGGAGGGACTAGATCATGTGGCAGTTTCACCTGTTGACGGTAGCATGGAAAAACCCTAATCATCATAAACCCTAATTTCCCGAAAGATCGATTTTCACCGACGCCATTCAGGTGTTTCATCGAGATATCCTACATAAGGTATTTATTCTTCTTCTAATTGGTTTTCACAGACTCTCCAGCTTTATTTTTAGCCTGCTAGTGTATTAATTAACTTTCAGATCGTCTTGTTCTACTTTTCTATGTCAAGATTGTTGGAGAATCTTTTTAACAGGTACAGATTCCCGTTAGGGTTTAAGCGACAGAAATTCTGTCTCAACACTTCATTGGTGCTTTTGAGATCCATATCTTCTTGCCTTGAAGAGAGTGCTCTATGTTCATCATGTATTGTTCTTGTCAATCTGTGGTGTCTATGCATTTTAGTCCTTGTGTTAACTATATATGCTCATAAATTGAGAGTGGGAATCCCAAGCAACATATATAAGACATCTCCAATGACAAAATCATTAATTAATCTCAAGAGTCAAGAAGACTGTGTTGATGGCTTATCGGCGCTATTCCTCTGATCTCTCAGACTTCCCACCACCAAAAATCACCAACAGTTTGCCACAAAGAGATGATGTTTAAGAATCAACAATTTTATTTGTGAAACTCAGATTGATTCTTGGAAGATTGTTCCACTTGTATGCTGTGTGTCTTGTTCTTTTTGTTTCCACGGAATAATGAAAATAGGATGCGACTGTCAAAGCCAATCGTGAAATGTATCAGTAGTAGTACCCAAGAAATTGATCCACCATGATGATACAACCTTTAGCAGCTGATTCAAGTAATGAAATATAGGTGGGCAGATATGGCAAAGAATCAGACACAGTTTTCACTCTAGCATATTCGTCGAAATTTCGGGAACATAGAGGACCATGAAAAGAACCATTTATGGTCGTTAATTTTTCATGTGCAAAGAATAGTTCATAGAACCTGACTATAGTCTCAAGCCTCAACCTATGAGGATTCTAAGATTAGAATTAAGTAGTGTAGAAATCCCCACTACAAAGAAAAGTACAGTAACAGACGAGAGGCTTTCTGTCACCAGAAACTAGCTAGCTTGTATGGTCTGCTAGTCAATATTCCTCTACTTGACTATTGTTGAGAGCTAAAACAACCTTTCAGTGAAAGTCTTTGCCTCATCAAATTTTGAGGCCAACACCATCTGTCTTCTGATAGCTACCTTTCTGGTCCTCTCAAGCAATAGTTTGCAAAAGAAAACCAATCTTAAGTCACAAAATATACAAAACACATTCTGGAGGTTCACAAATATTAGCATTATGTTGACCAAATTGATTAACTTTCAGCTTTACCAGGCCAGTATATTCTCTCTATTTGGTCTGAATTTTAATTTTTTGGATCCAGTATATCTTATTATGTTCTATGTACTTATATTACTTTCCAATTATCTCCAAATACAATTTTTAGGTGTTGAACTTGTCATTTATTTATTTTTTTACTTGGATTCAAAACTAGGTTTCTTGAACGTAACAGAAGAAAGACATTTACGTTACCTCAGTGTCGTTATAGCATTCCTTATTTACCAGAGTAAAAAAAACATATATAGATATATAGAGAGAGAGAGAGGGAGAAGAGAATTGCATATATTTATGTTTTTCGATTTGCTAAAAAGAGTTGATAGTTCTTATTAATTTAAAAACATATACTTAATTTACCTCAGTTTCATATCAGCAATCTACACTAAATGCCTTGGCGTGCCTAATAAGCAGTAATTTAAATTTGTATCATCAAGAAATTAAAGTCTCTTTCTCCTGTATTCTTTTAAATGTACCTGGCACGAGATAATGCTTGCGAACTACATTAATGAACAAATTTGTCTCTTGTTTATCAGCCACATCTCATTTCTTCTTTGTTTTCCCTCTATCATAATTGCCGTTTGTTATTGGCATATGTCATGATTCACTTTGTCTGGAAGCTGGACTCGGCTAGAATCCACAAAAACTTTTATCAGATTCTTGAAGCAAAGATCAAGCAGAAACGTCACTCATTTGGTGTATCTCAATAACTAATGGACCTTCCTTTTGTCTTGATCATTGACATGGAATACATTCTCGGCTACTTGGTTGCTTGTAAGAGTTTGTTACATGCATGCCATTAATGGGTCATTTCACAACAATTGAAAGAAACCATAGTGGAGTAATTTGATTGTTATGATTGGTCGGAAGTACCCTGTGTGGCTGCCAAACAATTTTGAAGATATTGCTGATCTTTTATCTATCAATCTACGTAACTGAGTGCCTTGTCACCAGGACTACACATTATATGTTGCCGAGTTTTCTCGAATTTTGTTTTAATCGTACAAATAGAAAGCCTCGAATCTTTGAACGAAAAAGGGGTCTAGGAGTACGTAATAGAAGATTAGGGAAATTAATCCTGATATTTACTTGTTAGAAAATATTTTTAAAAAGTTTTTAATAAAAATAAAATCAAATAAAAAACAAATACTTCAAATTAGCACTACAAGAAAAATAATCCTTCAGCGACATTTTAAAAATGTCACAAATGTTCAAAAACCGTCGTAGATTATTATTTGTGACGTTTCTTAAAACATCGTTGAAGGTGAAGTAAGGAAACAGTTTCGTCGACGTTTTATGAAAAACGTTGAAGAAATCTAGCCTATTTCTCAACGTTTTGAAAAACATCATAAAAGCTTAAGGGAATGGGCGACGTGTGGATTAACCGTCGTGAAAACCCTGACACTTTGTGAGACGTTTATTAGACATCGTTATAGCTTGACAATCGGCGATGTTTGGGATTGAGCATCGCCAATTATTAATTTGAAAATTTATTTATTTAAATATATTAAAATAAATTTATTTCAATAAATTTTCAATTTTATATAATTAAATTTGTGTGATTCATCCGAAAATAATAATAATTGTGAGAATTATTAAAATTAAATTTGAAATTTTATTTGAATCAGAATATGGTTTTAAAATTGAATTTGAATGGAATTATTATTATGATTTAATAATTAATATTTGAAAAATTATTAAATCTTATTTATTTAATAACTATTTAATATTATATATGGAATTTTTATTTAATAATTCATCAATTTGTTGAGTACATTATTAATTTGCGAATGATTAATAATGTATAACAAGAATTTAATACATGTAGACAATGAATTATATAATTTCAAATCCCAAACATGTCATAATATAGTAATTAATATAAACAATATGTCATAGGTGTCTAATATATCAGTATGAGTACTTATCTATTCTACGCGAATATTATGTGTAGAACATAAAAGTTCCAAGACCTTTTTTTGTTATTCGACTTCAGTAGTTAATTTATCCTGCATTTCTTCAAATTTTTTGGTCAATTCATCGACTTTAGATTGTAAGCCCTCATTAACCTTCTTCGACTCCTCTAATTCGTCTCGAAGTCTCTTTCTGATCGAAGTCTTCCCTTGTGATTAAGGCCCCATTCCTATGCCAACAATGTAATCTATTTTGGTGCCTAGGACTTTGTCGCACATTTCATCCACTATCATCGAATGACCTTGTTCTGTTGAATGTGTCAATTCGTGACACATTAAGTCTTGAAAAAATAAAGAATTAATTACATACATAATGTGATTTAAGAAATATTTATAAATAAACTATGTACTCACCAATTTTTCTTTGCATTCGGGAGTTATCCATTGACCATTTCTTTCATCATAATGAGTGTGATATCATAACTTCATCCGGTCATACTCTTCTCCGTCTATCACTCTGTTGTATAGAAATATATAAATAGTAATATTCATTATAAAATTTGAAATGCCAATAAAAGAAAAATATAATTAAAAAGATAATAACTCATAATCTCATGTCGTATCGCTACAAAGGCCTTGGAGCCAGAGTTTGGTCGACATTTGACCTGACTCCTAACTACTTTTTTTGACTTTTTTTCTAATCGTACACGTAAGAAAATGTATTATAACATCTATAAATTATAATTCATAAATACTAAAATATAATAAGTTATAAAAAAACTAGTGATCAAATAAACTAACCTTTGTAGCTAATTGCTCCCAATATTCACATAAATCCATCTACTTTGCCACTGTGACATTATGCGGCTTAACATCCTTTCCGTGTTGGGTAAAATGCTTTTTTAAACTATATCTTTGATCTTTGAACCTTAAAGCAAGAAATTTCTTCACAGTAGCATGTACTTCGTTGTCAGTCCTCATTCCCTTGATTTCTAACTTTTGTTGCAAAAAATTATAAATTATGGGTCAATGTTCTAAGCATATAGAAAACACATACAAATTAGATTGGTTTAGAACTTATCAAATGCAATGTCCAATTCCTCAGTTGTAATTTTTGAAAATTTTGTTCTTACAGGTAAGGAAGTTCGGGATACCACACCAATCTCACTCGAGAATTTGGCAGATTGTACGGAGTTGGTGTTAGACCCTGAACTTTCGGTGAAAATTAGGAATATTAAAATGAATTCAATGAGTGTTTTCGGATATGAATTGTGTTATAGATGTTATTGTGCTTAAAGGAAATTGATGAGAAATGAAGTGATTGGTTTTGATGACTTTGAAATTTGAGTAGATTTGTATGAGTTATGAAAATTAAAGTGAATGGGTTGATTGAAATGGAGTTGAAAAGCATGAAATAGAAAGTAAAAGTGTGAAATTTTGAAGAAAATAGAAAGTTTGACTTTTTGGAGTAGAGAGTTGACTTTTGATTTAGGCAGATTTGAGAAAATAATCTTCATGAAATTTGTAGATTATGCTGAGAGCTTTCCGTAGCTATAAAGTTTGACAATTTTCGAGATCGGAATCAAAAGTTATGAGATTTCGAAATTAAGTGTATTTGACGTTATTTTGGAAAAATACTATGAAGTATAGATTTGTGTGTATTGTGTTTTGAGGCCGATCGCTGTACTGATATGGTTTGAATTGGATTAAATGGTTTATGTGAAAGTTATAGAGAATTAGAGTAGCTTTAAAATGATGTATAGTATGCAATTTTTCGATAACGGGGTTAGAAGTTATGATAATGTGAAGTTTGGATATTGCTTAGGTGATTGCTAACAGGGCAGAAACTTTGATTGAAAAATTGACTTATCTAGAGGTTGAAATTGCTTTGGAGTTCTTCATGAACATTGTAGAGCTTGTTTTTATCTTTCCATTGATATAAAGCACGAAAATATTGGACAAGGGAGTAGAAATTTATGATTTTTAGAAGTTCTGATACTGTTTAGTGTGAAGCCGATCGACCAGTCACTTTGCATGGAGTTTTTGACCTATTTAGAGATCGATCTGATTTTTAAGGCCTTCATGAAAGTTGTATAGGATTCTTTTACTTTGTTGTTACGTCTGGTTTGGTGAAGAAGACGATGAACAGTGGTATAAGTCGACTTGTTGTGGTGTATAAGTTGACTTATTGCATGAAAATATCATCTCCGCTCTTCAATAAGTCGAGTTATGCAGTGTAAGTCAACTTGTGGTGTTATATAAGTCGACTTGTATAAATATAAGTCGACTTGTGTGTGTTTTAATGGATAAGTCGACTTGTGTAAGCATAAGTCGATTTGTCGTGTTATGTAAGTCGACTTGTATAAGTATAAGTCGACTTGTGTGTGATAAACTTCACTCTTTTGACCATATCTTTGTCATCCGACCTCCGAATGACCTGATTCTCAAAGCGTTGGATTCGTAAGAAAATTTTCTATCTCTTTATATGAAAATTTTAAATTTTCAGATTTAATTAACAATCAAGGATTTAATAATTTAAGTTAAGAATTTAGGGTTTGGTCTCGAAATTTGTCATGAACATGCATCTTACATATCCATCATACATTGGTGAATTTTTAAGCATGCACAATAGTGATTGGTATCTGTGTTCCCTATTATAGAGGAACGACCACTGCCGGATATTGCCGGGACTTCGAGGCAATAAATAGTAAGGCGGTTTGGTAAATGTCTGGTCGATAATTTGATCGTAATATAGGTAGAAAATTTCAGTGTAAGTACTTTAGGTACACCTAGATGATGTCTAGGATTGATTTTTGGAAGTGCTATTTGCCTGCATATGAAATGACTGAAATGACCTTATTTTGTTTTACAATTGTTAAGTCCTAGTTGTGGGTAAATAGGCATGCCTAGAAGGGTCTGCAGCTGCTCCTGTTATTTGATACTTTGGTGTCTCCTGATATCGAGACATATGTCTCTCCTGCCGATACTAATTATGGTATCTCTGTATAAGTCCGTTACCCACTACATTCATTGATTTATAGTTTGATTTGTTACGTATTATGATATCGATTGATTATTACGATTCGAAGGATCTCCGTGTTACTGCTCGTTACAAAGTATAAAATCATTACAAATGCATTCTTTCTATTTTCTGAAATCGGTTAATATAGATTAGTTATTACTCACTAAGCTATATGCTTAGCACGGTGGATTTGCCCCGTGTAGGTTCAGAGCTAAGAGATTAAGGACTGGGACAAGTCAACCGCAGTGGCCAAAAGAGTATGAGTTTTGTGTTGCGCAAAAATGTATTTTATTTGGTTTGTTTGGGCCTGTAAATATTCTTTCGATTTGTTTATGAAATTATGAGATGTATTATATGTGTGTTACGTTTAGTTTTTAAAAATACATGTGTGAAACGTTTTGATTTGTTTGTCCTGTCTTGGATGGCATCCATTTATCCTCCCAGGGGGTATTTGGGTGTTACATTTTTGGTATCAGAGCGCCTGGTTTAGGCGGTTCTGGTTTAACCACGGCTTGCCTATTGTTTTCCGTTAAGTGTCTAAGTTGTGTTTTGGCCTAATGCGGTGTCCCATGTTTTGTCTTTAGAAATTACGATGGAAGGATCTCACGAATTTGTTGACGAAGTTGTTGAGAGTAATCAGCCGGATCAAATACGTTCGGAAACACCAGGACCATCAAGGGTCAATCGAGGAGAAGCTGAGGTTCCACCTCCTCCTCTAGCTCAAGGAGAAGCTTTGATTAAGCTATCCCAGGATATGATGACCTTGTTGCATCGAATGACAACACCTAAGGCTCCGATTGATCAACTGAGGAAGTATGGGGCTGAAGAATTTTCGGGGACATCTCTGGAGGAATCTGAAGGGGCCGAGTTATGGATTGAGAAGGTGAAGAGGGTACTGGATGAGATTAGTTGTCTAGCAGAGCAGATGGTTCATCGTCTTGTTTCCTTCTTCGAGGAGCTGCTTATGAATGGTGGAAATTTGTTTTACGGAGTCCTCAATTACCGGTGCCTCTGACTTGGGAATTCTTTGCCCAAGAATTTAGAACTAAGTATGTGACGGAAGCTTAAAGAAAGGATCGGTGGAAGCAATTCCTGAATCTTAAGCAGAGGAGTTTGTCTGTTGCTGAGTATGATCGGGAGTTTAATCGGCTCAGTAAATATGCCCCTGAATCTGTACTGACTGAAGAGTTTCGATGTCATCAATTTGAGGAGGGATTGTATGATTCGATCAAGGAGCATCTGGCAGTGTTTTCTATGTTACAACACGTTACTTACCATTAGTTGGTACAGGCTGCAATAAAAGTAGAAAGACAAGAGACAATCAGGAAAGAAAGAAGTTAGAGAAGAGGCTTTAATAGAGAAGGTCAGTCTTCGGGGAAACGAAGTCTGGAAAGTAGTTCATCTGCACAGAGAGTTGCTCAGAGATCTGTGATGAGGGGAAAGCAACAAAACTTTCCTACACCGACTGCCTCTAGTAGGGGTTCCTCTGGGGGTCGAGGTTCTAGTGTTCCAGAGTGCCCACACTGCTCTATTCACCATTGGGGTGTCTGCTGGAGAGCTACAGGTGCATGTTTTCATTGTGGCAGTACGAAGCATATGATTGCAAATTACCCTCTGAGACAGTCTAGGATGGCACAAGCTAATGGAGAGGTTTCGCATGCTTCAGTTGGGAACAGAGGTCGAGGAAGAGGCCGAGGCGGATATAATCAGAGCAAGGCTAATCCGAGCTCGCACTCAGAAACTGTGAATCGACCAGCTCGCTATACCTTCAACTCGAGCTTATGCACCAAAGCTCGTGAGGATCAGGATGCACCAGATTTCATTGCTGGTATGGTTTCTCTCTTTGGTTCTGAGTATGCATTAATTGATCCTGGATCTTCACATTCATATATCTAGGCTGGAGAAATGTTTGTTAAGGAGATGCTT
The DNA here is from genome assembly GCA_029891385.1 of Erythroxylum novogranatense. NCBI lineage: Eukaryota > Viridiplantae > Streptophyta > Magnoliopsida > Malpighiales > Erythroxylaceae > Erythroxylum > Erythroxylum novogranatense. The sequence continues at coordinate 76,654,451 of CM057230.1, read as the reverse complement.
ATAGATCAGTTAGAATATGACATGTATGTAACTAGTCCTCTGGGTAGTAGTGTGTTGGTGAATCAGGTGGTTAGAAATTGTCCTATTAAGATTCAAGAAAGTGAGTATGCAGCGGATCTGATTAAGTTATCGTTTCACGAATTCGATTTGATTCTGGGTATGGATTGGCTGTCTAAACATCGGGCAGTAATCGACTGTATGGCGAAGACGGTTTTCTTAAAGAGGCCCGACCAGTCTGAGATTGTATTTCGTGGTGGTTGCACACGTGCTCTGACTAATGTAGTATCTGCTATGCAAGCTCAAAAGCTTCTCAGGAAGGGGTGTAAAGCTTATCTAGCTTTTGTACTTGATTCCCAGAAGGATGGTGCTAAGGAGAAACTGCTTGAGATTCCTATAGTGAATGAGTTTCCAGATGTTTTTCATGAGGAATTGCCTGGACTTCCTCCAGAGAGAGAAGTGGAGTTATCTATCGAAGTTATGCCTGGTACTGCTCCGATATCTAGAGCACCGTATAGAATGGTTCCTACTGAGTTGAAGGAGTTGAAGTTACAGTTATAAGAACTTCTAGATAAGGGGTTTATTAGACCTAGTGTATCACCGTAAGTGCGCGGTGTTGCTCAGAAGAAGAAGGATGGTACATCGCGCATGTGCATCGATTATCGGCGATTAAATAGGGTCACGATGAAGAATAGGTATCCTTGCCAAGGATTGACGATCTATTTGATCGGTTGAGAGATGCAGAGTGTTTTGAAGATAGATCTACGATCGGGTATTATCGACCGGGTAAGGATGTGGATATACCAAGACGCATTTAGGACCGTTATGGACATTACGAATTCCTAGTAATGTCGTTTGGATTAACTAATGCTCTAGCAGCATTTATGGATTTGATGAATAGAGCATTCAGGCCTTATCTGGACCAGTTTGTTGTGGTGTTTATTGATGATATCCTGGTCTATTCCAAGAATGAACATGAGCATATTGACCATCTCTGAATTGTATTACAGACCCTGCAGGAAAGGCAGTTGTATGCGAAGTTGAGTAAATGTGATTTCTGACTTCAGGAGGTATCATTCTTAGGGCATGTTGTCTCATCTGAAGGAATGAGAGTTGATCCTAGTAAGATAGAGGCGGTTGTTAATTGGAAGCCACCGAGGAATGTGAGAGGTGAGAAGTTTTCGGGTGCGGTGGTTATTACCGTCGGTTTGTTAAGGGTTTTCGGTGATAGCATCCCCTTTAACTAAACTGTTACGAAAAGGAGTGAAGTATGAATGGTCTGATAGATGTCAGAGTAGCTTTGATCGGTTGAAATGTATGTTTACTGAAGCTCCTGTATTAGTTCAACCTACTTACGGTAAGGGTATGTTACGTATCTTGATGCATTTGGGATTGGGTTAGGTTGTGTTTTTATGCGGGAAGGAAGGTAGTTGCTTATGCTTTCGCAACTAAAACTCATGAATATAATTACCTACTCATGATCGGAGCTTGCAGCGATAGTGTTTGCCTTTAAAATTTGGCGACACTATATCGTATGGTGAAAGGTGTAGAATTTTACAGATCATAAGAGTGCAAGTATCTCGCTACTCGAAGGAACTTAATTTGAGACAACGGCGTTGGTTGGAATTATTTAAAGACTATGATTGCATTGTAGACTACCATCCGGGTAAGGCTAATGTTGTAACAGATGCCTTAAGTCGAAAGACTATCTCAGCTTTATCACTGAAGCAGATTGGATGGCAGTTGGGATTTGATGGAGCCTTGATGGCTCAATTGATAGCAAGACCCATGTTGAGACTGGAGATTTGTCATGCTCAAAGAGTTGATGATAAGTTACAACAACTTATCTTGGTTACTCAGGAAGGTAAACAGACTGATTTTTCTGTGCAGGGTGATGGTGGATTGTATTATAAGGATCGGTTGTGTGTGCCAGCTAATGATGAACTGAAGAAGAAGATATTGTTTGAGGCTCATAATACAGTCTTTACTATGCATCCGGGTGGAAACAAGATGTATCAGGATTTGAAGCAGTATTACTGGCGGTCAGGTATGAAACGGAATGTTGTGGATTATGTAGCAAAATGTCTGACATGCCAGCAGGTTAAGGCTGAACACCAGGTTCCATCGGGTTTGTTAAATCCTATTCCTATTCCTCAATGGAAATGGGATAACATTACCATGGACTTTGTCCTTTGGACTTCCTCTTACTCAAAGGAAACATGATGCGGTATGGGTTGTTGTGGATAAGTTCACCAAATCGCTCATTTTTACTGTTAGTCCGACTATTCATTGGATAGGCTTGCAGATTTGTATGTGAATGAGATTGTAAGACTGCATGGAGTACCATTATCGATTATTTCTGATCGTGATCCTCGATTTACTTCGAGATTCTGGAAAAGTTTGCAGGAAGCATTAGGTACTCGACTTAAATTTAGTACTGCTTTCCATCCCCAGATAGATGGACAATCTGAACAAGTTATACAGATTTTGGAAGATATGTTGAGGGGTTGTGTGTTAGAGTTTCTCGGGAGTTGGGATAATTATCTGACTTTGATGGAGTTTGCTTATAACAACAGTTATCAGACGAGCATTGGCATGGCACCTTATGAAGCGTTGTATAGTAGGAAGTGTAGAACTCCGGTATGTTGGACGGAGTTGAGTGAAAACAAGATGATCGGGCCAGAAATTGTGAAAGATACGGAAGAAAAGATTCATATTATTCGACAAAGATTGAAAGCTGCCAGTGATAGGCAGAAGTCTTATGCTGATTTAAAAAGGAAGGATATTGAGTTTCAAGTGGGTGATAATAAGCATGCACAATAGTGATTGGTATCTATGTTCCCTATTATAGAGGAACGACCCTTCTTGGATATTTGGGACTTGAGGCAATAAGCGATGAAGGCGATTTGGTAAATGTCTGGTCGATAATTTGATCGTAATATAGGAAGAAAATTTTAGTGTAAGTACTTTAGGTACACCTAGATGATGTCTAGGATTGATTTATTGGAAGTGCTATTTGCTGCACATGAAATGAGTGAAATGACCTTATTACATTTTACAAGCTATTAAGTCTAGTTGTGGGTAAATAGGCATGCCTAGAAGGGTCTGCAGACTCTTGTTATTTGACACTTTGGTGTCTCGATATCGAGACATATGTCTCTCTGCGATACTAATTATGGTATCTCTGTATAAGTCCTGTTACCCACTACATTCATGGATTTATAGTTTGATTTGTTACGTATTATGATATCGATTGATTATTACGATTACGAAGGATCTCCGTGTTACTCGCCGTTACATTTAGTATAAAAATCTGTTACGAAATGCATTCTTCATTTTTCGAAATCGGTTAATATAGATTAGTTATTACTCACTAAGCTATATGCTTATACGATGGATTTGTCCGTGTAGGTTGAACTAAGAGATTAAGGACTGGGACAAGTCAACCGCAGTTGAGTGGCCAAAAGAGTCTGAGTTTTGTGTTGTGCGAAAATGTATTTTGTTTGATTTGTTTGGGCCTGTAAATATTCTTTCAATTTGTTTCTGAAATTATGAGATGTATTATATGTGTGTTACGTTTAGTTTTTAAAAATGCATATGTGAAATGTTTTAATTTGTTTGTCCTGTCTTGGGTGGCATCCATTTATCCTCCCAGGGGGTATTTGGGTGTTACAATACCATTAGTGTATTGCAAATGTTTAGCTCATGATGTATTTGGACTATCCAAATGGAATTGGAAATGTACTGGCTATGGACGGTGCGTATTGGTTTTATATATAAATTGGATTGAGATATGAATGTAATTGGGATATTTTTATGAATATGAATGAATGTGTATTGGACATTGGATAATGCGATTGTATGTGGATGTAATTGGAATGAGGATATTGAAGTCACTTGTAAGAGATGGAATGAAAATGAAAGAAAGAAAAAAAAGTACACAGATTTGGATTAGTTTAGACAGATAGTCTGAAAGTTTCCAACGCAAACGTTTCCTTCGATATTTGTTCACGGACGTCAGAAATTGGTTTCAATTCGATTTGATCCGATGTTTGTTTCGTTTTGATTTTGCTTCCAATTCTTTCGCATTAAGATTGGATTTGCTTTCGTGTTGTAAATGTCATTCTTCGCTTTCGCTTATGATTTTGCTTCCGCTTTATGTTCCTTTCTTTCGATTTTGCTTTCGTTCGTTTCGTTTCTCCGGTTGGGGTCCGATTTTCAGATCGGGTCCTAACATTTATGGTATCAAAGCAGGTTGATAGTGTTATGTTTAAGTAGTTGGGTTTCGGTCCCAATAGTTGGTTGGTCGTCCTTCAATTGGGGAGATCTCTATCTCCAATCTCTTACCTATCGCCTTGTTAATCTTTGCCAATCTGTGTCTTTTTGTAACACCCCTTGTTTTTCTTGCATCAGTCGTGGATCCTAAAATAGCAAAGAAAAAATTTGTAATCCTATGTATAACAAACTCTTAATTGGTTAGATAAGAAAAATAACTAAACTTAATAAATTTTACCAATGTAATGAGAAAAATCAAGCCTGCAGTACTTGCAGAAGAAGAGCCCACAGTAGGGGTAATTGTTTGATTTACTGGTGTCTGATAAGCAAAAGCTAGAGGCATCTCTTGAGACATGGATGGAGAACTAATGTTGCGGCGCAGATTCATAATTTGTTCATATTTATCTCTAGGACGAGTAATAGGCATACATGTGACTTCTCTTGGTGTTGGAGTAGGCTCACAAGGTGCAGATATGACTTCTCTTGGTATTGGAGTAGGATGACAAGGTGCAGGTGTCTGATTTTGTGGTTGTGTACAAGAAGATGACTCATTAGCTGCGTTTCCAAGAAGCTGACAGTAACACGACTGCAATTTTTTCGGTACTAAGCTACTTGGTGCAGCCTTATTCTTCTTCTTGAGTTGACCTGGTCCTACGTGAATTACCTGCATCCGAATTGACATTAGATTTCAAAGTACATATGCATCAATCATATTTAAAGACAACATGATAAATTGACATGCTCTCAATAATGGAATTGTTTGTAGTCAATTATGAGCAAGTCAACAATGACAAGAAGTTATTCAAAACCAAATGCATTTCCACTTTTCACTTGAAAGACAACAAGAAAATGTTGCTGAAGAAAAAGTTTATTGAGAAACCTATTAGTTTGATTTGTGTGTTTGTTTCAATTCCTATGTGTTTCATTTATTGTCATTATACTTTTTCTGTTCACCAAATCAATTTATAGTACTCATAAGTAAGTGCTATGCCACTATGTATTTTTTTTTGTAAACACATTGGTGATGATTAGCATCTATCATTGATAAGGGTATAATGTCCTATCATTAATAAGGAAATGTACTAAAGTATATGTAGGAGGGCTGAAGTGAGTTAATAAAGAAAAGTACATGTTCTGTCATTTATGAGGGTATACATATCAAAGTTGGACAATCAATATTGTAAGAAAGTGCAGCTATGAACTCATATGGTATCAGTAGGTTTGAGAATCAATGCAACTGTTAATTTGGTGCTTCAATTATAGAGGTAATTGTCTACCAAATGTACAATGAAAAGTTAATATGATATACAAACACTTGCATCATTTTGACATTGAAAACTTAATCAGCCCAAATGGAGATTTGTTTCAAACTTTGTTTATCAGGTGACATACTCAACTTTCCAGTCAAATGCTAAGGACTTTGGAGGTTTGAGTGTAGCACAGTTAAGATTCAAGAAAAATAAATTCATGTTTACCATAAATCAAGTCTTCCTCTAACCTCTAAAAGTAATGTACATTAGCCCATTGCTATTTATCAATTCTTACAAATCTCTAAATCTAAAGTTTATAAGATCATCGAAATATATATGCAAAACAATTACCTTTCAATGTTGCTGAAGATGTCAACTAAAATTTCTTTATCTGCAGAACAAGTTACAACAGCAGCCACAAATGATTGAACACAAATAGATCTTTGCTTTCAAAATATGGAGTGCATATGATATATGAGGTAAATTAATGATTTGAGGTTGAGAAATGCACAAATAATGTGTATCCATAAACAGCAGCCACAAATAATCACATATTGCTACTTTATGCAGAAATAATGTGTATCCATAAACAACAGCCACAAATAATCACATATGGCTACTTTATGCACAAATTATTTGTATCCATAAACAGCAACCACAAATAATCACATATTTCTACTTCATGCACAAATTATGTGTATCCATAAACAGCAGCCACAAATGAATGAAAAGATTTGATAAATGAGGTAAATTCATGATTTGAGGTTGAGAAACGCACAAATAATGTTTAAGGTTTGAAAAATAATGTTTAAAATGCACAAATAATATTTGATATATGAGGTAAATTCATGATTTGAGGTTGAGAAATGCACAAATTCATGATTATCTGAAAGAGATGCTTTTTGTGCTAGAGAAGCAGATTAGTTGTTGTGAGGCTGAGACATTGAAACTGCATGCTTGTTTGGAAGAGTATCGTGAAGGTGCATTGGAGTCAAAGAGAAGCATGGATGCTACATATAAAGAAATGGTGAAAGCCATAGACTGGGAACAACAGAGGGAAACAGTGGTGGAAGCATTAAAGACAGCACTGGAGACATCAAGGGTTTAGCTCCAAGTCTCCAAATATGTTAAGTTGTAATAATATTATGGATGTAGAATCTATAATCGTGTATTTATTTGTAGGAATTAAGTGATATTGATGTTTTGTGTAAACAAAAATAAAAGCAAGTCAGATTGTGTTTCCAAGTTCTGCGATGGGCAATTGTTGGTCATACTTAGGAATTGCAATTTATCAATAATGTTTAGTCTCCTTTTGGCTATCAACCGTACATGGAAGGATATTTTAGGAATTGTACATCCATTCTAGATGATTTTGGTGTATCTGTGTCTGAAAAATGAGTGCTCTAAGGTTTCTTCTTCATCTTTGTATAAGAGGCAAATGTTGGTCATTGCTAGGAATTGAAATCTAGTAATAGTTTTTTAGTCTCCTTTTGGCTATCAACCATATATGGAAGGATATTTTAGGAAGTAGACATCCATTCTAGACGATTTTACTCTAGTGTTGATATTTCCCTCTAATTCTTATTGTCTCTTTGAAGGAATGGTTGGCAAATTGTCCAAATCTTGTGCCTATCTATGTGTACTCATCTTCCCAATTCAAATTAGGACTACAAAAGGTAGGAATTGCACCGCTTCTTCCATTGATTCTCTCATCTTTAGCAATTAAGTAATACACTAGGAGCAAGATGGTTTGCATCTAATTTCCTATAGAATTCTACCCTTTAAGATGTAATTGTGTACTTATTTCACCCAAAGGACTCTAATTGTCATAGAAAATAAAAGTTATTTTACCATCCCCTATTTTACACGTTGTTTTCTTCCATTGATTTTCTCATCTTTAGCATTAAGTAATACATTAGGACCAAGATGGTTTGCATCTAATTTCGCATAGACTTCTGCCCTTTAAGATGTAAGTGTGTACCTATTTAACCTAAAGGGCTTCTATATCCCTTATTAATCTATGTAATATCTTCCTCAATATAACTTTATTAGATAATCCAATACAAACAACTCCTAGGACACCTTCAACTATTAGAATACAAATTGCATTCCAGGATACCTTAGCTTGATACCTCCTTCCTTCTCACTACTCTATAGGAACCTTTTAATCTCCTTCTATATAGTTTTAAGCAACTGTTTGACCGAGATAAAGTGCGAGGACTAATAAATATGCAAGGAAATGATGGTTGTTGTCATTAATTGTAGACTTTCAACATATGATAGTTTCTTATTACACTGCAAATTCAATCTCTTATAAACTTTTTCAATTAGTGATCACCATTCAGAATATCTTAGTCTTTTGGTTTCTAAGGGAGCCTAGGTATTAAAAAGGGAGGTTGCATAATTCTCAAACCAATGATCTGTGAGAGCCTTTATGAGTTTTACACTACACTACTTGATATTACTAAATGACTCTACTCTCTATTCAATTCTAACCCTGATAGTTCTTTGAAAGTACGTAAGTAAGACATGATAGAAAACTCACTAAACCTTTTTTAGCTCAAGATAGATCAACAAGTCATCTGCAAAAGCTACACAAGTTATATTGAGTTCTTTATATCTATTAAGGAGAATAAAAAGGAGAAAATCAATATTGAGAAGAGCACTCTTATTGTTGTTCAGAAGAAGAAGAAGACAGTGGAACACGGTCCAGGACAGGTCAATATTTCTCCACCGTTAAGAAAAGAAGACTTGAAAATCAAGATTATTGAAGAAATTCAACCTGTCAGGAGTCGCAATTCAATAATAATCAGAGAACCTATGAGGGAGTGAAACACGAGTAGTTTCTCATCTTTGATAGTGAACATATAAGGGGGTGTGAAATTAAATTTTTTAGTAACTTTTTTTCAAACTTTCAAATTTATATATTAAAGGAGTTATAACACCAAAAGGGACAAAAAATAACTCACAAGTTAGATAAGCTATGCCACAACAATTTAAGAATATGTAAATTTCAAAAAAACAATTTGAGAATAGGAACATAAACTTTAAGATGAACATCATATTGTTGAGGAGATCCTATCAACTTGTAAAATTGTAAAGGGTACAACATCATTGAGTTCCTAATGAGAGAAGGCCTACTATACTCAATCCAATACCTCTAAGAAAAGTAATTAAAGATAATAATAATGATCTTAGTGTTAATAACATTGATTTAGCTTTTAAGGATGAAGGGGATAAGCTTAGGTCTAGGAAAGGAATTATAATCATAAGGGATGATGGAGAAGTGGGAGAAGCAAGTGACTTAAAAGAAAAGGAAGCTATATAACCACCTAAAAAGTCTAGTGATAAGGGTTTTAAGTATGTTACTGAGAAGGCATCAAGTCTTCAAATCAAAGAAGACGAGCTGGAGACATAGAGGAAAAATATATTCCATAATAAACGTCATATTCATAACAAGGTATGTAGACTAATTATTAATGGATGAAATTGCACATATGTGTCCAATGCTACTTTTATAGAGAAATTAAACTTACATATCATGAAGCATCTACAGCCGTACAAGCTTTAAACACTAAATGAATATAGTAAGGTGAAGGTCAATAAAATAATGTTGTTTTTGCTCTTAATTAGAAGTTATTGTGAGGAGGTGTTATGTGATGTGGGACCTATTTATGGTGGCTCTATTCTTTTAGAGAGATCTTAAGAGTTTGATAGAAAGTCTAAAAAGATGAGTTTACAAATAGGTATTCTTTCAATATGAACAATAAACCTATTAATGTTGTACCTTTAACATTTAAGGAGGTCTATAAGACTATTTGAGATTGAAAAGAGAGATTGAAGAGAAGAATAAAGAAATTTGGGGAAAAAAGAGGAAGATAAAGAGTGTTATTTATACTGATCAACCCATGTTTGTACCTCTGTACAAAGAAGCTTGTTTTCCTTTTATTATAGGTAAAAATTCAGTGACAAATGTGAGCATGATTAACTCAAAATAGGAGATCTATTACATATAATTTTAAACATAACAGTAGAAATACCAAGTGCTTACCCTATGACTCTCCTTTGTCAATGTTCAATGCTCAATGTTCAATGTTCAACCAACTCAAGCTTGCACATGAAATAATTGAAATTTGGTTTCATCAACGAATTAAGACAAGATTTATACTAAATTTGAAAATTAAAATAGAAAATCAAAAATATTAATGCTCAACTCGGTGTTCCATCTATGGAACAAATAAGGCATAAAAATGGATAAACTATATATATGGTGTTAAGTCAAAATGACTTTACGATTAATTTTGATAAAAACCAAATAATGATGAAGTGGAAGAAAAATGAGATGGAAGCAAAAGCAAAATGAGACGGAAGTTAAAGTAAAATAAGACGGAAGCGAAAGCAATATGAGACGGAAACAAAAGTGAGACGAAAGCAAAAGCAAAATAAGACAGAAGCAAAGTGAGACGGAAGCGAAAGCAATATGAGACGAAAGCAAAAATGAGACGGAAGTGAAGTGAAAGTGAGACGGAAGCAAAAGCAAAATAAGACGAAAACAAAATGTGACGGAAGCTAAAAAAAAATAAGACGGAAACAAAAATGAGACTGAAACGAAGCAAAATAAGACGGAAGAAAAATGAGACGAAAGCTAAAGAAAAATAAAGCAAAAGCAATATGAGATGAAAGCGAAGTGAAAATGAGATGAAGGAGTCGTAGACGCAGAATCAAATCAATTTGAGTTAGTTACAGAACTCAACTGATTAATCGTTTCTTTAAAGATCAAGAATCAAGAATAAAGAAGCAGTTATTAAGAAGCAGTTGAAGATGAAGATTATAAATATGAGTTGAAGTCGAAGACTGAAAAAGTTAGTGATTTTTCTTCTTAGTGATATTCAAAAGCTAAACACTGTATTTTTGTGAAAACACGAGAGCTACATTTTCTATAACAAAGCTCGCCATATCTTTCTGTAAGAAAGAAGAATAGCTGAGAGCTTGAAGAGGCTCGGTGAAAAGTATACTTGTACTGTTGTGAAGTATAGTGAAATCTCAGAAGGGATTCTGAGGATTGGACGTAGCCTACGGTTTGTGGTGAACCAGCATAAAATTGTTGTGTCGATTCTCTCTCAATTCTTAACTCCTGGTTCTATTTTTGACATAAATACTTTTTAATATTGTTTGTCAATCGTTTTGAGAAAGAAAATTTTCTAAGAAGGGGATTGTATTAAAAAATCCGAATACACAATTCAACCCCCCTTCTTGTGCACTTTGTATATCGTATACTAACATATGATTCACTTCATATGGAAGAATTGTTTTGTGCTTGGACTTGATTTACTTTTCGGATTTGTCCTAGCAAATCCTTGGAAGGCAAGTTTATTTCGTTAATGTGATTCGAATAACCTAGACCCACCAGAGAGAGGTTCGAAATTTTGCAAATTATATACGAATAAGAGAATGCATGGGCATTGGAGTGTATCTTGGGAATCCGACCGTAAGCACAAAGGATGTGTGATTTTGAGGGGGAGAATTGAAGCGCATTGTTGAAGGAAAAGGGAAAGAGCTAGATATATACCCAAACGTTGAAGGAAAAGGCAAAGAGAAATATTGAAGTTGTTAATGACGGGTGGGCCGACGACGTTGAGAGGGAGATTTCAAGTGGTCTGTACATGAGAGAGTGCAGAGAGTAGGAGTACGTATGGGAACAAGGTGCACGAGATTGAAGAAAACTTTGAAACCCAAACGTTAAACAACTGAGTTTTAATTTCTTTGCGAACATTTTCGCGACGTTTAGTTCATAACAACGTCGTGATATTTATTTGGCCACATTTTAATAATAAAACGTCTCTATTACTTCTCCAATTCCACGTTATCTGCTTACAATGTCGCCAAATACTCTAACTTTTCTTGACGTTTAAAAAATGTCAGGAAAGGTTTGACCAATCTGTGATGTTTCACCATTCAAACGTTGCAGATTCTATACTTTTTTTGTAGTGTAGATAGAACAATTCACATTAATCTTTTATTTTTCTTGATGCCAAACTATAGAAAATATGGACTGGAAGAGTATACGCTGAACCAAAAATAGGTATAAACAGTATAATACATGAAATTAAAATTAAGAGAAAATTTCTTTTTAAATGATAAAATTTCGATCAAAATTTAAGTCCGAACCTAATGTTTTAGAATGTACAAAAACAATTTCAATAGCTTTAAAATCAATCAAATAAAACCTTTCTAATTGTAATACATGTTAAGTCAAAATTACTTTACATTAATGATATTGATGAAGTACAAATAATGTATAAAAACAGACAGAAGATAGAAAAGCAGACGATAGATGAAAAGCAGACGAAGAATAAAAAACAGACGGAAGATAGAAAAGCAGACGATAGATGAATAGCAGACGGAGAATGAAAAGTAGACAGAAGATTAAAAAAGTAGACGAAGAATGAAAAAAAGACGATAGATGAAAAGCATACAGAAGATTAAAAAGCAGACGGAAGCCCAAAACAGACAAAAGAAAAAGTAGACGGAAAATTAAAAAACAAATGAAAGCTAAAAAAAGACGAAAGAAAAAGAAAAAGGAGATTGAAAAACAGACGGAAGCAATTCATGAGTTAGTTCGAGTTAGTTACAGAACTCAACTGAATAACCATTTCTTTCAAGATTCAAGAAGCAAGATTTAATAAGCAAGATTCAATAAGAAAGATTCAAGAAGTAGTTGAAGACGAAGGCTATAAATATGAGTCGAAGTCGAAGATTGCAAAGTTAGATGATATACATATACGTGAACTTTACAAAGCGTACTTGAGATTTATTGTGCAAATAGCTAGAGCTATCTTACTGTAACAAAGCTCGAAACATCTTTCTGTAAGAAAGTAGTACAGATAGCCTGCAGAGGCTAAGAGTAAAAGAATACTGACTGTAAAGAGACCTGAAGAGGCTCAGAAAGAAAGAATACTTGTACAGTTATTGAGAGATAGTGAAATCTCAGAAAGACATCTGAGGACTGGACGTAGCCCACGGTTTGGGGTGAACCAGTATAAAAATTAATGTGTCAACATCTCTCTATCCTTATCTCTCATCATTCAAAGTGTCGTTCTTACTTAGTTTTTAAACAAGTTTTGCAAGAATACGATTAACTTTGATTTACAGTAGTTCTTGTGAAAAGAACAAGTTTTTTTTCTTTCCACAAAACGATTTGGAAGGTTTTTTAGAAAAGGGGAATACATAATTCAACCCCCCTTCTTGTGCATTCATACATCGTATAATAAGCACTGTAATAACGTGTGATTCACTTCAATTGGTATCAGAGCTTGGTGTCCAAGGATCATATTAACAATGTGTGGATCAAAGATTATGGCGGAATCACATACGTACATTGCAGAAGGTGCCTCAGTCACTAGACCTCCAACATTCAACAGAGAAGACTATCATTACTGGAAAGATAGGATGCGGCTATTTATAGAATCTACTCATATTGACCTTTGCTACGTGATAGATAATGGACCATACGTACCAGTAGATGAAGAAGGAAATCTTATTCTACGGATCAGATGGATGGCTGATCAAAAGGCAAGATTCCAAATGAACTCTAAAATGAAGTTTTTCTTGAGTTGTGCCCTAAGCATAAGTGAGGATGACAAAATCCACGGATGCGATACTGCGAAGGAGATGTGGGACACATTGTCCATCGCACATGAAGGTTCAAACCAAGTCAAAGAATCCAAGATAAGCATTCTTGTGCACCAGTACGAGCTTTTCAAGATGAAGAAAATATTGATCAAATGTTTGGAAGATTTCAAACAATTATCAATGGATTGAAAGCTCTCGGAAGAACTTACGACAACCAAGATCATGTTCGTAAGATCCTAAGGAGTCTTCCAAAGAGGTGGAGACCAAAAGTTACTGCTGTGCAGGAAGCTAAGGATTTGAGCGTGCTAAAGCTTTACGAATTGTTTAGATCACTGAAGATTCATGAAGTTGAGCTCGATGTTGAAGACAAGCCCAAACAGGATAAGTCAATAGCACTGAAGGCCGGACAGAAGAATCACAAGACTCAAAGGAGGAGAAAGTCATCAAAAGCATTAAAGATTGAAGAATCAAAGCATGATGACTCCAGCGAATCAGAACAGGAGTCAAGTGATGAAGATGACGAACTATCTTTCATTTCTAGGAAGATCAGAAGGATGTGGAAGAAGAAGTCCAAAGGAAGTCAGTTCTTCAAGAAGAACAACAAAGATGATGGAAAAGTAAAAAATACATCCATCATATGCTACGAGTGTAATCAACCTAGACATTACAAGTCTAAGTGTCCTACTCTAAAGAAGAAATCAAAGAAGAGCAGAGAAGGCAAGAAAAGCATGATGGTAACTTGGGAGGATCTAGATTCATCTGAATCAGATACAAGCTCCGAGACATCAGAACATGCGAATATTTGCCTAGTAGCCAAAGAGGAAAGTGATGAGGAGGTAACGTCTGAATACGATGACTTGCATAATGCATATTCAGAACTACTAGAAGATTCTCATGCTATTATGAAATAGTACAAACTGTTAAAGAAAAAGTACGTAGAAAACATTAAACATATAGAAGAAATAGAGAGAGAAAATATCTGCTTGAAAAAACAAGTAGAGGAGAATAAGAAAAAGAAAGTTGTAGATAGATCGGAAGGGATCAATCAGTTGAAGCTTAGGATTAAGAGTCTTTCAGCTGATTTAGCTACCTTCACTGAGAGTATAAGAAAAATGAATGAGATGTTAGGTAAAAGTAGACATATGAGTGATAAAACTGAATTAGGGTTTATGAGAAATGAGGCTAAACTTGAAAGAAAGTTTTTCTTTCAGAAAAAAAAGTATCACCAAGAACGCGTTCATCAACAAACTTATCAAATGAATCATTCTGTGCATATTACTAACCTAAAAGGATCCAAGAAAGTATGGTTACCAAAAAATAAAATAGTTTCTCCTGCAAATATCCTTCCTTGGAAGATGCGACAAGCACCATTGGTATTTAGACAGTGGATGCTCACGACAGATGACGAGAAGAAGGTCTATGTTCCTAGATCTTCAATATAAGAAGGGAGGATCGGTAACTTTCAGAGACAACCAGCAAGGTAAGATAATTGGAATTGGTAAAATAGGTAAAGATTCCTTTGCATGCATTGATAATGTGCTGCTTATTGATGGTCTAAAACACAATTTGATTAGTGTCAGTCAATTGTGTGATTCTGGTTTTGAAGTTACATTCAATCAAAATCTTTGTGAAGTCAGAAACAAAGATGGGTCTATATTCTTTTCTGCCAAGAGAAAAAATAATCTTTACAAAATTGATTTAGAAGATTTTCAAAAACAAAATGTTTCATGTTTTTTATCAATTGAAGAAGAAAGACTAATCTGGCATAAAAAGCTAAGTCATGTCAGTTTTAAACATATTTCAAAGTTGTTAAAGCATGATTTGGTAAGAGGCTTACCAAAAATAAGTTTTGACAAAGAGTTCTTTTGTGAAAGTTGTCTTAAAGGAAAACAAATCAAAACATCGTTCTCTTCTAAAAATTTCATAACATCTTCTAGACCTCTAGAGTTATTACATATGGATTTATTTGGTCCAACTAGGACGATAAGTCTTGGCAGAAAGAAATATGAACTTATTATTGTTGATGACATTACTAGATTTTGTTGGATATTCTTTTTGTCACACAAAGATGAGTCTTTTAAGTGTTTTAGGACCCTTTCCAGAAAGTTACATAATGAAAAAGGAATGTCTATAGCCAGTAGCAGGAGTGATCATGGTGGAGAATTTAAGAATGAGAAGTTTAGAATAGTCTGTGAGGAGAATGAAATTTTCCACAATTTCTCTGCTCCTAGGACTCCGCAGCAGAATGGAGTTATTGAAAGGAAGAACAGGAAGATTCAAGAAATGGAAAGGACAATGCTGTGTGAGATGAATCTTCCTAAGTACTTCCGGGCAGAAGCTGTGAATACAACGTGTTACATTCAGAATAGGATATTGCTACAACCATTGCTGAAGAAAACTCCTTATGAGTTATGGAATGGAAGGAGACCGAATATATCTTACTTTCATCCATTTGGTTGTAAGTGCTTTATTCTGAATACAAAGGAATTGTTGGATAAGTTTGATTCAAAGACCTTTCCAGGAATCTTTCTAGGCTACTCTTTATCATCAAAGGCTTTTAGGGTTTACAATATTACCTCAAAGATGGTTGAGGAAACCATTCATGTCAAGTTTGATGATAGTTCCCAACCGTGTAAGGAAGATGACATAGAGAGTGAAGTCCCTTCAAAGCTCTTAGGTGACACAATAGAAGCTTCATCATCAGGAACTCAGGTAGACAAGGTTGAGGATATTCCAGAAACTATTGGATTAAAAAGAGATTGGAAATATAAGAGTTCTCATGTAGAAGAGTTAATTATCGGAGAGACCTCTGAAGGAGTCAGAACAAGGTCCAAGTTCAGAAGAGAAGCTAATGTAGCTTTTGTCTCTGAAATAGAGCCTAAGAAGATTAAGGAAGCTCTTCAGGACGAAGCGTGGATTTTAGCCATGCAATAGGAGCTGAACCAATTTACTAGGAATAAAGTTTGGTCCTTAGTCCCTAAACCCTCGAAGAAATCCATTATAGGAACTAGATGGGTTTTTAAAAAAAAGTTAGACGAATCTGGGAGAGTAAGTCGGAATAAAGCTAGATTAGTAGCACAAGGCTATAATCAGTAAGAAGGAATAGACTACAATGAGACATATGCTCTAGTGGTGAGACTTGAAGCGATTAGGATATTGCTGGCATATGCGGTATGTCATAATATAACTTTTTTCATATGGATGTGAAAAGCACATTTTTGAATGGTTTTATAGACGAAGAGGTGTATGTTAAGCAACCTCTTGGTTTCGAGGATGTTAGGTATCCAGATCATATCTATAGACTTCATAAAGCTTTATACGGATTGAAGCAAGCTCCTAGAGCTTGGTATGATCGTCTAAGTACCTTTCTTTTAGAGAGTGGTTTTAGTAGAGGTCAGGTAGATAAGACACTCTTTAGGAAGAATTATAAGAATGAGTTTATTTTAGTGCAAATTTATGTTGATGATATCATTTTTGGTGCTACTTCAAAGAATTTATGTATGAGTTTTGAGAGTCTAAGGAAAAATGAGTTTGAAATGAGTATGATGGGTGAGTTGAAGTTCTTTCTTGGGTTGCAAGTTAAGCAAACCGAAGAGAAGATCTTTATCCATCAACAAAAATATGTGAAAGAATTGTTGACTAAATTTGATATGAATAATGTGAAGCCTATGACAACTCCAACGCATCATTCAAACCTTTTGTCGAAAGACAAAGTTGGTAAGAAGGTGGATCAAACCCTGTATAGAGGGATGATCGGTTCTTTGCTTTATCTTACAGTAAGCAGACCTGACATACTGTTCAGTGTATGTTTGTGTGCAAGGTTTCAGGCCGATCTAAGAGAGTCTCATTACATAGCTGTTAAAAGAATTATGAGATATCTCACAGGTACTACTAATCTTTGCTTAATGTTTGAGAAAGGTAAAGATTTCAGGTTGATTGGATATTGCGATGCGGACTATGCCGGAGATATAGTTGAAAGGAAGAGTACGAGTGGAGGCTGATACTTTCTTGGCTCAAACCTAGTTTCCTGGTCAAGCAAGAGACAAAACTCAACCGCGTTATCAACTTCCGAAGTCGAGTACATGTATGCCGCAAGTTGTTGTTCGCAAACATTGTGGGTTAAATACCAACTAGAAGATTATTCAGTTCAAGAAGAGGAGATCCCAATTTTTTGTGACAACACCAGTGCCATCAACTTATCGAAGAATCCTATACAGCATTCGAGAGTAAAACATATCAAAGTCAGACATCATTTTTTGAGAGATTATGTTCAGAGAAAGATTGTGAGTCTACAGTTTATTGAGACAGAGTTTCAATGGGCAGACATCTTCACTAAACCATTGAGTGAAGAACGGTTCAAGAAAATCAGACAGAACCTCAATATAGTAATGTTAAATGACCAGCCGTCTGATATTTCACAGCCAAGTTAAAAAGGTCGTCAAAGTTAATGGCGTCAGAAACAGTGAGTTACAGCTGTTAACTTCTCTCACAAGGAAATTTTGGAGGGAAAGTTTTATAGTCTTGAGAACCTCACCGATTCTAGAACACGCCTGATAAGACCTTTTGAGTAGCCTCAAATCAGAAACCCTTCGAATACTCTCTACCCACAAAACTTTTCAGCCCTCTCAAACCTCTGAAATCAACCTTACCTTTGAAGAATAGATTATCGAAGTCAGTTTCTATTCAGAATCAATGGAGCAAGCTATGATCTACGGAAGGCATGTGGATTTTGAATCTCTGAGGAGAGATGATATGGATATCAAACCAAAGATTGTAGAAGATGGTTGGAGGAAGTTTTTCCAGGTGCGGGAGTATGTTTATAAAAATGAAGTGTATGAGTTTTAGAAGAATGTGCAGATGGTAGACAAAGCTATTGTTTCTACAATAGACGGATTGTCTATTATTGTAACAACGGAGTTGATCGAGAAGGTGACTGGATGTCCATCTGTTGGAGAAAAGCTAACGACCAAAACCAGATGGATGATAAAGGTCAGTTTAAAGGAAGACGAAGTTAGTAGTCAATTGTATGGAGTTAATGACCCAACGGAGAGGAAGACCTCGAGTCTGGTGCCAAAGGCGAGGGTTTTACATGCGATTCTGTTTAACTGCGTCTTACCGAGAGTGAGTTCAAGGCATTTGGTGACTACTTTGGATGAACAGTGCCTATTCTACCTGCTGAATCGCCAACCAGTTGACCTACCATTTCTGATTTTTCAGTATATGGTTAAGGGAATGAAGGACACTAATAGTTACCCATACGAAATGTTGTTAATAAGGATTTTCAGGGAATCTAGAGTCCGTCTTGACAAAGGAATTAGACGAATGGTGCCTGTTAAGAGTTTTATCGACTCGGGTACTATAAGAAAAATGGGCTTGAAAAATCTGGATAAAACAGAGGTAGATTCTGAGAATAAAGTTAGAACTGAGGGGGAGCGGATACGGAAGAAGTCTCCCACAAAGAGTTCTAAATCTCAAGATAGTACAAGAAAGACCATTATTGAAAGAAGGAGATCATCTGAAGAAGTTCTGAAGGAAAAGATGATTTCTCAAAAAGAAAGTAGCCAAGTTCAAAGTGTAGACGAAAGTGCCTTGAAAAGAAAAGGGGAGAAGCTTCTGAGTGATATTCCAAAAAAGGCGAAGAGATCACCCAGGATTTGAACCTTGAGACAGCAAAAAGAAAAGAGGGCCAGAGAACTTACTCAAGCAGAAGTCTTTGAGACTCGCGCACCGAAGGCTACAAGATCTCTAGTCTCGATCCTAAGTGAAGAATCAGCCAATTAGGCTAAGGAGACTGAGAGAAAAAGGAAATAATAAACGATTCGGGCCAGTGATACGAAAACCCTTTTCAGTCATACACTTTATCAAAGATCACATTTCAAAACAATATTTATCAATTAGGGCTCTCAAACAATTCAGTACTATTTTTGCGGAATATAAATTTACACATAATTCAAAATGACACAAATGCAGATGTGAACTGATCCCGACTTCAAACACCGACTCTCTTGCAGTAATCATACTCCCGTTCCACTAACGGGGTACTCTTCAATACCTGAAAAATAATTGCAATGTTGGGTGAGTTTGCAAACTCAATGAGAAACCATCATCGATGGTCCACCCAACGCATGCATATACAATCAATTCATATCATAGCACATATTAACACATTCCAAATTATCCCATGCATTGTCAATTTTACACACATAAGGCGTATCGCCTTTCACACAAATCACATTTAATCATTCATATATATGTTGCACATGTGACACTTTTCTATTTTCATTTCGTTGTTGTGACCGTGCGCCTAAATTGTCCCAGTGACGGGCATATTGCGTTGAGCCTGAGGCTCTGATACTCGTTGGGCGTGATATGCCCTGATACATTGAGCCAGTGGCTCGGTAAACATTGGACCAAAGGTCCTGTGCATTGAGCTTAAAGCTCTCATATACGTTGGGCATAGCCCTGATCATTGCGCTGAAGTTCAGAATTACGTTGGTTCCACCGGTCACAACTGCCATTATCTGATCATGCAATTATGCATGAATGCATATGCCTCGTTTTACAATAATTTGTGTCACAACCTAATACACTAAGTCCAATTTCGCACTTAACCAATTCACTTTCAATTATGCACATTTAACACTTCTATAACACATTCCAAATATTTCGAACACCTGTGGTTCGAAATCAATCAAAACAAACACACATAATCCTTCCTTAACTCCATATGGCAATCGTACATGAAATTAAACACATATAGGTTGAGAAACCAACTAGGTTACTCACCTATTACTTCCGAGCTAATGCCAGGAAGTCTCTGCTATGTCGGTCGATCGACGCTCCAGTTGGGCCTCTATAAGAACCAGAGAATCAAACGATCACTAATTGTTCAATCCGAACTAGTAATGATGCACATGTAGGTGTAAAATGCATGTTCATGATATTCCCGGCCCTAATCCCATTTTTTTTCCATCGTAAAATCCGTCTAAAAATTAGAAACCTAATGGCGCTGACTGTACGCAAATCGGACCTCTATAGGTCCCCAATTAATTAAAACAGTGACTAAACAGACCTTTACCCGGACCCACGTTAATTTTCCGTCCAAAAATTTCCAATCTCTCAGAAATGAAATTAAATATTCTATGAATCCGATGTCTCAAGAATCAGGTCAATCGGATGTCGGACGGAAAAGTTATTCACGAAAGAAAACAAAATTTACATTAAACAATTAATATCTATATGTATATATAACCCTTATTTCCTTTTTTTCTGATTTCCAACCAAACTTCCAACACCCATAACTCTTTGCACACAGTTCAGGAAATTATAAATCACATCTCATTGGAAAGATCATGAAAAGCTCTACAAGTTTCATTTAGACCTTTCAAAGTAATTCCACCCCTAAGGGTGTCAAAAACCCCATGAAAGCTGCTGCTCACTCAAAGTCACTCAACACAGTATAGTATCTTGTAAATTCAGTAACTTTCATTCTCTTCATTCAAAAATTACACAATAAATATGCTCATCAAGATCACAATGTTATCTAAAACTTTCATGAACAACCTAAAATCAAATTCACTTGCTAACTAGGTCAAACAATTCACTAAAGCATCTGCCCTCTGAAATTTCTCAATCTGAGCAGTAAATTCCCAACCAGTATATCTCCTTGCAAAAATGTCAAACAATTCACTACTTTATATCCCTGAAAATATAATATCTCAAACTTCAATTTTCATGAAGAACCCAAATTCCAATTCAACCTCTAACAATTTCAAAACTGTTATACAAGTTTCTGCCATGATCAGCAATCCATGACCTAGCTTAGGTTCTGTTTTTGCAAATTCATTACTCTCAAATCTGACCTCTAAAAATTACATGCCATAAGTCATTTTCAAGATCATTTCTTCCTCTACAACTTTTCAGAAGATCACTCACACCAACTCAAGTCACATAAATTGCTAAAATTGCTTCAAATCCGAATGCTCACAAAATCTACACTCAGGCTAGGTTTCATCAAAATGCTCAAAACCAGTCAATAGTAAACAGGTCATATCTACCAATATACAGATCTAAAAATAGCAAAATCAGTGGGAATGGAAACCTAACTTAACATGCTTCAACTTTCATGAAGACCATTTTCCCTAATTCCTTCTAAATTAATTTAGACAAATCAACAAAACTCTAGGTTATGTGGTTCGGTTACTGTGCATTCCAGCCATCAGCAGTAACTTTCCATGCTAAAATTAGACCTTTTAGAGTTACAATTTAACAACACCTATTTCACACAAAATTGTAGCCAACATGCTCAAGTTTAATTGGGAACAAACCGCAACTCATTTGCTCACCTACACAATTAATTATGATAAAAACATTGCAATAGGGTCAAAATGCATTTTCCAGCTTTCAACTTCAACCTAACTCCTATCACTTCTAATATCAATAACACATCACTAAACATCCATTTACACCTCTAATTCAGCCTCCAAAATCATCACAACAATTTCTTTTATAATTGAGCATAATTGGCAGCAACCACATACACAACTTCCATACTTTATTTCCATTCATTAAACATCATAAACATCATTAACAACATTACATTTACATTCTTTAACTACCATATCCAATTCCCTCACACAAACACACTTATAAACCCAAACAAAAATACCACTTTCATGATCAATTAAATGCATAAATGATCTCCATGAATGATTTTAACTACCATAAGAATAAATACAAACATAAATTCTCACCTTACCAAGCTTTAAATCTTCAATTCTTCATTAATTCATCAACTTCCCTCACACCCCTCACACTATACGATGATCACTATCACAAGGGAAAGGCTTAGGTTTGCATTTATGTGTGTATAAAGGAGAGCAAGTAAGTAACAAATGAAAGCTTTTGTTTAGGTGGATGGAAAAACCAACGAAAAAGAGAGGGGGAGAGGAGCTACGGATGAAGTAGGAAACTTGCATTAAAAAGGGATTTTCACTCTTCTAAAGAGAAGTGGCGTGAAAGCTCTACAAAAGTAGGTTAATTAAATAAAGATTAAACTTAAGACATAAGTGGGCAAGTGACAAGTGTCACTTGCCACTTGTCTTATTTCTAAACACTCATAAGGTTTCTTCCAATTACAATTCAATTCTAGTCCAATTTGTCTCCAAATTCCCATGGCTCAAAGTTCATAACTCCTAAAATCATATGTCTAAAAGTTCAGTGTTATTGGACAGTCATTTTCAGTACTGAAAATCCACTCAGTCTGCCAGTTAGAAATTTTCCGGTTCGGGCAAATAATCCGAAAAATTCTAGAAAAATTCCCACAAATCCCTAAAAATGTAAAACACTCAATGGCGCAATCCGAATAATTTTTCAAATACAAGAACCATATTAATCACAGTAAAAATACATTAGGCACAAAAACTGGGAATGTCATGTATGCATGTACAGTAATTTCATGTGCACAGATTTCACTGTTCACTAGTACCAGTATGCATGAACAATACTAATAAATCCCTATCAATCTCATCCTATGCCAATTTACTATTTTACCCTTCCTGTCGGGGGTGGGATGTTACACAGTATGACAAGCTGCGTAAGTATGGAGCGGTGGACTTTAATGGCACTACCAATCTAGAAGAAGCTGAATCATGGATGAAGAGGACAGAGAGAGTCCTGGTATAGATGAAGTGCACTGATGAAGAGAAGTTGGAGTATGCAGTTAGCTTACTGCAGGGGGATGCTCTCCACTGGTGGGAGTTAGTGCCACAGAGTCAGGCTGTGCCTCTAGTGCTGACATGGAGGGATTTTGGGGAGGTGTTTAGGAAGAAGTACCTCTCTCGGGTCTATATTCAAGAGAAGGCCAGGGAGTTTTTGAATCTGACTCAGAGGGATATGAGTGTGAGTGAGTATGAGCTGAAGTTCACTCAGCTATCTAGATATGTAGCTCATATTGTGACCAATGAAGAAGACAAGTGTCGTAAGTTTGAGGGAGGGTTGCATCTAGAGATAAAGGAGAAAGTCCTGATCCATAATTTCTGTGACTACCAGCAGTTGGTAGATGTTGCACTCCAGGCTGAGAAGATGGAGAACATCAGAAATGAAGTAAGCAGAAAAAGGAAGAACAAGGAGTAGTCTACAAAGAAGGGGATGAGTACTCCAAGGCATGAGAGGAGTAAAAGGAGTTTCCATGCTCAGAGTGAAGTGGGAAGCAGTGGTCCTATTAAGAACAAGCAAATGAAAGCAGTCTCGGCGCAAGCCTCGAGTGTAGGAGGCACTGGAAGGACAGGGAGGAGCAAATACACTAACCCCCAGTGTGAGCATTGTGGAAAGCTTCACAAGGGAGAATGCTTTAAGCTAATTAGAGCATGTTTCTGATGCGGAGAGAAGGGACACTTGATCAAAGACTGTCCCCAAGCAACCAGGCAAGAGGGGTTCCAGGTGCCAGCCCCAAGGAGAACAGAAACAGTGGGAACCAGACCTGTCACAGAGGTGGGTAGTTCTGGAACTACAGAAGACTATTCCTCGGGGAGACCAAGGGTCGAGCACGAGGCAGTGTTTGCCATGACTAGAGAGGAAGCTGCGATGCTTTGAGGTTGTCACGGGTATGGCTCGGTTACTTAATTCTGCTATATATGTATTGATTAATTCTGGCTCCACGCATTCATTCGTTTCTGCAAGCATGACATTACATGATGTTGTTTTAATTCCATTGAGAAGTCCTTTAATTGTTAGCACCCCACTAGGAGGGCATGTGATTATAAGCCAAGTGTATAAAGATTGTGAGCTTTTCTTCAAGGGTACTCGACTGGTGGTGGACTTGCTACCCCTAGAGCTAAAGGGGCTAGATGTCATACTGGGAATGGATGTTATGGAGAAGTATCATGCAAAGTTAGATTGTAGCCTTAAGGAGGTGGAATTTGACTTGGGCAATGGAGAGAAGATGATTTTCAGAGGGGACAGGAAAACACCATCACCAAGAATCATTTTTGCTTTGTTAGCTGACAGGATGATGGGAAAGGGGTGTGAAGCCTTCTTAGCACATGTTGTGGACAAGGATGGGAATGAAGGGAAGTTAGAAGACTTTTCGATTGTGAGGGAGTTTCCAGATGTGTTCCCAGAGGACTTACCTGGTTTGCCACTGGGGAGGAAAATCGAGTTTGCCATTGATTTGATTCCCGGAACTACACCTATTTCTAGACCACCCTATAGAATGGCTCCAGCGGAGCTGAAGGAGCTTAAAGAATAGTTGGAAGAACTACTAGAGAAGGGGTTCATAAGGCCTAGTTTGTCACCTTGGGGGGCACCAGTTCTGTTTGTTAAGAAGAAGGATGGAACATGGCGCATGTGCATTGATTATCGGAGACTCAACAAGTTGACTATTAAGAAGAAGTATCCTCTGCCTCGGATTGATAATCTGTTTGACCAGCTTCAGGGAGCAAGGGTCTTTTCCAAGATTGATCTCAGGTCAGGCTATCATCAGTTTAGAATCAAGGAGTCTGATGTAAATAAGATAGCTTTCAGAACACGATATGGACATTATGAATTCCTAGTCATGCCTTTTGGATTAACCAATGCTCCAGCTGCTTTCATGGATCTTATGAATCAGGTTTTCAAGGAGTATCTGGATCATTTTTTTATAGTGTTTATCGATGAAATATTGGTGTATTCCAAGAGTGAGAGGGAGCTTTATGCCAAATTTAGAAAATGTGAGTTTTGGCTTCATGAAGTGATATTCCTTGGGCATGTGATTTCGAAAGATGGGGTACATGTTGATCCAAAGAAGGTTGAAGCAGTGGCAAATTGGCTTGCACCCAAGACAGTGACAGAGGTGAGGAGTTTTTTGGGTTTGGCAGGATATTATAGGAGATTCGTTGAGGGATTCTCTATGATAGCCGCTTCGATGACTAAGTTATTGAGGAAGAATCAGAAATTTGTCTGGACTGGAGAATGTCAGAAAAGATTTGAAGAACTCAAGAACAGATTAACAAGTGCTCCAGTTTTGATTTTGCCTACTGGGATAAGGGTTATACAGTATACAGTGATGCTTCGAGGAAGGGTTTGGGATGTGTGTTGATGCAACAAGATAAGGTAATAGCTTATATTGGACCCCGAATCTTTTTGGTAAGCTAGGATTATTAAATAAGGATTTTTGAATGATTATTCATGAGTAAAGAAGTTAAGAATTCTTGAAATTTAAATGAAATGGAAGATATGGTTTAAATACGAGATGGATTAATGTGGAATCAATTGACATGTTAATATGCTTAAGGTAAGGTGTTATGAAATTAGGTGGCATGATTTAATGGGATTCAATTATTGTATTTTGTGGACTTAATTAACATGTTAAGGAAATTTGATTAACATGTTGATTAGACTAAGACTATATGACATGGATTAAGTGTATTAAGGTGTTATGCAGGTTATAAATGTATTAAGGGTTAAATGGGCCTTGGACTCAAGTTGGGCTTAAGTGGTGATATAAAAAGAAAAGGATTAAACGAGAGTAATGAGTTAGGTGGCATGAATTAATACAATTAAATGTGTTAGTTGAATTTAAGAGTTTAGAGTTCAATTGGGCCTAAGAGAATAATGGGCCTAAATCAAATGAAAAGAAGAAGAAATGGTTTGGACTTAAGTGAGTTAGTAGGATGAGAAGAAAGAAGGAAGAATAAGTGGGCTTAAGTAAGAAAGAAGAGAGGATATAAATGAAATGGGCTTAAGTTGTAGTAGGAAAATAAGAAGGAAGGAATTAAATGAAGTGGACTTGGGCTTGAGTAGTATGAGTTAAATGAAGAAGGAAGGAAGAAGGAAAGAAGAGAGAAGTGAATGGGCTTTAGGGCTTATGGGCTTAAGTGAGTAGGAAGGAGTATAAAAGGAAGGAGAGTAAGTGAATTGGTGTAGGATTAAAAACCTAATGGGATGGGCTTAAGTGAGTGAAGTAGTATAAAAGGAAGGAGATGAAATGAATTGGTGTAGGATTAAAAACCTAATGGGCTTAAGTGAAGATGGGCTTAAGTGAGTGAAGTAGTATAAAAGGAAGGAGATGAAATGAATTGGTGTAGGATTAAAAGAAGCAGCTTATGAAAATTGAGGAGAGAGGGAGGAGAGATTTCATGAATGGAGAAAGAAGGAGGAGAAAAAGAAGAGTTCTTGCTAGGGCTCCAAGATTCAAGAGATTTAAGAAGATTTTGAAGAAGGTTCAAGAGATAAAAAGGTGTAGGAAGAGTTAAGCTACAATCTAAGCCAAGGAACCTCTTATTTGAGCAAGGATTTGAGGTAAGTGATGAGTATAAGTTTAAGCTTTTGTTTGGGTTATGGTTGAGAAAGCCTAGAAAATGAATGGGTATTGTGATTCCAAGATCAATTTCATGATTTGTGTCTTTAGGATTTGTTGCATTTTGGATGTCTTTTGATTTGGAGATTGTGTTGATTTTGAGGAAAATGGTGAGAGGCAAGAGGAATGGAAAGCAAGGGAAGGTCATTGGAGCAAGGTTTTCAAGCAAGGAATCATAAGGTAGGTTTTATATTTATAGTTAAATGATGGGCCACTAATATATTTTTCAAAAAAAAAATTACGAATCTAAAAATGCTTTCAAATTCATTGTTTTTGAATGCCTTGAGAAATTGCTATCATTGATGTATAATGGTATGAATGATTTGAAAATGTTATGTGAATTGGATGATTGATGATTTGATATGTGAATGTGATTTTGTTGAGGAATGATGATGCATTGCATATGAAATGCTTTATGATCATGAAATGATTTATGAAAATTTGCATGATTTATGCAAAACAAGATTTCCAAGATTTTTGCCTTTGGGCAATCAAGTTTCAAGACATGATTATATGTTATGTGGGTTAGGTTAAGTCCACCCAAGAAACGTCTCGTGCACGATGACCATGAAAAGCCTTCGCCCGGCTGCCCGACTGCGGCATAGGATGATCCAAGATACGGACTCCTAAAGATTTGCCCATATAAGCTCATTAAATGAGACTATATGGTTGCCAAGAATTGTGGACTTGCCAAACCATTATGATGTGTTAGGTGATATGTGTTATATGATGTGAATTGTGACAAGTTGAATCGCATTCATAATTTCATGAATTTTTTTTTTTAAATGAATGATTTGTGATTTCAAGAAAATGACAAGAGCTCTTAGTTTATGATTTGATGAGCTTTTGAAAAATGAATGATTTATGATTTTAAGAAAATGACAAGAGTTTTGAAAAAAACAATGTTTTATGATCTAAAGGAAATTTATATGGAAATGAAATTCTAAAACTGTTTTGTTCATTATTTGGTGATAAGCATAGAACCTATTGGGCTCCCCAAGCTCACCCCCCCTATTTTCCCAATTTCAGGTTTTAGCAAGAATCCAGTGGAAGGGATCAAGGCATCTTGTGCTTGTTTTATTGTGTATTTGAGGTTTGGTTATGTAAATGTATAGTTGTAATTCATATGAGCAAATTGAAAAAGGTAAATGAGATATTTGTTATTGGTCTTGGAATTTGGCTAGAAAATGCCAATGAAATTGTAAAACTCTTATGTATGATGATTAATGCAATATGGACTTGAGTATGGTTGTGAATGTACAATTGCATATAAACGAATATGGAGCAATGGTTGAAAGTTAGCATGATGCCTAAGCCTTGTTTATGAGGATAGCTTTGATGGTTGCGTAGGAATTTAGGGTTTGATGAACAAATTGAATCAAGAATTTATAGAAAGATAAAATAAGTGTGATGTTTGAGTCGTTATAAAGTATGTTAGCATGAGATGGCATGAATATCATATAGGTAGGTAAATGTTATGAGGTTGGGATTGATGGTCATGCATGTGTAATGAAAGCAAGAATATTTAGTTCTAATGAAATTTGTGAAATTCATGTATGTTTTATAACAATGCATCATGGTGTGGTTTGAATTTGGCAAGAGGGAGGAAATGAAATTGATATATAGTTTGGGTTTGATTAGAATGCTAGGAGTGTGTTGTCGCCTTTGAAGATCCATTGGATAATTAGGTTGTTATGTGTTGTGGGTTATGGAGGATTTAGGTTTTTATGTAGGTACTTGGATTGAAGGAGGTTTAGAGAAAATGTTGTTGTTGGCGAGAAAGTTACGACTGTGTGAATTTTCACTGATTTATGTAAATCTAAATCTTGATGTTGACGCAGATAGCGATGGGTTACTGACTGTGTGAATTTTCACTGGTGTGTAAATCGAAACAGTGTTTTAGTGGGTTACAGCTGTGTGAATTTTCACTGACGTATGTAAACCCATCTTAGCCCATCCGAAGGTTACATGATGTGTGATTGCGGTATAAATTTCCATGACTTGTGCTTTTCATGATATGAACATAGTGGTTTCTTTTGGTCATAACTCCTTCGTTTGACCTCCGTTTGAGGTGATTCTTGAACCATTATATTTCTAAGACACATATCTATCTCTCCATGAAAAAAATTATGTCACTGGAGTTAAATTGAAGAAGTTTCCTCAGATCAAGAAAGAGGTTGAGTGAGAGAATATAATTGGGGAATGAACACCTTTGGTATTCTAATGATATCTTGAGTTAAGGAAACTCTGATCGAAGCGATTCTTGTCTTAAATTAAACAAGAGTCATAAGGCTATGATTTACAAGAAAATTTGGAATGAATTTAAGATTTTAAGTTTTTCAAATTCGGTGAACGCGTAGTGGAAATAAGTTCAAGTAAGATGATTAGGTACATGGGCACACTACGGAACTTTGGTAAGTAAATTTTGGGAGCGTTTTGAGCATGAGAATGAATTCATGATGTCTTTAAGGGTTCAAGGGATTAAGAATGAAATTTTTTATAACCCTTCAAATGTCCTTGCGCTCGGGTTTCACGATTTTAAGCAAGAGAGTTGGGTTCCGAGAACGGGATCCAACATCTGTGATATCAAAACAAAAGAGTCAATGGCAAGTTATATGCAATTGGGTCTCAGATCCAACATCTATGGTATTAAAGCTTAAGTGTTAGGTTATGAGCAGTTGAGGTCCGGTCTCCGGATCGGGTTTCAACATTTGTGGTATCAGAGCGCCGGAATTGAGATCTTGTATGGGCGTATATGTAAAGGTTACATGCAAGAGGAAATTGTTAAGAGTTTGGGCCAAATCGAATTAGAGAATAAATTGAAGTTGTGGATTAGTGGAAATGAGAAATAGTACATGGTCAAACATGACCGGTAATGAGTCAATGCATCTGTTGATGAAATCGAATATGGTATCAATGACATACTATGGTGCTTATCCTTGAATGTGGGAAATATGTGAATTATGAGCATGATTGTTTGAGGAAAAGTAGGGGGACAAGGATTAAGGGGTTCAAGTAGAACTTCATGAAAGTCGAAATTCTTATGGTTTTAAGAAGATGAAACTGAAATCCCAGTGGGTGCATGCTTATAACAAATTCAATAAGCCAAGTTTGTTTTCATTAAATCAAGCAAGAAAATTTCATAATTTAAATTGCATCATAATCGTTGCATCAGTTGTGCATTGAGTGCATTATGAAATGTTGCATGTTTAATATGTCGATTATGTGAATGATTGATGAAATGACTTTAAAAAGGGGTTTTCTTTTTAAGAATACAAGTTTATGAAATTATGCTTTCAGATATGATTTGTGCAAGGATATCACGTTGTGAAAAGCAAGTTTACAAGAAATTGCCATTACGAGCATCAAGATTACAAGTTTTTGAAATCTATGTGCTGTATGCAATATGTGATGATTTTATTTCCACAAGTTTAAGTCAATGGAAAATATATATACATACATATATATATATGTAAGATGTGAAGTGAAGGATAATGGGACAATGAGATGATTGATAGTAATGTTTGTATAAGTTCAAAAAGGTCAAATTGGTTGTTGTTGGGAGTATTTGTGTGGAAATCCATAATTATGCACAAATGAGTGTATTAAGCACATAAGTAGAATATGCGTGAAGATGATAGAGGAAGAAACCTATGATTTAGTGAATATTATTAGTCATAGTTTCCCATAGTTTAAAGCCTAAGTGATCAAGTAGACATAGATTGAGAGTTGTTGATGATGTTATAATAAGGAATAAATTCTAAGATCAAGAGAAGAATATTGTCTAGGATTAATGAAGATCAAAGTATCAATCATGTAAGAGATTGATTTATGAATTGATGAAGATAAGTTTGTGGATAAAATATGATGATGATAATAGGAGATTGATTAAGATTACAGGAATAGTATAGATGATTGCAGAAAAAAAATCCTCTTTTGAAGAGGGATTTCATTAAGTTAGAATAAGCAGATGTGATGATTTGAAAGTGAGTACACTCACTGTTGGGACCCGATCCGGGAACCGGATCCCAACCGAAAGATGGAACGGAAAAATGGAAAATGGAAAAGCGAGAAATCGCTAATCGGAATACAAATCGAATCAGCGGAGCGAAGCAAATACTCAGAAAGTTTCGAATCGGACCGAATCAGATCAAACCGAAGGTAGCGAAGCAGATCGAATACAAATCGAAAGCGAAGACAAACACTTAGCAAAGCGGATCCGACATCCGAGAACAAAAACTAGAGAAAAATGATCGAACGAACATAATCGTGTTGGAAACCTTACGACATTTCAAATCCGGAATAAATTTTTTTTTTCTTATAGGTCCGATGTTGCCTTGTGTTATTGGATGGATTACGATATTAGAAGTGCATTTGCTTTGTTTTAAATTTTTGGGCTGTCAAAATACAGTCGTTATGCTGCCGAAATTTTGGTAAAATTTCGGTAAAATGGGTTTAAGGAAAAATGTGAGTTTGATATGATTTTGGATGGAGTAATTGATTTAAGAATTGAGAAATTATGAAGAGATTGAGAAAATATTATGAGAAGGAATTAGATACGAAATATTATGTTCTTAAGTGTGAATTTCGAGGACGAAATTCTTTTAAGAGGGGGAGAAATGTTGGACCCCGAACTTTTGATGAAAAATAGAAATATTAAAATAAATTTTAAATGAGGAAGAAATTGGTGAGAAAATTATGAATTTAAGGAAATTTGATGAAATTAAGAAATAATTTATGAGAAAAGAATTGTTTAATTTTGAGGACTTTGATATTTGAGTGAAATTATATGGATTATGAGAGGAAAGTGGATGAGTTGATTGAAATAAAGTTAAATAGAAAGAATTAAAAAGAAAAAGTGTGAAAATTTGAAGAATTTAGAAAGTTTGACTTTTTGGAGAGAGAATGTTTGACTTAAGAGTTGACTTTTGTTTGAGGCAAAATTTGATAAAATGGTCTTCTGGAAACTTGTAGATTATGTCAAGAGCTTTCCGTAGCCATAATGTTTGATATTTTCGATATCGGGAGTGGAAGTTATGATCAGTCAAAGTTAAGTATGAAATTTGTTTGAAGTTTGACTTTTGAGGTTGACAGTTGACTTTTGATTTAGGCAAAATTCGAGAAAATGATGAACATGAAACTTATAGTCTCTGTCGAGAGCTTTTCGTGGACATAAATTTTGCTATTTTTCGATGTCGGGATTGGGAGATATGATTTTCAGAAGATACGCTTTGTTTTGAAAATATGAGTAAGTATAGATTTGTGTATTTTATGCTTCGAGGCTATTCGTCGTATGGATTTAGTCTGAATTGGAGTAAGTGGTATTACTGAAAGTTGTAGCTTGTATGTCGATCTTTCCGACGCCATAAAGTTTGTAATTTTTCGAGATCGGGGCAAGTAGTTATGAGCGATTAATAATAGGAAGTTGTTTAGGAAAAGCTGATTACGACATAATTTTTGAGTGGAAATTTGACATCTTTGGAAGCCAATTGGATTTTTCTGTTCTTCAGGGAAGTTGTAGAGCTTCCTTTTACCTTTCCATAGACACCAAATTCGTCAAATTCCGAGTTCAGAATTAAGAGATATGATTTTTGAAAAATTCAGTTATAAGTGGGTATTTAAGGTTTTGAAAATTTTTGCTTGAACTTCGACCCTTTTGCAATCTTTTGTTATAAATCTTTCGTCCGACATCCGATTGACTTGATTTTTGAAGCGTTGGATTCCTAAGACAACTACGTTCATTTTTATGAAGAATTATGATTTTTAGGAGATTAAATGGAAAGAGATTGATTGAACTAAAGTAAGAGATGGGTTATAGGTTATAAGTTGGATAATTTTCTGAACATGGTTCAGTATTTTGCGATTTTCGGGAGTTATACAACTCCGATTGAGTTGATTCTTGAGGAAAAATAAAGTTAAGATATGGGGCTACAAATCATGTGAAGGGATCAAAATTTAATTCCATCCCTAAGATTGTCAAATTCTGGACTGAAGTTATGTTAAAGTTCAGTTTCGGATTTTTGTGCAGGTCAGTTAGTAATTTGGCCATAACTTCTTCGTTTTAGATCCGAATTGAGCGTCGTCAGTGGCGTCGGATTCGTAAGATCGAGAGGAACAATTTTCATGAAGAAAGTTTATCCAAATTATTTTATCTAGATGCTGGAAATCCGAACGCAAGTTATCAGTTTGTCAAAATCCTGCACAGGGGTAATTTTGAAAATAAGCAAACAAGTGAGGGGCATTTTGGTCTTTTGATTATTTTTAATGACATGGCATCAAAACACATGAGTGATTGTCGTTTGGAAGTCTGGAAATTAGCTGAAATGAGAGAAGGAACGAAACATAACAGAAAAAGAAGAGAGAAGAAAGAAATAAAAGAGAGAAGGGAGAGAAGGAGAAGAAGAGTGGAGAGATTCGTCCATGGTGGAGGAAGAGAGAGAAGTGAGGGTTTTCAAGTTTTAAGGCTTCTACCATGAGTTTTTGCATGGATTTCAAGGGGGAAAGGGAAGAAAGGAGATGAAGCTACCATTGGAGCTTGGATTTTCGAAAATCTAGAGAGAGAAAGAGGTAAAAGAAATTTCAATCTTTGAGTTTTATTTTGGTTTAGATTAATTAGAATTGATGTGGGTTTATGTGCTATGAGATTTATTTAGTGATTTTCAAGTATAATGAGTTAATTTTGGTTATGGAAGATTCTAGAGAGAGAAAGCTTAGTGAAGAAGATGATGAATAGTGAAATTTAGGGGTTTTTGAAATTGTTGCTTTAGATGGCTTGAATTAGTGATGAATTTGAGATATCCTAAGTTAATTTTGATGTTTATGCTTTAGGTGAAGTTTAATTTGAAAAATTGTAAATTTGGAGTTTAGGCCAAATTAGGAATTTTGGGGTTTTTGTGAATTATTGGGGTTTTTGTGAATTAATGGTGTAGAATCATAATTAAGAGTGGGAATTGATGAAATGTGAAATCAATTTTGAAGAAATTATGCTTTATGAGATTGAATTTGGGTGTATTGGTTTAGGCCAATTTTGAAAATTGGGAATTTTCAAAATTGGTGATTGAAATAGCTTAGAATTATGGTAAATTGGTGTATTCCTAAGTTAATTTTGAAAATTATGCTATTTATGATGTGAATTTGGATTATTATGGTTTAGGTTTTGTTAAATTGGAGAGAGAAGCAAAAGTCAAATTGAAGCATTGGACAAGTTGCTTGCATGGAAATAAGGTGGGTAGTATATTTATTTATTGAATTATAAGCTAAATGTGACTTTTAAAAATTAAAAGCAATTGTTGAAAAAAATGTTTGAAAAAAATGTAAATAGTTGAAATTATGATTTCAAAGGATGAAAATGAGTTTAAGAAATACAAGATTTATGAACTTCATGGGTTTCAAATTATTTGATTTATGATTTAAAGAAATTAGTGCATATTTTGTTATGAATGTGATTATTATATGATTAATTTGATGCTATGAATTGCATTAGATGATTATGTGAATTTATGTGATTTTATGCTTGTGTCATTTATGACACAATTTGATGTTATGAGATGGAAAATATGAAAAAAAAATCAAGAGTTTTTGAAAAGTGCCTTCGGGCAATCTGAATTCCGCTTTCATTATGTGTTAAGTGGGTTTGGTCAGGTCCTTTTGTGAGTCAGCACTGTCTCTACATGTTTAAGCCTTCGCCCGGCTGCCTGCAATAGGCAATGGAGATCCAATTATGGACTCCTTTCACGGCTACTTTGGACCGTTATGTGGGAAAGTGTAGTACGTCTCATTCACATTTTGCATGACCGTTATCTTGGGAATGTGCGATGCGTCTATTAGGACCGAACCAAACCAATTCGATGTGTTATGTGTTTTGATTTGTTTATAATGTGATGCATTCATATTTAAAAGCATGCATGATTTAAAAAGGTTCGAGATTTTGAGAAATAAGACGATAAATTTATAATCATGAAATTTGGAAGGTTTATGTAAGTTTTGAAAAGTTTGAAAATGAGATTTTGGATAAATGCTTAAATAGGAAATTTTGAAAAGTTTGAAAAGTTTAAAAGAAAATATTTTTCGCTTATTGTTCGGTTTATAAATGTATTATCCACGAGCTTCGAGCTCACCCCTTTCATCCCCAAATCTCCGTGTTTTACGCGGGAGATCGGATGGAAGACGAGTATGATCACGATCCGACTTGTGTATGTTAGTATTATGTTTAAAGTTTGATGTGGTATTAGATCTTTATGGATAGTTAGAAAGCTAGTAAAGTGTATTTTAGTCCGATTGTATATGAATGGTTTTGCTTGTGGCGATAAATGTATAAGATTGTATTGTGTTCGGAATGAGTTGTAAGTATGATTATACTTTATGTATGAGATTGGATTTTGAATGTGGTTGGGATTGGTTGAAATTTTGAGTTGAGATGGTTATGGATTGAATTTATGAAGTGTTTAGAATTAAGATTGTGTTCTCTTTGGTGTTTGGATGCGGACGGGAGGTCCGATGTTGCCTTGTGTTATTGGATGGATTATGATATTAGAAGTCGTTTGCTTTGTTTTAAATTTTTGGCTGTCAAAATCTGATCGTTATCTTGCCGAAATTTTGGTAAAATTTCGGTAAAATGGGTTTAAAGAAATGAGTTTGAGGATTTATATGAACGTATAAGAAATGATTAAGATGGATGAAGTGAGAAAGAATAGAAATGTAGGGATTGTTTATATGTTGAATGAGTTTGATTAAAGAGAAAAGGAAAGAATAAGAAAAAAAATTATTCCGGATTTGAAATGTCGTAAGGTTTCCAACGCGATTATGTTCGTTCGATCATTTTTCTCTGGTTTTTGTTCTCGGATGTCGGATCCGCTTTGCTAAGTGTTTGTCTCCGCTTTCGATTTGTATTCGATCCGCTTCGCTACCTTCGGTTTGATCTGATTCGGTCCGATTCGAAACTTTCCGAGTATTTGCTTCGCTCCGCTGATTCGATTTGTATTCCGATTAGCGATTTCTCGCTTTTCGATTTTCCATTTTTTTGTTCCATTTTTCGGTTGGGATTTGGTTCCCGGATCGGGTCCCAACACTCACTATAGAGACCTTGATTGTTAACATGAGGAGTATGTAAGTCTATGTTATATATATTACGTGAAAGTATGTTTGGGAGATATTGGTATGAATTGATGAATATATTAAAATCACCCTAATTAAGTTTGCAAATAAGCTGCAAATTGTGGAGAAAAAAAAAATCATTCGAGGAAGAAAGTCAATAAGAGGAATCGAAAGGAAAGTGAGTCAATATACCTCATTGAGGAATTAGTTAAGTAAGGAATCACAAGGGCTAATCGAGAGATACATGAAAATTGATAATGATTGCTTAAGTTAACAAATGCCCAATAGCACTATGGAATTGGAGACTATTTGATGATGTATGAAAGGTATTCAGAAAGATGCTAAAAAAAAAAATTTTTTTTTGAGGAGAATGGTTTGAATACAGGAAGAGAAATGTGTAAATCCCTAAGAGTGAATTTTGATACATGACCTAGAACTGCAACATTGATGATTGTTTTGAAAGTTTGGAGACAACATATGTACAGGAACATGTATGAGCATGCAAATACAGATCGTAGAAGTACAAGGCAATTACTGGATTGGGAGAATTAAATATGAAACTCAGGAGATTGAGATATGTATCAAAGGACTATGATTGCACCAGTAAAAGATTCCAAGTGAGGCTAAGTGTTGCATCCGATGCATTAAGCATGAATTCGATACTATGATGTCCAAAACTAGAGCAACAAGAAGCATAGCAGGTGGGACATAGTTTATCCCAAATTAAGGATAAAAAGGTTGTGAATCTTATTAAGAAATTGATACGGATCTGAATTTCAAGTTCAAATAGGAAGAATGATACCAGGTGAATGAAATAGGAAATATATGAAATAAATAAAGATGATTAAGTAAAAAGGTTGCTGGCAAAGTACAAATGGTAACATGAGGTATGCATCCTAGCAGGATTTCATCGAAAGATCTCTTAGTGATCAAGAATGTCAAATAAGCAAGTGAATGTAGGAATTGATGGTCTTAATTATCAAGAATATGCTTAAAGCATATAGTTGAAGCTCATAAGGTTATGAGATCCAAGTATAGCTTTAGTTTATTGTAAGTACAAAATCACAGTTCTAGTGAATTCAATCAAATGCGGTATGAAGAATTAGATGATAGAAAGATTCATCTTTTTAGCATTATGATGATAAGTAAGGTCTACAAGTTATAGAAGGCTAAAATTGAAAAGGTTATGGACAGGTGAAATGAATGAGTGATAAGAATTAAGTGAAGTAAGAAAGATGAATTAGAAGAATCCAAGAATAGGCATGGAAGTAGTGTGTTATCTCACAGTCACTTACCATTATTATGATGTGAACATCAATCATAAGATGAGTTACCCCAGTGATGCTCTCAGAGTTACATGCTTTTACTCTCACGAGTTCATGATTATGAGTACATGTTTGAGAGTGCCACCGTGCCAAGGTGCACTCAAGATCAAATAAGCAGGGTCAGGATGGTGAGCTATCTGAATAAGTCATGCAAGAATAAGTTGAATCATTAATTAAGGATTTAAACCCTTGCCACTAGATCGATAAGATAGAATTTCGAGGACGAAATTTTTTTAAGAGGGGGAGAATTATTGGACCCCGAATCTTTTTGGTAAGCTAGGATTATTAAATAAGGATTTTTGAATGATTATTCATGAGTAAAGAAGTTAAGAATTCTTGAAATTTAAATGAAATGGAAGATATGGTTTAAATACGAGATGGATTAATGTGGAATCAATTGACATGTTAATATGCTTAAGGTAAGGTGTCATGAAATTAGGTGGCATGATTTAATGGGATTCAATTATTGTATTTTGTGGACTTAATTAGCATGTTAAGGAAATTTGATTAACATGTTGATTAGACTAAGACTATATGACATGGATTAAGTGTATTAAGGTGTTATGCAAGTTATAAATGTATTAAGGGTTAAATGGGCCTTGGACTCAAGTTGGGCTTAAGTGGTGATATAAAAAGAAAAGGATTAAACGAGAGTAATGAGTTAGGTGGCATGAATTAATACAATTAAATGTGTTAGTTGAATTTAAGAGTTTAGAGTTCAATTGGGCCTAAGAGAATAATGGGCCTAAATCAAATGAAAAGAAGAAGAAATGGTTTGGACTTAAGTGATTTAGTAGGATGAGAAGAAAGAAGGAAGAATAAGTGGGCTTAAGTAAGAAAGAAGAGAGGATATAAATGAAATGGGCTTAAGTTGTAGTAGGAAAATAAGAAGGAAGGAATTAAATGAAGTGGACTTGGGCCTGAGTAGTATGAGTTAAATGAAGAAGGAAGGAAGAAGGAAAGAAGAGAGAAGTGAATGGGCTTTAGGGCTTATGGGCTTAAGTGAGTAGGAAGGAGTATAAAAGGAAGGAGAGTAAGTGAATTGGGGTAGGATTAAAAACCTAATGGGATGGGCTTAAGTGAGTGAAGTAGTATAAAAGGAAGGAGATGAAATGAATTGGTGTAGGATTAAAAACCTAATGGGCTTAAGTGAAGATGGGCTTAAGTGAGTGAAGTAGTATAAAAGGAAGGAGATGAAATGAATTGGTGTAGGATTAAAAGAAGCAACTTACGAAAATTGAGGAGAGAGGGAGGAGAGATTTCGTGAATGGAGAAAGAAGGAGGAGAAAAAGAAGAGTTCTTGCTAGGGCTCCAAGATTCAAGAGATTTAAGAAGATTTTGAAGAAGGTTCAAGAGATAAAAAGGTGTAGGAAGAGTCAAGCTACAATCTAAGCCAAGGAACCTCTTATTTGAGCAAGGATTTGAGGTAAGTGATGAGTATAAGTTTAAGCTTTTGTTTGGGTTATGGTTGAGAAAGCCTAGAAAATGAATGGGTATTGTGATTCCAAGATCAATTTCATGATTTGTGTCCTTAGGATTTGTTGCATTTTGGATGTCTTTTGATTTGGGGATTGTGTTGATTTTGAGGAAAATGGTGAGAGGCAAGAGGAATGGAAAGCAAGGGAAGGTCATTGGAGCAAGGTTTTCAAGCAAGGAATCATAAGGTAGGTTTTATGTTTATAGTTAAATGATGGGCCACTAATATATTTTTCAAAAAAAAAATTACGAATCTAAAAATGCTTTCAAATTCATTGTTTTTGAATGCCTTGAGAAATTGCTATCATTGATGTATAATGGTATGAATGATTTGAAAATGTTATGTGAATTGGATGATTGATGATTTGATATGTGAATGTGATTTTGTTAAGGAATGATGATGCATTGCATATGAAATGCTTTATGATCATGAAATGATTTATGAAAATTTGCATGATTTATGCAAAATAAGATTTCCAAGATTTTTGCCTTTGGGCAATCAAGTTTCAAGACATGATTATATGTTATGTGGGTTAGGTTAAGTCCACCCAAGAAACGTCTCGTGCACGATGACTATGAAAAGCCTTTGCCTGGCTGCCCATTGCGGCATAGGATGATCGAATACGGACTCTAAAGATTTGCCCATATAAGCTCATTAAATGAGACTATATGGTTGCCAAGAATTGTGGACTTGCCAAACCATTATGATGTGTTAGGTGATATGTGTTATATGATGTGAATTGTGACAAGTTGAATTGCATTCATGATTTCATGAATTTTTTTTTTTTAAAAATGAATGATTTGTGATTTCAAGAAAATGACAAGAGCTCTTAGTTTATGATTTGATGAGCTTTTGAAAAATGAATGATTTATGATTTTAAGAAAATGAAAAGAGTTTTGAAAAAAACAATGTTTTATGATCTAAAGGAAATTTATATGGAAATGGAATTCTAAAACTGTTTTGTTCATTATTTGGTTATAAGCATAGAACCTATTGGGCTCCCCAAGCTCACCCCCCCTATTTTCCCAATTTCCAGGTTTTTAGCAAGAATCTAAGTGGAAGGGGATCAAGGCATCTTGTGCTTGTTTTATTGTGTATTTGAAGTTTGGTTATGTAAATGTATAGTTGTAATTCATATGAGCAAATTGAATAAGGTAAATAAGATATTTGTTATTGGTCTTGGAATTTGGTTAGAAAATGCCAATGAAATTGTAAAACTCTTATGTATGATGATTAATGCAATATGGACTTGAGTATGGTTGTGAATGTACAATTGCATATAAACGAATACGGAGCAATGGTTAAAAGTTAGCATGATGCCTAAGCCTTGTTTATGAGGATAGTTTTGATGGTTGCGTAGGAATTTAGGGTTTGATGACCAAATTGAATCAAGAATTTATAGAAAGATAAAATAAGTGTGATGTTTGAGTCGTTATAAAGTATGTTAGCATGAGATGGCATGAATATCATATAGGTAGGTAAATGTTATGAGGTTGGGATTGATGGTCATGCATGTGTAATGAAAGCAAGAATATTTAGTTCTAATGAAATTTGTGAAATTCATGTATGTTTTATAACAATGCATCATGGTGTGGTTTGAATTTGGCAAGAGGGAGGAAATGAAATTGATATATAGTTTGGGTTTGATTAGAATGCTAGGAGTGTGTTGTTGCCTTTGAAGATCCATTGGATAATTAGGTTGTTATGTGTTGTGGGTTATGGAGGATTTAAGTTTTTATGTAGGTACTTGGATTGAAGGAGGTTTAGAGAGAAAATGTTGTTATTGGTAGAAAGTTACACAGCCTGTGTGAATTTTCACACAGACTGTGTAAATCTAGGTGCAGTGTTGACGCAGATAGCAATGGGTTACACAGCCTGTGTGAATTTTCACACAGACTGTGTAAATCCAGGAACAGTGTTTTTAGTGGGTTACACAGCCTGTGTGAATTTTCACACAGACTGTGTAAACCCATCTTAGCCCATCCGAAGGTTACACAGACTGTGTGATTGACAGTATAAATTTCACACAGCCTGTGCTTTTTATAATATGAACATTGTGGTTTCTTTTGGTCATAACTCCTTCGTTTGACCTCCGTTTGAGGTGATTCTTGAACCATTAGATTTCTAAGACACATATCTATCTCTCCATGAAAAAAATTATGTCATTGGAGTTAAATTGAAGAAGTTACCTTAGATCAAGAAAGAGGTTGAGTGAGAGAATATAATTGGGGAATGAACACCTTTGGTATTCTAATGATATCTTGAGTTAAGGAAACTCCGATCGAAGCGATTCTTATCTTAAATTAAACAAGAGTCATAAGGCTATGATTTACAAGAAAATTTCGAATGAATTTAAGATTTTAAGTTTTTCAAATTCGGTGAACGCGTAGTGGAAATAAGTTCAAGTAAGATGATTAGGTACATGGGCACACTACGGAACTTTGGTAAGTAAATTTTGGGAGCGTTTTGAGCATGAGAATGAATTCATGATGTCTTTAAGGGTTCAAGGGATTAAGAATGATTTTTTTTTTATAACCCTTCAAAGTAATACGCACGCTCAGGTTTCACGATTTTAAGCAAGAGAGTTGGGTTCCGAGAACGGGATCCAACATCTGTGATATCAAAGCAAGAGAGTCAATGGTAAGTTATATGCAATTGGGTCTCGGATCTAACATCTATGGTATTAAAGCTTAAGTGTTAGGTTATGAGCAGTTGGGGTCCGGTCTCCGAATCGGGTTCCGACAGCTTATGCCTCCTGACAGCTAAAGCCTTATGAATTGAATTACCCAACCCATGATCTGGAGTTAGCAGCAATAATTTTTTCCCTGAAGATTTGGAGACATTACCTGTATGGGGTTCAAATGAGGATTTTCACAAATCATAAAAGTCTTAAGTATTTGTTGAGTTTGAGACAGAGAAGGTGGATTGAGTTACTCAAGGATTATGATTTGTTGATTGAGTACCATCCAGGCAAGGCAAATGTTGTAGCAGATGCCTTAAGTAGGAAGTCTTCCATAGCCCTTGTTTAGACAGTTTATCTACCGCTATTGGAAGAGATGGCTAAGCTTAGAATCAGTTTGAAACAGGAGGAACCAGATTGTGTTGTTGCTACCTTTAGAGTGAGGCTGATACTCCGAGAAAGGGTTAGGGAGTTACAAGCACAGGATGCAGAACTGAGTAAGCTTCGAGAAGAGATTCAGAAGGGTAAGAAGTCTGAAGTGGTAGTGAGAGATGATGGACTCATGACTGTAGGGAATAGGCTTTGTATCCCAAATGCCAAAGAGGTGAAAGATGAGATATTAGATGAGGCACATAATGCACCCTATACTACGCACCTAAGTAGTACTAGGATGTACAGAGATCTAAAGGAGCATTTCTGGTGGAAAGGCATGAAGAAAGATGTGGCAGATTATGCTAGTAAGTGTCTAGTGAGTCAGCAAGTCCAGGGTGACCACCAGGCACCTTCAGGCAAGTTAAGGCCATTGTCGATTCCTGACTAGAAGTGGCAAAGGGTGACTATGGACTTTTTGATGAGGTTGCCCAAGACCAGTAAGAAGCATGATGCCATATGGTCGTTGTAGATAGATTGACAAAGTCAGCCCATTTCCTAGCAATCAAACAGAACGATTCTCTGCATGTGTTAGCCAATAAGTACATTGATGAGATTGTGAGACTGTATGAGATTCCAGATTCTATAGTTTCTGATAGGGATCCTCGTTTCACTTCAAGATTTTGGGGAAGCTTGCAAGAAGCTTTGGGAACCAGACTGAAATTTAGCACTGCTTTTCATCCTCAGACGGATGGTCAATCTGAGAGGACCATTCGGACACTTAAGGGGATGCTTAGAGCGTGTGTTATGGATTTCAAAGGGGTTTGGGATGAGCATTTTCCATTGGTCGAATTCGCTTATAATAATTCATACCATTCGAGCATTCAGATGGCTCCATATGAAGCACTGTATGGAAGGAGATGTAGAACTCCGATATGTTGGGATGAAGAAGGAGAGAGGAAATTGATAGGACCAGAACTACTTCAGATGACAGTTGACAAGGTTAATTTAGTTAAACAACGGCTCAAAGCAGCCCAAGATAGAATGAAGAGTTATACTGATGCACACCGAAAGGAGATGGAGTATGAAGTCAGTGAGAAAGTATTTCTTAAGACGTCTCCTTGGAAAGGAGTCATGAGGTTTGGCAAGAAGGGCAAGTTGAGTCTGAGATATATGGGTCCATACGAGATTCTTGAGAGGATCGGACCGTTAGCCTATAGGTTGGCATTGCCACCAGAACTGTCACAGATACATGACATTTTTCATGTGTCCATGTTGAGGAGGTATAGGTCGGATCCATCCCACATCATTCAGACCACTGATTTGAGTTATGAGGAGATTCCAGTGGAAATTTTGGATACCAAGGAAAAAGGTCCTCAGGAATAAGACAGTTCAGTTAGTTAAAGTTCTATGGAGAAACCATTCGGTGGAAGAGGCCATGTGGGAGCCCTTGGAATCTATGAAGGAGAGGTATCCACACTTTGTCAACGACTCAGGTAAGAATTTCGAGGACGAAATTCATTAAGGGGGGAGAAATGTTGGCCGCTGAATTTTTTTTTATGTGATTAAGCCTGATTAGATTAATCGTTGGGGTCTTGCAAGATTTATATATGTTGGATGTTAATTGTAATGAGATTATGTGACATGGGTGTAGTGAATTGAGTTAAAGTGATAAGTTACACAAGGGGGCATTAAGGGAAGATCACTTAAGCATTTAAGTTGTTAGGCTAATAAGTTAGGGTAAGATGGACATTTTGGAATCACTAAGGGTTTTGAACTATTAGAGTAGTGGGAGAGTGTAAGGCTAATTTTGGTAAGTCACTTGGGTTTAAAAACCTTTAGGCACTAATGTAAGGACAAAAAGGACTTTTTGTAATCATTAGTGGTGTAAAAGAGAAGGAAATGGGGTGTCTTACTTTTGGGAGGGAGAGAAAAACAAAATTGAAGAAAGAAGGGAGAGAGTTTCGTGAGTTTGGGAAAAGAAAGAAGATCAAACTAGGTTTTGAGTTTTCTCAACCTTCATGAGGGATTTTGAGAGTGATCAAGAAGGGACAAAGAAAGGGGAATATTAGAGTTTCCTTTGGAGCCAAGAAAATCATTGTTTGGTAAAGATTTAAGGTAAATGGGTTTTAATCTTTTGGAGTTTCGAAATGTTTTGTTCAAAGAGCTTAGGATATAGATGGGTATAAGTATTCTAGCATCAATTTCGTGCATGTGGTTCTTTGGGTTTGTCAATTTGAAACCTTTTGATTTGGGTTTTTTGTCATTATTGAAGAAAATCAAGAAGGACAAGAGGAGCAAGAGGAAAGATATATTTGAACAAACTATAGTCAAGGACTTCAAGGTGGGTTTCACTTTTATAGTTAGGTGATAAGCTAACAAAAAGGTTTCTGTCCATAAATGGTAAAAATAAATTTTACAACCACCTCATTCATGTGCATTTAATGTTGTTAAGTGATGCAATAATTTTCCTACATGCTTATATATGTTTTGTGGGATGATACATAGAAAGTTGTTTTATTACAATGATTCTTTAAAATGATGCATGATTTTGAAACCATACTTTTGGAAATGGTTTTTAAGATATAACAAGCTTATAAAAAGCAAGTTTTCAAGAAAATGTGCCTTTGTGGGCATCAAGCTTACAAGACTTTGAAACTCTATGTGTTATGTGGGTTTGTGGTAGTCCCTCAAGAATCATCACGTGCACATTGACCCAAGTATAGGCTTCTCCCGCCTGCCCGCTAGTGGCATGGAGTTCCCTCAAGGACTCCCTCAAGAATTCACGGCTACACTGGACCATTCCATTGGAAATGTGTAGTGCGTCATGTTTTGGACTTACCCAAACCATTTGATATGTTTATGTGTTCATGCTAAGTTGATAGGAGTAATGTATTCTTGATTTTGTATGCACATAAATTTCTGCATTGAAAACGTATGAAAATGTTTTTGCTTATTACAAAATGTAAAATTGTTACCCAAGGGCTTCAAGCTCACCCCCACCTTTCCTCCACACAAGCAGGTGAAGAGCAAGAGATTGAGTAGTCAAGGGCGAAGGGCATCACTCCACTTTTGAAATGTTATTGTATTTCAAGCTACATTTGAAAACAAGGCTTTAGTTGCATTTTGAGTAGTTCAGTGTTCAAGCATCTTTTGTATCTGAGATCATTTTATTAATGTATGAGGCTTGAAATGCCCATTAAAGCTTTGTAATAACTATGATCTTTTGATGCTACTGGTATATGATTTTTGTTTTCTACCCTGATTCACAAGGTTTCATAAGGGGGGAATTCGTGCACTAACTTTGGGGAGATTTCTGGATTGATCTAGGCAGATTTAGGCAAAATGTTCTTCTTGAGAGTTGTAGATCTTTTTTTTAATCTTTCCAACGGTATATAACATGAAAATTTTGGACATCTGAACTGAAAGTTATACCCTTTTAATTGTTTCAGCCTTAAACTTCGTCTCATTTTGCTAGACAATACTGTTTATCG
Source organism: Erythroxylum novogranatense (assembly GCA_029891385.1). NCBI lineage: Eukaryota > Viridiplantae > Streptophyta > Magnoliopsida > Malpighiales > Erythroxylaceae > Erythroxylum > Erythroxylum novogranatense. Next base: position 76,609,523 of record CM057230.1, on the reverse strand, counting down.
TCTTAGTTTGACTTTTTGCATCTCAGTTTGACAGTCTGAGTTACTGTTCATTGTCTTATTTTGACTTTTTACGTCTCAGTTTGACCATTTCATTTTGCTAAACGATACTATTCATCGTCTTAGTTTGACTTTTTGCATCTCAGTTTGACCGTCTGAGTTACTGTTCATCCTATCGTCTCAGTTACTGTTCATCATCTTAGTTTGACTTTTTGCATCTCAGTTTGACCGTCTAAGTTACTGTTCATCGTCTTAGTTTGACTTTTTGCGTCTCAGTTTGACCGTCTCATTTTGCTAGACGATACTGTTCATCGTCTCAGTTTGACTTTTTATGTCTCAGTTTGATCGTCTCAGTTACTATTTATTTTCACTTTCTGATCCATTTTCTACCCTTCACAAGTTGGAATTGGTCATTGAGATCTTCATGAGAGTTGAAGATCTTGAAGTTCTCTTTCTAACCATATAAGAACACCTTAATCCGATGTCTGTAGGGAAAGTTATAGAGATTTTCCCAATCTGTATCATCTGATGACGTCATCATTGTCTCAAAATGACTTCATCATCGTTTGCTTTCTTTTCCACCCTTCAAACGTTGGAATTGGTCTTTGAGGTCTCATGAGAGTTGTAGATCTTGAAGTCCTCTTTCAAACTAGATGAAAATGAAGTTTGTCTAAAATTGGTATCAAAAGTTATGGCATTTTTTTCAAGATAGGTACAATTTGATTGATAGTATAAGTATGTTCGATTTCTTCAGGTATAACTTCCCCATCTGACCCCCAAATGAAGTGATTCTTGAAGCAATAGATTCCTAACGTCTTTTACTATCTCTCCATGAAATTTTGTTTCTTTTGGAGTGCTTTAGGGAAAGTTGCACTAGAATAAGTGAGGGGTCATTTGGGAGAGCATGCTTGGGGGCCTAAACACGTTTTAGCTCATTAAGTATATCTTGAGGTGTAAACCCCGATGGAGAAGATTCTTGTTTCAACGCAAATTAAAGACTTAGAGTAACGATTTCCTTGATGAGATCAAGTTGAGATTATGGAGTTTGATTGATGTGGTCAAACCACCTTTCAGAATTGTTAATCATGACCCTACAGGGTGATAAGCTCAAGGTTTAGGACTCCGGATGTTGGACTCTGGAAACGGGGTCCAATAATTACTACCTCTATAAGGATCAAAATTTCAAATCAATGTAGCTATCCTGAAAGTCCATCCTAAACAGCATCACAAACTTCTAATGATCATATCTCCTAACTCCATTGCCCAAAAATTTCATACTTTATATCGATGGAAAACTAAAAAGATAAGTTATAACTTTTAAGAAGACAACTTTGTCTAATTCAACCTAGATCAACGTAGATTTTTCCACTGAAATCAGAAACCCAATTTGACCCTTATGAAAAACTTTAAATTTGCAATGTACAACTTGGAAAATCATAAACATGACCATTCAACTACTAACTTTACTTCAATAAACTCCCTAATCTCTACTCATTTTGTAGCGACCCAGACTTTGCGTACCGGGTGGATTTCCCGCGCACCTCAAAAGGCCTACGACCGCTACAGTAGAGCCCAGCCTCTACCGCCATCACTCTAGGTATTGTCCTCTTTGGTACTTGGGTGAGCCACTGCTCGAACCCAAGACCTCAAGATTTTGTTGCACTTAAAGTGCAACAAAACTTTGAGGTCTTGGGTTCGAGCAGTGGCTCACCCAAGTATCAAAGAGGACAATACCTGGAGTGATAGCGGTAGAGGTCGGGCTCTATTATAGCGGTCGCGGGCCTCTTGAGGTGCACGGAAAATCCACCCGGTACGCGAAGTCCGGGTCGCTACATAAAAGGCACCTTTTAATAGGCCGGCCTGTCGCCATCACTCAGTGTTGTCCTCTTTGGTGCTTGGGTGAGCCATCGCTCAACCCAAGACCTCAAGGTTTTGTTGCACTTTAGCTTAATGGTAAGAGCCGTGCACTTAAAGTGCAACAAAACCTCGAGGTCTTGGATTCGGCAATGGCTCACCCAAGTACCAAAGAGGACAATACCTGAGTGATGGCTGAGAGGCCGGCTCTATATTAAAGGCACTTTTATTGAAAGGCACTATCAATCAGGCCGACCTCTACAGCCATCACGTCGGTATTGTCCTCTGAGCAGACTTGGGTGAGCATACCTCTTACCATTGAGATATTAAGAGGCATGCACTTAAAGTGCATAAAACCTCGAGACCATTGAGCAATATGGTCACCCAAGCATACCAAAGAGGACAATACCTGAGATCTGATGGCGGCAGAGGCCTGGCTCTACATTAAATTGGCTCAATGGATAAGAGGCGTGCACTTAAAGTGCAACAAAACCTTGAGATCTTGGTTTCAAGCAGTGGCTCACCCAAGTACCAAAGAGGACAATTCTTGGAGTGATGGCGGTAGAGGTCGGGCTCTACATTAAGACCTCAAGGTTTTGTTGCACTTTAAGTGCACGCCTCTTACCATTGAGCCAATAGCTCAATGGAGCTCAACGGTAAGAGGCGTTCACTTAAAGTGCAACACCCTTGAGGGCTTGGGTTGGAGCAGTGGCTCACCCAAGTACCAAAGAAGACAATACCTGGAGTGATGACGGTAGAGGCAGGGCTCTACACATTTGACTCATCCCTTAAAATTAATTCGCGTCATTCATAAAAATCCTATCTTTCCTTTTTCCATAATATCTCACTTATGTGTATATACATATCCACAATTCATGTTCAAAATTCATCATCTCAAGTTGATAACTTCTTCAAAATATATCAAATTTTAAATCAACATTATCCCCACACAATTCATAATTCATTTACAACAAATAAGAGTTTACAAAACTTTAATGGCATTCTAAGCCACATTGCATCATTGGTACCAAAATCCAAATTACAAAAGATGTCAAACCTAATAATTATCGAAATACATCTAAAGTCTTGCTTTTACAAAATTTAAATTAATATACAAAAACATTACAAAAGTAGAATAATGCCCCAAATCTTGGTTACTCGACCTCATTCTCTTCACCTGAAAATGGGACGAAAAAGGGGTGAACTTGAAAGCTTGTGGGTAACAACTTTATGATGAACAAGCAAAACTATTTAAAATGTTCATTTTCATAGAAAATTTTTATTAAATCATAAAACACATGGTTCTTAAATTTTCAACCAAAATTTCACAATAAAACAAATCATGTATGCATCAATCTTGTCAACATATCATGAACACATAATCACATCATAATGGTTTTGGTTGGTCCAAAAACAAAATGTACTACACATTTTTCATAAGGATCCTGTGTAGCCGTGAATAGAACGGACTATCGTACTCCCAAGAAATGGTTTTGCATAACTGTGAACTTATGGAAGTCCATAAAGGAGCACCATGCCACTAGCAGGCAGGCAGGAGAAGTCTTTAGTCAAAATGCACTTTACATACTTAAGGGACCAAACCAAACCCACATAACACGCATTTCATAACTTGTAAACATGTTGCCCAAATGGCACATTTTCAAAACATGCTTTTCATGAACATGAAATATTTCATATGCACTTCCATCATCTTTTCACAATTAATCAACCAAATTCAAATTTCAAGCATATTGCAATTTTTGAAATCATTCAAAAACAGCAAATGCCACAATTATAAAGCAATGAAAAATCATTTTATTTTCTTGACTAAAAAGAAAACATAATGACTCATTATCCAATTATAAACATGAAACCCTTGAATTTCCTAGTTTAAAATTTGCTAAAAAATGTCTCTCCCTTTGCTCCTCTTGCCTCCTTTGATTTCCTTTTATCAAAGACAAAATTCCCATTCAATAGGGATTCAAATTGGAGAACCCACAAGACATATTCACTAAAATTGATCCTAGAATTCTTAAACCCATACATTTCTTTAACTCTTTTAACCAAAACCCTTCCAAAAGTCCAATAAATTAGAAACACCCTTACCTTGATTCTTCACCAAATGAAGAGTTTCTTAGCTTGAATGAAAGCTCTTCTCTTCCTCTATCTTTTCATTTCTTGAACAACTTCAAAACCTTTCTTAAAAGCTAAAAAGAGGTCAACCCTAACTTGGTTTTCTCTTCCTTTCTTTCAAACCACCGAAACTCTCACTTCTCTCTTTCTTCTTTTCATTATTTTCTTCTTCTCTCCCACTTATCACGTCCTTGCTTCTTCCTTTAAAGCAAGCCAACACTTCTTATTTCAATTTTGTCATTAATGATTCTAAATAGTCCATTTTGCCCTTCCTTATATGCCTTGTATCTTTTATCCTTTAAGTGGTCTTCCAAAAATGCCCTTGAACATCCTTATTACCTTAGTACTTTAATTTCATTAACCCATGTCATATAGTCTTACTAACATTAATATAATAATAACTCCAAAAATTAAATACATCAAAGCCTCAAAATTCATTTAAATCATGCTTAACTAGAGAAAAAAAAATGTGGGCCAACATTTCTCCCCCTCTTAAAAGAATTTCGTCACAGAAATTCTTACTTGACTGATCAAACAAATGAAGGTAATGTTGTTTAATTTTTTCCTCAATCTTCCAAGTAACTTCTTCACTAGAATAATTTATTTCAAATGGCCCTAGTTAACAAATTCAATCAATGTTTTCATTACTTATTCAGATATCACGCTATCTTAACTGTTTCCTCAATATATCTCTGATTACTCACAATTTTTCTACTTCCTGCATCGATAACACCCATATCAGATCATATCGATATTTTTTAGCATACTTGACATCTTACACTTAATCTAAGTACACCTTGGGAAGGTGACACTCTCATAAACATTTCATCCTTTGCTTCATAGTTTACATCTCTATAGCATCAGTACGCTTTACTCTTATGTCTATCTCATTGTATCCCATACCTTTGGTGTTGATCCATTTGATTCATTCATTTTTCTTAAATCATTTAATTTTTGACACAAATCATTTTCACTTATTAGTAGGACCTTAAATCAATTCTGGCATTCGACCATCTTTGGCCCCATTCATCCAAAAATAAAGACGGATGACTCTTTCTATCATCTAACTCTTCATACAGTATTTCAATGAAATCACAATGATAATGATTGTGATGCTTAAAGTGAAATGGAACTATACGTTGATCTCATGTTCCTATGAACTCCAAACTATAAACCTTAAACATATCTTTGATAGTTAAGACCGTCAACAATTCAAACATTCAATCACTTGATTCTACATTCTTAGCCACTAAATCCTGCTCCGACGTATTCCTACTAGGATGTATAACTTACGTTACCATTTGTGTTTTTCTAACAATCTCTTTGTTCGATCATCTTAATAAGTACACATACTTCTTATTCCTATCCCAAAGTATCGTTCTTCCTATTCAAACTCAAATGTTAGATCTGTTTTCAATTCCTCAGTAAGATTCATAATTTTTGAATCCTCAATTTGGGCTTGGTTAATCCTTTCATGTGAAACTGATCTTTAATTCCTAAGCAAAATGGTATTTTGATTTGCCTAAAATTCAACTCCACGTTCTATGCTTCTTTTTGCACTAGATTTGATAACCTCAATATCTGAATTCATGCTTTACTGCTATTGAGAATTCTGCTTAATATCATATACGACACTAACTTTACTGGAAAATACTCATTTGTACCATCATAATCTTTCAGTAGTTCTATCCATTGTCTCAGTCTCGTGTTCAATTCTCTCAACTCAATAATTACCTTAACTTTAATGATCTTTATATTTATATATATCCAAGGTGTTCCTATACTTATACTGTTCCTAAACTTTCAAAACAATTCACTACTATAGCTATTCTAAATCATGTATCGAATAATCAACCCATAGGACTTTAGTTGTCTCTATACATATGAAATCACTTTATTATGTTGCATTGGATTTTATCCAAATCTCTTATACAATATCATTGTATACTATAAAATCTCCAAATCTAGAAGATATAATTAATATTGGTGTTATAATTCCTCAAAATTGTTTTTACATCCACTATATGTAAGATTAATCTCAATGTTCAAAAAAATTCTCTTCACTTTTCAAATACACTCCAAATATCCTATATGATCATAATCACGAATTGATCCATTTTGTTTGGATCACTTCAATCTTTAATACTATAGTACTATCGGGGTGTTTGTTAACTTAAAAAAATATTTCCAAAGCTCCATATGCCCATGATTAGTTTTTATAATTCCTTAAATAACTAATTCCTCATTTCTCATGTTTTTTTTCAATTCCCTATCAACTTCTTTCCTCGAACGATTTTCCCAATTCATTAAAATTACTCTGATTTCACACAAATTATTCTACTGTATGCTCATTTATACTAATTTCTCCACACATTTCAATTTATTTTCAATCTTAATTTTCTGTGTTGGTAACACATTCATCAGATCTTATTTGTGTCTCTTATACTTAATGTCACCTCAAATTCAAGAATCCAATCACATAGTCAGATACTTTACGTAAAAAAATGCATATACTACCAGTAACATATTCTACATCTTATGCTTGAGTCTCCATCAAGATCAAGACTCCAATATCATTTTTGATTTATCCTTTCATTGATCATTCTTAATATAAACTATCTGATCTGCTTAACCTAATTCCATAAAATTCTTCTTCGAAAGAAAATTTCTTGCTACTATCATCTATATTGTTCATGTAATGTTCATCAATCAACTGTTATCATCCTCATATTATCAACCATCCTTAATACCTCAGGAAGACCAATTTCTATTGTTTTTATAAGGTCATAATGTTCTAATTACCAAAACTCAATAAAGTAGTAAACATAATTATTGTCGCATATGCTTAGGTATGTATCATCAAAGTCATCCCATTTTATCCACTTATTTATCTCCAACAATTCACAAATTTATATCTTATACGATTGATACTTTGATCTCCATTGATCCTAGACGGTATTCGTTTCTTTATCTTCGAATTCATTACTCATTGTAACATATTCTGATCTTAATTCCACTAACACATTCTTATGGTGGATCGTAACTCTTGTCACAATAATCAAACAACCACTTTGGTTCTAATTTCATCTTCTTAAGATCGCAACAATTTCTGTTTCCTTTACATTATACTTGTACACTTTAATCTCATTTCTCCTACTTGTCTCCCTATTTTCCTCAAATAATCCATGATAATATATTCACATCATATCAATTCAAGTACATATCCACAACAAAATTTCATCACCATATTCACTAACATAATCATAGATACTGAATCTATGTAATATTTCTTATTTCTAAGCATCCACAAACTTTCATTTTCCCATATCATGAAAGAATATCATTTTTCTCACTAATTATATTAGCTCAAACTCTTAACAATTTCTATTGCGTGTAACTCATACGCATGCGACTCAGATTAGGGATCGGTCGCTACTGCATGTTGAGATTGGTCAAAGAAAATGCATGTAACTTGTTACATATTTCCAAAATGCCCATGTAAGATCCTAATTCTGAGTGCTCTGATACCATAACTATTGGACCCCATTTTTGGAGCTTAACTCTTTCTTTGATTATCATAAGACTTGAGCGTGCATATTATCTTTTAAGGTTGTTTCAATAAACCCTCATTAGCCATCATCCCACATGGGTGGCATGTCCATACCAGCCAAACATCAAAAACAAACTCATTTCTTTATTCCCTAATAGATTTTGGGAAATCTCCAATTGGAATTTTAATTTGAATTCTTCAAAACATTTGTTCCTCATTGTCTTAAGTTTTCAATGACATCAAAATCATTCAATTTGATTCAAAAATCTAAAATTTATAGGCCAAACATTTTTGTACTATTATTAAACTGAAACAGTACATTGTACTCAATTTTTATCCAGAAATTGAAAGTCTTAGAGACTAAATTAAAATTTTAATCCTTTAGATAATTTGTATCTCTATGTCTATAGTTCATTTATAAACAAGAATCATCTCATTTGGAGCTCTAAAAATCAAGATATCATAAAAATATTGAAGCATGTTCAATGAAAATATCCAATTTATGCTCTTCCAATTGAAGCCCTAACTTTGATTCGATCAATCTTTTTCGAGTCAATGCCAAAAGCTATAAATTTTTATGGAGAGATATAACAATGTTTTAAAAATCCAATGCTTCAAAAATTAGGTCATTTCGAGGTCGAACAACAAAGTTATGGTCAAAAGAGTGAGAGGTATTCAAGCCTGGGAACACCTGCAAAGTTGCAATCGCAACTAGTCGCGCGAAAATCGTTGCGATCACCACTTTCTTCCCTTATTCCCCCTTTGCTTTTCGTCTTCAGACCAGACTTGGTAAAATAAGCATAACTTTCAATACAAATATTGGATTGAGGTAATTTTCAGACCGTTTTAAAGAAGACTTCTAGATCCACAACTTCTATGAAGAACTTAAAAACAATTTCTACCTCTATAAGGGTCAAAATTTCAAATCAATATAGCTATCCCGAAAGTCCATCCTAAACAGTATCACAAATTTCTAATGATCATATATCCCAACTCCATTGTCCAAAAATTTTGTACTTTATATCAATGGAAAGCTAGAAAGATAAGATACAACTTTTAAGAAGGTAACTTTATCTAATTCAACCTAGATCAATCCAAATTTTTCTGCTGAAATCATAAACCCAATTTGACCCTTATGAAAAACTTGAAATTTGTAAGTACAACTTGGAAAGTCATGAACATGACCATTCAACTACCAACTTTACTTCAATAAACTCCCTAATCTCTACTCATTTCACTCATCCCTTACAACTAATTCACGTCATTCATAAAAATCCTATCTTTCCTTGTTCTATAATATCTCACTTATGTGTATATACATATCCACAATTCATGTTCGAAAGTCATAATCTCAAGTTGATAAATTCTTCAAAATATATCAAATTCCAACTCAACATTATCCATACACAATTCAAAATTCATTCACAACAAATAAGAGTTTACAAAAATTTAATGACATTCCAAGCCACATTACATCATTGGTATCAAAATCCAAATTACAAAAGATACCAAACCTAATAATTCTTGAATACATCTAAAGTCTTGCTTTCACAATATCTAACTCAATATACAAAAACATTGCAAAAGTAGAATGATGCCCTAAATCTTGGTTACTCGACCTCATTCTCTTCTCCTGAAGATGGGATGAAAAGGGGGCGAGTTTAAAAGCTCGTGAGTAACAAGTTTATAACGAATAACAAGCAAAACCTTTTAAAATGTTCATTATCATAGAAAATTTTTATTAAATCATAAAACATATGGTTCTTAAATTTTCAACCAAAATTTCACAATAAAACAAATCATGTATGCATCAATCTTGTCAACATATCATGAACACATAATCACATCAGAATGGTTTGGGCTGGTTTAACAACAAAACGTATTACACATTTCCCATAAGGATCCTGTGTAGCCGTGAATATAACGGACTATCGTAGTCCCACAAAATGGTTTTGCGTAGCCATTAACTTATGGGAGTCCATAAAGGAACTCTATGCTACTAGCGGGTAGGCGGGAGAAGTCTTTAGTCAAAGTGCACTTGACATACTTAAGGGACCAAACCAAACCCACATAACACACATTTCATAACTTGTAAACATGTTGCCCAAATGACATATTTTCAAAACTTTCTTTTCATGAACATGAAATATTTCATATTTATTTCCATCATCTTTTCACAATTAATAAACCAAATTCAAATTTCAAGCATATTGCAATTTCTCAAATTATTCAAAAATAGTAAATGCCATAATTATAAAACAATGAAAAATCATTTTATTTTCTTGACTAAAAAGAAAACATAATGACTCATTATCCAATTATAAACATGAAATCCACCTTGAATTTCCTTGCTTAAAATTTGCTCAAAAATGTCTCTCCCCTTGCTCCTCTTGCCTCCTTTGATTTCCTTTTGTCAAAGACAAAATTCCCATTCAATAGAGATTCAAATTGGAAATCCCACAAGACATATTCACTAAAATTGATCCTAGAATTCTTAAACCCATACATTTCTTAAAATTTTTTAACCAAAACACTTTCAAAAATCCAACAAATCAGAAACACCCTAACCTTGATTTCTTACCTTGATTCTTCACCAGATGAAGAGTTTCTTGGCTTGAATGAAATCTCTTCTCTTAATGTTGGGCCCCGATTTGAATTAATCATATTTGATTTATTTTGAGGTTTAGATTGATTAATTCTTTTTAGTTAGAATTATTTGGGATTTTAGTGTTTAGCTAATAGAAATAAATTGAAAGGATTTAGTTAAAATTAGAATTTTAAGAAATTCTTAGAAATTAAAGGCATAAGTTGGTGTAGGATTAATTTAGGAAGTAGTTTAGGTTTTTAAGGCTTAAGGTTTAGAAAAAATGGGCTTTTAGCCCATTTAAATGCCATTAAACCAATAATAAAGGAAATCAAATGAAGGGGTTTGAATGAATAAGTGATATGGATGAAAATTATAAGGGAAGGAAGAGCTTTAATGAAGTGACGTAGTTTTGGTGAAGAGGGCTTAGGTTATAAGTTTAAAAAAATTCAAAGCTCCTTTAGTCTTTTAAGTTAGAAAGCTACGAAACTTACAATAGGAGAAGAGGAGATTTTCGGCCAAGCTAGGAAGAAGAAGAAGAAGAAGAAGAAGAAGAAGAAGAAGGAGAAGAGTTAAAGCTTTGTCTTATTTTGCTTTAGAAAAGGGAACTAGAGTGATCTTTAAGCGGAAAGAGGAAGAGGAAGAGTTTAATTTTCCTTGGAAGAAAAAAGAGAATTTCATGGGTTTCCTATAGGTAAGGAAAATTTGAAAAGTTTTGAAGTTTCTTGATGGGTTTTGGGTTTAAATAGCTTAGTTAAGGTATGGGTAAGGTTAGGTAGTTGTTAATTCATATTTTCCCATTCCTTAGAAAGTTAAATTTTGCTATCTTTTATGCTTATGGGATAATCATGTTTAATGAAGGTGAAGTGAGGCTAGTGGAGGAAGAAGCAAGGCCATTTGATCAATCCTAAAGCTAAAGGAATTAAGGTGGGTGATTGCTTAATAATTGAGTTGTAGGCTAAATAAAAGTTTTATAATAAAATTTAATTATGCTTTCTAATGATTTAAGAATTTTAAATGAATTACCCTTTGTGTTGATTACAATTTGTATAAAGTATCTTTTATAAGTAAGGTTATGTTGAAAGTGTTTGTTAAATGATTTGTTAAGTGAATAGGTTCGTGTAACATCCCGTTACCGGAGTGACGGGTATGTCAGTAATTTGGATCGGGTTAGAATTGGGTACAGGCAAATGTGACATTGTGCATGCATTATTGTTTTTATAGATATCGGTAACGGATTATTGAATGCACAAGTATATATATATGTACATACATGTATGAAAATTCCCGAATTGATTGTGTATCGAAAATTGGTTATAATTGTACAGATGAGAATTGGTTGTGAAAATTGGAAATTTAGTAATAAGTGTATAAATTAGGTTTTGAATATGGAATTGGAATGAAATGGAATTTAGAGGAATGGAAAGTGGAATATGAGTATAGGAATGGGTATTTGCTAATTTTGTGAAATTATGGGAACTTTTCTGGGATTTTAGAGTAATGGATTCGGCCCGGAAAATTTGCTCAGTGATTGATTAATTAGATTCCGGGTCCGAGATTGATTGGAAATTGATATGAAACAATTGGGATTATAATTTCAGGATTTATTAGTTATGGTTATTGCGAAATTGGGAGAAAAATAGAATAAGAATTAGACTGATAGACTCTAAGTTTGGACTTGTGGCAACTAAATTGTCAAACAAGCCTTTAAAGCTCATATATATATATAAGTTTAAATGTTTGTTTCATCATCGACGGTCGTGGGTGAGAAAAACTTGGGATTTGGAGTTCTTGAAGGATTTTTAATGGATCGAAGCTTGAATCAGGTAAGTTTCTATGTGTTAATGGTTTAAATGATGGATTGAGGCTAGAAATGAGTTGAGTGTAGTATACTAAGTTGATTAGGAGTGATCTGAAGTGAATCGGATAGATTGTATATCAGAAAATCTGGGAAATTTCTGGGTTTCGGATGAATTTCTGGGTTCGCACGTCGCGACGTGTGAAGAACAGGCCGCGGCGAGTCCCCTTAGCGTGCACGTCGCGACGAAAAATTGATTTTATAATTAGTATGCATGATTTAGCTGGATGTAGGTGCACGCCGCAATGAGGAGTCAAGAGCGGCATGAAAGCAAGTCAACTCGCTTGCGTCGCGACGAAAGCAAATTGCACGTCATGGCGAAAGCACAAAAGAGAGGTACGCCACGATGCGCACGAGACACACGTCGCCGCGAAAGAAAGGAGGTTTCGCCATGTATGGGGCCGACGCATGGCGAGGATGAGTGTTTTCCGAAAAGTGAATTGGTTAAGTTATTTGGAAATTTGAGAAATTTAAGGTTAAATTGGGATTGGTTAGTGATTAATAGGTGTTTAGTAAATTGAATTTTTGAGACTAGGAATTGCAAATTAGAAGAAATGAAATTAAGTGATTATGAGATGATTGTTACAAGTAATGAGCTTGAGGATTGATTTCAAATGAATTGGTTTCTAAATGATTAATTGGAATTTGGAGACTAAGAATATTGAATTGATAAGAATGGAAATTCGGAATGTAATTATATGATTATTGGAATTGAGTAGTAAACGATTAGTGATTGTGATTCTAATTGAAATGTGACCTTAGAGTATGAAAATTTGTAAATTGATAAATGAGATCTAGAATTGTTATGGATTAGAGTGAGAGTGATCCAATTGAGAAATTCGGGAATTTAATCGGGAAAGTCATAACATGTATAGTATTTATCGTAATTGTTATTGATTATTGAATTTGGCATGATTGGTAATGTGTGATTTATTTGATTTGATATAGAGGTTTCGATGGATCGACATTCCACGGACTGTATTGAGACTTCCAGGTTGTAGCTCGGAAGTGCAGGTGAGTAACCTAGTTGGTTTCTCAGCCTTATGTGTTTAGTTATATGCACTGATGCCATGAGGAGTTAAGGATGGATACATGTGTAATTGTTTTGATTGATTTCAGACCATGGGTGTTCGAAATATTGGTAATATGTTATTAAAGTGCTAATGTGAGTAAGTGTGTATGAATGCATGAGTAAATTGAATTGTGAATTGCATATGACTGAAATACCGGACTGAAAGTCCGAAGACATTGATAAATGACTGGAAATGGTAAATGATTGAAAGTGAAAATGACTAACAATTGGAAAGTGACATATGCATTCATGCATCACTGAATGATCAGATAATTGGCAGTTGTGATCGGAGCAGCCAACAAAATGCCGTGGTATCGCCGCCTCGAGGTGGTGCATACCGACGAGGCTCTCCCACGCAGCGTTGCTCGGGTACCAAAGCTCATCAGTATTAGGGCTTCAAGCCCAACGAAACACTGTTACTGAACTGAGCTTCGAGCTCGAGGGGAGTTAGTGCATACCCAGAGGGCTCTCCTACTCCCTAGATACGTTCGATTACTGATCACTGATAGGCGCTCGATCATAACAACGAAATGAAAATGGAAGTGTCACATGCGCATTGCATTTTTATATGACTATAAATGATTGAAATATGTGAATGAGGAAAATTGCATGTGTATATGAAATTGGTAATGCATAGATGAATTTGGGATGTGATATTATGTGATATGTGTATATGATTTGTGAATGCATGAGTTGGGTGAACCATCGATGATGGTTTCTCATTGAGTTCGCAAACTCACCCAACATTGCATCTATTTTTCAGGAAATGAAGAGTACCCCGTTAGTGAAACGGGAGTATGTCTACTGCTAGCAAGACAGTGTTTCGGGTCGGGATCAGTGTCGTTCACATCTGCATTAGAATAGTGAGTTTATTCAGTAGGCCCAATTGTTTTCGTGTAATTGTATAGTGTAATTGTAAATGTTTAGAAATGGTAGTGGGCCCAGTTGGGACATACATTTCTATATGTACATGAGTGGCTAAGCATTTATGAGTGGTGAATAATGATTGAAATTGGTTTATTATTGAAATGGTTTTATATTTGAAAATGTTTTGTTAAAATTGGGCCAAACCAATGATTGTTTTGCGCACTCAATTGTTTTTGAAAGAAAAGAAAAATGTCTTATCGACTTTTAAAAGGTAATGATTGTTCTAGTACGCCACCCTCGCGGGTCACGGGCTCGGATATCACTGTTGATGTCAAGTTCGGGTCTCGTCGGGAGTGGAGTGCTACATTTGTGGTATCAGAGCCCAGAAGTACAATCTTACATGGGTGTTCTGAGAAAATGTATCAAAGTGCATGCATATAAGTCATGTCTCGGCAGACAGTGATGACTGATCCCCAGTATAGCATATGAGTCTCATACATGAGCCTGTACTAGTTATTTAAGTGGTTAGAAATAGTTAGGAAAAGATGATATGGAAAATGTGATAAATGGAAGTTGTGGAAATCAAGGAATAAGAACAAGTAGATGGTGCGATATGATAATTGGAGAATTAGTGTATTGGTGCGATGGGCGATATGAAATACGACACTAGAGTGATATAGGAACAATCTGTGAGCGTGAAATAGATGTGAATATGTATAGAGGAAATATAGAGATATATGAGAAATGGCAAGATTGAAAGTATATAAGTAAAGTAAATGGAAATAAAATGTTTTGTGATTAGAGTTAGCTTGTGGCGTGATGAGAGTTGTGATTGTTGTGATATGGATTTAAGTGTGATTGCGTGAAAAGAAACAATGAAAAGATCGAAAGGTAAAAAAATGATATTGATAGATGAAAAAGCTGAACAGTTGTTAAGGTCAGTGGATTTGCCCATGCGAATGCACACCTGATAATGGAAATGATATCGGAAATCAATTGGTGTGTTAGTGGATAACCGCCAAGTCTTATAGTTAAAAATTCATGTGAGTTAGAGTAAGAAATGAAAGTGCTTATAGTGATTGAATTGGGAATGAATTGAGATTGTAATTAGGATATTGGTATGGTAAAATCCTCATGATCGAGGATAGGTGCAAAAAGGAAAAATGTGGTCAAAAATTTAATGAGATTGAGGTATCCTAAGCATAAGTGACTAATTGGTATATTGATGTAATAATTTTAATGGTATGTACCCCAATGAACGGTATTAAAAAGGATGCTCTGGTTATGTGGATTATGGCATAGATTGATCTTCACGGGATAGCGTGAATAGTCGAAATTGATTTCCTAAGGTATTGAGAATAATCGATAAGAAATATGACGACTGTTGATGATTAGGAATTGAAAGAAGAATTTCCCTGAATTGGATTTCGATTGGATGATGAAAATTGAAAAGTTTAGCAATGAAAGAAAAAAAATTGGAGATAAATGTGAATTGAATGAAAAGTCGTTATTGGGAGTGTAAAAGATAGAATAAGTTATTAAGAAGGTATGTGTTACGATAATGTAAAGACTTGATTGTGTAATAGGATTATTGAGCAAGTAAAAGATATTAGTTGTGATTTGAGGAGAATACCGATCTTTGGTATATTTTGTGTGAATATTGTAAAGGATAAAGTGGATTTGATAATGGTATTATTAACCCGGTTTGGCATGATAGTGAATAAATCGCAATATGTGGAGAATCTAGTGTAAAGGGCGTGTGTGAAATACATTTGATGAAATTGAGTAAGTTATGAGAAAATTGTTCCTCATTGGAGACGTATGATATGTAAAAAGTTATGCAAATTGATCATAGGTGTAAGGAGTTCATTATATTATTGAAGAGTGAAATGTGTAGATTGAGTTTAAAGTGGATAGGACTGTGATCATTGATGATCGATAGAATACATTTGAATAGTGAAGAAGATAAATTAGCACAGTTGAGGAAATTGTATAGTATGCAAGTTTTATAAGAGTGAATTTGATCTTGATTGAATAAGTAATGGATGAATTATTATTGAACATGGTATTGGGAGATTAAAATGTAAATAGAGGTATTGATAAATGTGAAATTGTAAAGGACAGTACATAAGGAATTTGGAGTTATTTTCCAATATACAATCAATCCTAAAATGTGTGGAGTGTATGATTGTATCTTTGGATATGTCGTAAATTGTTAAATGTTTTCGATCTTAGTCCACGATGATAATGTTCGAGGAAAATTGTGTGAATTGTATGACTAATGATTGTAAAAGAGACACTTGGAGAAATTTTCAATTCGAGTATTGATCGTGTTATTTTAAATTTTGAGGTGTTATAATAGGAAATGAATCGTAAAGATTAAAATGCGATCTATTGAAATAGTGTAAAGAGATTCTATGTATGGAGATCAAGTATAATCGATGGGCGATTGGTATTTGATAACTTGATAATTTTAGTGTATTAGAAAGTGTTGTAAAGTTTGGAGATTCTATTCGTACATAAATTGTTTTGGATGTATATACGTTTATAAGGCAATAATGATTAAGTTATATGAGTGAATGGAAAAATGACTATGCATTTGAGTGTTTCAGAATTTCGTTATTGAAAAAAATAGTGAGGCGATAAGATTATGATACCTAATGTAAGAATGAGTGTAAACTGTCGAGTTGGTAAAGCGCAAAAAGAACGTATTAGCGATTGGAATTCCAAGTCAAATGTGCAGGTGTGTATTGAAAGCATGGCAAAATCCGAGTTGAGAATCTTGAATAGTGGACCGTATTGAGAAATTGTGAATAGTTTAGCTATAAAGAAAATGAGTAATGTGAATGGATTAAGAAGTATGAGTAAAATTCATTAAGGGAACTGTTAGTGAAAAATTCAAGGAATAATAATAAGAGGGTATTAGAAGAGTAATAGAAAGTAGAGTGTGACATTGAGTGTAGGTCTGACCTACAAGACTGATTGCTGATGTTAAATGTGAAACTAATATGTTGCTGGAATCCATAGGGTTATGAGATTGATGTATGGATAAGAGTGATTGTAAAAATATAGATTGTTAAATTGGTGATAACAATTGATGAGAATAAATCAGATCGATTATTATCGAGATTATTGAAACCTTATGAGATTAGTAATTGGCATTGGAGAGATGCAATATGATAAGCAATACATGATATATTTCTAAATGTGTCACCTCGACCAATCTATGTATTGATTGAGATCATAGGTAAAAGGGAAATTAAATTCATTATTAGTGGCCTTGATGTGACCGTGTTGTGAATCGATTTATGGATCGACAAGTCAGTAGCAACCTAAAAGATGAAATGGGTTCGTAAAGTACTATATAGACAGAAATAGGAAATATCGATATGATCGAATATGTTTATTATTGGTGGTGGATATAAAGAATTATGAGTAATCGAAAAGAAATCGTTAAAATAGTACAAAGTTTGAGAGAGGAAAAAGAGGTAAGTAAGTGATTGTAGTGTGATTAAATTTGGCAAGTTCGTCTAAAATCCTAAAAGATGATTCGGATCCAAAGTGTTACAAAGACTTAATTAGAAAATATTGTTAGGATCCGAAACATGTGTTATCAATATTGGAAGTGATGAATTGTGAGTAAAAGGTAATGTAGAGTTAAGAAAGATTTGGCAGAAATTATGCGTATAGTGAAATAAGTGGAAATCAGAGAATCAATGATCGTAAAGACTCCCCTATCATCTTGACAAATCGTATATGAAATTTCAAGGAAGAAATTTTTATAAGGATGGGAGAATTGTAACATCCCGTTACCGGAGTGACGGGTATGTCAGTAATTTGGATCGGGTTAGAATTGGGTACAGGAAAATGTGACATTGTGCATGCATTATTGTTTTTATAGATATCGGTAACGGATTATTGACTGCACAAGTATATATATATGTACATACATGTATGACAATTCCCGAATTGATTGTGTATCGAAAATTGGTTATAATTGTACAGATGAGAATTGGTTGTGAAAATTGGAAATTTAGTAATAAGTGTATAAATTAGGTTTTGAATATGGAATTGGAATGAAATGGAATTTAGAGGAATGGAAAGTGGAATATGAGTATAGGAATGGGTATTTGCTAATTTTGTGAAATTATGGGAACTTTTATGGGATTTTAGAGTAATGGATTCGGACCGGAAAATTTGCTCAGTGACTGATTAATTAGATAACGAGTCCGAGATTGATTGGAAATTGATATGAAACAATTGCGATTATAATTTCAGGATTTATTAGTTATGGTTATTGCGAAATTAGGAGAAAAATAGAATAAGAATTAGACTGATAGACTCTAAGTTTGGACTTGTGGCAACTAAATTGCCAAACAAGCCTTTAAAGCTCATATATATATATAAGTTTAAACGTTTGTTTCATCATCGACGGTCGTGGGTGAGAAAAACTTGGGATTTGGAGTTCTTGAAGGATTTTTAATGGATAGAAGCTTGAATCAGGTAAGTTTCTATGTGTTATGAGCTAAATCGTTTCATTTGATCATTGATTTAAGTAAGAAAATGTTTAGAAATTTGGAAAAATGTCGATGATAGGGTTTTCGTTGGTTTTGATTTGGGTTTTTGATGAAAAATGGTTTAAATGATGGATTGAGGCTAGAAATGAGTTGAGTGTAGTATACTAAGTTGATTAGGAGTGATCTGAAGTGAATCGGATAGATTGTATATCAGAAAATCTGGGAAATTTCTGGGTTTCGGATGAATTTCTGGGTTCGCACGTCATGACGACGTGAAGAACGAGCCATGGCGAGTCCCTTAGCGCACGTCGCGATTTAAAATTTGATTTTATAATTAGTACGCATGATTTAACTGGATGTAGGTGCACGCCGTGGCGAAGTTAAGTCTTGTGCATGGCGAAAGTCGACTCCTTGACGTCATGACGAGCAAAATTGCACGTCATGGCGAGCATAAAGAGAGGCGCCGCGATCGATCACGAGGCATACGTCGCGAAAGAAAGGAGGCTTCGCCATGCATGGGCGAGACGCGTGGCGAGGATGAGTGTTTTCCGAAAAGTGAATTGGTTAAGTTATTTGGAAATTTGAGTATTTTGAGGTTAAATTGGGATTGGTTAGTGATTAATAGGTGTTTAGTAAATTGAATTTTTGAGACTAGGAATTGCAAATTAGAAGAAATGAAATTAAGTGATTATGAGATGATTGTTACAAGTAATGAGCTTGAGGATTGATTTCAAATGAATTGGTTTTTAAATGATTAATTGGAATTTGGAGGCTAAGAATATTGAATTGATAAGAATGGAAATTCGGAATGTAATTATATGATTATTGGAATTGAGTGGTAAACGATTAGTGATTGTGATTCTAATTGAAATGTGACCTTAGAGTATGGAAATTTGTAAATTGATAAATGAGATCTAGAATTGTTATGGATTAGAGTGAGAGTGATCCAATTGAGAAATTCGGGAATTTAATCGGGAAAGTCATAACATGTATAGTATTTATCGTAATTGCTATTGATTATTGAATTTGGCATGATTGGTAATGTGTGATTTATTTGATTTGATATAGAGGTTCCGATGGATCGACATTCCACGGACTGTATTGAGACTTCCAGGTTGTAGCTCGGAAGTGCAGGTGAGTAACCTAGTTGGTTTCTCAGCCTTATGTGTTTAGTTATATGCACTGATGCCATGAGGAGTTAAGGATGGATACATGTGTAATTGTTTTGATTGATTTCGGACCATGGGTGTTCGAAATATTGGTAATGTGTTATTGAAGTGCTAATGTGAGTAAGTGTGTATGAATGCATGAGTAAATTGAATTGTGAATTGCATATGGTGAAATACGCATCGAAAGTCCAAGACATTGGTAAATGACTGGAAATGGTAAATGACTGAAAGTGAAAATGACTAACAATTGGAAAGCGACATATGCATTCATGCATCACTGAATGGTCAGATATTTGGCAGTTGTGATCGGAGCAGCCAACGAAATTCCGTGGTATCGCTTGCCCCCTGAGGTGGTGCATACCCTGAGGGCTCTCCCACGCAGTGCTCGGGTACCACAGGCTCACTGTATTAGGGCTTCAAGCCCAACGAAACATCATTATCGAACCGAAGCTTGAGCTCGAGGGGAGTTAGTGCATACCCAGAGGGCTCTCCTACTCCCTAGATACGTTCGATTACTGATCACTGTTAGGCGCTCGATCACAACAACGAAATGAAAATGGAAGTGTCACATGTGCATTGCATTTGTATATGACTATAAATGATTGAAATATGTGAATGAGGAAAATTGCATGTGTATATGAAATTGGTAATGCATAGATGAATTTGGGATGTGATATTATGTGATATGTGTATATGATTGGTGAATGCATGAGTTGGGTGAACCATCGATGATGGTTTCTCATTGAGTTCGCAAACTCACCCAACATTGCATCTATTTTTCAGGAAATGAAGAGTACCCCGTTAGTGAAACGGGAATATGTCTCCGCTAGCAAGATGCGAGTTTGAATCGGGATCAGTGTCGTTCACATCTGCATTAGAATAGTGAGTTTATTCAGTAGGCCCAATTGTTTACGTGTAATTGTATAGTGTAATTGTAAATGTTTAGAAATGGTAGTGGGCCCAGTTGGGACATACATTTCTATATGTACATGAGTGGCTAAGCATTTATGAGTGGTGAATAATGATTGAAATTGGTTTATTATTGAAATGGTTTTATATTTGAAAATGTTTTGTTAAAATTGGGCCAAACCAATGATTGTTTTGCGCACTCAATTGTTTTTAAAAGAAAAGAAAAATGTCTTATCGACTTTTAAAAGGTAATGATTGTTCTAGTACGCCACCCTCGCGGGTCACGGGCTCGTATATCACTGTTGATGTCAGGTTCGGGTCTCGTCAGGAGTGGAGTGCTACATTCGGATATGCGATTTTTGGCGAATATGTGAAAATCAAGTGAAAGTGAATTTAGTAAAAGCTATTTGTGGTTAATGTATGTAAATTGTGTGAATTGGGTGATATGCGTGTTTTCTTTGGGTTTGTGGTGGTCGATCGAGTCGGTGCACTGCCTACCCATAGGCTTCTCCCTTTGCCATTAGTGGTCGTGGAGTTCCTCTCGAGGACTCTATCCGTCATGGCTACACATGACCGCCAGCAGAAATGTGTAACGCGTTACATTTGGATTCACCGAACCATCTTATTTTTGATTTTGTGAAAAGTTAGATTGCTTTGTGATATGTTATATTTGTAAATTGTTTGATGTGATAAATTCTACGAAAAGATTTGAAAATTGTCAATGTTATCCTTAATGTGATATTGTTTTGAAAATGAAAGAATGTATAATGGTTTCTGTTTATTTCTCGTTTATTAAGTTATTACCCACGAAGCCGTCGAGCTCACCCCCCATTTCCCCTCCACAGGTGTCGAGCGAGAAACCAAGTCACCACATCGGGATTGAGGCAACTCCGATACATTTTGCTTTTGAAGTTGTATTTAAGAAAACAAAGCTTTAGATAGCATTTTAGAACTAATGTCGTACTTTGTATTTTGTTCCTTAAGACTTTGATGTATTTGGGCTAAAATGCCCTCTAAAGCTTTGTAGTTACTTGTTTCCATGTAAATGTAAGAGTTTTGAATTTCAAATGTATCTTGTGCATGTTTTCTAAGAATGTATGGATGTATGGTTGAATTTGATAAAAGTAAGGATGAGCTTGTATTTTCTTTAGGTTTTGAAATAGATAAATGCCTAAGAGAGTGTTACTGCCATTGGAATTGGGATATTTGGTTTGAGATGTGTTGTGGAAGTTTAGATATTGAGTTTGCCTTATGCAGGTAATGGAGTTTAGAAGAGCAACTTGAAGTTTTGGCTAGAGCATTTTTAGGGGAAGTGCTGTCAAATTTTTCCCAAATTGGACAGCCACTTGTTTTGGGTTTTAGAGTAGTTTAGAGCGAGATTTTCAGTGAGATGCCTTCTTGAAGATTGTAGTGCATATTAAGAGCTTTCTAATGATATGTAATTCGTCACAATTGGACTTAAAATGAAAAAGTTATGAGACCTGAAATGTTTCAGCTACTGTTGTTGTCCATAAAATTTTGCAGAACCTTTGGAGGGATTTTTCACTCTCTTAGAGACAGTTTTTGTTAGACCCCGAATTTTTTTTAATGATCTCATTAAGCATAAATTTTGATAATTGAGTGTTTATGCCTTAGTTTGAGTTAATTGGGAGTATTATGGATAATTACGGTTTAATTGTGGTTTTATGAGGTTTAAAAAGTGTAAAAGCTTATGAGGGCATTTTGGGAAGTTTATTTAAGTTGAAATGGGTTTAGGGCTTAATTAGGAGGGCATTGTAGTCTTTGTGCTTTCCCTTAGGTTTAAAAGAAGAAATTAAAAATAGAATAGAAAATAGAAAGGAAAGAAAAGGAAAGAAGAGGGAGAAGCCGTCGTAGGGAGAAGAGGAAGAAGAGTGGATATTTCGATTTCTCGGATCTTCGATGGTTTGGGCGTTACTGGTAAGTTTAACCGTTTCTTCTTGTTTATGTTTGGATTAAACATTAAGATAGCTTGGATTGGGAGAAATCGATGATTTAGGGTTTTGTGTGAAAAGTTGGGTAAATCGTTGGGTTGATGATTTTAGGAGGATTGGAAGCTTAGAATGGGTTAGAATTGTAGTAGAAGAGTTAATCTATGCCTTAGATGTGTTGCATTTGAGTTTGGAACGGATTGGAGTTGGAAAATCTAGGATTTTTCAACTTCGGGAACGTTTCCCCGATCCGCACGTCGCGACGTGTTCAAAAGCACGCCGTGGCGTCTTGAATTTACATTCTCAGCGTGCGTATGGTGCTGCGTCGCGTGCGTGTGAGAGGCGTGTGTCATGAACGCATGCGTCTTGCGTCAGCGGCGTCTTGTGAGCGACTTCGCCGCTAAGGCTTGGCCTTCGTCGCGGCGAGCCCCTTTTTCCAGCGGTTTCTTCTTTTGATGTTTCGAAGCTTTTGAGTAATTGCCTTTGAATATTATTTGATTGGATGAAAACTTGGTGGTTTTAGGAAACCAAGCTGACTCGATTTCATCGCAAGAGGAAGGACACCAGTGAGTCGACTACTCGAGCTATATTAGGTGGGTAATATACTTATAGTTATTGTGTGACTAGGAAATTTCTTGCCTATGTATGAATATATGTTATTTGTTATGCATGTTTAAATGTGATGAACTGAAAGAATCATAAGAATTGATAGCATTACGTTTTGATTCCGATCATGTTATGCCTCGACTTCGGTCACGGCATTTTGACTAAATGCAAGATATGGAAGAATACCGTACGATAAAATGATCATGAGCATGATTATATGCTTTTGTTTGGGCGAGAGTGGAATCATTTCGTTCGTCACGTGCACGTAGACAAGAGCCTTCTCCCGGCTGCCCGCTTGTGGCATATAAGATCCGAATGGACTCATTTCATTCAGGATGTAAACTTCGGTTTCTTCCTTTTGTTTCCATGGAACCCTTGAGCCATTATGATGTGCATTGCATATGTGGATTGTTCATTGTGAATGCTTTGTGACATATTTATGAATTGAATTAAGTTTATTGAATGCGTAAATTGTTTGAGTAGCATGTGAAATGCTTGAATTGATGTCTGTATAGATATAATATATGTACATTCATATGCTGGGATTTGTGCTAGTTGCCAATGGCTATAATTATATTAGCCACTGAGCTGTGTAGCTCAACCCATTACTTTCCCTCCTCAGTGCGAGCGGGGCGATCTTTGAACTTGCGAGGCATGAAACTTCGAGCTAATTAGGAGTCTTGTATTAAGTTCGTATTTTGGTTGGCCCTCCAAACACATTATCATGGAGCATATTTCATGTTATTTGGATTGAAACTTTATTTTATACTGTGTATTGTTTCAAACACATGTTTAATTTATGAACTTGATGGCTTATGTAATCGTGATGAATTGTTTATGATTAGAATGCATGCGCAGGTGATCGATTGTATGAGAATGTATGTGTATGATCGAACTATGTTTAAATGTTGGGATCGGGTTCGACGTTATGGGACGCCCGTCGCCGGCGCGACTCGAGGGGCCACCTCGAGAATTGGGGTTCCGGGGCTCAGGCCCAACATGTTTGGTATCAGAGCGCCTAGGTTTAGGTGTCCTCGGCTTAGAATCCATAATAGGATTGTGTGCTCTATGATTATTTGTTGCATTCCTTGATTGTATTCGGTGACATGCATATCATGCATACATGTAGATTGCCATATAGCTAATCCTTAGTGTTTCCATTTAAAGGAGTGCGATGCCACCTCGTAGAAGGGCACGAGGACTTTTATGAGATCGATTGCACCGACTCTCCGACTAGAGAGAGAGGGTGATGAGTTAGTAGCCCAGGGAATCTTGAGGCTTACAGAGGACTAAGCGGTGAGCCCTTGTCACAATCTCGTGAATCGTCGATTCCGCAGCAAAATGCCTCAGTTTGATCCGAGGATGTTTCAGGCCTTTACTCAGGCGTTTGTTCAAGCTATGGGTCAGATGCCACAGCCTTCTGCTCCGGTCCCGATTAAGAGGGGAAGCAGTTCGACAAGCGAGGAAGTATGGGCGATTGACTTCTTTGGGACAGCGAGATCTGAGGAAGCCGAGACATGGTTGCGGAGGACGAAGCAGGTCTTTGGATCGATGGATTGCGAGGAGGATGAGTAAGTGGTGTATGCTGCGAGCTTGCTTCAGGGTGATGCTCTGCATTGGTGGGAGACCGTGTCGGGCAGTCAGATGAGGCCGGTAGGGTTATCTTAGCAGAACTTCTTAGCTGCTTTTAAGAAGAAGTATCTGTCGAGGTATATGTCCAATGAAGCGAGGGAGTTTAAGTCTCACCAAAGAGAGATGACGGTGGCGAGTATATGGCCTTGGTTCACACAGATTATCGGTATGTTTCAGACTTGATCTTTGAATGAGGTTTGCGGATGTCGTCAGTTTGAGTCGGGACTACATTTGGCTATCTGGGAGAAGGTGATTGTACAGAATTTCGGTGACTTCCAGCAGCTGGTTGAAGCTGCTTTGAGGGTGGAGAACATAGAAAATATCAAGAGTGCTGTGAACAAGAAGAGAAAGGGGAGAGCGATCCGGGAGGGAGGTAGCACTAGTACTCTATGCGAGCAGTCTAGGAGCTTCCCAGTTCAGTCCGAGGAGAGGAGCAGTGGTGCCAGTCGATCGAGACCGATGAGAACCTCTACTGTTTCTCACCAAGCCTCGACTGTGGGCGGCAGTAGGAGGGGAGATGGGGATAGGTCATCAGTCCTTAAGTGTGAGCGCTGCGGTAATTTCCATGATGGGGAGTGTTCTGGATTGGTGGAGCATGTTTCATTTGTGGATAGAAGGACACGAGGCTGAGAGTGTCCTCGGCCTCCACGACAAGAGAGAGGCGGATGCAAGTTTCGAGGAGGGCAGAGACCATGGGATGAGAAGCGTGATGAGGTGGCGATTACGATCGCCAAGAGGCGAGTCTTCCGGGAGACCGAGAGGCGAGCACCGGCCTGTGGTGTTTGCTATGACGCGGGAGGATACAGAGGCCGCTCCAGATGTTGTCACTGATATGGTTCACTTATTTGCTAATGATGTGCTTGTGTTGATTGATCCAGGTTCTACTCACTCGTTTGTGTCGTCGTGTAGACCTGTGTGTGATGGGGTTACGAGTCCGTTGGATACTCCGGTGATGGTGAGTACTCGATTGGTCAGACATTATGATTAGTCGGTGTTTAGAGGATGTGAGCTTCAGTATTGATGGAGGACTTCTAGTGGTAGATCGATGCCCTTTGAAGATCGAGGATTAGATGTGATCTTTGGGTATGGATCGTTGAGAGGTATAATGCCCGATTGGATCGTAAGCAAAAAAAGAGAGTTTGATTTAGATGGCGGAAGAGTAGTGTTTGTTGGGGATAGAAGGCGGTCCGCTCAGTTTGTTTGACTTTGGCGAGAGAAGCGATCGGGAGAGGTTGTGAGGCATTTTGGCTGTGTGGTGGATTCCAGAGAGCGGAGGGAAGTTAGAGGATATTCGATGTCGAGGATTTCTCGGATGTCTTTCCCAAGGAATTGCCAGGACTACCGCCAGCTCGGGAGATTGAGTTTCCGATCGAGCTTTTGTTAGGTACGGCACTGATTTCGATTCCACCTTATCGGATGGCTCCGACAGAATTGAAAGAGCTTAAGGAGCAATTGGAGGAGATGTTGGAGAAAGGGTATATCAGGCCGAGTTCTTCACCTTGGGAAGCTCCAGTTCTGTTTGTAAAGAAGAAAGATGGATCCTTGATGATGTGTGTGGACTATCGGAAGCTGAATCAGGTCACGGTGAAGAACAGGTATCCGCTTCCTCGCATTGATGATCTGTTTGATCAATTGCAAGGAGCGAGAGTCTTCTCTAAGATTGACTTGAGATCGGGATACCATCAGTTGCGGATTAAGGAGTCGGATGTGCCGAAGACTACTTTCAGGACTTGGTATGGGCACTTTGAGTTTTTGGTGATGCCTTTCGGATTGACAAATGCTCCGGCATCTTTTTTGGATTTGATGAATCAGGTTTTCAAGCCATTCTTGGACCAATTTATCATTGTCTTCATTGATGATATATTGGTGTATTCCAAGAGTGATCGGGAGCATGAGGAACATTTGAGGATTTCTTTGGAGACTTTGGGGAGCAATGAGTTGTATGCCAAATTAGAAATCGAATTTTGGTGAGAGAAGTTTCATTCCTTGGGCGTGTGATTTCGGATCGGGGGTGCATGTGGATCCAAAGAAGATAGAAGCGGTAGTAAATTGGGAAGTCCAGAAGAATGTAGCGGTGAGGAGTTTTACGGGTTTGGCGGGTTACTCTGGGAGGTTTGTGGAGGATTCTCAATGATATCCGCTCCGATGACTAAGCTGTTAAGGAAAAATCAGAAGTTTGTTTGGAGTGATGAGTGTCAGAGGAGCTTCGAGGAGCTCAAGCATAGATTGACGAGTGCTTCGATTCTGGTTTTGCCTTCTGGGGATGAGGGCTATTCTGTGTACAGATGATGTTTGAGGAAGGACTTGGATGTGTGTTGATGCAGGGAGATCGGGTGATTGCTTATGCCTCGAGGCAGTTGAAGCCTTATGAGTTGAACTATCCGACGCACGATTTGGAGTTAGCATTTGTGATCTTTGCTGGAAAATTTGGAGCATTATTTGTATGGAGTTGGACTTCGGATCTTCTTGATCATAAGAGTCTCAGTATTTCTTGAGTCGAAGGAATTGAATCGAGGCGGAGGTGGTTGGAGTTACTCGAGGACTATGATATGTTGATTGAGTATCATCAAGGCAAGGCCAACGTAGTGGCGGATGCTTTAAGCGAAAGTCTTGATTGCTCATGTTGGGCGATGTATCTTCCTTTATTGGAAGAGATGGCTAAGCTTAGGATAAGCAACACGGAAGAGTCGGATTGTCTTGGCTAATTTTGAGTGAGGCCGATCTTTGAAGGAAAGGTTAGGGATTCTGAGGCTCGGGATGCGGGTTTGAGCAAGCTCAGAGATGAGATTCGGAATGGCAAGATTTCTGATATAGAGGTGAGGGATGATGGACTGATGATAGTGGGCAACAGGTTGTGTATTCCGGATGTGCGGGAGATCAAGGATGAGGCACACAATGCGCCTTATGCCATGCATCCAGGTAGTACCAGGATGTATAGGGATTTGAGAGAGCATTTTTGGTGGAAAGGCATGAAGAGGGATGTGGAAGACTTTGTGAGTAAGTGTTTAGTGTGTCAACAAGTCAAAGCTGAACATCAGGCACCTTCAGGCATGTTGAGGCCATTGTCCATCCCGGAATGGAAGTGGCAAAGAGTGACCATGGATTTTCTGATGGGTTTGCCTAAGACTAGTAGGAGACATGATGCTATTTGGGTTATTGTGGATCGATTGACAAAGTCAACTCACTTTTTGGCAATTAAGCAGACTGATTCTTTGCATTTGTTAGCAAAGAAGTCCATTGATGAGATAGTGAGATTGCATGGGATTCCAGAATCTATAGTGTCGGATAGGGATCCTCGGTTTACTTCGAGGTTTTGGGGTAGTTTGCAGGAAGCTTTGGGAACGAAGCTGAATTTTAGTACGGCCTTTCACCCTCAGACGGATGGTCAATCAGAGAGGACCATTCGGACTCTAAAGGGGATGCTTAGAGCATGTGTGATAGATTTTTGAGGGGCTTGGGATGAGCATTTGTCGTTGGTCGAATTTGCTTACAATAATTCATACCATTCGAGCATTCAGATGGCTCCATATGAGGCATTGTATGGGCAGAGATGTAGGACTCCGATCTGTTGGGATGAAGAAGGAGATAGGCAATTGATGGGACCAGAATTGATTCAGATGACAGTTGAGAAAATCAATCTGGTTAAGCAGCGACTTAAGGCAGCTCAGGATAGGATGAAGAGTTATGTTGATGCTCACCGAAAAGAGATGGAGTATGAAGTCGGTGAGAAGGTGTTCCTTAAGACGTCTCCTTGGAAAGGAGTATTGAAGTTTGGCAAGAAGGGTAAGTTGAGTCTGAGGTATGTGGGTCCGTATGAAATCCTTGAGCGGATTGGGCCACTTGCCTACAGGTTGGCGTTACCTCCAGAGTTGTCTCAGATCCACGATGTTTTTCATGTGTCTATATTGAGGAGGTATAGATCGGATCCTTCTCATATCATTCAAGCTAGTGAGGTTCAGCTGAGGGATGATCTGAGTTATGAGGAGCAACCAGTGGAGATTTTGGATACCAAGGATAAGGTTCTCAGGAATAAGACGGTTCAACTAGTCAAAGTCCTGTGGAGGAACCATTCGGTAGAGGAGGCTACATGGGAGCCATTGGAGGCTATGCGGGAGAAGTATCCGCATCTCTTTGATGATTCAGGTAAATTTCGAGGACGAAATTTCTTTTAAGAGGGGGAGAAATGTTAGACCCCGAATTTTTTTTAATGATGTCATTAAGCAAAAATTTTGATAATTGAGTGTTTATGCCTTAGTTTGAGTTAATTGGGAGTATTATGGATAATTACGGTTTAATTGTGGTTTTATGAGGTTTAAAAAGTGTAAAAGCTTATGAGGGCATTTTGGGAAGTTTATTTAAGTTGAAATAGGTTTAGGGCTTAATTAGGAGGGCATTGTAGTCTTTGTGCTTTCCCTCAGGTTTAAAAGAAGAAATTAGAAATAGAATAGAAAATAGAAAGGAAAGAAAAGGAAAGAAGAGGGAGAAGCCGTCGTAGGGAGAAGAGGAAGAAGAGTGGAGATTTCGATTTCTTGGATCTTTCGACAGTTTGGAGCGTTACTCGATAAGTTTAGCTTCGTTTCTTCTCGTTTATGTTTGGATTAAACATTAAGATAGCTTGGATTGGGAGAAATCAATGATTTAGGGTTTTTGTGTGAAAAAGTTGGGTAAATCGTTGGGTTGATGATTTTAGGAGGGATTGGAAGCTTAGAATGGGTTAGAATTGTAGTAGAAGAGTTGATCTATGCCTTAGATGTGTTGCATTTGAGTTTGGAACGGATTGGAGTTAGAAAATCTGGGATTTTTCAGGTTCGGGAACATTTCCCCGATTTGCACGTCGCGACGTGCTCAAAAACGCCTTGGCGATGCGTATGGTGCACGTCAAGGTGTGCCGAGGGAGGCGTCGTCATGGCCTTCGCATGCGTCTTGTGGCCATGGCGTATACTGCAGGCGACTCGCCGCTAATGTTGGACCCTGAACTTTTGATGAAAATTAGAAATATTAAAATGAATTTAAGTAAGAAAGAAATTGGTGAGAAAATTTTGAGTTTAAGGAAATTTGATAAAATTATACATTTTGAGGACTTTGATATTTGAGTGAACTTATATGGATTATATGAAAAATTGTAAAAAAAGTTTGACTTTTTGGCCTTTGAGAGTTGACTTTTGATTTAGGCAAAATTTGATAAAATGGTCTTCTGAAAACTTGTAGATTATGTCAAGAGCTTTCCGTAGCCATAAAGTTTGATATTTTTCGATATCGGGAGTGAAAGTTATGATCAGTCAAAGTTAAGTATGAAATTTGTTTGAAGTTTGACTTTTGGGGTTGACAGTTGACTTTTTAATTGAGGCAAAATCTGAGAAAATGATCTACATAAAACTTGTAGC
The DNA here is from genome assembly GCA_029891385.1 of Erythroxylum novogranatense. Lineage (NCBI taxonomy): Eukaryota > Viridiplantae > Streptophyta > Magnoliopsida > Malpighiales > Erythroxylaceae > Erythroxylum > Erythroxylum novogranatense. The sequence continues at coordinate 76,579,442 of CM057230.1, read as the reverse complement.
CTCTGTCGAGAGCTTTTCGTGGACATAAAGTTTGCTATTTTTCGATGTCGGAATTGAGAGTTATGATTTTCTGAAGTTAAGTGATCTAGCTTTGTTTTGTATAAATGACCTAAGTGTATATTTGCATATGCTATACTTCGAGGCCACTCGTCGTATGGATTTAATCTGAATTGGAATAAGTGGTCTTAATGAAAGTTGGAGCTTGTATTTCGATCTTTCCGACGCCATAAAGTATGTAATTTTTCGATATCAGGGCTAGGAGATATGATCTTTGAAAAATTCAGGTATAAGTAAGTATTTGAAGTCTTGTAACTTGGTTTGAACTTCGACCCTTTTGTAATCTTTTGCTGATACATCCTTCGTTCGACATCCAATTGATTTGATTCTTGAAGCGTTGGATTCCTAAGACAATTACGTTCATTTTTATGAAGAATTATGATTTTTAGGAGATTAAATGGAAAGAGATTGATTGAACCAAAGTAAGAGATGAGTTATAGGTTATAAGTTGGATAATTTTCTGAATATGGTTCAGTATTTTGTGATTTTCGGGAGATGTACAACTCCGATTGAGTTGATTTTTAAGGGAAAATAAAGTTAAGATATAGGGCTACAACTCTTGTGAAGGGATCGAAATTTAATTTCATCCCTAAGATTATCAAATTCTGTATTGAAGTTATGTTAATGTTCAGTTTCGGATTTTGTGCAGGTCAGTTAGTAATTTGGCCATAACTTCTTCGTTTTAGATCCGAATTGAGCGCCGTCAGTGGCGTTGGATTTGTAAGATCGAGAGGAACAATTTGTATGAAGAAAGTTTGTCCAAATTATTTTGTTTAGTTGCTCGAAATCTGGTCGCAATGTATCAGTTTTTCAAATTCCTTCAGGGGCAATTTTGGAAATAAGCAAACAAGTGAGGGCATAAGGGTCATTTTGGCACCATTTTAAGTGACATGGCAAAACTCACTTGGGACTGTCGTATTAAGCATCTGGAATGCACGAAATAAGCAGAAAAACAAGAAAGAAAATAAGAGAGAAATAAAAGAAAGAAAAGATGAAGAAGAGAGAAGAGAAGAGAAACTTGCGTGGAGGTTGAAGGAGAAGAAGATGAAGGGGAAAAAAAGAAAGCTAATTTGGTTTTGATGGTTTCAAAAGGGACTTTGACGCTATTTCAAGAGGAAGAGATAGAAGAAGAAGGAAAGCTTGTCTTGGAGCTAAAAAAATAACGAAAATGGAGGAGAAAAAGGTAAGAGAGAGAAAGTTTTGATTTTAAAATTTTGATGAGTTTGTTGGTTGATTTGGCTTGGAAAGGTTATGAAGTTAAGTTTTCTAAAGTTTATTGAAGAGATTAGACTATGGTTATGTTGATTTAATGAATGTGGGGTTTATGCCTATGAGGTTTTAGTAAGATTTTTGGTTAAGTGACTTAAGGTTTATATGGATTTGTGATTTATGAAGTTATTTATGGTGTTTATGCCTTAAGTGAGGATTCATTTTGGATTTGATGAATTAGGGATTTATGTTAAGTTTGTAGATTTGGGGATGTTGGAAATTGTTAAGGTAGATAGTTTGGAAATATGTGGGATTAGTGTTTGCTTAAGTTAATTGTGAGGATTTTGATTTTATGATATTAAATATGGATGATTATGGCTTAGGTATTTTAAAGTTGAGGAAAGAAGAAGGATTTGAAAAAGTAAAGCTTTGGACAAGATGTTAGCATCGATTCGAGGTGGAGTAACGTATTTGTATTTGAATTTTAAGCTTTGTACAAGTTTGTGAAAATCAAGAATGAAAATGTTTTGGAAAATTGTTGTTTATGAAAATTGTTGCAAGTATTGATTTTAAAGGTTTAATTAAAAAAGCGATGTTATATGATATTTGAAATAAGTTAAGGAAATTATGTTTTGAAGAACCAAGAAGAAAAGATTTCGAAAATTTATTTAAGAAATTGTTATTCATGACGTTTGAATTACTCAAAGAAATTGTTTTGTTCGGACAAAGCAAACAAGATGATTCAATTGATTACATTCATCGCTTTTGAATGTTGATTTCTTATGACAAGATTTGTACTTTTTGATATTTGATATTTGAGAAATCCTTGGGTTAGAATGATGGGCGTTAATGCTTTGGAATTTTATAAAACCACGGTTTATGAAAGTGTTTGAAAAACTAGGATTTTGAAAGCTTTGAAAATGTTAGAAAATATAAACTTATAAAAGTGTTTGACAATTTATGATTCGAAGATTTTTAAAGTGTTTATAAATTATAGTTTATAAAAAAAGGGTTTGAAAACCTTGGTTTCGAATAAACTTGGAAGTGTTTAGAAAGTATTCTTTACATGAATGATAGAAGATTTTGATTTAGAAAATGCATTTGAAATCGTGTAGAAAATATGGTTTATGCGAATGTTTAAAGTTTATGATTTCCAATTACCTTGAATTAGTTATAAACTCTTGTTTATGAAAATGTTTAAAATCTTAATCTCCGTTGAGTACATTCCTTGCTTTGAATTTCTGTAGAAATTGTTATATATTCAATGATTTTGGAATTCCAATTATTAATTTGAATGCTTCAAATGCTTAAATTCCTTGATTTTGTCTTGAATGGAGAAAATGTTTTGCAAATTTATTGTGTATGTTTTAGAAAAATCAAGAAAAGAAAAGGTTTGAAAATAGTTAAAATGATTCGATTTATTATTTTGAATGATGGTTTGGTTGATTTAAAATTTTGATTTCGAATGATTTGAGAAGGTGGAAGAAAGAAAGTATCGAATTTTGGTATTGATTTCAAATGATTTGGAAAATTGTTCCAAGTTCTACGTGTTTGAAAAGTTGGAAAATCATGATTTCGACTATTTTGGAAAGTAGGAAATCTATGATTGCGAATGTTTTAGAAATTAATTATAAAATATTGTTTATGTAATAGCTGTTTGATTTTCGTTCGATGAAATTCTTTGCTTTTGGAATAACTTTAGAAATTTTGTTATATGTTCAATGATATGAGAAATTGAAACTTTCAATTTTGAAAGTTTTCAAAGGTTTTAAATATTGATAGATTTGAGCATATGCGGAATTACGAAAATTATTACAAAAGTTAGATTTATTGTTTCTAAAGATTTTGAAAATTGAATGAAGAAATTGTTATTCAGTATATTGAAAATTTTAGAGATTGTTATTATGTCTTGGAAAATCAAGGAGAGAAATGTTTTGGAAATCGATTTAAGAAATTAAAATGATTAGTGATTTTATTGTTTTAAATAAAGGTGAAAATCGTGGTTTAAATTTTGGATGGGACATGTGTATTGTATGTTTCAAAGGAATTGATAAAGTTGTTATCTATTTTGTGTTGCATACTTTAATTATGCATAGTTACAAACCGAATATGATTGTGAATCGGTATAAAAGTGATTGATGAATTGTGATGGTATTTGATTTTGTTATGTGAATTATGTGAAATTATGAATGATAATGTGAGGCGATATGAAAATCAAGTTTTGAAATGTGCCTCAAGGCAATATGATTTTGAGTTTGATATATGTTATGTGGGTTTGGTAAGGTCCCTCAGGTGAGTTAGTGCTTTGGTTTCCCTCGATAGCCTTCTCCATTTGCCCGCTAGTGGCATAGGAGTTCGTTCGGACTCCCCTTTGTTCCTGAACGCCATTGCGACCCTATCTTGGGAATGTGCGATGCGTCATGTTAGGACCGACCCAAACCATTTAATGTGTTATGTGCTTGGTGTTGGATGCTTGCGGTATAACTGCTGAACACGCTGCGATATAACTCGCAAACACCTACTGGTGGGGTGTGGGGTCCAACATCAAACCAATGATGTGTTAGATGATCTTGCTCTGTTTGTATGTGATATTCTATGATGTGATACATTTATGTTTGAAATGGTGCATAATTTGTGAAAAGTTTGAGAATTTGAGAAATAATGGTTAATTTTCAATCACGAAATTTATGAAGCAGTTTATGAGGATTTTAAAATAAATGAAAATGATGAGAAAAATCTTAGAAAATATTGACGAAGGTTTATAAATTTCCGAATGGGAAAGATTTGAAAAGTTTGAAAAGAAAATTTTCGTTTATGTTTCATTTATACGTATGTTACCCACTGAGTTGTCAAGCTCACCCACCTCTCATCCCCATCTCCGGGTTTCCAAGCGGAGATTGGATGAAAACGATCGATCATCGATTCTGCGCGTGTCGATAATAGGGTTCGTTGAGATTGTGGTTTTTGGTTTGATATCGTGGATTGAAAATGTCACTTTGCTATTGATGATGTATTTGAGTTAAGTTATGAAATTGAATTTATGTATGATAGTGGAATTGGATTATTTAAGTAGATCATGTTAGTTTATATGAATATGGTTGAATTGTATTCGAATTGAAGTATGTATGATGGATTGAGATTATGAAGTGCTTATATATAGATGTGTGTTGCTGCCGGTGTTTGGATTCCGGACGGGGAGTCCGATGACTTTGTGTGATTGGATTTGGTTTATAGAAGTGTATTTTTACCTTTGCAGATTTTTGGGCTGTCAAAATATAGCCGTTATGTTGCCCGATTTTCGGTAAAAATCGGGTTAAGATAAGAATAAGAATAAAAAAATTAGTTTGGTAAAGATGAGATTTGTGTTATTAAGACAAATTATATGAATTTAGTGTTATATGAGGATAAATTTCCAAAAAGGAAATTGTATGGATTGATTATGATTTGAATGTGATTGAGTAAAGGGAAAAGAAATGAATAAAAAAAAAAGAAAGAAAAAAAACTATACCGATTTCGGATGGTTAGTCTAGGTTATCCAACGCATCTCGTTTCGTTTCTCGACCAATCTTCGTTACCGGATGTCGGACACTTGATTTCGATTCGCTTCGATGTGTATTTCTTTTCGAGACGTTCCGAGTTTTCTGTTTGCTCCGATTCCGCATTTTGTTTAGCTTTTCGTTCTTTTTCGTTTCCATTTTTCGGTTGGGATCCGGTTCCCGGATCGGGTCCTAATAGCTAAGGCTTGGCCTTCGACGCGGCGAGGCGCCTCGGCGAACGAAGCCTTCGCACCCTTTTTCCAGCAATTTCTTCTTTTGATTTTCCGAAGCTTTTGAGTAATTGCCTTTGAATATTATTTGATTAGATGGAAACTTGGTTGTTTTAGGAAACCAAGCTGACTCGATTTCATCGTAAGAGGAAGGACACCAGTGAGTCGACTACTCGAGCGATCTTAGGTGGGTAATATACTTATAGTTATTGTGTGACTAGGCAATTTCTTGCCTATGTATGAATATATGTTATTTGTTATGCATGTTTAAATGTGATGAATTGAAAGAATCATAAGAATTGATAGCATTACATTTTGATTCCGATCATGCTATGCCTCGACTTTGGTTACGACATTTTGACTAAATGCAAGATATGGAAGAATACCATACGATAAAATGATCATGAGCATGATTATATGCTTTTGTTTGGTAGGAGTGGAACCATTTAGTTAAATCACGTGCGTGAGACAAGAGCCTTCTCCGGCTGCCGCTTGTGGCATATGAGATCTGAATGGACTCATTTCGTTCAGGATGTAAACTTCGGTTTCTTCCTTTTGTTTCCATAGAACCCTCGAGCCATTGTGATGTGCATTGCATATGTGGATTGTTCATTGTGAATGCTTTGTGACATATTTATGAATTGAATTAAGTTTATCGAATGCGTAAATTGTTTGAGTAGCATGTGAAATGCTTGAATTGATGTCTGTATAGATATAATATATGTACATTCATATGCTGGGATTTGTGCTAGTTGCCGATGGCTATAATTATATTAGCCACTGAGCTGTGTAGCTCAACCCATTACTTTCCCTCCTCAGGTGCAGAGCAGGACGATCTTTGAACTTGCGAGGCATCGGAAACTTCGAGCTAATTAGGAGTCTTGTATTAAGTTCATATTTTGGTTGGCCCTCCAAACACATTATCATGGAGCATATTTCATGTTATTTGGATTGAAACTTTATTTTATACTGTGTATTGTTTCAAACACATGTTTAATTTATGAACTTGATGGCTTATGTAATCGTGATGAATTTTTTATGATTAGAATGCATGCGTAGGTGATCGATTGTATGAGAATGTATGTGTATGATCGAACTATGTTTAAATGTTGGGGCGCCCGTCGCCGGCGCGACCAGAGGGGTCACCTCGGGAATCGGGGATCAGGGGCTCGGACCCAACAGTTTTGATTTTTGCTTTCTTCATGAAAAATGTAGATTGTCTTTATATCTTTAAAATGAGGTATAATTGGTCAAATCTAGACTTAGGATAAAGAAGTTATGAGGTTGAGAAGATGACAGTTACTATTCATTTTAATTGAGTTCTTGTTTTATTGGATTTATCTGAGGCAGTAACTTTGAGAGGTTTTAACCCTTTAAATGATTGAATTGATTTTTTCTCCCTTCATGAAACTTGTAGATAATCCTTTCTTCTTTCTATTGAGGTATTCCATGCCTTATTTCGAGTTAGGAGTAAAAAGTTACGGGAATTAGACTTAGTTCAGTTACTGTTCATTTGGCAATTTTGGACAGAACCTTTGGGAGGTTTTCACCTTTAGAGATTGTTTTGGTTTTCCATGCTTCATAGAACATGTAGATTATCTTTCCCTTTCAATGAGGTATCATTTACAATTATTGGAGTTAAGAATAAAAGATATGAGTTTGGGAATGTTGTGATTCTTGTTCATTAAGCTAAATTACTGTTCCATTGATTTTCACTTAGGCTGAAACTTTGAGAGTGCATTTACCCCTTTAATTGATTGAATTGTTTTTTGTTTCCTTCATGAAACTTGTAGGTCATCTTCTTATCTTTCCAATGAGGTAAAATGTGTCATTTTTAGACTTGTGTGCTAAAAGATATGAATTCTCAAATTCTTGGTATTGTGTAGGGAAATTGACATTTTTAGTGGCAGCAAATTTAAAGCAAATTTTGACCGTCTTAATGGCTAAAGTAGTTTTTAAATCCTTCTAGGAAGTTGTAGAGCTTCCTTTTACCTTTTTATTGATACCAAATTTATGAATTTTGTACTTCGGGAGCAAAAGTTATGATGTTTGTAAACTCTGAAATTTTCCTACAAATCCAGACTTCATCCTTAGACATGGCCACGTTTAGTCTCTAGATCTCTTAGACATGCCCACGCTTAATCTCTGAATGTCCTCTCACTCTTTTGCTTGTAACTTTTTCGTTTGGCCTCGGATTCACTCGGTTTTCGAAGCATTGGGTTTTTTAAAAAAATTTATACCCCTTTTTAGTAAAATGAGAGTGTTGGGTTTGGGTCGGAATTCGCGGATAATATTGATGAGAGTCAACTACGTGACGGTTTCGAATGTATTTCCGTTTTCGGGCGATTTTGTGAGATATAGAGATCCGATTGAAGCGATTTCTGATTCTAATTAACCCAGAGATATGGTTTTTCATTTTAGCTTAGGAATCGGATTTTGTTATGGGCCCTAAGCAAATCAATTTTATTGGAGGATAATTAGGGCGAATTTATCAAGTTTTGTTCAGATGATGTTAAATTAAGTTCGATTTGAGGTTTCTTTCGTGGTGAGGAATTCCTCCCTCATGAGATGCGCGTCCAGATGTCATGTAGGATGTCGGGCACACGACTCACCAGGGAGGGGTTCCAACACTTATGGTATCAAAGCTTTCGGTTTAGGTTTGGGTAGAAAGAGAAATTTAGGGTTTTTGTGGACCTTTTGAAATTGACTTATGTGCATTGTGTGCATAAATTGTATTATTTTAAATTCTGTTAAATGATTTTAAATGTTGATTTCGCATGAACTAATTGTTTTTGCATGAACTAAAGTTTTTCACTGATTTTATTCTGAAGGAGTAATATGCCACGTCGGGGTAGAATCCGAGGGACTTGATCTCGGTCAAGCTCTTGCCAGGGGAGCACAGATGGGTCTCACGTCCCATAAGCTGCAGGGACACATCCTGCTCCTGACCCTGAGGCACCTAGTGTGCAACCAGAGGAGCCTCCACCTCCTCCTCCTCCTACCATGCCTGCGATAGACCCATAAGTCTTTCAGGCCTTTGCCCAGGCTTTCACTTTTGCCATAGGTTAAGGGTCTCGGGCTTTTGTGCCAGTTTCTGATGTTAGGGGCAGACAGTTTGATAAACTGCGGAAGTTTGGAGCGGTGGACTTTTATGGTACCACCAATCCTGAAGAAGCAGAATCTTGGTTGAAAAGGACAGAGAGAGTCCTGGTTCAGATGAAATGTTCTGATGAGGAGAAGCTGGAGTATCTTTGTCGGTTTATTGCGGTGATGCTCTCCACTAGTAGAGTCGATCCACAGTCGAGCTATACCACGAGTGCTTTCATGGAGGATTTTGGAAATTATTCAGAAGAAGTATCTTTCCCAAGTCTACTGCAGGACAAGGCGTGGAGTTTCTCAATTTGACTCGAGAGGAGATGGTATTAGCAGTATGGTGAGATTCACCCAGATTGTCGAGATATGCAGCTCATATTGTGGCGATGAGGAAGACAAGTGCAGAAAATTTGAGGAGGCCTCCACTGGGCATAAAGAGAAGGTAATACTTCATAATTTACTGTGATTATCGGTGGTGGTGGATCTTGCACTCAGTGAAGTTGGAGAACATCGGCGAGGTGAGTAGGAAGAAGAAAAAAGCGAAGCGATCATTGAGGAAGGGGTCGATGTATGATTAGGCAGCGAGGTGGAAAGAGTGTCGGATTGAGTCGAGTGCAGTGGTGCCCCTCGGTGAAAGCAAGCGGTCGGGGCAGAAGTGCATGCAGGCTTCCTCGATGGGAGAAGCAGCGAAGCTGAGAGAAGTAGGATCGAGACTCCTCCGTGTGAGCCTTGTAGACACCCGCATCGAGGAGAGTGTCATAGGTTGTGGGTGCACTGCTTGAGTGTGGGGAGAAGGTCATGAAATAGAGAATGTCCTCGGATGCTCAGAGAGGAAGGATCTCGGGCTCGAGGCTCGGAGGAGAGCGAGATAGTGGGGACAGGCCGGCTTACAGGGTGGCGATTACAGGTCGGTCTGGAGGCCCAATCCTCAGGGGAGACCGAGAGGGCAAGCCTGGCTTGGGTGTTTGCTATGACTCGAGAGGAGGCTGCAGCCGCACCGGAGGTTGTTACTGGTATGGCTCAGCTTTTTCATTTTGATGTATATGTTCTCTTTGATTCTGGTTCCACACATTCCTGTGCCTCTGCTAGTATGATATTGCCTGGTATGCAGTCAGTTCTATTGGATGATTTTCTGCTTGTTAGTACTCCATTAGGGAGGAATGTTATTGTGAGCCGGATCTTTCGAGATTGTGAGCTTGTGATCGATGGATCTAGCTTGGTAGTGGATCTGCTACCTCTAGATCTAAAGGGGTTAGACGTGATCGTCAGAATGGATGTGATGAAAAAATATAAGGCGAAGCTGGATTGTAGTCGAAAGGAAGTGGAATTTGATCTAGGTGAGGGTCAGAAAGTACTTTTCAGAGGGGATAGGAAGTTGACACCGCCAAGACTTATTTCAGCTTTGTTAGCTGATAGACTGATGGGAAGAGGCTGTGAGGCTTTCTTGACGTGTGTTATCGATACCAGTGTGAAGGAAAGCACGGTGGAGGATATTCCCATTATGAGGGAATTTCCTGATGTGTTTCCTGAGGAGTTGCCCGGGTTGCCACCGGAGAGGGAGATCGAGTTTGCTATTGATTTGACTCCCGGGATAACTCCTATCTCTATTCTGCCTTACAGGATGGCTCCAGCTGAGCTAAAGGAGCTTAAGGAGCAATTGGAGGATCTTTTAGAGAAGGGGTTTATTAGGCCGAGCACTTCACCTTAGGGAGCACCGGTCTTGTTTGTTAAGAAGAAGGATGGAACTTGGCGAATGTGCATTGATTACAGGAGGATCAATAAGGTGACAGTGAAGAACAAGTATCCTCTGCCTCGGATAGATGATTTGTTTGATCAGCTACAGGGGGCAAAGGTCTTCTCTAAGATCGATCTTAGGTCTGGCTACCATCAACTCAGGATTAAGGAGTCTGATGTGAGCAAGACAACCTTCAGGACACGGTATGGCCATTATGAATTTCTGGTTATGCCTTTTGGATTGACCAATGCTCCTGCTGCTTTTATAGATCTGATGAACAGGGTCTTTAAGGAGTTTTTGGATCAGTGTGTTATCGTGTTCATCGATGACATTCTGATATATTCCAGGAGTGAGGGAGAACATGAGGAGCACTTGAGAATTGTATTGTAGAGGTTGAGGGAGAGAGAGCTATATGCAAAATTCACTAAATGTGAATTTTGGCTTCAAGAAGTGGTCTTCCTTGGCCACATTGTTTCTGAGAGAGGGGTGCATGTGGATCCTAAGAAGATTGAAGCTGTAGTGAACTGACATGCTCCGACTACAGTGACAGAGGTGAGGAGTTTTCTGGGTTTAGCAGGTTATTACAGGAGATTTGTTGAGGGTTTCTCAATGATTGCTGCTCCATTGAACAAACTGTTGAGAAAGAACCAGAAGTTTATTTTGAGTAATGAGTGTCGTGAGTTTTGAGGCTGAAGCCGCAGATTGACTAGTGCTCGATTCGGCTTTGCCTGAGGAGAGGGAGTTATCTTGTGTATAGTGATGCTTCCAGAAAGGGGTTGGGATGTGTGCTTATGCAGGAAGATAAGGTGATAGCATATGCCTCACGGCAGCTAAAGCCTTATGAGGTGAACTATCCGACCCATGATCTGGAGTTGGAAGTTGTGATCTTTGCCTTGAAGATGTGGAGGCATTATCTGTATGGAGTGCATATGCCTCAGGAGTATTACCGACTCCTTCGCTACAGCTTTAAATCCTCACTGCGCTATCCTCTCCTTCTTCGTGTATCTAAATCCTTTGCCTTTGACTCTTTTTAGCAATCTACTTTCTCCTTGTTGTAGTATCCTCAACCACTTAGATTTACCACCTGTTCTTCAAGGACAATTAGGTTAACAAAATCCTTTAGTGGGAAAGGAGAAAAAATGTTTGGAGGAGATTTTCTTAGAAGAAGAAGAAGCAAAATTGAAACTCTTTCAATTGGTATTTTCGATTCTCTCTTTCATGAAAGGAGAGAAGGTGTAAAGAACATGCAAGAACTCTTTCTTGCCTACCAATTTCGTATATGTATGGATGGAAGGAGAGAGAGGCATCAAATGCATCACTTATTTCATTAATCACTCATAAAATAGCCAACAAATGAGATTATCTTCATTTATCTTTATGATGGCTATTTGAAAAGACCATAACCTAAAATTCAATACCCAATTTCGGTTTTGCGTCCATCTAATGTACATCTTTCATCTTTAATCTAATGAATGCAAATAGGTTACGAGCCAACATTAAAAGACAACCATTAAACCATTTAATGGTAAGTTCATAACTCCATTTAATGATGATTAACCATAATAAAGACCATTTTTATTTAGCATTTTAATGTCAAATGTTTGGTTACACATTTAACCTAGGAATAATCGAAATTACTATCTTCTTCTTAAAAATTGTTTTAATATAATTAATCTAATTAATTACATTAAACCAAAAACCAAGCCCATTACTAAATGTACATTTGTGCTTCTTTAATTAGACTAAGCCTAAGATTCAATTATGGGCTTCTAATTAACCTCCATTTATATTTCTTACTTAGCTTGATAATCTTCCTTAAAGCTAAGTGGGGAATCTTATTGGACTTTGATAATTCAAGCTCGATAAGCCCGAATTAATTGATCTCATTGGAATTAATTCTAGCTTATTAACTAAATGTCATTCCACTAAAGACAATTAGTTGAACTCTTGAATTATTAAATATTATGAGAATATTTCCAATTGCAAACCCTATTTAGAACCTTATTATAGCCATCCGCACAACAAAGGGTAAAATTCTTTGTTTTGCCCTTATATTGGTTTTCATACTAGATCTCTCATTTTACTTTATATGGTGATTAACACATAAGATCTCATCTCGGTGTTAAGACTTGATGGGTAGCTAGTCCATCAAACTACTGGCGCTAGTTTAATCACCAAATCTCCTTAAAACATCTAGAAGAGATGATAACACTATAAACTCTTTATTTGAGTGAATGTTTCCTGATACATGTTTCAATTAATAATTCAACATGTAGACACTGGATTAATACTCTGTAAAAATCCATTCCAATCATATCAAGAATTATAATGAAACATATATGAGTTCACCACTCATCAAGATTATGGTTCATAATAAGCGAATGCTTAAGTTGTATGTTTTAAGATTAAAGTAACGACCCACTTTATTATTGAAAACATACTTGATTCTAGATTCATTTAATAGTGCCATTATCGATAGTCAACTACTATCATGATATGAAACTCATCATTCCCTTGAAGTAAACTCCTTTACTTATATGGAGATAAATCGCAACACTTCTGATCTAAACCATAATCAGCGACCAACTTGATTATTCATTTGTGAATCAATTAATTTCGATTCTAATAATATATATGTTCCCCATACATCTCTATGTATATGTATATTACTTACAAAAGAATCTTGGTACCTTATGACCAGATATATAATGCTCATACAGATAAAACCAAACTCTTTTGTTTTATTAATAATAAATATTTTCATTACAAAACTGTAACTGAAGAAGATAAAGTTACATGTAAATACACTTGCAATCATTCTCATTAACACATGTAAAGATATAGATGTAAATGAACATGAGGCTCACTTCCATTTTTATTTTGTTATGACCAAATGCCTATTTAATTGTTCCGTATCTGTTGTAGTTATCGAGCTTATTTCAGATATTGTTCTGTGCCTATTGTGGATACCAGGATCCTTAATCGTTGAGCATGTGTCTCTTTGTGCACATTTTGAGCTTAAAGCTTTTTTTTATGTTGGTCACTCTAGTCACAACTCCTTTATCTGATCATGTATATTCATGTGATGAAGTGCAATTTTCCACATAGTATGCTATCAATCACTTTCTTTCAATATACACAGTCAGCTATCACAATCATTGCATCTAAATCTGACATTCAACATTTAGTTGAGTACACATTTCCCCATTCACATACAATCAGTAAGCACTTCCAATACATTCCTGAATATCAAGCTCCTCAGACCAACAATGTTCATAATTTTACAATTATATAAGTAGCAATTCAATAATTGAAATATAAACAAAAACAATTCAATTATAGTGAGGATCATCTAAGCTCCTAATAAGTTATTGCCTTAGTGAACTGGAAATGTCTGGCTGTTGGCGATCACTTATGTATCTATCTTCTTACAATACATATACATAGTTCATAATTCATTAAGTTATCAATCATATGATTACCTAGTCATTCACATGTATATATATTATATTTCAATGCACGCTTAATTGACTATCCTAGGTATGTATCCTTATTCACAAATCATGATCATTCATTCATCATAGCTTGTAAATAATTTGTTTTCAATTAGGTTACGGTTTAGGTAAGTTTGATTACCATAAATTCATCAATCATACATTCATCAATTCTTTCTGAGCATTAAGTATTCACATAATTTCCTAATTCTCATTCAATCATACCCAATTCATTACTTGTATCCTTTGAATCACAATTACATTCACATGAACATCTTTATACTATTAAGAACTCATACTTCTCAAATTCACATACATTGATATCAATCATTCCATTCCTTAATTTATGACCTCAATTAACAAATTAAACTTATCAAACACTTAATCACTTAATCAAGCAATTTATAGGTTCATTTCAAGCCCCAATAAAGTCCAATTACATAATTATAAAGTGTCTTAACCTTATATATTCCAATAATATGAATGAACTGAAGGTTCACTCACCCATAACCTTCATTTTACTTCCAATTTTTATCCTTTATACTCTATCTAACATAGCTTCACCAAAGTCTATTAATTTCACTTTAATTCTACCCTATTTATGCTTCAATCCCTTATCAAATTCATTTCCAATCCTAATTCAAACATCATTCATTAGACAACTCACAATCATTATCTTTCACTCATCAAAATTAAAACAAAAACTATCATTCACTATCAATCATGTATCCTAGTTCTGTTACCATTTCAAGATCACTACAAACATTCATTATACCTCAAATCCTACTCTAATTCATCCATAAAACAATCCATAACCTATTGTTCATACATCAAGAACACAACAAAAAAAGTATTCAAGTTCTTGCAAAAATTTTCGGCATAATTCATCATCAATATTTTATACAATTCATCCCAATTTTGTCATCATAATTTCTGTATTATAGCATGCCATAAATATCAATCTTTTACTTATTTATTTAGCTCCAATTCTAGGTCAATTCATTTGGTAAACTTTTCTTTATATGCATGCACGATTCATCCCATGTTCAAGGTAGCAATCGGAAGATTTTCGACTAGGATAAGAGACAACAATAATCTAATTCTTTAACTAACTTGTGAAAGGTAAAAGTTTGGATTATTGATGTAGCAATTCGACACAAACATAGAAAAACATAAGGGTTTAAAGGTTAAGAGGATTTTGGTGGTATGTGAGAAGAAGAAAGATGAAGAATGAACATAGCTAGGATTATTCTTTCAGGAGATTAACACCTTAGGTGCTAGGTGTCACCAAATTAATTTAACATATGTCTATAGGCATGTTCTCCATTTATCATGTATATATGCTGCCATATGCCACTTAGTTACTTAGTCAATTTGTCACTCCGTGATCAATGTCATTTGTCAATTAATTAGCTATGCCAAATGTCACTTATTCATTGGCTTAACCACCCTAATTTTCCATGTATCCATTTGTCTTATCACATGGCATTTTTCCTAAAAATGTACATTTAAATTCATCAATTTCTCAATTGTAACAAAAAATTCCAAGTTACCAATTATAGTCCATTAATTGCACATTCATGTCACATTCATTTTAGTTTCATACCCCGGAATATGTCAATTGAGTGCAATTTGTCTAAATCATAATTTATATGTGTGTGCTAATATTATTCATATGCATGCAATCATAAAATCATATCAAAAATGTACCTCAATACTCTAACACTTTAGATCCTTCAACAATTTAAGAGATGAGATATTACAATTCTCCCCCTTTAAGACATTTCATGTGGCATCCCACTCTCGCAAGACCCAAACCCGATATCGATAATGATATCCGAGCCCATGACCCGCGAGGGTGGTATGCTAGAGCAGTCAATGCAGTTTAAAAAAACTCATTATGATATTTTTCTTTTTGAAGACAGTCGAGTGCGCGAAAATAATAAACGATTCGGGCCCGTGATACGAAAACCCTTTTCAGTCATACACTTTATCAAAGATCACATTTCAAAACAATATTTATCAATTAGGGCCCTCAAATAATTCAGTACTATTTTTGCGGAATATAAATTTACACATAATTCAAAATGACATAAATCTGAGGCGTGAACGATCCCGACTTCAAACACCGACTCTCTTGCAGTAATCATACTCCCGTTTCACTAACGGGGTACTCTTCAATTCCTGAAAAATAGATGCAATGTTGGGTGAGTTTGCGAACTCAATGAGAAACCATCATTGATGGTTCACTCAATTCATGCATATTCAATCAATTTACCAAATAATACATACAATCACATTTCTCAAATGTAAGGCGTTTCGCCTTTAACACAATTCATATTCAATCATTTATAGATGTAATGCACATGTGACACTTTTCATTTTCATTTCGTTGTTTGTTGCAAATGCTTTGAAACTATCGGTGGCGGGCACATTGTGTTGAGCAGTGGCTCTGAAAACGTGGGCTTGAAGCCACGATACATTGAGCACGAGGCTCTGAATACGTTGGACTGAGGTCATGCGTTGGTGAAAGCTCATATCGTTAGGCATGATATGCCCACGATACGATGTTGCTCTGGTCACAATGACCTTTATCGATCATACTTTTATGCATGCAATGTACATGTTCCAATTTCCATTTACATGTCAATGCTATTTGCCATTTCTTCGAACTTTCGATCCGGTATTTCAATCATATACATTTTTAATTTATTCCATTGATGCATTCACAGTCATTTACACACATTAGCACTTCAATATCACATTTCCAACATTTCAGACACTCCTGGTCCGAAATCAATCAAAATCAAACACACAGATCTTTCCTTAACTCCACATGGCATCAATGCGTAATATTAAACACACACATAGATTGAGAAACCAACTAGGTTACTCACATATCACTTCTGAGCTAATGTCGGGAAGTCTCTGCCACGTCAGTCGAACGATGCTCCAATTGAGCCTCTATAAGAATCAGAGAAGAAAACAATCACTAATTATCCAATCCGAATTCGTTAACGATGCACATGTAGGTGTATAATGCATGTTCATGCATTCCCGGCTCTAATCTCATTTTTTCCACTAGAAAAATCCGTTTAAAAATGAGAAATCCAATGGCGCTGACGGCGCTCAATTTGGACCTCTATAGGTCCCCAATTGAATAAAACAGTGCAACATTTGTCAAAACAGTGCAACAGTTTATAAAATCCGTAAATTTCCAGTTCCTTAGTCAAAAATTACACAATAAATATGCTCAGAAATATCCCAATGTTATCAACAACTTTCATGAACAAACCAAAATCAAATTCAATTGTTAACTAGGTTAAACAATTTAGTGAATGTTGCTACCCCTGAAAGTACTCAATCTGGACAGTAATTTTTAAAATAGTATAACTCCTTGTACACATGTCAAGAAAGTCACTACCTTATATCACTGGAAAGATAAAACACATTACTACACTTTTCATGAAGAACTCAGAATCCAATTCCATCCCTAACAATTTCAAACTTGTCATGCAAGTTTCTGCTGATCAGGGAAGTTAATAACCTAATGTAGGTTCAGTGTTTGAAAATTCATAACTCCCAAATCGGATTTTCAAAAATTGCATGCTAAATACCATTTTCAAGATCAATGTTTCCTCTACAACTCTTCAGAAGATCACTCAAGCCAATTCAATTCACAGAACTTGCTAAAATTGCTATTATCAGAATGTGCACCAAATCCACACTTAGTCTAGGTTTCCACAAAATGCATAATATCAGTCAATATTCCATAGTGCATTTCCCCCAATATACAGATAGAAAAATAGAAAAATCAGTGGGAATAGAAAGTTAACTTAATATGCTTCATCTTTCATGAAGACCATTTTCCCTAATTCCTTCTCAATTAATCTAAAAAAATCATCAAAGTATCAGATCATTAGGGTCGGCTACTGTTCACACGGCACCAAGTAATTCACTTTGTTTGCCAAATTTAAAATCCTTAAAGGCAGAATTGAGCAACACTCCCTTCATATGAAATCTAGCCACAATTCTTAAGTTTAATTTAAAACAAACCTCAGCTCAATTGGACAACCACATCTCAAGTTATGAATCAAAATCTGAAATCTACACAACTCACACTTTTCCAGATTTCCTCCTTACCTCTTCCTCTTTCATTCTAGCATTTTACCTACATCAATATGCATCCATTTACACTTCAAATTCAGTCACAAATTCATCACAACATTTACTTATATAATAGAGCATAATTGGCAGAAGCCATATACACAACTTCCTTACTTTATTTACATTCATCTAACATCACAAACATCATTAACAACCTTAAATTCACAATCTTTATCTACCATATCACTTTCCCTCACACAAACATACATTTATACCCAAATAATCCTACCCCTATCTTCATGAAATTAATGCATCATAAACCATATTTAATGAACAATAACTTCCAATCAATGCATCTAACAACTACAACTTTAAAAGCATAATAAAATTCTTACCTAATTAAAGCTTCCTCTTAAATTCTTCAACTACCAATAACTTCTCCACTATTATACTTTCTCTACTTCTCTAACACCATGCATGGCTATCATCATGAAAAGAAGGTAGGAGATTTAAGCTTGTAAGCATATAAGGAAGGCTCTCAAGGTTGGAGGAAATAACTTAAAGAAGGAAAAAAAAAATTGATGGAGATGAAAAAGGAAGGAGGGTTTTCGGATGGTGAAGACTTTAAAAGGTAAAACTCATCTTTTTCATTCTTTTGTTAAGGCATAAACGAGAAAGGGGTGTAGCATAAGACAAAAGTCATTAAACTCTTTAGGACAAGTGGCAATTTCTAAGAAAAAGACAAAATAGGCTACAAACAAATTAGTAAATAGGAAACCTAATGCAATTTGACCCCTTCTAGTCCAATGGACCTACTTCCAATTCCAAAATAATATACTCAATATTACAGTGCCATTGGATAGAAATTTTCGTCACCGAAAATCGATTGGTTCGCCACTTGGCGATTTTTCTGGTCCGGGAATTTTCTCCGGAAAATTTCAGAAAAATTCCTGAAAATCCCTTAAAATATAAAACACTCAATGTCGCACTCAGAATAATTTTTCAAACCCAAAAATCAAGTGAATCACACTAAAATTACATTAGGCACGAAAACCGGAAATGTCATGTATGCATGTACAGTACTTTCATGTGCATAAATGATATTGTGTACCAATCCTATTATGCATGAATAGTCCTAAGTCATCCGATCCATCTCATCCTATGCCAAATTTACTATTTTACCATTCCCTTCGGGGGTGGGATGTTACATTTCATCCTAAAAGTTCTTAACTGACTTATTTAATAGATAGGGGTAATGTTGTCTTATGTTCTCTTTAGTTTTCGATGTAGCTTCTCGTGCATGAGTATCATAATTATCTAACTCTAATGTTAACTTATGATTCGTTCAATATGTATCCATTCCTAAAAATGGGAACATTTGGTCTATATGATACAATTTAATGAAAGTTCTCATAAAAAGAGATTTCTTTCCTTAATTATTTGTATTGTTCACGAAATCCTTATCAGTCAACTATGTTCATCGCTGTTTTTTGACCATTCATAATATCTCAATAAGATCAATTACCATCATATTTCACATATTTAGAATGTTCTATATACTTAAACTCGATGAATCAATAGGTATACACTTTTACTTTTATGCCTTGGTATATACCATCAAGGGTCATTACATCTTATCTAAAATTTTATTTTTAAAAGGTCACCTGTAGCGCCCCCTCACCGTAGGGGTACATATCGGGAAACCCGAAGGTCACTCCGACACGTATCCCACGATAAGGGTGCACTACCAGAACATTATCCAATAATATCCACATGGCATCGCAATAAGTAAAACCATAAAATATCACAATAGCATAAATCAGTAAATTTTGAATCCAAAATAATAATAATCTGGTACAGTCATCCAATGTCAGAATAGACAAGTCTATCAGTCTCCTAACAAAACCAAAAAGGAAACTGATACAAGTATCTATCTAAGTCATCCTCAAAAGCTAACCCGGTTTGTGAGCACATGTGCCATCGCGCCTCTCGCTTGACTCGGCGATAGAAGAAGAAGATCTTCGAAGCTAGGAGTCTACTCTAACATTCCTGAAAAATAGGTTGCAATTTTGGGTGAGTTTGCGAACTCAGTGAGAAACCATCATCGATGGTTCACTCAAATCATGCATTACGCAAATCGCGTACAGCACGACACAGTAATATCAATTAACAGTATTATATAACAGTGTATAGTAGTATATATCGATTATGCGATATCGATAACAATATTACGATAACAAATGCAGTTCACGATATTACATCACAATATCTGATAAATCATGGCATCACACATTCGATAATCGTCATACAGTTTAACAATTCAATCAGTCATGTATATAATGCATATGAGACTCTTTCTAGTTATTCAGTATTGTGCCCAAGTGCTCAGTCAGTGTTTAGTGGGGGACGCGCGTCAGGGATTTCTCCCCTCGGGCTAAGCTCAAGTCGATGCGATGTTCGAGCTCGAGGCTCTTTTCAGTGATAATAGCAACTTGCGACACGTCCATTATCTGATCATGCATTTATGCGTGCGGTGCGATGTTTGATAATTGATATTTGATGATTGATAATTTACGATGTATGGCTATAGAGCCCGATATATCGATTTCGATGTAGCATCTGATGATCTAGTTGATCAAGTAAAGCATGCAATTCAATCCAATCAATTTGGTGTCGGTAATAGTCGATCCAATTCGGTAGTAGCATGCAATTCGATCCTAATCACGCGAAATCATATAGTTCACCTTTGCAAGTAATTCATACGAGCATATAAACAATCAGAATTTGAGAAACCAACTAGGTTACTCACCTGTAACTTCCGAGCTACTGCCTGGAAGTCCCAGCAATATCCGTGGAACGACGGTCCAACGGTGCCTCTATAACAGTAAAATACCATCCCATTACCAAATGCTCAATTAAGCAGATTCGATGTCGTAAGTCTCGGTGAAATGACGTACAATGCATGTTCACGATTTTCCGGTGCTAAATCTCAATTTCGGTACTTTAAGCTCAATCCTATCTCTTTGTTCAATGGGTCGACAATTATTTGATCCATTCCTAAAATCCAGTCAATTTACCTCCATTTGAATACCCTATAGAAAGTCCCTATTTATCGGGTCGAAACTTCTATTGCAAATTCCAATTAAAACTCCAATAGTCTCAATTTGACATTTAGATCATACTATGCACCGTAATCGACCCAATTCCTTATAATTCAATTCCATTTATATCAATTTAAACTCCTATAATTATCCTCAATTGTAGACCTCTTTTCTTAGTTCATAACAAATCTGAAATCGCCTCAATCGGAGGTCTACAGAAAGTTATGCTTGATAAACCAATTTTAATCAATGGAGCAGTCCTCTCATGGCACATCGCGTCTCTCGCCTTGACGTAGAAAAGCTCGCTTCATGGCGTGACCATCGCTTCGCCGGTAACGAACGACACATACTGGCGCGCCACGAGACGGAGAAACACGTCGTGGCGTCAAACATATATAACGCTTCGCGCGGCGGCCCCACGAAGCTTCGCGGCAAACGAATATAAATTAAATCGCCGTCGGGGCTCGCGTGCAGGTCGCGGCGTGCGACGATCCTCTTCGTCTTCTCCGATCGTTTTCCTCGTTAAATCCTCCATTAAAACACTCCAACCACTCAAATCTACCCTAATAAATGTCATAAATGCAGTAGAGTCCATTAATAACAACATAAATGCCATAAAACTTACCAAATCACAGATCAATCCACAAATCTCCCAAAACCACCGTAACCCTAAAAATCCTTCAAAACCCACGATCAAACACTCTCCAAGCTTCTAACCTTCACCAATAGCCATAGATATGTTAGACTAACACAATAAGGAAGAAGCCATAAGAGAAAATCGAAGGATCTCACCGTTGGGAGAAAATCGAAATCACCGTAGAGGGGGAAGAGGAACTCGCATATGCCTTAGGTAAACTTTTTCCCTAAATTTCAGACCTAGTATTTATAGACTTAAGTCTCCGAATCAGTCTGAATTTCGGTCTCTAAATTTCAATGGTTCAACGTATTTATTTCCTATCAGTGAAAATTCTAATTTTCCATCGCCTTTAGACCATTCTTTCAGTACTATACAGTTAATCAATCTGTCACTCCAAAATTTCCGGTCCGGGCATTTTCTCCCGAATTTCTCAAAAATTTCCTATAAGCCACTATAAAATACCAGTCACTCATAAACTATTCTAAATCAGTCACTTGAACCCAAAAACTCAAATTTCTCAATTAATCATATTCCAGTCAGTTCAGTCAATTCACAATTTGATCAGTTCACAAACCAGTCACTTCAGTCAATTTCAATTCACAATTAAATACCGGAAAATCATGAATGCATGTACCTATGAATATATGCATATGCAGTAAACCAGTTCCTCTATAATTAGAGGCCCGTAGCATACTCGATCGATAAATACGATAAAACCGATCGATCGGTCCGATATTACCATAATACCACTGGCGGCGATAGCAGGATGTTACATCACCAATTAGCATCTTACGCAGATGATACCTTGGCCTCAATTACTTTAATATCCAAGCATATAATACTTATATACACCATAATATCATTCACCTAAGCAATCATATTATCATATATACACTCACAATAATTGATCAACCTATCTTGAGGACTTTTATAAATATCATTATCATTTGTTCATCTTAATTACATATGTTCTCAATCAATTTAGAAATATAAAATAGGTAACTATCAAGAAATTCTAATATCAAACCAAATATTATAACCTGATACTGAATCACAAACTTTCAACATGATAACTAAATAACCGTTTCGATGCCAAGTTCAACCTCTCAAGGTAATAGAATTTTGGTTTTCTTTTAACTTTGCTTTAACACTTTAAATCCCTTCACTTTTACTTTCATCTCTATTCTTTTCTCCATCCAATCCATGAAAATGTATTTACTTCCTCATCAATTTAATGGTACACAACCGCAACATGATACAAATCTCATATTCTTTGATATAACCATGAATACAAATACATTGGCTTTATGTCCAACATATCGAACCATATAGTATCTCCCGTATCAGGATATCAACAAACTTTTATTTTCTCACACTCTAATAGATCATCATTCATCTCTATTTACCCTAGAGGGTCCAGATATAGACGAACAAGATCGTGCAAGATTATTACTCTTAACAATCTCATCAATAGCCTCATGATATTTTTCCATACTTAAATCTAAAACCAAAATGAGGGACAAACCGCATTAGGCCAAACATAACTATTATATTTAAGTACAAGCAATATTTAAGCTTTGGTTAAACTAGAATCACCTAAACCATGCCTTGATACCAAAATGTAACATACCACTCCCATAGAGTATATGCCTGACATACCGAAGGATATTCAGAAATATACTTTACAAAAGGGCATGTCAAGATGGTCGCATTTCCAAATTTTAAGGCATCACATATCAAATCAATACATATTTTAATCATTTTAAAACAAAAACATTTCAAAACTTCATTTTTAATCATTTCATTCACAATCATATTCAGTAACAATCATTTTTTCCCTTTTTATCTACAAAAATATACAATATCGAATGTCATTTCACTTCTAAAATTCACATGTACAATATAAAATAGTTTAGAGATACAATTTTTGATACAACATAACTAAGACATTTGCAGTTACAACTGATCCCGACACTGACTCGTGTCCAAATGCAAAAGCTACTTCAACTAGACTAGCTAAGGAAGCTAGGTCTCCTCAGTACCTAAAAATTAATCTTGCAATTTTGATGAGTTTTGCGAACTCAGTGAGTGAACCATCATTTATGTGCTTACTCAAATAAAACATAAACATCTCATATATAAAACACAGTTCAATCAGTATAACACCTCATCCAAATTCAAATCTCATATATATGATATTACTCATCATATTTTAACAAGCATATTATGACTACAAAGACTTCATATATTCATTTCATAACAATCCAATCGTTTATCTCAATTCTTCATATCATCAACATGTACACAAGCATTACATATCATTATATTAATACAATTCAACATTTTTTTCAATCAATCTCATGAACATTTTTAAAGATATAGATGCAAATGCACATGAGACTCACTTCCATTTTTATTTTGTTATAACTGAACGCTTATTTAACTATCTCATATCTGTTGTAGATATCAGGCTCATTTCAGATACTATCCTATACCCATTGTGGATACCGGGCTTATTAATTAATTGTTGAACCTGTGGTTCTTTGTGCACATTCAAAACTTTAATCTCTTTTCACGTTGGTCACTCTAGTCACAACTACTTTATCTGATCATGCATATTCATGTGATGAAGTGCAACATTCAACATAATATGTTGTCAATCATTTTCTTTCAATATACACAGTCAACTATCACAATCATCAGATCTAAGTTTGGCATTCAACATTTATTTAAGTACACATTTCCTCATTCATATACAACTAGTAAGCACTTTCAATACATTCCTAAATATCAAGCTCCTCGGACCAATAATGTCTGGAATGTCACAATTATATAGGTAATAATTCAATAACTAAAATTTAAACAAAAACAATTCAGTTGTAGTGAGGATCATTTAGGATAACTCATAGTACACTCTAAATAAGCTATTGCCTCGGTGAACTAGCAATGTCTGGATGTTAGAGATCACTTTTATATCTATCTTTTTACAATACACACACAGAGTTCACAATTTATTAAGCTATCAATCATATGATTAGTTAATTATTCACATGCATATAGATCATGTTTCAATGCATGCTCAATTGAGTATACCGGGTATGTATCCTTATTCACTAATCTTGATCATTCATTCATCATAGCTTGCAAATAACTTGTTTACAATTAGGTTATACTTTAGGTAAGTTTAATTACCATTAATTCATCAACCGTAGATTTATTAATTCTTTCCAAGGATTAATTATTCACACAGTTTCCAATTCTTATTCAATCATACCTAATTCATTACTTGTATCCTTTGAATCACATTTGCATTCACATGAACATCTTTATACCATTAGCAACTTATACTTCTCAAATTCATATACATTGGTATCAGTCATTCCATTCCTTAATTTATAACCTTAATTAATAACTTAAACTTATCAAACACTTAGTCAAGTAACTTTCTAGGTTCATTTCAAGCCCCAATTAAGTCCAATTACACCATTATAAAGTGTCTTAACCTTATATAATCCAAAAATTGCCTAAGACCAATATTTTCTCCTTCCACAGTACCACCATGATCGTGGGAAGGAGCCTTATAAATCCCACGATCATGGGATGAGTGAATCAAAGGTTCACTCACCTATAACCTTCATTTTGCTTCCAATTTTTACTCCTTCATACTCTATCCAACATACCTTCGCCAAAATGCATCAATTTCACTTCAATTCTTCCTTATTTATGCTTCAATCCCTTATCAAATTCATGTCTAAACCCAATTCAAAAATCATTCATTAGACAACTCACAATCATTATCTTTCACTCATCAAAATTAAAACAGAAACTATCATTCACTATCAATCAAGTATCCTAGTTTTGTTGCCATTTTAAGATTACTATATTAGCACCTTTTTTAAACATAAATTCACTTTCATTATACCTCAAATCCTAATCTATTTCATCCATAAAACAATCCATAACCTATTTTTCATACATCAAGAACACAAGAAAAAAGTATCCAAGTTCATCCAGAATTTTCCAACATAATTCATCATCAATATCATTTACAATTCATCTTAATTTCATCATCATAAATTCTCTATTATAATATGCCATAAATATCAACCTTTTACTTACTTATTTAGCTCCAATTCCATATTAATTCATCAGGTCAACTTTGCCTAATATGTATGCAAGATTTATCACATGTTCAAAGTAGCAATGTGATGATTTTTGACCAGGACAAAAGAAAACAATAGTCTAATGCTTTAACTATCATGTGAAGGACCAAAGTTTCAATTATTGATGTAAAAATTGGACACAAACATAGAAAAACACAGGGGTGTAAAGGTTCAGAGGAGTTTTAGTGGTGTGTGAGAACAAGAAAGATGAAGAATGAACATAGTTGGGATTACCCCTGTAGGAGCTTAACGCCTTAGGTGCTAGGTGTCACCAAATTAATTTGACATATGTCCATAGGCATGTTCTCCATTTATCATATATATATGTTGTAATACGTCACTTAGTTACTTAGTCCATTTGTCACCCCATGATAATGTCATTTTTCAATTAATTAGCTATGCCGTATGTCACTTATTCATCTACTCCAAATGTCACTTATTTATAGGCTTAATCATCCAACTTTTTCATGTATCCATTTTTCTTACTGCTTGGCATTTTTCCAAGACCAAATGTGCATTTAAATTCATCAATTTCTTAATTGTAATAATAAATTCCATGTTACCAATTATATTCAATTGATTCTTGTCATTGGTAATCCAAAGTACAAGACATTGGAATTTCACATTCATGTCACATTCATTTTAGTTTCATACCAGTGAAAATGTCAATTGAGTGTAATTAATTTGTCTAAATCACAATTCATGTGTGTATGTTAATATTATTCATATGAATACAATCATAGAATCGTATCAAAAATGTATCAAATTCATTCTATATGATGTCACTCATGTGACCCAATAGTCTAACACTTTAGATCCTTCAACAATTTAAGAGACGGGATATTACTGTCAAAATAGACAAGGCATTTATAGATTTGGGATGAGTATTAATATGATGCCCTATAATTTTATTCAAAAATTGGGGTTAAAAGAGTTAGAACCCATAAAGATGCTAGTCAAGATGGCAGACAGAACAATTCATCGATGGAAGGGATTATTAAGGCTGTGTGAAGTGAATCACACGTTAATACAAAGCTTACAAAATGATATAAGAATGCACGAGAAGGGGGGTTGAATTGTGTATTCTCCTTTTTGAAAAATTCTTTAAAAAATGTTTGTTAAAACTTTGTTTACGAACTAAGTAATGATAAAACTTGAATCTAAAAGAGAGATAGAGTAAGAGTAGTTGACACAGCGATTTATCCTAGTTACAAGTATTCTTTCTGGGATTTCACTATCTCTTTAACTTTTACAAGTATTCTTTACGAGCCTCTTCAGGTCTCTACAATCAGTATTCTTTCACACTTAGCCTCTGCAGGCTATCTGTACTACTTCCTCACAGAAAAGTGTTTAAAACTTGTTACAGTAAAAATAGCTCTCGACTAATTTGCACAGTAAGCTTTTTACGATTGCGTAGATGTAATTCAGCTATTTTTTCAACTAACTTTGCAATCTTCAACTTCGAATTGTATTTATAGCCTTCGTCTCCAACTGCTTCTTGATTCTTGTTTCTGGATTCTTGCTTCTTGAATCTTGTTTTTTGAATCTTTAAAAGAAACGGTTAATCAGTTGAGTTCTATAACTAACCCGAACTGACTCTTGCGTCTGCTTTTCAATTCTTCTTCTGCCTCTGTTTTTTAATTCACGTCTTCGTCTGTTTTTTATTTTTTGTCTGCGTCTGCGTCTGTTTTTCTCTTTTACGTCTGCGTCTGTTTTCCTCTTTTGCATCTGTGTCTGTTTTTCTTAGCGCCTGCGTCTGTTTTCCTCTTTTCGTCTACGTATGTTTTTCTTCTTTTCGTCTGCGTATGTTTTTCTTAGCGTCTGCGTCTGTTTTCCTCTTTTCGTCTGCATCTATTTTTCTTAGCGTCTGTGTCTGTTTTCCTTAGCGTCTGCGTCTATATTTCTCTTTTGCTTTGTCTGTATTGCTTCGTCTGCTTTTGTTTTTCTTTTATTTTTCTCTTTGTGATACATCAAAATTATATCTAAGTAAAGTCATTTTGACTTAAAAATCTCCCCCTTTTTTATGATAACAAATTATATACCAAAAAAACAAAATACAATGTATAAGAAAAAGAAAAAACTTATCTTCAAAAATCTTATTTTTCTTCTTCTTTTCATTTCTTCGTCTCCTTCAATCACACCCTTTTCAGATTCTTTTATGCTCATTCTCTTCTCCTCTGCTCATTCTCTTCTCCCCCTATTTTTTATAATAAAAAATGATTAATGACGACGACTCTTCAATAGTTCTGTCATCATCTTCTTCAAATGATTCATTGTCTCCTTTATCTCATTGACTTCTCCGCGTAATTTGCTGATTTCAGCTTGTGAGTCCAACGGTGAGGAGGATTGATCAATATCTGCTGAGGGAGTAGTGAACGCAGTTGTTGTAGTATAAGCGTCTGAGGAAGGAATGTAATCTTCTCGAATCGCAAATGTGGGTGGATGAATGAATACATTTGACTCTGGAATGTCCAAGTCATAGGGAGCAAGTAGCATAAGCAACTGTCTTCCTTGCGAGGGTATAACCCGACTTCAATAGGCGATGTATTAGATAAGGGTCTGTAATACGCAATCTATCGAACAAGGAATTCAATAAACGTCCCTATTATTAATCTTCCCCCTACTGGACAGTCTTCATACTTATCTGTGAAACTGCAACTAGCTCTGTCTTTATTCTCCTTAAAAGCGCATGCTGCATCAATTCAACGCACTTCTTCTTCAATTTGATCTGCGGAAAGATCATCACTGATTCCTTCTAGATATAGCTTTTTTTTCCTTTATTCATATCCAAAGGATATCTTGGCTGAATGTCTGGTACAACCTTTATTATCGACTATTCTATGACTGGATAAATAGTGTATGGACGAGAAGACATTTTCGGGGTATGGCTTTGTAGCAGCATACCTTAAGGTATCATAGAAGTTCATTTCGTCTTCATTCAATATATGCCATGTCTCACTATTTATCAGAATAGTTTGTAAGACAGCCTTTATTTGCCTTCTTGGTTGACTGCAGATGGCAATTGCAGTATTCCTCCTTGTCACCACTTCAACCAGTTTGACTTCAAACTTATCCTTTCTTAAAAATTCGGAATAGTTGTGAACGACCAGACTAGTTTCATCAGATTTCTCCAATGGAACCTGCATTGAGCTCAAATCTGTTGTGACCTCTTGTTGATTATCAATAGGAGTAGGCTGAACCAGGCTAGGCTCCACTGGTTCCTCCGGTTGTTCAATAATGGGAGTATTCTTCTCTTGAATAACTTCCACAGGAGTAGACAAACTCCTTCTTCGACTAACTACTTTAGTCTTTATTCTCGGAGTTTTCTTAACTTGAGACTTCTGTATCTCAGACTCCAATTTTCTCTTCTTCTCGTCTCCTTTTCTGTTTGGTGATTCTTCCTCCAAAATTGAGACGAGAGATCTTGTCACCTTTCGTGTGCTGGATCCAGAGGCTTCTACTTGTTCCTGGTCTCTGGCTCTTCTCTCTTCTTGTTGCCTTAAAGTTCGAATCGTAGGTGATCTCCTTGCTTTCTTAGTAATTTCACCCAAAAGATTCTCTCCTTTTCTTTTTGACACACCATCGTTTGTCCTCCGAGCTAGATTATACTGTTCTCTAGGACATGCCTATTTTATCAGAGGCCTTCCATATAATCTTCTCCTTTCTTCTATTGACATACTCACTTTTCCATGGGATCTAGAACTTGTTGTTGGAGATTTCTTTAATAATCGTTCCCCCTCAGTTCTAGTTCTCCTTAAAGAGTCTGCTTCTTCTTTAATCACTGTCCTCAGACCCATTCTTCATATAGTGATTGAGTCAATAGTACTCTTCACAGGTGCAACCCTTCTATTTCCTTTGTGTAAAAGGACTCCGGATTCCTTAAAAATCCTTGTAAGAAGCATGCCGTAAGGATAGCTGTTTATATCCTTCATCCCCTTAATCATATAATGGAAGATTAAAAAGGGTAAGTCAATAGAATTTGCGATTCATCAGGTAGAACAAACATTGTTCATCCAGAGTGGTCACTAAATGCCTTGAACCTGCTCTGGGTAAGATGCAATTAAACAAAATCGCATGAAGAACCCTAGCTTTCGAGACCAGACTCGAAGTCTTCCTCTCCAAAAGGTCATTCACTCCATACAACTGTTTGCTAACATCTTCTTCCTTCATGTTGACCATTGTTATCCACTTAGCCTTGGTTGACAGAGTCTCACCAACCGATGGACAATCGGTCACCATCCTTATCAGCTCCTTTGTCACGACTACAAATATACCGTCTATTGAGGATACAATAGTGTTGTCTACAAGTTGAGCATTCTTCCAAAAGTCAAATACCTCATTGGTGTACACTGGTTCTCGTACCTGGAAGAAATTCCTCCAACCAGCTCTTTCAATCTCAGGTTCTACATCCATACCATCCTTCCTTAGTGACTCGAAATCCACATGCCTTTCGAATATCCTAGCTGCCTCTATTGTTTTAGAACGAAAACTGACTATGGTAAGCTTTTCTTCTAGGGTTTCATGATTGAGAGAATTTGGAAAGCAAGATGAACCGTCTATAGATGAGAATAACTGCAATGATCTCAACTTCAGGTTGCTTAAAGTGTCTTATCACGCGTTCCCTAGAATCGTCAGGATTCTAAAGATCGTGAAACGTTTCCCTCCAAAACTTCCTTGTTAGCGAAGTTACCAGCTGTAACTCACTGTTTCTAACGCCGTTAATTTTGACGTCCCTTTAGCCTGACTGTTCACTTAACATTACCATGTTAAGGTTGCGTCTGATCTTCTGGAACCGTTCTTCACTCAATGTTTAAGGTCTCTACAATCAGTATTCTTTCACACTTAGCCTCTGCAGGCTATCTGTACTACTTCCTCACAGAAAAGTGTTTGAAACTTGTTACAGTAAAAATAGCTCTCGGCTAATTTGCACAGTATGCTTTTTACGATCGCGTAGATATAATTCAGCTAATTTTTTAACTAACTTTGCAATCTTCAACTTCGACTTGTATTTATAGCCTTCGTCTCCAACTGCTTCTTGATTCTTGTTTCTAGATTCTTGCTTCTTGAATCTTGTTTCTTGAATCTTTAAAAGAAACGGTTAATCTGTTGAGTTCTGTAACTAACCCAAACTGACTCTTGCG
Source organism: Erythroxylum novogranatense (assembly GCA_029891385.1). Taxonomy (NCBI): domain Eukaryota; kingdom Viridiplantae; phylum Streptophyta; class Magnoliopsida; order Malpighiales; family Erythroxylaceae; genus Erythroxylum; species Erythroxylum novogranatense. The sequence goes on along the minus strand of CM057230.1, from coordinate 76,548,939 downwards.
TCTGCTTTTCAATTTTTCTTATGCGTCTGTTTTTTAATTCACGTCTTCGTCTGTATTTTTTTTGTGTCTGCGTCTGCGTCTATTTTTTTCTTTTGCGTCTGCGTCTGCGTCTGTTTTTCTTAGTGTCTACGTCTATTTTCCTCTTTTCATTTGCTTATGTTTTTCTTCTTTTCGTCTGCATCTGTTTTTCTTAGCGTCTGCGTCTGCATCTGTTTTCCTCTTTTCGTCTGCGTCTGTTTTTCTTAGCGTCTGCATCTGTTTTCCTTAGCGTCTGCATCTATATTTCTCTTTTTCTTCGTCTGTATTGCTTCGTCTGCTTTTATTTTTCTTTTATTTTTCTAAGTAAAGTCATTTTGACTTAACTATGTGTAAGTATATATTGATATTTTTACCTTCTCCATAGAGTTCTTTGTATTGGATATTGGAGAAGATGTGGAAACCCTTATAGTCTTTGGACGACCATTCTAATCGCTCTATAATTCATGTTGATAGGGGTGAACTAACTCTAAGGGTCGAATAGTGCCAAATAACTTTCATCGTATCGAAGAAAGATAATAGTTCTCCCTTACTTCCAGTTAACATCAAAGAAATCGAACCTTATCGACAATGGGAAGATATTGAGGATCCTAGGAATGAGTTTAGAAAGAAACAATCGTGGAGGAGAAAGCGAAGGAAGGTGGAACCTAGGGCATGATAGCTTATGTGCAAATGGTAAGATCGATGTCTGTTCTACCATTGCGCAATTCATTTGAACCACCTTGAGCATAAAAAGAGCATCGAGCTACTAATATTAAAAGAAACGCTACATAGGAGTTAACCCATGAATTGTTAATTCCATGTTATTTCCTTTCATTTTTAGATAGCTTGAATTTTGTAGTTAAGTTATTTCATTTCCAAATAAAATCGGGAAAGCATAGGACTTCGAAATGAATTAGATGATCAAGGAAGTAAACAAAAAAGAGGTGAACGAGCTATGAAGAGTTAATAAGTGATCTCGTGAAGGTGTAGAAGGACAAAAGAAGAAAAAAATAAAAAATTGGCCTGTGGCAGGGTAAACTTTTCCTTTGTGACTCTCAGTTTAAATCCTTACTATTTTACCTTTCATTCACCTATATATTCATTTCTTACTTCACTTTTTCACTCACTTTCATTTCAAATTTATCTCTCTAAGTTTAGAAGGTCCAAACACTCTCACTTCTCTCTAATCAAATTCTAAACTTCCACTTTATTCCAACTTTCACCTACTTACAAGCTAGTATGTTGCGCATTAAGTAATCAACAAAGTGCGATCAATCATTGGGACAAAACCAAGCCTCAAGATGAGCTGAAGGAATAGGGCAACGAACTATGGAGCACCCTTCCTAATTTACAGAGAGGAGGAAGGTATTTGTTTCCTATCCCTTAATGCAAAACAAATTGTAGTCTCAAAATATTTTGATTTTGATAGGCTATAACTGCGAGATAGGGTAGAGAACTGAGCATAAATAATTCAATAGGCAAAGTTCATACACTTTCAATATCCTATCTACCAGGAGTTGACTATAGAATTTTTTACTTCCCTTTATTATCAACCTAATAGCGCTACAAAATGTGCTTTAGGTTACAGGGATGAAATAATAAGCTAAATATTGACATTATGTGCAATATTTGCAAGTTCCTTAAGCCTTTCATTATTGATCAGCACGATGTTTTTCAAACTTCTCACTATTGGAATTAGCTAACTGGGTTAGAGCGATTCGACTCTAAAAATTCCCATAACAACATCATAAGAACCCATGAGCACTTGTTATTGTAAAATTTTGTGTGTCCAATGGTTTTTGATAAATCAGAAACCAACAAGTGTTCAACAAAGGAACTTTTCCTGTTGTGGTGCATGGATCACAATATCCCAATGTGCGCCTCCACATATGTGTTGAACGCTATTGTTTCAACTCTACGTAAGAGGAGCACCAATTTAGGTATAGGGTACTTAATTTCTGCCATTGCTAAGTATTATGATATAGACTGCAGTGGTTCAATCATCTACCTGTCAAATTTTCTAAATAACCATCATCTATGGTGTGTTGAAATCCTTAAGTCCCGTAACATGGAACTTAGGGATATAAGCCAAAAGACTCATATGGAGATTAGGGCTAGTCATGCGAGTTTGAGCATAGCGTCACCTCAATAGGCAGACACTAGTGGAGAGTTTGAAAAGCAAGAAGACTCAGGTGAACTGGGCTGGAAGAAAGTGCTTGATATAATCTCCGCGAACACCAAGGTAATTATAGGTATACTTGCAGAGAACTCTAGAAGAATGAAGGAGATGGCCTAAACACAATTATGTCAGAGACAGGAGATACATCGTATCCATCATTAGTTCGAGGCTCAAGGTATCCAACTGCCACCTTTGATACCATCATCGCCTCCATCACCGTGAGGCTTTGTTTCTAACCCTTTTTTTTATTTTGCCTTCATTTTTTTGTTTTACTTTAATTTATGTTTCTTCTTGCCATGCATGTTCGTTTGCCTCCTCACATTAAGGACAATGTGTAACATACTACTCTCATATGGCATATGCTCGAACATATCGACGATTACTCAAGAACATACTCTACAAGAATGGCACGTTAAGACGATCACATGACCACATTTTAAGGCGTCACATATTAAAATCATTTCAAACATTTATTTTGAGTCATTTCCTTCATATTCATATTAAATCAAAAATGTTATTACACTTTAAAGTTCATATATACATTTGACAATAGGTGAGAAATGTTATTCTTGATGTATAATGATTAGAGACATCTGCAGGTACAGTTGATCTCAACCACTAATTCATGTCTAATTGTAGTAGCCATGCTCCAATTAGTCTAACTAGATCTCCTTTGAACCTGAAAATCAACATTGCAATTTTGATAAGTTGTAAACTCGGTGAGTAAACCATCATCGATGTATTCACTCAAGTAAGATATAAGTCATATCTCAATTCATCAAGTATTACATATAATCCAGTATTGAATATCACATCACTTTTCATTTCATCATACCTTATCAAGTACCTCAACATTATCATACTTTCATAAGTATATCAGGTAAGCTACCCAAAAAAATGTTTATTACTTTATTAAGTCAAGTATGATTTAAATAAATTATGAGGTCTTGATAGATTAATTTTTGGAGTTAATTAATATGTTAATGTTAGTAGGATTTTAGTACTTTGGTTAATTGAATTAAATTTGTAAGAGTGTACAAGGGCAAATTTGGTAAGTCACCTAAGCATATAAGACATAAGGCAAAAATGAAAGGGCAAAGTAGACTTTACACATTCATTAAGGGTAGAATGGGAAAAGGATAATGTTATCTCGCTTTTAAGAAGAAGAAATAGTGAATTGAAGGGAGAGAAGAGTGGAAAAAGAAAATAAGAGAGAAGAATGAGAGAATTCGTGCATGAGAGAAAGGAAGGGAGAAAAAGCTAGGGTTTAATCTTTTATAAGCTTTCAAGAGGGAATTTGAGGTTGTTCAAGAAGAGAAAGAGAAAGAGAAAGAGAAAGAGGAAGAGAAAATTTTTCATTTAAGCTAAGAATCTTGTTATTTGGTGAAGACTCAAGGTAAGCTCATTCTTAATCATTTGGATTTTTGGAAGGGTTTTAGTTCATAAAGCTTAGGAAATGCATGAGTTTAAGTATTCTAGAATCAATTTTAGTGAATATGCTATGTGGGATTCCCAATTTGAATTTCTATTGAATGGGATTTTTGCATTGTTGAAGGAAATTAAGAAGGGAAAGATGGGTAAGAGGAGAGGCACATTTGAGCAAGTTTTTAAGCAATGAATTCAAGGTAGGTTACATGTCTATAAGTAAGTTAATAAGCCATTAATGTTTCTTCCAAATAATGGCAATAAATGTTTTCAACTACTTTTGAAATGTGCATTTATTGTCCTTTAAATGCTTTGAGAAAGTCTTACATGTTTATGGTGGAATTTGTGAGCCATTAACATTTTTCAAATCAAGAAAGTTAAATGTTTTCAATTGTGTTATAAATGTTGTATTTATTTCTTCTTAAATGAGTTGAGAAATTACTATATGTTTGGTATATGAAATGTGTTGGAGACTTATGGAAAGAACATGAAAATGATTTTTAAAAAGATATTATGTTTATGAAATCATGTTTCAAAAATGTCCCATTTTGGGCAACACATTTACAAGTTGTGAAATGCATGATTAAGTGGGTTTGTGGTAGTCAGTTCTATTGTGTCAAGTTCACTTTGACTTATTAAAGGCTTCTCCCACTTACCCGCTAATGGCACAGAGCTCCTTCATGGACTCCCTCGTGTTTAGGACTATGCAAAACCATTACATGGGATTGTGATAGTATGTTCTATTTACAACTACACAAGACCATTTTGTGGGAATGTGTTAGTATGTTCTATTTACAAACCTACCTAAACCATTTCTAATGTGATTATGTGTTTAGAATGTGTTGATAAGTTTGATGATGCATAACTTATGTTGCTCATGAATTGTTTGATAATGTGAGAATTTGGGAACTATGTGTTTTATGGATTTTGATGCAAAGTGATTATAATATTGAGTATTTCAATGGTTTTGTTTGTCTTTGATTATAAGCTTGTTACCCACGAGCTTTTAAGCTCACCCCTACTCTCCTTCCCATATTTAAGTAATGAGCAAGAGATCGAGTGAAAGAGAGTCAAAGCATTACTCCGATTAGGGATATTTTTTAATTTTAAGCTAGATTTTCTAAACACGAGGCTTTACTTGCATTTCAAGTATTATTTATTAAAGTACTTTTTGTATTCTTGGATTTTACAAAATGTTTTATTGTGGCTTGGAATGCCTATTGAAGTTTTGTAAAACTCTTATCTTTTGATGTTAATGAAATATAATTACATTTTCCTTATGACCTTCCAAGTTGTACATTGCATTTTTCAAGTCTTTCATAGGGGTGAAAATTTGTGTTCTGACTTCAGGGGAAAAACTTGTTAAGTTAAAATGACTTTACGATTAATTTTGATGAAAACCAAATAATGATGAAGCAAAAGAAAAGTGAGATGAAAACAAAAGAAAAGTGAGACGGAAGCAAAAAAAGTGAGACGAAAGTAAAAGCAAAATGAGACGGAATCAAAAGAAAAGTGAGACGGAAGCAAAAGCAAAGTGAGACGGAAGCAAAAGCAAAGTGAGACGGGAGCAAAAGTAAAATGAGACGAAAGCAAAAGCAACCATTTTGAATTAATTACAAAACTCAACTGAATAACCATTTCTTTAAAGATGAAGAATCAAGAAGAAAGAAGCAGTTATTAAGAAGCAGTTGGAAACAATGACTATAAATATGAGTCGAAGTCGAAGACTGAAAGAGTTAGTGATTTTTCTTAGTGATATTTAAAAGCTAAACATTGTTTTTGTGTGAAAACACGAGAGTTATATTTTCTGTAAAAAAGCTCGCAATATCTTTCTGTAAGAAAGAAGAATAGCTGAGAGCCTAAAGAGGCTAAGTGAGAAAAAGAATACTTGTTGTACGAGACCTAAAGAGGGAAAAGAATACTTGTACTCTTGTGAAGTATAGTGAAATCTTAAAATGGATTCTAAGGACTGGATGTAGCCCACGGTTTGGGGTGAACCAGTATAAAATTGTTGTGTTGTTTCTCATTCTTAACTCTTAAGTCCTGTTTCTATTGCTGATATAAATACTTTATAATATTGTTTGTCAATCGTTTTGAGAAAGAAATTTTTTTAAAAGGGGATTGTATTAAAAAATTCGAATACACAATTCAACCCCCCTTCTTGTGCACTTTGTATATCGTATACTAACGTGTGATTCACTTCAATTGGTATCAGAGCTCGGTGTCCAAGAACCACCGTAACAAAGTGTGGATAAAGATCCATGGTAGAATCACACGTATATATAACTGAAGGTGCCTCGGTAACTAGACCTCCGGCGTTCAATGGAGAAGACTATCATTATTGGAAAGATACGATGCGGCTCTTCATTGAATCTAATCATATCTATATTTGGGAGATAATAGAAAATGGACCTTATACATCGGTAAATGAAGAAGGAAATGTCATTCCACTAATCAGATGGTCGGCAGAACAAAAAACAAAATTCCAGCTAAATTCGAAGGCCAAGTTCTTCTTAAGTTGTGCCTTAAGCATAAGTGAGTACGATAAAGTTCACGGATGCGATACTGCGAAGGAGATGTGGGATACGCTATCTATCGCATATGAAGGAACAAATCAAGTAAAGGAGTCCAAGATAAGCATTCTTGTACACCAGCATGAGCTGTTCAAAATGAAGGATGAAGAGTCTATCAATCAGATGTTTGGAAGATTTCAAACTATCATCAATGGACTTAAAGCTCTCGGTAGAACATACGACAATCAAGATCACGTTAGAAAGATCTTAAGAAGCTTACCGAAGAGATGGAGACCAAAAGTTACATTCTACCAAGAAGCCAAGGATTTAAGCGTATTGAGGCTTGATGAATTACTTAGATCTTTATAGATGCATGAAGTTGAACTTGATGCTGAAGATAATCCTAGACGGGACAAATCCATAGCATTGAAGGCTGGACAGAAGAATCAGAAGAATCAAAGGAAGAAAAGCTCATCGTCCAAAGCGTTGAAGATTGAGGCAGTCAAAGATGACGATTCCAGTAATTCAGATCATACTTCAAGCGAGGAAGATGATGAACTATCCTATATCTCAAGAAAGATCATATGCATTTGGAAGAAAAAGGTTAAAGGAAATGAAGAATCCTATTTCAAGAAGAATAGCAAATTTGAAAGGAAGAACGAGAAAACATCCATCACTTGTTATGAATGCAATAATCTGGGACATTACAAGAACAAGTGTCCATTGTTAAAGAAAAAGCCAAAGAAGAGTAGAGAAGGCAAGCAAAGCATGATGGCAACCTAGGAAGATCTAGATTCATCTTAATCAGATAAGAACTCAGAAGCATCGGTGCAAGCAAATATCTGCCTAGTAGCTGAGGAAGAAAGTGAGAGGAGGTAACCTCAAAGTTTAATGAATTATAAGATACATACTCAGAAGTATTAGAAGATTCTCATGCAAGTCTAAAGCAGTATAAGTTGCTTAAGAAAAAGTACGCAGAAAACTTGAAAAACAGGCAAGTATTAGAAGAGGAAAATATCTGCTTAAAGAAATAAGTAGATGAGTTGAAAAAACAGGTTATAGTTGATAGATCTGAAGAAATCAATAAGCTGAAGCAAAGAATAAATAGTCTTTCAGCTGATTTATCAACATTTACGGAGAGTACGAAGAAAATGAATGATATGTTAGGGAAATACAGACACCCTAATGATAAAACTAGATTAGGTTTTAGTAAAAACCATTCTCAGCATAAAAAGGTTTCTGCTCCTTTAAGGAAGAAATTTCATCAACCTAATCATTATCGGAGATATCATCAATTGCATCATCATACTATGAATTCTGCATGAACTAACCCTAAAGGACCCAAGAAAATCTGGGTACCTAAGAGACAAATAATACCACTTGCAGATATCCTTCCTTGGAAAAAGCAGTCAGAACCATTGGTACTTGGACAGTGGATGCTTGTGACACATGACAGGAAGAAGGTCTATGTTCCTAGATCTTCAATATAAGAAGGGAGGATCGGTAACTTTTGGAGACAACTAGCAAGGCAAGATAATTGGAATCGGTAAAATAGGTAGAGATTCCATTGCATGCATTGATAATGTGTTGCTAGTTGATGGTTTAAAACATAATTTGGTTTGTGTCAGTCAATTATATGATTCTGGTTTGAAGTGTCCTTCAATCAAAATTCTTGTGAAGTCAAAAACAAGGATGGGTCCATATTCTTTTTTGCAAAAAGACAAAATAATCTTTACAAAATCAATTTGGAAGATTTACAAAATCAAAATATTTTCTGTTTTATACCTACTGATCAAGAAAAATTGATTTGGCATAAAAAGCTAGGTCATATCAGTTTTAAACATATTTCCAAGTTGATTAAACATGATTTGGTAAGAGGTTTACCAAAAATATGTTTTAATAAGTATTTCTTTTATGAAAGTTGTCAAAAAGGAAACCATGTTAAAACAATGTTTCCTTCTAAAAATGTTGCAACTTCTTCTAGACCTCTAAAGTTGTTACATATGGATTTATTTGGCTCAAGTAGAACATTGAGTCTTTGCGGAAAGAGAAATGGTCTTGTTATTGTTGATGATTTCACTAGATTTTCTTAGATATTGTTTTTATCACATAAAGATGAGTCTTTTAAGTGTTTTAAGGTCCTATCCAAAAAGTTACAGAGTGAGAAAGAAATGTCTATAGCTAGTATTAGAAGTGATCATGGTGGTGAGTTTGAAAATGAAAAGTTCAGAATGTTCTATGAAGAGAATTGAATTTTCCAGAATTTCTCTACCCCTAGAACTCCACAACAAAAAGGAGTTATTGAAATGAAGAATAGAACGATTCAGGAAATGGCTAGGACTATGCTGTGTGAGATGAATCTTCCTAAATACTTCCGGACAGAAGCTGTGAATACAACATGTTATATTCAAAATAGAATACTTCTGCGATCTTTGTTGAAGAAAACTCCATATGAGTTATGGAATGGCAGGAAAACCAATATATCCTACTTCCATCCATTCGGTTGCAAATGCTCTATATTGAATACAAAGGAAAGTCTGGACAAATTCGACTCTACGAGTTATTCTGGAATTTGTCTAGGCTATTCTCTATCATCAAAAGCCTATAGGTTTTACAACCTTACCTCTAAGACTGTTGAGGAAACCATTCATGTCAAATTTGATGATAGTTCTCAACCAAGTATGAGAGATGATCCTGATTTTCAGTACCCTTGGTTGATAATGAAGAAGTATCACCATCAAAAACATCCTTAGACAAAGTTGAAGATATTCCTGAGACTCTTGATTTAAAAAGAGATTGGAGATATAAGAGTTCTCATCCAAAAGAGTTGGAGAGACCTCAGAAGGTGTGCGGACTAGGTCCAAATTCAGAAGAGAAGTAAATAGTGCATTTATTTATGAAATAGAGCCTAAGAAAATTGATGAAGCTCTTCAAGATGAAGCTTGGATTTTAGCCATACAAAAGGAGCTGAATCAGTTTACAAGCAATAAAGTTTGGTCCTTAGTTCCCAGACCACTGAAAAAGTCCATCATAGGAACTAGATGGGTTTTCAAGAATAAGCTGGACGAATCAGGTAGAGTGAGACGTAACAAAGCAAGATTAGTAGCACAAGGCTATAATCAGCAGGAAGGAATAGACTACAATGAAACTTATACTCCTGTAGCAAGACTAGAAGCTATTAGGATATTACTTGCGTATGTTGTCTTTCACGATATAAAGCTATTTCAAATGGACGTGAAGAGTGCCTTTTTAAATGGCTTTATAAATGAAGAAGTTTATGTGAAGCAACCTTCAGGTTTTGAAGATGTCAAGAAACTAGATCATGTTTATAGACTTCATAAGGCTTTGTATGGCTTGAAACAAACTCCTCGAGCTTGGTATGATCGTCTGAGTTCTTTTCATATTGAGAATAAGTTCTCTAGAGGTCAGTGGATAAAACCTTATTTAGAAAGTGCATGAAGAATGATTTTATTATTGTTCAAATTTATGTTGATGATATTATTTTTGGTGCTACCTCTGAAGTGTATGTGTTAATTTTGAAATTTTGATGAAAAATGAATTTGAGATGAGCATGATGGGTGAAATAAAATTCTTTCTTGGGTTGCAAGTTAAGCAAACTAAAGAAAAGATTTTTATTCATCAACAGAAGTATGTGAAGGAATTGTTGATAAAATATGATATGGGAAAAGTAAAACCAATGTCAACTCCAATGCATCCTTCAAACCATTTGTTCAAGGACGAAACTGGCAAGAAGGTTGATCAAACTCTGTATAGAGGGAATATTGGTTCCTTACTTTACCTTACAACAAGAAAACCTGACATTTTATTTAGTGTTTGTTTTTGTGCAAGATTTTAGGCAGATCCTAAAGAATCTCATTATATTGTTGTTAAAATAATTTTGAGATATCTAACAGGTACTACTGATCTTTGCTTAATGTATGAGAAAGGTAAAGATTTCAGTTTAATTGGTTATTGTGATGCGGATTATGCCGGAGATAGGATTGATAGAAAAAGTACTAGTGGAGGATGTCACTTTCTTGGCAATAACCTAGTTTCGTGGTCAAGTAAGAGGCAAAGCTCAATTGCTTTAATAACAGCGGAAGCCGAGTATATGTCAGCCTCAAGTTGCTGTTCACAGACGTTGTGGATTAAGTACGAAGTAGAGGACTATGCAGTACAAGAAGAAGAAATCCCAATCTACTGTGACAACACAAGTGCCATCAATCTGTCAAAAAATCCCATACAACATTCGAGAGTTAAACATATTGAAGTCAGACACTATTTTCTACGAGACTACGTTCAGAGGAAGATTGTTAGTCTTCAGTTTTTTTAGACGAACCATCAGTGAGCGGACATCTTCACTAAGCCATTAAGTGAAGAAAAATTAAGAGAAATCAGATGAAACCTTAACATGGTGATGTTAAGTAATCAACCATCTGACACGTCATGACCCAGATGAAAAGGTTGTAAGAGTTAACGGTAATCATAACCGTGAGTTACAGCTGATAACGTCAGTTAGAAGAAAGTTTTGGAGGGAAGGTTTCTCATAGCCTTGAGAACATCACCTATTCTAGAACACTCATGATATACTCTGACAACCAACCTTTAAAGAACCCTCAACAAAAACCTTTCATTACTCGGTTTGGATTTCAAACTTTCCTTGCTCACACTCTCAACCTCACAAACCGACTTCACTTCTTTAAAAAACTTCTTTGTTTTTTAGTTCGTTGATTAACTACAAGAAATGGAGATAGCCATGACAAGCGAAAGACTTATTAACTTTGAATCCCTGAAGCAAGACAATATGGATATTGAACTGGAGATTGTAACAGCAGGATGGAGGAATGAGAGACAGTCTACATGAACGAAGTTTATGATTTCTAGAAGAATATGGAATTGATAGCAGATATGCTTGTATCTTCGGTGGATAACTTGTCGATTATTGTGACCATGAAGATGATTAAGAAGGTCACAAAGTGTCCATTTGAAGGAGAGAAGTTCACAAGCAAAGTTAGATGGATGACACAAGTCAGGGTGAAGGAAACCCAGATCAATTTGCAGTTATATGGAGGCAATGATCCAAGGAAAAAGAAGGCGTCCAATCTTGTTCTAAAGGCTAGGGTATTACAGTCACTTCTTTTTCATTGTGTACTACCGAGAACAGGGTCAAGGCATTTGGTAACAATGCTAGATGAACTATGCCTATTTCATCTACTAAGTCGTCAGCCTATCAACCTACCATTCCTTATCTTTCATTATATGGTAAATTCTAAGAAAGACTCAACTGCTCTACCATACAAAATGATATTAACAAAGATATTCAGAGACTCTGGAGTACTTTTGGATAGGGGAAACAGGATGAAGATGAATATCAAAAGTGTCATCAACTCTGCAACAATTGGTAAAATGGGCTTAAAGAATCAGGAGAGAGTAGAAGCAGATTCTAAGAAGAAAGCCAACATTGAGGGGGAGCGTGCAAAAAGAGAATCTCCCTCAACAAAATCAAAATCTCAATTTGTTGAGAAGATACCTGCAGAAGGAGAAAAGGAATCGTCAGGACAATCAATGGGAAAGACGATATCTCTTAAAGAAGGAAGTCATGTGCAACAAAAGGAGACAGTAACCCTGAAAAGAAAAGGGGATATGCTACTTTCGGAGAAGTCGAAGCAAGCAAAAAGGTCAACTAGAGTTTGAACCTTGTGTCAACAAGAAGAAAAGAAAAGAAAAGAGTTGATTCATGGTGAAAAATCTGAGAAGACAACATCTCAGGCAACCAGGTCCTTAGTTTCAATTTTAGAAGAATCACCAAAATTGGCTAAAGTGATTGAAATAAGGAAGAAATTGGAGTTTGAGAAAATAAAACCTCAACCTCAGCAGACTTCCAGACTGATTAAGGAGAATATAAAAGGAGAAAATTAGTACTGAGAAGAGCACTCCTACTGCTATTCAGAAGAAGAAGAAGACAATGGAACGCAGTCCAACACAGGTTAATACTTCTCAACTGATAAGAAAAGAAGATTTGAGAGTCACGATTTTTGAAAAAATTCAACCTGTCAGGAGTAGCAACTCAATAATAATCAGAGAAATCCCAAAAAGATCAGTTAAGGTACAATTTCAACCTATACTGGTAAATAGTAGTACTATGCATCTGTTCAGTGAGGATGAGAAAAGTATGTATAATGTTCTGAAGGATGAAGGAACCAGACCATACCCCACACAGATGACAAAACAGAAGTACACTTAAGATGAAACAAATGGTCAACTTAAGATGACACAAAAGTCAATTTAAGATGAAGCAGATGGTCAACTTAAAACCAAGAAAAAGTTAACTTAAGACGAAGCAGATGGTCACCTTAAGACGAAACAAAAGTCATCTTAAGATGAAGTAGATAGTCAACTTAAGATTAAACAAAAGTCAACTTAAGACGAAGCAGATGGTCAACTTAAGATGAAACAAAAATCAAATTAAGACGAAACAAATGATCAACTTAAGACGAAGCAAAAATCAACTTAAGACGAAGCAAATTACACTCATGAGCATCTCTACTCATAAAGACCATAACTTTTGACTTCAATGTCCAAAATTATTTTATTATATACCGTTCAAAAGTTAGAAAGATAAGCTACAACTTTCCAGAAGACAACTTTGTATAATTTAGGATAGATTAAACCAGATTTTCCCCTGAAGTTAGAACACGAAATTTACCCCTAAGGAAGACTTGAAATTTTTTCACTGTGCAAATTTGGAAAATCCTGAATATAACCATTCAGTTACCAATTTGACTTCATTCAACTCTCAAACCTCAACTCAATATGGTTTTCAAATAGAAAAAATCTCACAATGTCCAATCACTAAAATTGGTTCTAGAATACTTAAACTCATATATTTCCTAACTATATGGTCTAAAACTCTTCCAAAAATTCCAAAAGATTCAAATGATTTTACCTTAATTCTTCACCAAATGAAAAGATCTTTGGCTCAATTTGAAGCTCTTCTTCTCTCTTCCTTTTTCTCTTCTTGACCCACTTCAAAATGTCTCTCAAGACTAAGAAGTGTTGAAACCCTAGCTCAACTCTTTTCTTCTCTCAGCCACTGAAATTCTCTTCTTTTTCTTTCTTAACTTCTCTTTCTCTCTTTCAATTCATGTTTCGCCTTCTTAAAAACAAGATTACATTTCTTTCTACCATTTCTACCCTTAATGAGCCCAAAAGACCCTTTTCAACTCTCAGATAACTATAGCTTACTTCTAACAATTTACCATCGCCTCTCAACTAAGTTAGTGACACTTGTCACTTTCTTAATGTCTAAGCTCTAACCAAGTTCCTTTTGAACTAATTTCTTCAACTCTCATCTTTACAATCCAATTATCTCCAATATTTTTTTGATTCCTTTTTCCTATTTTCCGTAACATTCATAATTTTCAAAATTATTCCTAAATTCACCAAAAATTCAAAACTTACAACAATTCCATTAATCAATAGAATTTTCAATATAAATAAAATTCAAAGTTCTCAAAATTCCCAAAAATCTCAACTCAATCTAATTATGCCTAGAATCATTCATGAATGCATATACAATTATTTTCATGTGCAAAACCTTCACTATTCACCTGTATTTATATGTCATATTATGCATGAGCATGAAAATTGCATTTCTAAGCTCTCATTAATCACTCATATTTACTATTCTAGCCTCCCACGGGTGATGAGATGTTACATTCTCAACCTGTTCTGTGGATACCATTAGAGGCCAAATGCTTATGTGGCTATGGTGGCTGAGACAGACTGATTTTGGAAACGATTCGAGGGATATAATAAGATAAAGATCAAGTTTCGAACTAAGTATAAATTAAGTTTTAGTTTTATTATGATTCGTGTTAATCATTTTATAGAATTAAATATATCTTGGTTTTGAAATCAAAAGTCACGAAAAAGTTTTATGATTATTCCGTTATGATCAGGATCGAATCTCGACCTAGTTTCCCAACAGTAAAGTCATCGAAACCCTCTCCACCTTGATTGTTGATAGTGCCTATTGAATATAACAAGGATGATGCGGTAGTTAAAGATTGATTTATTATTTGACAAAATAGTCAAAAAAGACCCAAAGGTTTTCATCAAAGTTTAGCTTAAATCCAAACAAGTATAATCATTCAAGTGAAATTTAACGTTTAATAAATGATTAAAAAACCCCTAAGTTAACCAAAAAAAATTAACCCCCGAGTTAAGGTTTTTCAATCTTTTTTTTTTTTGGGCTTTAATGTCATGTATATAATTAATTTGGCATGGTCCATCAAAAAATTAAGGGAAACTCCCTAATTTCACTAACTAATCTAGCATAGGGAAGCATAATATCTCAAGTACCATAACTCTTCAAAAAATATGAATGCTCTTTACTACTGAATTATATCTTATTGTTAATGAAAATAGTTAAAAGGATCCCATACTAACTATATTAGCCTTTAAAAAACTGATAGACAATTCTTATTGTGATATTAGTATAGATCTAGCTTTCCAGCTACTTAATAAAGTAACCAACCACTATAAAATGAATTTAATATGCCATAAAACTATAGAAAAATGTCCTAAGGCACTCATTCCTCATTTTTTATAGGATTGGACTAGATGCATGTGCACATCTGAAACATGTTGATGGTGTAAATCTAAATGACACTATCACTCCTTTTATTTCTTCACATATTCTTAAACATCCTTTCTAAGTGTCATTGATTAATATTCATGCTTGGGTATTTTATGAATTAGAGTAGAGATCTCATAATAGACTCCACTCTACCTGTCATGCCACCATTAGATAATGTTCTTTTTTTTATGTAAACCGAGTTTGAGCCTGCATATTCTAGAACTTTGATCTGTATTAAATTAGTCAATAACTCTCTTATAGTGAAGATTAGATCCAAAACTTAACAACCCCTTAAACTTATATTGGATGAGAAGGACTTTATGGAACAAATTATACATTCAGTTGATAAATTCGATCTATGAGTTGCTAATTCAGTTAAATTAGTAGATGTTCAAATTACTTCAATATTGAACCCATTCACTCATTTGATTTTGAGATGCTGAAGAGGCTAAAAGTCAACACTAGTTATTATCACAATTGGAACTCATAATCTAAAGTAAAAGATGTTGTTTAAACAATGATCTTATTTAATATGATTCAGTTGATGTGTATAACTTAATTCTTTGTCAATAATAATTATACTTCATATATTTAGGACATAATATTTTTTAAAAGGAACATTTATAGTTTTCATCCATAAAACCAATCACTACAAGAAATTTTTAGTTTACAGACGGAGAACACCGACAAAAAATGCATGTATTCCATCGGTAACAATAAATACCGATGAAATAAAACCACGGTCAACAACATCAGTAATATGGCCGTTGGTGAATTTAACTACTAACATTTTATGTGTCCTTTCGTCGATAAAGTACACCAATGTTTACTCATTTCTGTTGATAAATTTTACCGCTCGACGGTTTTTCTCATCAGTAAAATTACCGTTAGAGACTAGAGGAACGATCGATAAATTGTAGTTTAGATTACCTACAAAAGAAGAGGATCGGTTGGTAAATATCATACAGTTTATTGATAGTTTTGAAATTACATCAATAAATATAATGTTATTTTGCGACGGTCCTTTATATTCTGTCTGTAAATAAAAGTAAAAAAAAATAAAAGGAACCCAACATTAAATTTTATTTCATGATCTTATGATAAATGTATAATTTCAACATTTATGAATTATCTATACATAATAATTTCATTTGTTTATATATTTAATTTGTTTAAACAAAAAGTTGATTGATGATATAAAGTTAAAATTATCTTAGTTGACAATAAAAACATTCCAGTGTACATAATAAGTCTTCGTAATTCAAAACAAATGACTACAACAATCCTAACGTCCTAGTGACCACCGGTGCTTTGAGGTGCTACCCCTTGCCTTCATCTCATCCATCTCTTGTCTCAACTGAGCTATGGTGTTTACCGATGTGTCCACTATTGTCTGAAGTCATTGATGTGATCGGTTTACGATTGTCTAGTAGATGATATTATACTGGACGTGGAAGGTTACAAATAACATGTGTTCGCAAACAAGCCTAGCCCAAAGATCCTTTCATGATGATCCCTACCACCCACAACATCAAGATATGTCTGAGTCTCATCAACAAGTGTTTCCTGCTGAGACTATCGCTGATTGGTTTCTTAGGAAGCAATGTTTATATTAGTAAGTGATAATTATTAAGAAATAATAATTAAGCATTAACAACACATACATTCAGTTCTCTACATCGACTGTTGACAAATGTCACACCGTCATGCTTCTTCATGTGAGTGTGCAAAAACACCTTAGTAGGTGTAGGCTTCATGACTTTTCTTACATATTTAACATAAAATGTTAGATATACAGACCAATTCTTATAAAAATTTCGGCAGAGTTTTCACTATTTTTATGCATTTCCCCCTTATTGAACAAATAAAATAACTTAACACAACCATATATGGTACCAGACATTTATACTTTGTGACCATCACTCAATTTAGAAAATGGAGCATAAAATTTGAATGCTAATTATAAGCTTAAAAGGTTACAATTTCAAAGAACATGTATTGGATCATATTTCATTCTTCAAAAATCAATCATTATAAGCAATTAAGCAATATTTAGTAGGAAAGATCTCAACCATTCATGTATGTTTTCTAAATCAACCATTCATGAAACTCAAAAAAGGCTAAACACAAACTCAATCTTCCACTTTTTTAGCATTCCCAATCCATACACAAACTATAAAAAAAATTCATACACAAACTCAATCTTCCACTTCGACATTCACAATCCATATATACAACACTTCCTTATGACTATACACAAACTCAATCTTCGACTTCGACATTCACAATCCATACACAAACTCAAAAAAAAATTTATTCAAAAACTCAATATGTTTCCTTTGGAATTCACAATCTATACATACAACACTTCCTCATGCCTACCCAGAAACTTAATCCCATACACAAACTTTTACACATAAATCATTTTTTACATGAAACTAACTCCAAATCAATCAGAAACATCAACCACGATTTTACATTTTGGTAGAAAAATGAAGGGCAAAAACACAAAAATACCTTGACGAAAACCGTAGCTCCATGGTTCGAGAAGACGACGAAAACGATCAGAAAAGACACAACAACTCCATGGAGAAGATGACGGAGAACACAAACGATGACGAATACGAACATAACAGCAGATATGGAGAACGAAGGAGGAAACCTTGGGTAGGAAGGGTCTCTGCTGAACGTTTTTAAGGATAACAAAATGACATCGTTTGGATAAAAACCAAATGACATCATTTCATTATTCTTAAAAATGTTGAACAAAAGCAGGCTACAGACGATGACGTATAGCTAGCTAATTTATCGATGAAATTTTTCGTCAATAAAACTAAAAACATTTTCCACCAACATTTCCTGTCTTATTTACCGACGACAATTAATTACCGTTGCTCAACACCGTCTTCTACTCATTTTCTTCCTATTTTAGTGATGGATTTTGCTACTGCCGGTAATCAAAAAAATTTCAAACAACTTTTCCAATGGGTGTACAATTTCCATCAGTAATTCATTGATTTCTTGTAGTGAATTAAAGTTAGATCATTTTCAAAATATAATATTTTATTTTCTTTCGCATTATTATCTTTATAAAATAATGAATATACTATTATAATTCAAACTATAATTATTAGTTATTTTCTTTTCAAATTTTAAATTTAATTACAGATAAAATATTTAAAATGTCATATTTAACTATATACAAAGTTTTGTGAATTCTTTGATGAAATGAATATGTACGAATCATTTTAAAAAGAAATGACAATATTATAAGAGTATGCGACCACATATAATTAGACCTTAAAAGAATATACTAGATCCTATAAACACTTGTTTAACTCTAAGGTCCATAAAGTTGACTGTTAAAACAACTATATTAGTATTCAAAAATTTAATCATAATTTGACGTCATCAAATCCTACCTAATTGGATGAAAAGCTACGAATGATCGCACGGATCTCCTTGAGCACACAAATATCTTTGATGAATGATAAATTACGAGCACATAAATTACAGGCCCACCAATTGTTAAGTTTACTTTTATTTCATGCAAGTTTAATGAATGAATATATCCCTTCCTCATAGTATGCAAAGCCTACAATACTTTTATTTCTTTAATAATAATTCTCTTTTAAATTTGAAAGTTTTCAATAAAATTCAAATTAAATATTAATGATTTAAAATGATTTAAATGAATTTTAATATTTTTAAGATCAATAACATCAAACTTCTAATTGACAGAATCTTAACTTTATCATGATTTTATTAGTTAACTGTTGAACTATCAATTTTCTTTTTTTTTGTTGACAGATTCTATTAATGTTAGTGTAATGGTCTTTTCAGGACTAAATCTCCTTTTAGATCTTGCATTAGAGTTCTTTTGATCTTGTAATCTTTAATTCATTGTTAACATGTTGTATTTTATATAAAAAATATTATCCACTCACTCTTATGAATGATCTAGTTCATTTTTTAACCCTTCAATAATTTATTTCTTCTTAAAAGTTAATTATTCTCTAGGTTTCTACTTTTAGTTCCACCAAAGCCAATGCTTTTGTTAGCTCAAGGATTATGATTAACGATTTTGATGATAACTCTGTAATATTTCAAAATTCAAATTAGATTTATTTCCTTATATAATTAACGGACTTATTCTCAAAAGGAAATAAAATAATAAGAAATATTCCTTTTTGCACGAACCTTCATAATGAACTTACCTTATTGGAAATGGTTTATTCGAAATGTTCCTATTAGTTATGAAGGTCATATATTAGCCCCGTGATTACTGAAGATTTTTTGACAAAGATGACATCGAAGTTATTCAAATTTAAATCTATTCAGTTGACTAAGGATGCAAAATGAAGCAACGACTAGTTGAAGAAATTAATTACTTAAGGAAGAGCCAATGCAACTGTGAACAACAACTGAACAATACAGAAGCTTGCGAAGCTATATTGTTGAAACTCATCAAAAGTATATACATTTTTGAAAGTGGTATCTTTGTAAAAATTCTCTTGTGCATTAGAAAGTGAAAATCTATCGAGAGAGATTACTAAAGAACATATCGAGCTAAACTTCTTTTTTATTTTAGAGCTTGTAGAGGCTAGTGAAATACTACTAGTGTAGAACGTTGAAAAACCTTGAAATATTAACTTATGATCTTATAAAGGCTCATCAAATTACTACTTGATTTTATAATGAAACACTCAAGTTGGATACTTGGGGATTGAATGTAGGCTTAGGTTATAAGCCGAACCATTATCAATCAACTATGTCCTTTTCTCTATCTCCTTATCTTTTATATTTCCACATTATATTGTGTATGTGTTCATTTCAACAAGAGGCTCCTTCACTTTTAAAATAAGTCCCCTCTGTTTTCAATTTGTAAGAGGTTCCTTTCAGTTTTAACAGACACCTTTTGTTTTTAAATTGTTTTAGTAGGATTCATCATTCAATAAGTTCCTTTCATTTAAATGGGGCCCTATCTCACAAAAAGCTCATGTCGTTTGAAAAGTTTTATCATCTGATAGGCTCCTATTGTTTTTATTCATTAACTAGGATCTGTTTTTTATACGAATTGAATGTAACTTGCAAAAAAAAATTAAATCACACAATTCACCCCTATTGTGTGTGTTTGTTTTATCAATTGGAATCAAAGTAAGGTTTCACATTTTTGTGTTTTATAGCACGTGATATGGAAAACAATATGAGAAGTTTTGAAGGACAATTCGTCTCAAAGCCTCTTTACTTCAATGGAAACAAATACTCATACTGGAAAGAGAAAATGATCATATATCTCTAATCTATAGATATCGAAGTATGACAAGTAATTAAAGATGGAGCTACAATTCCCACTTCCGATAACGTAGAAGTATGAACTGATGTCGATAGGAGAAATGCACAACTCAATGCTAAGGTAAAATATCACTTGATATATGCGTTGTCTCCAGAAGAATATGAAAAGATATCCTATTACTCAATAACAAAAGAAATGTGGGACAAACTACAAGTCATGTATGAAGGAATGGATGAGGTAAAGAAGCATAGAATAAGTCTTTTAGTGCATAAGCAGAGAATAAGTCTTTTAGTGCATCAATACGAAACTATTGGCACAAAAAAGGGAGAGAACATAAACGAATTCTTCGGACACTTCAACAATATCATCATAGCCTTAAAGAACTTAGGAAAGATATATCCTAATGACGAGATCGTAATGAAGAGTCTGAGGTCACTGCCAAAGGATTGAAGACCAAAGGTGAAAACTCTAGAAATGGTAAAGGATCTACACTATTTCATTCGACTGGCTGTGAAGAAATCTGATGATCTATGAAATCGAGCTTAGACAAGATGAATGATCCTCCTACAGAAAAGGAATGGCATTAAAAGTAATTGACGAATCAAACGGTGATGAAAGTGACATTGAGTTGTAAATAGTTGGACTAGACGAATTCAATTTTATAGTCAGAAAATATGCTCACTTATATAAAAGAAACTAATGAAGAAAAGAAAAGGAAACAAGAAAGCTGGAAACAAAAAATTCCTATCAAAAGGTAGTAGTAGCAATAGCAATACACAAAACAATCAAATCATATGCTATCACTACAATAAGCCTAGAAATACAAGACCAAAATGCCCTCTTCTTCAAAAGGAAAAGTTAGAGAATAGAAAATCTAAAAAGCAAGCTATAACTGCAGCCTAATTAGATAAGGATTTTGAAAACTTTGAAGATGAAGAGCCAGAAGAAATCAGCCACGTTTGCTTCATAACTAAATTAGGAGATGATGAGGTTTATTATTCTTACCCTGATATTGAAGTTTCAATTGAAAAATGCATACCATGAATTATATGATTAGTACAAAAGGTTAACAATGAAGTATTTCAAAGAAGTGGAGAAGTCCAAGAGTAATGATGCATCCCTGAAGTGTAAGATTAAATCTTTAGAATTTGCGAATGAAAATTTAGCGACCAGGAATATGTCGTGACTATAAAAAAAAGGTTTCTGAAAAGGAAATTATGGAAGAAAGAGTAGCTAAATTAGAAAATACACTGCTAAAAATGATTCTGATAAGGTAAGATAGTCAGAAGAAAAAGTCGTCACCTTAGAACTTGAAAAGGAGAAAAGTGATGGAAAGATCTTATCCCTAGAAAAAGATCTGGAAAATTTCATTGAAGGAAGGAAGAATCACGATGCATTGCTTGGTAGTGATAAGTGCATTTTTGGTAAAGTCAGAATATGATATAATGAAAATAACAATATTAGACCATACAAAAATTTCTTTGTTAAATCCAGCAGCAATTATAGCCAAGATAGCAGGAAATTACTAAGTGGCGAAAATTATAACAATTATCGTTCGTCTTTTTTGTGCAACTATTGTGGTAAACATGGTTACATTATTCATTCTTGTAATTTTCATATAAAAAAAACTTATCTCAGATATATGTTTGGAGACTGAAAGATCAAACTACTAACCCAAAAGGACCCATAAAAATTTAGGTACCTAAAATGAAATAATGCTTTTTACAAATATGTTTCAAAATAGAGACAAGGGAGAATCAATGGATAGTTGATAATGGTTGTTTGAACACATGACAGTTGAAATATCACACTTCAACTACATTGAAAAAAATAATGGAGGTAATGTTGTTTTCATAGACAAAAAGAAAGAGAAGATCACCATAATTGGTAAAATTGGTGATTCTGGCTTTACCTCTATTGATAACGTTCTCTTTGTTGATGGTTTGAAACATAACTTGTTGAGTGTGAGTTAGCTATGTGACAAAGGTTGCAAAGTCATTTTTTATACATCTCATTGTGAAATTGTTGATATTCATAATGATAATATTATGTTTGTTGGTCCTAGAAATCAGAATATATATCATGCTCAACTGAAAGACATGTCCTCACAAAGTGTTAAGTGTTTTGTCTCTCTAGAAAAGGATTCATTTATCTAACATAGAAGATTTGGACATGCCAATGATAACATGTCGTAATGCTAGTCAAATAAAATAACTAGACTACTACTATAATAGTGGTGAGTCTAGGTCAATTCCACAGAGAGTGTGCGTAAAGTTGTTGAAATGAAGTTAACAAGTGTTCAAGTTTTAGGGGGTTTGGATTTTGGAAGTAAGAAAATAAAATGAAACTATACTAATAAAAAAATTAAAGAAAACATGAAAAAAATGAAAAAAGTGAGGAATTCATTAAGCTTATTTCATTGATTTGTTGTTCTCAAACCTATCCTATCAACTATTAATCGTGGATTAATAATTAACCTAAGTTTTCCCTTAGGTTTTGTTTAATCAAGATACGATTGTTAATTAAACCTAACCACTGAATAACCTAGGATGCGATCTCTAGATTTAATAAGATAGTAGCAATATGAATTAAGAAAACCGATTAATTAAGGCAACAACCACATATGCATCATTTAACCTAGGTCATGTTTGTTGGATCGTGTACAGTCCGAGTATTCACAATACACTGCGGAAAAGACCATACAAAAACATGAAGTATAAACGAAAATACTTAGGATGTACGAAAATACCTTTATGCCGTAGGTTGATTCTTTTCTGATTCCAAGACACTGCAATATGCGAATGCTCTCTACCGATATCCACACGAGTATGCACGATCCGGGCTGCGGCTGTGGTGTGCTAGCATGTCTTGAAACACTTTCCAAATGTCGCACATTTTTCCTCTCGGATGGTGGCTAGGGTTTCGTGTGACAATCGTCTCTCTATCTAATGAGACCTAAGTTTCTCTATTTATAAAGAAACCTTAATCCCATTGAAGCCCAATAAGTTTCGGCCCATTATATCTGATACAATAAAAGCCCGACAACTTAATTCAATCTAGCCCAATAAATATATCCATATATATTTATTCAATGCCTAATAAATTAGGCCCAAGAGAATAAGCCCAAATCACATCACTCTTTGTGTGTGACCCTGTAGGCTCATTTGATGTTGGCAATGGGCTTGATCACACTTCAAGGCCCATAAATCATAAGTGACCTCTAGCAAGACATTATGACTACCCAAATCAAATGAGGATCGATAATCCGATTTAACCTGTAATCATGGTTATAAGCTAAATCCCTTTGTAACACGATATCAAGATTAATCACAAGGCATGGTACATGTCAACCTTTGATTAATCATAGTTTCTTGATCCCCAAGTTGACTGATTATAATAAATGACATTGATGACTCTTCATCAATTCATTTGAGCATGGTCATGCATTTCTTTAGTCACACTTGTCAAGAGACCCAAATGATATCTCTCTCATTTAAGAGAGGTACAAATCCCATCTACATCATTCACATCCCTCTGCATGATTCATTTGATGTCCAACATAAGACTACTTGTTATTCGGTTAAGAATAACTTCGTCTAATATCAAAACACCGAATTCCTCATGTAAAGAACCATGATGACTTCAGGTCAAAGGACTAAAGTCAAACCATATTGAGAATCACTAATGACATGAAACCATGTAGTGTTCTCTTTGTGGGTCGGTCCAATATATGTTCTCTAACATATATCTATTTTTTTGATTTGATAACTCATATCTATGGTCAGTAAAACATGATCATCAATCAGAACACATACTAGCCTTGATTCATTATTGTTCCACCAATAATGAACGACTAGGGACAGTTTATGTAACATCCCATCACCGATGGGAAGGGTATTTAAGTAAATTGGGATGGGTTAGGAGTATGGGTTTATAGCACGGCATAAACATACATCGTATAGCCTCTATAACTGATGATTGTTTGGCACATGCACATGGTATACATGCATTCATGACATTTCCGGCATAAGTGTCTAATTGGGATCTTTTGTGAAATTTATGGGATATTGTATTTGAAAAAAAATTATTTGGAGTGCGCCATTGAGTGTTTTACATTTTTAGGGATTTATGAGAATTTTTCTGAAATTTTTCGGGGTTCTTTTCCGGACCGGAAAATTTCAACCGACTGACTGAGTGAGCCTTTTTGTACTGAAAAGGACCGTCTAATGGCATTGGATTATTGAATAAATAATTGTGGGAATTATGTTAGTGCCATGTTTAGAGCTTAAGTGAGATTAGTGCTTAATTAATTGGGTTTAATTCAATTTTGGCTTTTTCTCATTAAAAGCCAAGTGTCCCTTTTTAATTAATTGGTTTTGTCTTCTTCTTTCATCATCATCCACAACTCTCCTTCTTGAAATGGTTAAAAAATTCACTTTGAAGGCTATTCTTCCTTCTCATCCGAAACCTCCTCCTTCTTCCATTCCTTTGTTGGTCTTGCATATATATATATATGTTCTTGCCTTTTTGCTTGCTTCTACTCACACACAAACCAAGCTTAAGCCTTGTGATGAGGGTGATGGGTGATAGCCGTAGGTGTTGGAGAAAGTAGAAGAGGAATTAGGAAGTTGTAATAAGTTGGAAGATTGAGGGAAAGATTGAAAGCTTGACTAGGTAAGATTATGTTTTAAGCTTTGACCATTCATTTAATGCATGCTTGAGTGAGGGAAGAGGATAGAGTAGTGAAGCTTGTGAATTTACATGTTGTTAATGATGTTATGATCTTAGATAAATGTAAATAAAGTATGGAAGTGGTGTTGTGAGGGTACTGCCAACTTTTGTATAATCATATAAGTTTATGTTGTGATGAATTTGTGGTTGAATGAGAGGTATAAATGGATTCTTAGTGATGAGTTATTGGTGTTAGAAGTGATAGGAGTTAGGTTAATGTTGAAAGCTGGAAAATGAATCTTTGACCTATTGTAATGTGTTGATCATAACTAATTTTTTAGGTGAGAAAATGAGGTGAGGTTTGTGCCCAATGAAACTTTGGGATGTTGGCTTCAACTATGTGTGAAATAGGTGTTGTTAAATGGTAAAGTTAGAAGGGTGAATTTTTGCATGGAAAGTTTCTGTTTGTAGGGTCTGTGAACAGTACCCGCATATATGACCTGATTATTTTGTTGATTTTTCTAAATTAATTGAGATGGAATTTGGGACAATGGTCTTCATGGAAGTTGTAGAATATTGAGTTAGCTTTCCATTGCCACTGATATTGCTAATTTTCGAGTTGTATAGTGGGAGATATGAACTGATTACTATTGACTGGTTTTGAGCATTTTGATGAAACCTAGCCTAAGTGTTGAGTTTGTGAGCTTGCGGATTGGAAGAAATTTTAGAAAATTATGTGAACTGAATTGGTGTGAGTGATCTTCTGTAAAGTTGCAGAGGAAGGAATTATCTTGAAAATGATATATGGTTTGTAATTTTTAGAGGTCAGATTTGGGAGTTATGATTTTTCAAATATTGAACCTGTATTAGGTTATGAATTGCTGATCATGGCAGTAACTTGAATGACAGTTTTGAAATTGTTAGAAATCGAATTGGAGTTTGAGTTCTTCATGAAAATTGAATTTTGAGATCTTATCTTTTCAGGGATATAAGGTAGTGAATTTTGTAACTTTTGTGCTAAGAGATATGCTATTTGGAAAATTACTGTCCAGATTGGTTGATTTCAGAGGGCTTATGCTTTGGTGAATTGTTTGACCTAGTTAACAAGTGAATCTGATTTTTGGTTGTGCATGAACGTTGTAGATAACATTGTGAGCTTTCTGAGCATATTTATTGTGTTATTTTTGACTGAGGAAATGAGTAGTTACTGAATTTGCAATGTACTGCCCTGTTTTGATAGGTTTTGAGTGGGCAGTAGGTTTGGATGGATTTTTGACACCCTTAGGGGTGAAATTGATTTTTATGGTCTTCATGAGAATGGTAGAACTTTTCATGATCTTTCCAACAAGCTATGGTTTGTATTTTTTCGATTTGTGTGCAAAAAGTTATGGGTATTGAAAATTCGGATTAGAAATAGGAAAAAAAATAGAAAAAAAGAAAGAAAGGAGGTTGAACCTCGCCACATCACTAGGGCGACGCCTCGCCCCAGCGAGGCGAGGTCGGATGGCCCGGTCACTAGGGCGACGCGTCGCCCTAGCAACGAAGTGAAGTGAGCCAGCCTCACTAGGCGACGCCGCCCAAATGAGGCAAAGTAGATTTTTATTTTTATTATTATTATTTTTTATTATTTGGCATTAAGTGACCTAATTGTTTCTTTTGTCAATTTCTTTTCCGTCCGACGTCCGATTGACCTGATTCTTGAGGCATCGGATTCGTAGAACCTTTAATTTCATTTTGTGAGAAATTGGGAATTTTTGGACGGGAAATTGACGTGGCCCCGGGTAACGGAGCCTTTAATCACTGTTTTGTTTAATTGGGGACCTATAGAGGTCCGAATTGCGCACCGTCAGCGCCAATAGGTTTCTAATTTTTAGACGGATTTTATTATGGAAAAATTTTGTATTAGGGCCGGGAATGCCATAAACTTGCATTATACACGTTTTACTTATTCCATGTGCATTGTTTGATATTTCTAACTATTCAGTTGGTAATGTGTTCTTATGTTAATTGTTATAGAGGCACAGTTGGAACGTCACCCCACGGACGTTGCAGAGACTTCCCGGCATTAGCTCGGAAGTTATTAGGTGAGTAACCTAGTTGGTTCCTCAATCTATGTGTGTTTAATTTTATGCATTGATGCCATGTGGAGATAATGGATGGATATGTGTGTTTAATTTTGATTGATTTCGGACCATGGGTGTCCGAAATAGTGGGAACGTGATATAGAAGTGCTATTTTGTGTAAATGGCTATGGATGCATAATTGAAATAAATTGTAAATTCATATGACTGAAATACCGGACCGAAGGTCCAAAGGAATGGAAATGGCATTGAAATGTAAATGATGGTAAATGGAAATTGGAGCATGTGCATTCATGCATAAAGGTATAATCAGATAATGACAGTTGTGACCGGAGGAGCCAACGTATATCAGAGCTTTAAGCTCAACGCACAGGGCCTCGAGCCCAACGTTTATCAGAGCTTTAAGCTCAATGTATTAGGGCTTCAAGCCCAATGTTTTCAGAGCCAGTGGCTCAACGCAATGTGCCCGTCACTGGGACAGTTTCAGGTGCACGGTCACAACAACGAAATGAAAATGAAAAGTGTCACATGTGCATTGCATCCATAAGTGATTGAATATGAATTGTGTGAAAGGCGAAGCGCCTTACAATTGAGAAATGTGATCGTATGTATTTTATGGTAAATCGATTGAATATGCATGAATTGAGTGAACCATCGATGATGGTTCCTCACTGAGTTCGCAAAACTCACCCAAAATTTGCATCTATTTTTCAGGTCTTGAAGAATACCCCGTTTGACATGGGAGTATTGTATGCAAGTGAAAGATAGAGGTCGGGATCAGTTTGCGTCTGCATTAGTGTGTTTTTATTTTCTGATATCCTGTATTATTGATTAAGTCAGTTTGTAATGAAAAGGGCCCCAAGGCCATTAAATTGGTTATAATTGTTTTCCGCATATGTTATAATATGTGTGTGTGTGTGTTTGCGTAACAAAACAAAAAAAATTATACTGAGTTTTTAGACTGAGTGATGTAGCGCGTCACCCTCGCGGGGCACGGACTCGGATATCACCATCGATGTCGGGTTCGGGTCGTGCGGGAGTGGGGTGTTACATTTTAGAATAGTGTTTATAATGCTTATGGTTTTACTATCAAGTCACATACTTGATGACATAAGCCTAATACTATTCATGGAACGTAAATCACTTTTATATAAACGACATACATGTATATATAAAAGGAATACCTCATAATATATTATTAACAAGTCATAATGTTAATACATGAATCACAACTATCCATTGGCTTAGGGCACACTACTAACGATGTTATCCCTAATGATTACGAATCATTAGTCGCTACATATGAATTTCAACATAATAGTTACGGATTATATCGAAATTATAGCAATGCTTTGCAATTAACGATTCAATGAACGCATTAAAATCATCAACTCACAATACCCAACGGGTTCATACACAAATTACCAAATAATAATGAAAATCCGATTATCCATACATAATACCTAATTCAATTAACATAGGATAACACAATCAATTCCTAATGAGAGAAAGAAACAACAAAATAATTTAAAAAAAATACTTAACATGGATCATCGGCATCGATGTCACTTCCGAACCAACGTCAGGATGTTTAACCCTTCATACGTATTTTTTGAAAAACTTCTTTAGCCCCTATCTTAATCCCTAGACAAAAACCCCTTGGTTCGGCCCTTCACTATCTATTGTAGCTTTAAATCCTTCAAGCCTGCGTACTCCTCGTTTTAATGTAGAAAACTGCGTTAAAGACAGACCTTTACGCAAGCCTCCCGAAGATGTAGCTACTGCTCTCTCCTCTGGCTTCTGTCTACTGTAGCATGTACTATGCTTGTGATGGGACAAATAAGATTGCAACTCCTTTAAATCCTCCTCCCTTGCTTGTTAAGGCCACGTTACGTTTAACAAAGTTGTCTGCATCTGCGTAATGTAGTTGTGCCTGCTTTATGCAGACATTGCGCACAACGCAGCTAGCAGCTATCGTTTTGCCTTTTCTTTTTTTTCTTTTTTTTCAGCAAGCACTTTTAATTCTCCTATTTTGATTTTTCTTGTCTTCTTCTTGCATCATAAAGACAAGTAAAAATAAATCTCTGAAAAATGGCCATTATGTTTTTCTTTCGGCTCACTTTAATTCCTTTGCTTCCAAATTGCACCTAAAATTATATATAAATTAGAGTATCTTAAGCATTTTCATATCATTAATCGCTAAGCATAAATGATTAAATATATCAACAATTAAAAACATATCAATTTCCCCCGCACTTAACTTTTGACTGTCCTCGGGCAAAACATCAAAATTAAACTCATTTACCCAAAACATTGACTCAATTTCCACATTTTTCCAAGATTATATGATCATAAACAAAGATGAGTGATTTTCAAAATATCATAGCAAGAAATCAACATTCTAAGCATTTACTCATGATCAATCAACATTCATCATCTTCAAAAACTGAGCAATCTAATGGTAGACTCGAAAAAATGTGTTTAACTAAAATATATCTATGGTTACACTCAACACCATTCATGATCATGACAATCCATAACTTTGCATATCATTTCATTTCTCCACCACTAATGTCCACATGCAAAATCATGAATCAAAGGACTTTTCAAGGTTGTAATGTGGGCAAAGGTGAGGTGAGATATATTTGGGTCAAGTAGCATGAAAGTCATCAAAGCTAGTGAAACAAAGCAACACTCGTTAAAAACTAGGTACTATCAGTTCTGACGAATGCAACATTTACATTTCACAACCCTGTTCATCTCTCATACACAAACCATATGAAGCCTATACCAATCCGAAGGAATCACTCATACAATTTATGCCAATGAAATCACAAGAGTGAATCTTCCAAGCCAACCTCTACCTTATATTCATCATACTAACACGTCCATTACAACTCTAGGAAGATGCATAAACCATAAACAACTTTTCAACACATATTCAATTCTTCCTTGACACATTTATTTTAAGCACTTTTTTCATTTTTCATTTTTATTTTCTTTTCTTTTCTTTTTTCTTTTCTTTTTTTTCTTTTCCTTTTTTTCTTTTTCTTTTTTTCCTTATAAAAATTAAAATAAACTACATCAACATGGGAATTTCAATGATAAGACATAAAATAACATCCCAATATTATAACCAACCCTCACATATGTACACCCTGTAGGAAAATCCCGGGAGGTACATCACATGTACCAGAGCGGAAAACAAAATTTTGTTCCTGGACCTTCCAAAACCTGTGATCCAGTGTCGGTATGAAGACTTAAACCTGAATAGCTAATAGAGACTATCTCTAAAGGTATCCACGCAGAGATCGAAAACTTAACCGGATCAAACCCTTTGACCCGGAATAGCTAGAATGAATAAAGCTCGCTAGAGCCTACCCGTCTGGAGAGCTTGAGACCGACGTTGGACCATGTGCTTGGAGAAGGAGAGTTCGTTGATGCCCTTAAGGAAGAAGAGAATGAAACTCACTTTCAAGCATACCTTAACTCTTAAGGAAACCATTTTCTCCTCCAACCCTAAAGCATCGACGTTCACTCTGAAGCTCTAGCCATCTTATGTGTTAATTTAACAATTAAAGTAACTCTCCATAAGATGATGACATGTGTGGAGCTAATGGCCATTCATTACTTTAACTAATTAAATAAGTAACTTTGAAAAGTCAATGCACATCATCTCTTCTTCCAAAACCAACGACACACATGGCTTAAAAATATATTAATTAATTAATTATTTATTTATTTATTTATTTATTTAATCAATTAATATATAATTGCTAAGGTCCAGTCCAACTGGGTTTGGCCCTACGCCTTATCAGCCCCGAAGGTTTAAATGACTCTAAATCTTTCTTAGCAATATTGATGTCGCGATCTCATCGGGACATATCCCAATCCCATTGGGATCCATTTAATCCTAATGCTCTCCATAATTAGAACTCTGTCCAATTACTATTTTACAGATTCTCTGAATCACTCTTATGCGTGTGACCCTTTAGGTTCCCGGTTATGTTGGCCACTTAGATTAACAATTAATCTGAGCAAGTCATGAGCGGTATCTAGCAACACATCATGACCCCCAATTGATCGGAAAGTAATCGGTTTGATGTATTCATCACGAACCAGATCACGAACCCTTCCATAGACAATTACTGTGCAATTCGTCCTTTCACCATCCTATACCCCACTTGGTTATGAGTATGGTCAAAGTGTCAACTCTTACTAGACCAAGTCCAGCCCAAGTGATAACAGTTCTCGTCCTAGGACTCATTACTCTATATGTCCATGAAGACACTCTTCATGACATATTCACTCTGGCCAGAGATTTTCGAGTAATGATCCTAACAAGAGGCCATGGGTATCTCTTCTGCTAATCCAGAAGTGGTGAATCCTATATTGGCTACTAAATTACCTTCGAATACCTCAAGCTGTACCCAAGCACTACCCTATGAGTTACCTCTAGAAGGCAACAAGGAATGGAGTCAGCACGTGATCAAGATTCAAGATAGCCTTGAGTACCTCAAGTCTAAGGATACTTGCACCATTGCTATGATGAGATTATCACTGACACTTAGATAAGATATCCATGTGATGATCTCATGGCAGGTCATCCAATGAACTTACTACCGCTAGTAAGCATCCACATGTCAATTCTAAATATCTCATATTTACAGTTTCTGAGATCCACTGCTTGATTCAATCAAGGAATATGACATGTGCTAGTCTATCCGGATTAATGATGTCCAGTCTCATTAATCCTATGACTAGGGAGCATTTAGATACTGACATAATTGCACATGATAGGAATCTCAGGAGTATGATCACATCATAATTTCCTTCATGCTATGTCATATATCATGGACTTCATTAATCTGATTAAAGATCCAATCAATTCATAAACTATGTTCATGAACATCAAATTAATGAATTACGCCTTTTCTTTATTTATTCATTCAGTCTGCATACGACTGTGAATAAAACGCGCTAAAGGGGATTGCCTTTAGGGAAAAAATAAACAGTACCGTCCTTGAATAAGTCGACTTATCCGTACCGAGCAAGCATAAGTCGACTTACACATGGTACAAGTCGACTTACCACTTACAAATCTCCCACTTGACCTAAAGCCAATCGCCTTGGTATCTAATACCATAAGCGCGTCCATGAGAATCACAATTCTCCTGTGACAATGGCTTTGTCAACGGATCAGCAACACTTTGCTCTGTGGGAATTCTCTCTATTAGGATATCATCTCGACTAATGATCT
This sequence comes from Erythroxylum novogranatense, assembly GCA_029891385.1. Lineage (NCBI taxonomy): Eukaryota > Viridiplantae > Streptophyta > Magnoliopsida > Malpighiales > Erythroxylaceae > Erythroxylum > Erythroxylum novogranatense. Next base: position 76,516,855 of record CM057230.1, on the reverse strand, counting down.
CCCGAATCGGCGGAGTACATGTTCGGATCGTCGATGAGACCTTGGTTCCTTTGCCTGCGCACTAGCCCCATTGTATCACAATACAATCCATTGGGCCCATCACAACTAGGGACTAGATCAAGTTCAGTAATGAACTTCGATCCAAACCTTCCTTTCATAAGATCTCACGCGGTGTACTCTGCCTCGGTTGTTGAATCAGCATCCTCTCTTGTTTGGAACTCTTTCCAATCGACCGCCACGCTATTCGAGTGAATGTATATAACCTGATCATGATTCAGAATCATCCTTATCAGATTAGATATCGCATCTGAATGCTCGCCACGTGGAGATTTCCATCTCCAAACATCAAGAAAACATCCTTAGTGCTTCACAAGTACTTGAGGATATTCTTGACACCACCCAAAGGACCTCACTAGGAACCGATTGGTATCTGCTCGTAACACTTAGAGCATACGATACATCGGGCTTTGTACATAGCATCATTTCATGCTAAACCTCTTTAGCATCTCAACTATGTACGATGCTTGTGAAAGACCAAGCAACCTTTGATCTATCTCTATAAATCTATATCCCATCATTTCCGAGTAACAGTATATCATCTACATACAACACAAGGAATAGGATTGCAGTCCCACTAACCTTCTTATACACACAATAATCATCCAGATTTTATGAAAAACCAAACTCTTTGATTAACTCGTCAAAACGGACATTCCAACTCCTGGATGCTTGCGTCAATCCATACATGGATTTCTGAAGCTTGCATACCATTTCGCCATCATAGGAGGTGAAGCCCTCTGGTTGTGTCATATACACATTCTCGGGTAGATTTCTCTCGTGAAAGTCGTCTTCACATCCATTTGCCATATCTCATAATCATAATGAGTGGCTATGGCTAGGAGTATCCTAATGGATTTAAGCATTGCTACATTAGGTCAAGGTCTCGTCGTAGTCAACTCCTTGTCTTTGACGAAATCCTTTGGCCATTAGTCTCGCTTCATAGGTAATCAGATTACCATCCATGTTGGTTTTCTTCTAAAACCTCTTTGCACCCTATAGGTTTTATCCCTTTAGGTGCAACAACCAAAGTCCATACTTGGTTTACATACATGGAATCCATTTCAGATTTCATGGCACGAAGCCATTTTCCAGACTCTGAACTCTTCAGAACCTCTTTATAGGTAGCAGGCTCATCATCTCATATGAGCAATACGTCATTCTGTTCCCCACGAGAAATCCATATTTCTCAGGAACAGAGCGTATCCTACGTGACCTACGAAATTCGTGTGTAATAGAATGTTGAACTGTTACCTCATCTGAATGAGTTACAGTTTTAGGTTCAGGCAGTTGATCTGTGTCTGTTCGAGCATCTTGAACTTCTCTAAGTTCAACTTTGCTCCCACTGTCTTCTTGTAAAAGAACTCTTTCTTTAAGAAAACAACATGCTTTGAAACAAACAACTTTTGTTCCTAAGCAATGTAGAATTAATATTCCACGAACAAACATTTGTCAGCTTTTACATTAAATGTATTTGACTGTGTTTGCTACACTTAAGCAGGACAACCCCAAACTTTCAGATGAGAAAGATAGAGCTTTCTGTTAGTCCATATCTCCATATGGAGTAACATCAACTGTCTTTGATGGAACTCTGTTTAGCAAGTAAACAATTTGTCTCAAGCCGCATACTCCCAAAAATCTGCAAAACCTATCATCAATCGCACCATGTCTAACAAGGTTCGATTTCTCCTTTCAGCCACACCATTGTGCTGCGGCGTGCAAGGTGGAGTGAACTGAGATAAAAGCCCATTATCTGTGAGATAATCCAAAACTGTTGGTCTAAGTATTTTCCACAACGATCGATCGTAATGTCTTCATACTTTTACCAAGTTAGTTTTCTACTTCATTTCGAATTATTTGAACTATTCAAATGCTTGATTTGTATCTCATCGACATGAGATACCTATATCGTGAATAATCACCGATAAAAGTATCTCAAGTAGAAACAACCACTTCGGCATGGATGGACATCGGACCACATACATCCGAATGTATTAGGTCTAATATTCCATTCACTGCTCACCCTTTCTTTAAAGGATAACTTAGTCATCTTGCCTAATAAACAAGATTCGCATGTGTCATATGATTCATAATCAAATGACCCTAAACATCCACTCTTATGGAGCTTAGCGATGCGTGTCTCATTTATATGGCCGTCGACAATGCCATAAGTAAGTTGATTTTAAATTATCTCGATTATGTCTTTCCGTCATTGACATTCATAACTGGATATGACATATCTAATATGTCAATTTATCAGATAATGTACCAAGACCATAGAGCATTCCATTCGAACTAATAGAACAACCATTGCTTCTAAAAGTCAAATGGAAATCACTCTAATTAAACATAAAACATACAATATGTTCTTTGTTTAAAACGGGTACAAAATGACAATCATCTAATTTGAATATAAGCCCACTAGGAGTAACAAGACATAAGTGTTCACGGCTAATGTAGCAACTTTTGCTGCATTACCTACACGAAGGTCTAGTTCTCCTTGAATGAGCTTTCATCGTCCCCCGAGGCCTCGCATATCATTTCATATGTGTGAGCCACAACCGTATCAAAGACCGATATGTTTTGATCAGAATAGTATTAACCTCAATGACAAACATAATTGAAGGAGTAGAGGCATCGATGCCTTTATCGCTTTGTGGACTCCAGATAGATTTTCTGATTTAGCCTCTAGTGGCTAGACTTGCCACAATGAAAGCAAAATCCTTTTGGGCGAGAATCTTTGGTTTTTCCTTGATGGCACTTCCTTCGTTTCTTGGCCCTTTTCTTCTTTGAACTAGAAGAAGAAGCATCCACCATTAGCACTTGCTATCTCTCTTGATAGCCTTTCATTTGTCATGAAGCAGATTGATCAGCTCAGGAATTGTTGTGGATATTTGGTTTATCCGATAGTTTATCACAAACTGTGAATAACCATCAGACAATCCAACCAGAATTAAGTCTCTACTTAACTCATAAACCATTACAAATCCTAAGACGGCGAATCTCTCAATATAGCCATTCATCCTCAGGGTATACTGCACAGCAGATATCCCTGGAGCCATCTTTGTGATGAAGAGAAGCCTTGAGGTCTCGAACCTTTCAGACCGAGCTTGCTCAACAAACAGCTCCCTAAGATGAAATACTATAGAGTGAGCATCCATGGACTCGTGCTGCTGCTGCAGCTCTAGTGACATCAAGACAAGCATAATGCAAGTATCCATATCACTGTCCTTTAGATGCTTACGATATGCTTTCTGATCCTTATCAGAAGCATCAACGAAGAGGTGCATCCGGAAGTGGAACATCTAGACGATCCCGGTTCCTCGATCGAGAACAATTCTCAGAGTCCTCAGCCAATCAAGAAAATCGGTCCAGAAAGGAGAGCATAAATTCACACTAAAAGACTTCTTCAATCAACCTAGCGCGATAGAGAGAAGGAATGATAGAATTAATATGCCTGCATGATCATAAGGACTTGCATGACATGCATATGGCTCCCACTAGTTTCCTAGAATCCATAACCCTCTTTTCGAATCCAGAGAAATAAAGTGACATAATGTCCTAGTGGGTCGATATCCGACATTGCTAAGAATGACCTTGGGTTTGCCCAACAAGCCACAACTTAGGTCAATCGGTAGGTATCGGTCATACCAATTGCATCATCGATAACCGACTTTGAGAATGACCTTGGGTTTGCCCAACAAGCCACCTTAATTCTCGGGAGGTATCAGATATACCAATTACATCTTAGACACAACTATCGATCAGTGCTATCAACTTGTTGATGTGTGCACTTCATTGGGTTATCAACTCTTTGATGCGCATACATCCGATGTATGCTACCCAATTTCGCCTCTGTCCACGTTGACCTTGAGTTTACTCAACAAACCAACGCTTCTAGTGAAAACCGACCCATGAATCCGAAAATCTTATTTTCATGGTTCGAACATATTCGTATAGAGCGAGCTTGGGTTTACCCAACAACCCATCCCTATAAGAACTCTGGTTCTTACTATATTAATGGAAGGCGTTAGTTTTCATATACCGAGGAGGATTTCAAAACTCTAGACTCAAGTGAAGGATTATAGTCACAGGACTATATGGAATGATTTAGGTGTCATCAATCACATTGAATCAATCCTTATAATCATCCATCATCCAACCCGAGCATGCCACAAGTCGATTTACAACGAATGCAAGTCGCCTCATGCTCCTCGCCTTTATAGACAAGTCGCCTTGTATCATAATACAAGTCGCCTTTATTTTTGCCCTCGCACAAGTCGACTTATCTGATATAAGTCGCCTTTATGCTCCTATTCACCACAAGTCGCCTTTGTACATCGCAAGTCGCTTTATGTTCAGATTTGAACAAGTCGCCTTTATACTCCAAATAAGTCGACTTGTCCAATGTAATTTGCTATAATCTCTAATCGCTAATTCCTCAATCCATGCAATTTCAATTCACAACACCTACATACCTTAGGTAATATCTGATAAATTTGATGTATCAATGAACAATTCATCGAACCATGAAAGCCTTAAATAGTCAAACTATATGAAAAGCTTGAAATGAGTCAAAACTCATTAGTTTCCAAACAATTTAGGAACACCCAAATTATCATCCTAAGCATCTCTAGATAGCACATACATTATCAAATTTACTTCAGCACATGCCATAAAAAATATGACGGTCAAAACAAACAAGATAATGCAATATACTAACGAGACGCTAATGTGATCACTTAGGCATCCGAAAATTCTTGGAAATGCAACTTCAAGCAATTCAGTTTGGCAATCATAACACATCAAGATAACACATTTTTAATCACATTAAAAATGGTGCAAGGCATTGGAACTGAAAAAGCACACTCAATCAAGCCAAGCAAAACAGTTCCAACAATTTTCACAAAACTGTCCAGTTCTGTACATTGCTCAAAATGATCAATGAAACAATTTCAATAAATTCTGAGAAACTTACATAGGTTGCTACATGTTCAGAACATTCTACATGAATTTTTTCAGGATTTTAGGCCATCAAAAACTCAGTCAACCTAAATAACAAAACCGATTCAAAATCTGTGTTCATCAGCACAGCAATTCCCAACAGCATACAATAAATTCGTGAATAAATATCCAATCACCTTGAAATCCAATTTCCATGCTCACAGACATTCACCAACATCTTAGAGACATTTAGGTGACGGAAAATCTGAAAAATAATTTTTCTAGAATTTATTCTCGATTTTATACTCATGCCTGTTCCAGAATCGTTTCACAAAACAGCATCTGTAACCTTAGGGAATTAATTAGCAAAACTATATCAAATCAAATCAATAAATTCTGAAAATTCATAGACATATTCTCTAACATGTTATGAACAATCCTGGGCAGAAAAATTTCAAAAAATATATCACAATATAAATTCGAAAATCAGACAGTATGCATGCATCAACATCAACAGCAATTAGGGTTTCTGATCTAGCTTCGGTTTTTGCTTCATACACGACACCAGACTCTCTGATACCACTTTAGGAAAATCCCGGGAGGTACATCACATGTACCAGCAGCGGAAAACAAAAATTTTTGTTCCCGGGACCTTCCCGAAACCCAGGATCCAGGTGTCGGTATGAAGACTTAAACCTGAATAGCCAATAGAGACTATCTCTAAAGGTATCCACGCAGAGATAAGAAAACTTAACCGGATCAAACCCCTTTGACCCGGGAATAGCTAGAACAGAATAAAGCCTGCTAGAGCCTACCTCTGTCCTGGAGAGCTTGAGACTGACGTTGGACCATGTGCTTGGAGAAGGACAGTTCGTTGATGCCCTTAAGGAAGAAGAGAATGAAACTCACTTTCAAGCATACCTTAACTCTTAAGGAAACCATTTTCTCCTCCAACCCTAAAGCATCGACGTTCACTCTGAAGCTCCAGCCATCTTATGTGTTAATTTAACAATTAAAGTAACTCTCCATAAGATGATGACATGTGTGGAGCTAATGGCCATTCATTACTTTAACTAATTAAATAAGTAACTTTGAAAAGTCAATGCACATCATCTCTTCTTCCAAAACCAACGACACACATGGCTTAAAATATATATATATATATATTAATTAATTATTTATTTATTTAATTAATCAATTAATATATAATTGCTAAGGTCCAGTCCAACTGGAATTGGTCTCACTGCCTATCGGGCCCCGATCTTTGAAAGCGACTCCTAAACCTTTCTTAGCAATATTGATGTCGCGATCTCATCGGGACATATCCCAATCTCATTGGGATCCATTTAATCCTAATGCTCTCCATAATTGGAACTCGTCTAATTACTATTTTACGATTCTCGAATCACTCTTATCGTGTGACCCTTTAGGTTCCGGTTATGTTGGCCACTTAGATTAACAATTAATCTGAGCAAGTCATGAGCGGTATCTAGCAACACATCATGACCCCTAATTGACCGGAAAGTAATCGGTTTGATGTATTCATCACGAACCGATCACGAACCCTTCCATGACAATTATTGTGCAATTCGTCCTTTCACCATCCTATACCCCACTTGGTTATGAGTATGGTCAAAGTGTCAACTCTTACTAGACCAAGTCCAGCCCAGTGATAACAGTTTCGCCCTAGACTCATTACTCTATATGTCCATGAAGACACTCTTCATGACATATTCACTCGCCGAGATTTCCGAGTAATGATCCCGACAAGAGGCTATGGGTATCTCTTCCGCTAATCCGTAGTGGTGAATCCTATATTGGCTACTCAATTACCTTCAATACCTCAAGTCGTACTCCAAGCACCACCCTATGAGTTACCTCTAGAAGGCAACAAGGAATGGAGTCAAAGCACGTGATCAAGATTCAAGATAGCCTCGAGTACCTCAAGTCTAAGGATACTTGCACCATTGCTATGATGAGATTATCAACGACACTTAGATAAGATATCCATGTGATGATCTCATGGCGGTCATCCAATGAACTTACTATCGCTTAGTAAGCATCCACATGTCAATTCTAAATATCTCATATTTACAGCTTCGAGATCCACCGCTGATCCAATCAAGGAATATGACATGTGTTAGTCTATCCGGATTAATGATGTCCAGCCTCATTAATCCTATGACTAGGAGCATTTAGATATCGACATAATTGCACATGATAGGAATCTCAGGAGTATGATCACATCATAATTTCCTTCATGCTATGTCATATATCATGGACTTCATTAATCTGATTAAAGATCCAATCAATTCATAAACTATGTTCATGAACATCAAATTAATGAATTATGCCTTTTCTTTATTTATTCATTCAGTCTGCATACGACTGTGAATAAAACGCGCTAAAGGGGATTGCCTTTAGGGCACAAATAAACAGTACCGTCCTTGAATAAGTCGACTTATCCGTACCGAGCAAGCATAAGTCGACTTACACATGGTACAAGTCGACTTACCACTTACACACCCCCACACTTAGAGTTTTGTACATCCACAAACTCAACAATCACAAATGTTCCACTAGCTTTATGACTTGGGTAGGACATTTGGTTAAGTTTAAAAGCATAAAATGTGATTTATACAAAAAGAAAGGTTAAAGCTCAAAGGGGTTTATCAAGGGAAAAATTAAGTCAATAGGATAGGTTATTTGGCTAATGTAGTTTATGAAAAACAAAGAATGTCTAATCATATCCATGTTAATGCATGTGATAAAAAAATATGATCTCGAATAAAAATTTAACGCAAAATTGGGATGTACATATCATGAAGGTCACATATTATCAAAAGGCAATGAGACTTATATGAATGTGTCAGTCAAATAAGGCTCAAAATCTCACCGGGTTTGTTTACCATTAGTCACTACTCTTCCAAAAATAATGCATATCGACCAATCACAAGAGCAAAAGTACATGCTAAAGTTGCTATGAAATTCTCTAGTCAATTCACACTCTAATCATGATTATATAATCCCAGAAGCAATAGAAAATGAGAAATTGTTTATTTAATTTGTTTTCTTCTTCCTCTCATTTTGATTGAAAACATAAAAACAAGTAAAACAAAAAAATTCAAAAACGAACACACATACATATAAAAAGTAATGCGGAAATGTAAAGGAAAAGAAATTTACTTCCCTTGGGTTGCCTCACAAGAAGCGTCTTTGTTTAGGGTTGCTCACTCGACTCCTTCTTCTCCTCACGTGACAAAATTATGATCTTCGAGTATTACAGTTAGCGTCACTTCCACGTGAGGTAGTTTTGGATAGGGCCTTAGTTGATCATCATCCTCCTTTAGCGTCTTCCCTATCCTCAACTTCTCAATCCCAACCAAGTCCATACACTCTAGAAATATTTTGAACATCTCTTCATCATTTTCTTTGTCATTTAACTCCTCCAATCTATTATGTAAAGGTAAAGAGTTAGTTTCAACAATAATCATGGACTTAGTATGTTGCGACCCGATCCGGGAACCGGATTCCAACCGAAAAACAGAAACGGATACGACGAACAAAATGGCAGATAGCTAAAACGAATAACAAAAGACGGAAACAAAGTACAGAGTGAAGACAAAAACAGAAGCAAAAATAGCGAAACGAATCAAATAAGCAGGCGAAGTCGACAAAGACAACAAAGCGAACGCGGAATTAAATCGAATGCAAATCGAATACAGATTGCAAGAAAAGCAAACAAGCGGATCAAGTTGACCTGAAGCAAATTTCGATATCCGTAACAAATATGATAGACAAATTAACGCGTTAGAAACACTAAGACATTCCAAATCCGGTATATTTTTTTTCTTTCTTTCTTTTTCTCATTTCTTACATCTTACACACTTTAATCATCTTTCATACAAATCATATATCTCATCCGAAACCATCGAATTCTTATTTATTTTTCTTTTCCAACTTATTATCTAACGAAGTTTCAGCAGCATAACGGCTGCATTTTCAACAACCCAAACCTGCAAATGGCTCAAATACACTTCTATTTCCAAACGCAACTCAAAATCATCGGACTCTCTCGTCCGGAATCCAAAACACCAGCAAACGCACATCTATACCTAACACTTCCATAATTCTCAAATCAACATACCAATCTCATAATTCAATCGAATTCCCAAATCAATCATACATATATATTCCAAAATTATCCATAATTTCATATACAAATTTCGCAATCATTTACAATTGTTGATCTCAAATCCGTACATAATTTCCTAATTCTTATACATCAACACAATATACACGATTTCATCCTCTCATATATCAAAGGAAACACTTACACCACAATTATGGCAAATCGAGTCATACACTCATACCAATAATCCCAAATACATAAAAAACAAAATAAACGAATTCGCACATAAGTCTTGACTTTCTTCCATCCGATCTCCTACTCGAAAACCTGGAGATGGGGATGAAAGGGGGGTAAGCTCGGAAGCTCGTGGGTAACATATTTATAAATTGAACAATAAGTGGAAAATCATTTTCAAGATGTTTTTCATTTTTAAGCATTTCATAGTAGAAACTCTTCAAAGATTATCTCTCAAATCCTTCACTTTTTTAACCATTCATAAAACATTTCCAAAATCTTACATTTACAACCATCAATCTCTCATTTTTCAAACTTCTCAAATCTTTCATATTTCATGACCAAATACAAAACATGAATGCACCACTCTTAAAAACGAAACAAAAGCACATAACACATCAAATGGTCTGGTTCGGTCCAAAACAGAACGTACTGCACATTCCCACATAGCGGTCCTGTGCAGCCGTGAATAGAACGTACTATACTTTCCCGCATAACGGTCCAGTGTAGCCGTGAAGGGAGTCCAAAATCGGAGCTCCATGCCACTAGCGGGCAGCCGGGAGAAGGCTATAAAACTAGACAAGTGCGCACTCGTCCCACATATGGGACCTGACCAAACCCACATAGACACACAATTGAAAACGAAATTTCAAATTGCCCAAGGCACGCTTTCAAATCTTGATTTTCACAATCTTCATATCATAACATCAAATTGTGTCAAAAAGCTTGACACATGCACATTCCACATATTCACATCAATTTATATAACAATCATATTCAATACATCAATTAATCACATATAAATCAAATGCATAAAAATGAATGCAATTATTTCTTTCAAACATAAATCAACATATACAAATGCATAAAGCAGCATTGTTCACATTTTTTTTTAATCCTTTGAAAACATAATTTCATAAATATTTTTCCTTTCTTGATTTTTAAAATTCACATAATTTACTCATAATTCAAAATATAAAAACATTACCCACCTCGAATTGATGCTAGAAATTTGTTCCAAGCTTCAATTTGGCCATTTCTCCTTTCTTCCTTCCAATTTAACATTCCCTAAAGCAATTTCATCAAAATTCAACCTCATAAATAACTTAATCCTTAAAATTGATGTCATAAATCATCAATGCATACTAATTCCAAGATAATTAAATCACTAATTTCTAAAATCTCCAAATTCCAGATTTCACCTAAACCGATTCACTCAAATTCGATATCATATTTAACTTAATTTCTCAAATTGAGCTTAGAAAACATTAATTCCTCACATATTCAAGCTATCTAAATCTCCAATTTTCAAAAACCCTAATTTCCAAAATTGGCTTAAACCAATTTACACAAATTCAATATCATAAATCACAATTTCTTCAAAATAGATTTCATATTTCACAAACCCATACTATTATCTATGATTCTACACCAATAATTCCCAAAATTCCCAAAATCTCAAATTTGGCATAATCCCTAACTCACATAAATCCAAAATTAGATCCAATTTATCATGACATCTTCAAAATTGAGCTCATAATCCATGAACCCATATCATTTCCCATATTTCTAAACTAAAATTTCATAAAAAAACACAAAGTTGAAAATTTTCTCTTACCTGTTTTCTTCTCCAAATTTGAATTTTCATGGCTTGAAAGGACGCTCTCTTCATTTCCCACCTTTCTTTTTCTTGAATCAACATCAAAATCCTTCTTGAAACTCCAAAATTTTTGAAATCTCCAAGCTTTTCTTCTTCTTTCTTCTCCACGACCATACTCCTTCCTTTTCTCTCTTATTTCTTCGTCTTTCCTCTCATCATCGTGTTTCACCCTTGAAAAAACGACAACCCCTTCTGTTTTTAAAGCCATGTCATTAAATGGTAGATAAAAGACTAAAATGCCCCTAACATTTACTTTTAGTCATGCTTAACTTACGGATCTGATTCACACTATCAATTTGAAGGAATTTGTCAAAACTTCCTTCTAGAGAAATGTTCCTCTATGTCTTAATTTCATAATGCCACAAAAATCATCTAATTCGGAGCACTACATCAAAAGTTATGCTCAAAACATTTCGGGTATATTCATATTCTAACACATTTTCCATGTACGATTATTTCCATCCAGAAATTAACATTCTTAACCACAAAATTGAAACTCAAAGTCTTAATAAAAATTGTAGCCTTATTTCTCTAGTTTAATGCAAAATAAGAATCACCTCATTTCGATTCCCAGATCAAAAGTTATGCTCCAAATACTTTCAGATGTTCCTAACCCAAAAACTGCACACTAATCCGAACTTCCATTCATAAATTAAAAATCTTAGGGGCAAAATTGAACTTTACTTTCTTCATATGACTTGTAGCCCCATGTCTTAACTTTATTTCGCCTCAAGAATCACTTCAATCGGATCTTTACAGATGCCGAATTTCTCAAAATACTGAGCTATATTCGAAAAATTTTCCGACTCACTTTGATTAATTTAATCAATCTCAATTTAATCTCAAAAATTCACAAATTTCTCATAAAAAAGAAATTCACTGTCTTAGGAATCCAACGCTTCAAGAATCAACTCAATCGGATATCAAACGAAAAAGTTATAAGCAACAGAGCGAGAGGAGGACATTTAGCGATTAGACGTGGGCACGTCTAAAATACTTAGAGACTAGGCGTGGCCACGTCTAAAGATGAAATCTGGATCTGCAGGAAACTTTCAAAATTTTCAAATCATATATTTTGCTCCCGAACTCTAAATTTGAAAATTTTGGTCTCTATGGAAAGCTTGAAGGACTTTCTACAACTTCCATGTAGAACTTCACAACTAAATCAGTCTCTAATGTGATCAAATTTTTAATCAAAGACTTTGCCCAATTAATAAATCCCTAAACAAAGACTCAACTTTGGAAAATTCTATCTTTCAACTCCAAAGTTCGAACACCTCATATTTTATATCGATGCGAAGATCAGAAAGTCACCTTCAACTTCCATGAAGGACATAAAAAATCAATTTAACTCCTAATGGAGTCCATTTTTTGGTCAAATATTCTGTCATCTAACATTTATGCTAAAACCATAACATAAACTTGTAAAAATCATAACTTATTATTCCATGATCGAAAAATTCTATACTTTATGTCAGAATAAAGATAAAATCAAACTTTTCAACTTTCATGAAGAACTTAAAGGCTAAATCAGCCTCTAACTAGGTAAATTTTCCAGTCAAAGCTTCAGCCATATATTAGGTCAACCCATAACATTTTTCAAACAAAGTCAAATTTATACTAAACTTTGATTGCTCATAGCTTTCACTCCCGATATCGAAAAATTGCAAACTTTATGGCGACAAAAAGCTCTTAACATAAACTACAAGTTTCCAGAAGACAATTTTCTCAAATTTTGCCTCAAACAAAAAGTCAACTCTCAAGTCAAACATTTTATCACTATTCATCCCCAAAGTCAAACTTTCTAAATTCTTCAAATTTTCACACTTTTTCTTTTTAATTCTTGCTATTTAACTTCATTTCAATCAACTCATCCACTTTAATTTCATAAACCATACCAATCTACTCAAAACCCGAAGGTATCAAAATCAAACTCAAAATCAAAATCAAAATCATTCTTTTCTTATGAATTTTCTCAAAGCATAATTACTTTTATTTCACAATATATATATATAACCACTCATTTAATTTGACTGATTATTTCCAAATTCCACTTAAAAATCGGGGTCCAACACAGTACTTACCTCCAAGCTAAAAGATGAGTCATTTTTGACTTTGAGCTTCTCCACTTCTTCGACACAAACAATTCATTGAGGGTTGACCTTAAAATTTTCAAGTTCCTCACCGTTTTGCAATGTTTTTACACAAACGTCCATTAGGTACACCTCAGATTGATACGGTTGTTCCTTTTCGTTTTGCGATTCTAGGCGATCAAGACTTTTTGCCATTTGACCCAATTGGTATTCCATGCTCTGTTGGCTTGCTTTTGTCTCCTGTCAAAATTTTTACAATTGTTGCTGCATATTTTTTAGAAATTGCAAATTGTTAGCAACAATATTATTAACAAGTTCTTTTAAAGAAACAATTGAATCCTAATTGCTCTCCGAATCTTGGGCATTAGACCATGTGTTTTTTGGAAATTGCCCTCCATCCTTCTGTAATTGTAAAGTATTCTCGTGCAATTGCAAAATCAACTTTTCCAGAGATGGACCCGAGTCGTGAAAGAAAGTTTCTGGTTTGTACGAGAATTGTTATACATCCTGCAAACTATCATGGAAGTACTTCTGTTGATTATTCCATCCATAACAAAAGTTAGGTTGATCAGTCCAAACATTGTTATAAGATTGAGAATATGAATTATAAAAAAATTACTCCCATCCATACATATTTTTTTCAAACACAAAATAAAAAATGAAAAGATCACCAAATAACATAAAAGAAATTAATAACCAACAAATATATACAAAAAATCAATTAAATCACAAACAAAAACTAAAACACCGCACTCCTTGACAACGACGCAAAAATTTGATCGCTCATAGTTATGCTAGTCAAAATAAAATAACTAGACTACTACTATAGTAGTGGTGAGTCTAGGTCGATCCCATAGAGAGTGTATGTAAAGTTTATGGAATGAAATTATTCAGTGTTTAGGAAAAAGGGGGTTTTGGAATTTGAAAGAAGAAAATAAAATAATACTATCTAATAAAAACAAATTAAGGAAAACATGCAAAAAAAATGATAAAGATGGGGAATTCAATAGGGACCCAGTTTTTTGGTTAAACCTCGGCCTACGCCCTAATTAAACATATTTTATCAATTTGTTATTCTTTAACCTCTCGTAGCAACTATTAATCGCGAGTTAACAATTAACCCGAATTTTTCTTATGTTTTGTTTAATCAAGATACGATCATTAATTAAACCTAACCACTGAACATTCTACGATACAATCTCCAGATTTACTTAGGTAGTAGCATTACGAATTAGGAAAACCAATTAATTAAGGCAACAATCACATATGATATGTCATTTAACCTAGGTCATGTTATCCCTAATGATTACGAATCATTAGTCGCTACATATGAATTACAACATAACAATCATGGATTATATCGAAATTCTAGCAATGGTTTTGCAATTAACGATTCAATGAACGCATTAAAATCATCAACTTAAAATACCCAATGGATTCATACACAAATAACCAAATAATAACAAAATTTTGATTATTCATACATAATACCCAATCTAATTAACGTAGGATATCACAATCAATTCTTAGTGAGAAAAAGAAATAATTAAATAATTAAAAATACTTAACCTGGGACATTGACATCGATGTCACCTCCGAATCGACGTCAGAATGTTAAGTACTTCATATCTATTTTGTAAAAAATTGCTTCACCCCTTATCTTAATCCCTAGCTAAAAACCCCTTGGTTCAGCCCTTCACTATCTACGATAGCTTTAAATCCTTCAAGCCTTCGTACTCCTCGTCTATGCTACAGTAGACAGAAGCTAGAGGACAGAGCAGTAGCTGCGTCTTCGGAAGGCTTACGTAAGGGTCTGCATTTAACGTAGTTTTCTGCGTTCGTAGATAGAAACTAGAGGAGAGAGTGCAAACCCTTACGCAAGCCTCCTAAAGATGCAGCTACTGCTCTCTCCTCTAGCTTCTGTCTACTGTAGCGTGTACTGTGCTTGAGATGGGACATATAATATTGGAACTCCTTTAAATCCTCCTCCCCTGCTTCTTACAGCCACGTTGCGTTTAACACAACTGTCTACGTTAAATGCAGTGTCTCTCCACGTAAGGCAGATACAGAGACGCAGACGCGTTGTACAGCTGCATCTGCGTTACACAGACATGTTGTGCGTTAAACACACAACTGTGTTGTGCACAACGCAACTTTTCTTTTTTTCTTTTTTTTTAACAAGTACTTTTAATTGTCCTATTTTGATTTTTTCTGTCTTCTTCTTACCTCATAAAGACAAGTAAAAATAAATCTCTATAAAATGACCCATATGTTATACTTTCGATTCACTTTAATTCCTTTGCTTTCAAATTGTACCTAAAATCATATATAAATTAAAGTGAGTATCTTAAGCATTTTCATATCATTAATCGCTAAGCATAAATGATTAAATATATCAACAATTAAACACATATCAAAAATTCTAGCAATGAGTTTACAAATAAACGATTCAATGAATGCATTAAAATTACCTTGTCATAATATCAAATGAGTTCCTACTCAAATAACCGAACAATAACGAAAATCCAATTATCTATACACAAAATCAAAATTAATTAACATAAGATAACACAATCAATTTCTAATGAGAGAAAGAAATAACAAAAATAAAGAAATACACTTATCTCAGGTTGTCAGCATCTCCAAATCAACGTCAGGATGTCTAGCCCTCCATAGTTCTCTCCCAAAAAAATGCTTCATCCCTCATTAATAACTCTACCGAAGACCCCTTTAGTGCCTCCTCTTTTTTGTCACAAGTTTTTTTGTTTCTGCCTTCCAAGCCCTCGGTACTGTTTGGTGATGTGACAAATAAACATTATTGGCCACCTTACTGTTCACTTATAAAATCCCTTAGCTGTTTCCACTAAAAATGTCTACGTTCATGCACAATGTCTTTGTGGTCTGCTTGAAATGCATACGTCAGACATCCCTCACCTGCTACGTCGTTTGTCCTAGTTTCTCCTTACTTCTACATTGCATGTTACTCCTGGCTTCCTCCTTATGCTATTGTATGGACTATTGTTTTAAAGCATGTGGTGCTTGATTATGGATTGCTGGAGTTTTAATGTTCTCCATATAATTAACACAATTACATTAGTCTATTAAGCTTTAAAAAATAGCTCAACTTAAGGCCAATTTTACAGTAAAATTCAAAATAAATCATTTTGGGTTTTAACTAATAAAATATGAATAATCATGCCCAAATGTGTAATGAAAATTATTATATGGACTAATTTTAAGAGGATAAAAGATTTAATATTTTATACTTATCAAATTCCCCAACACTTAGCATTTGGGCGTCCTTGGGCAAAACATTAAAATTAGGTTCATAAACCCTAAAATAGTTTTTACTCATGATCAATCAACATTCATAATGCTAAAAAACTTAGCAATCTAGTGGTAGACTCGAAAAATGTGTTTAACTAAAATATATCCATAGGTACATTCAACACCATTCATGATCATGTCATTCCACAATTTTACATATCATTTCATTTCTCCACCACTAAAGTTCACATGTAGAAGTATTAATTAAAGGACTTTTTATGGTTGTAACGTAGGAAAAGGTGAGGTGACATATATTTGAGTCAAATAGCATGAAAGTCATTAAAGATAGTGAAACAAATGCAGCACTCAATATGATATCAAGTGCACAAGTTCACACTCATACATAATTGTGTACCATTAGCTATGACGAATGCAATCCTTATATTTCACAACAAATTTCAACTCTCATACACAAACCACATGAAGCATATACCAATCTGAAGGAATCACTCATACAATTTATGCCAACAATATATTGAAACCACAAGAGTGAACTTTCCAAGCCAACATCTACCTCATATTCAACATACTAAAATAAAACATTCCTTATAACTCTAGGAAGATGCATTAATCATGAATAACTTTGCAAACTCATATGCATTTCCTCTTTGATAAATTTATTCAAAAAATTTAAATTCTTTTTCTTTTTCTTTTTTTCTTTTTCTTTTCTTTTCTTTTGCTTTTCTCTTTTCTTTTTTTTCTTTCCCCTTTTTTTAACATTAAAAGAAACTACATTAACATGAGAATTTCAATAATAAGACATAAAATAGCATCCCAATCATTATAGCCAATCTACACATATGTACACCCCCACACTTAAAATTTTATACATCCACAAACTCAGCAATCACAAATGTTTCACTAGCTTTATGACTTAGGTAGGACATTTAGTTAAATATAAAGCATGTAATGTGGTGAATACAAAAGTAAAGGCTAATGATGTAACACCCCACTCCCGGATAACCTGAACCCGACATCGATGGTGATATCCGAGTTCGTGCCCTGTGAGGGTGGCGTGCTACATCACTCAGTCAAAACTCAGCATAAATTTTTTTTTGACACAAGCATACACTATATGGGAAATCATTACCATACATAAATCATCGTTAAATACAATAACCGCGGGGCCCTTTTTCATAAATACAAATTAATTCAGTCCATTGACTTTACAAATTAACCTAATCATTTGTACAAAAAAATTCAGAAAATACAATTTTATCAAACACTAATGCAGACACGAACTGATCCCGACCTCTTCTCTCACTCACATGCAGATGTTATACGCTCGTTGCCTAACGGGGTATTCTTCTGGGTCCTGAAAAATAATTGCAAATTTTGGGTGAGTTTTGCGAACTCAGTGAGTGACCATCATCGATGGTTCACCCAGTCACATAACACAATAATCATACATCTCACTTTATTTCCTAGTGCACATTCACAATATTTCACATTCACACATTTACAGAATTTCACATCCACATTATTCATGTTCGATACATGCATATGAGACTCACTTTTTATTTATTATTTTGCTGTGACCGAGTGTCTAAACTGTCCCTTGTAGGGCTCATTAATAACTGTCCCTTGTCAGTTGGTGGATGCAGGGCTCATTAAACGTTGAGCCTGAGGCTCTGAATCACTTATAAGCTAGAAGCTCATTTTTACTTGTTGAGCTTAAAGCTCTGATCGGTGGCGAATTTGGTCACAACAACCATTATCTTTCATGCACTTATGTCATGTGATGCAGTAGTCACTTCCACTCACTTTCACATATTATTGGACCGTAGCCCAACACGTATCAATCACATCACACTGATTTCATTATTTCACATTGCTCAAAATATCATATGATCACATAAGCAGCACTTTTCATTTTCACATAAGCATAAGGCATTTCGCCTTTCACTAAATCAAGTAACTTTAATCACATGTATATGAGATGCTCATGTGACACTATTATATCACAATCAACGCATGGTCGCAATTCATCATATCATAAACAAGTAATTCTCAAATTCACATACAAGTAGCACTTCTATAACACAGCTCAGTATCACAATCATCGGACCTCCTGTTCGGAACCCAATAAAATCAATCCATATCCAGTAATTAATTTATGCAAAATAGATTAAAACAAAACAAAGGGTGAAATAAGACCATCTCGGTCTACTCACAGTACGCTACGGATTAGCATTGCTTTCAAATTCTGGAAACGCCGGATTGCGAACTCTTGGCTTGCACAACCCATTTATTCAATACATTGCACACACATTAATAATTTGCCCAATTAAAATCATTTATGCACATATATGTATGATGCATGTTAATGACTATCTCGGTATCAATCTATGAATTTTATCTCAAAAACCACTCCAATTTCACAGCTTACATATGCCTAGGGTTTAGCCGTACTAAAATCCTTAAACTCGCAAATTATGCTTATTGTAAATTTTTCTAAACCTTACTTTCGGGTCTGTTGTTCTCGATTAATGAGACCGTCCACATAAGTTAACCTAGACAACCTCTCCTTTTAGAAAAAATTCTCTATGTTCTAGGAATCCATAGACACTAAAATCACTCAATTTGGACCTCTATAGGTCCAATTATTATTAAAACACGGACCAAAAAAATAATTACTTGGTCCTCACACTTTGATCTAATCAATCCACATCAATTTCATCTCTAAAAATTCCCAATTTTACATAGAAATGAAATTAAATATTTCACTAATCTGATGTCTCGAGAATCAGGTCAATTGGAGGTCGGATGAAAAAGCTATTCACAAAAGAATGTAATTGGGACAAAAACATCATTTAAGAAAAATAAAAATAAAAATAAAAATAAATGGGAAAAGTCAGGCGAGGCGCCTCATGAGGATGCCCTGCCCTCGCCCCGAGAGTGAGGCGTCTCCCTCGCGAGGGGCGAGTTTCCCCCCAGAATTTCTTTTTTTTTTCAATTTTCCTTCTCTTTTCCTCCAATTTTTCTTCTCTTTTCCTCCAATTTTCCTTCTCTTCTTCCACATAACACAACTCTTCACACAAGTGTTCAAAAATCACAAATGATGTCTCATTGGAAAGATTTCGGAAAACCCTACAAGTTTCATGGAGGGCTTGAAAACCAATTTCACCTCTAAGAGTGTCAAAAATGCAATCAAAGTTACTGCCTTCGCATTAACATTCAAAACAGTACAACATTTTTCTAAAAAAATCATATCTTTCCATTACCTTTGCCAAAAATTCCAAACTTTATATCAATAAAAAGATCAGAACATATTCTATAGCTTTCGTGAACAACTTGGAAGCAAATTCAACCTCTAAACAGATCAATTTCTCAATCAAAGTTTCTGCCCAAATAAGTGTCATCCTCAACAGTAATACAATCTTCCAAAAATCATAACTTCCTATCCCATTGTCTAAAAATTCAATGCTTTATATCAATAAAAAGATAAGAAAACATGATACAATTCTCATGAAGGACTTAGAAGCAAATTCTACCTCTAACTAGGTCAAATTCTCCCATGATTGTGGCTGTCCTGTTAAAGGTTGTCAAAATCAACATATCACCTAAACCATTTCCATGTTTTAAAAATTCATAACTTACAATCCCTACATCCAAAATTCGCATATTATACCTCATTACAAAACTAAGACATTCCTCTATAACTTTACATAAGATCACTTAAGCCAATATAAACCATAACAGTCCAGAATTGGCTTCAAAACACAGTAGTCACAAAACCTATACTTAGAGTCATTTCACACACAAAACACATTCATTCATTGAAAAATCAGTTGAAAGTTCACAAGTCATAACTTTCAATTTCAAAATCGAAAAATGTCATACTTAGTCACGATAGAAAGCTAACACGAAACTCTACAACTTTCATGAAGACCAATCTCACAAAATCTGTCTACTTTAGCCTAGAAAAATTCTCCAAAGTTTCAGATCACAAATCTTCACCGTTAGAAACAAGACTATTTACCCTACACATATTTCCCACTTTCAAGGCAAAATTCCGAACCCTACAAGCCGCAATTGGACAGCACTTCCTTCATAAGAATTCTAGCCAAACTTTTCAAGTTTAATTTAAGCCAATCCTCGTCTCAATAGCATAACCATATAAAAATTTATGATCAAATCTTTGAAACATATACACATCCAATTTTCTAGATTCTCAACCTAACTCACATTCTACATCTTCCATACCATTTCTAAGCCAATTCTCACTCATTTCACCCCATATTTCCACCATAACCAACTCACAACCCATCCTTGAACATAAATCCACAAAATTTCAGCACACACACTCAATCATCTTTTATTATTAATCACACATCTAACATCCATAAAATCAATCAAAAACACACAATTTATCAATACTACACATGCTATATCATTCACCCTTACACAAACATGCATTTATACCCATACAATCAAATCACAAGTTCCATGAAATCAATGCTCAAGACATCACAATTAATGCATCAACTACCAATTTAAGAACATAAAACATAAATCTTACCTAACAAGCTTTAAATTCTTCAATTCTTCAACTATACTCCAAATCTTCTACTTCACTTCACATACACGATATCAACATCTTAAGGCTTAGGTATGGATTTTATACGAACAAGAGAAGAGAAGGCCAGTAAGACAAAGGAGCTTTTGTGTGGTTATAACAAATAGAAGAACCACCGAAGAAGAAAGGAGGAGGGAAGGCTACGAAAATAAAGAAGAGAAGAGAACAATTTGTCTTGGTCTTCTCATACGGAAGCTTCGTGAATGACAAAACAAAAGGAGGAAAGAGCTTTTAATTTAAACAAAGGTGGCATATTAGGCAAGTGACATGTGTCACTTGCCACATGTCACTCTCTTGAGCCCTCACTAATTTCTTTCCAATAAAAATTCAATTTCTACTCCAATTTTGTCCCAAAATTCCAATGACTCAATTTAATAAATCCTAAAATCATAAATCTAATTTTTCAGTGCCATTGGATATTCATTTCTAGTACCGATAATCAATCAGTCAGCCAATTGGCAATTTTTTCGGTCCAGAAATTTTCCTCGAAATTTTTCAGAAAAATTTCAAAAATTCTCCAAAAATTCAAATCTCATAAAGACCCACTCCAATTAAATTTTCAAGCACAAAAATCATCTTTTTCACAAAAATCACATTTATGACCAAATATACCTGGAAATGTCATGAATACATGTACAGTCATTTACATGTGCAAAAATCACTATTTACAAGTATGAGTATGCATGAACATAATAAGACAATTCTAAACACTCATAACCCGTTCTAAATTAATATTCTACCCTTCTCATCGATGATGGGATGTTACAAATAAGGCTTAAAAAGGACTTAACAAGGGAAAAATCATATTAATGGGATAGGTTATCTTACTAATGTAGTTAGATGGACCTATATTCCAAAGATGAACTTTATTAAGGCATTAATAATGCAATACGGACTTGTACTTATGACCTATGTTGGCAGTGATTTGTATGTAAATTAGGATTTCTTTTAACTTTAAAGATCATGAGACTATCATAACACTACAAGAAAAATTAGTTTCAGCAACTGTTATTAATGGTTGCTAAAAGTAAGAAAATGGTCATTAAAAGTTATAGCAACCAAAATCGGGTTGGTCACAAGTGGTCACTATAGGGTTGTTATTAAAAATGCTCAGTGACTAGTTATTACATTGGTCATTAAAAATGCATTATTAACAATCATTTGAAATTGGTCACTAAAGGTAAAATTATTAGCGATCAAATTTATATTTGCTAATGTAAAATTTCATGGTTGCTATAATGTTAGAATGGTTGCTATAATTATACATACTGTGACGAAATTATTTTTATTGCTAAAAAATAATCTTATAGCAATCAAGTCAACGGTTACTATAGTTATTCATACTGCGACCAAATTATTTTTGTTAGTAAAAAATAATTTTATAACAACCAAGTCAATGGTTACTATAATTATGCATACTACAACCAAATTATTTTTTTTAGTAAAAATAATCTTATAGCAACCAAGTCATTGATTGCAGTTATTTTATCTAGTTGCAATAAATGGTGTATTAAATTTCTTTTAGTAACCATGTTGTGATGACATGATGCTGTTGCTAAAAATTTACTTTTAGCACCCAAATAATTTGTTGCTATAGTTTTAATAACGTCATAAATTGTATTATATTCACTATAATTTAGCAACAAAAAATTAATTATTGGTCACTAAAATGTATGTGTCAGCCATCAAAATTTGGTCGCAAAAATAATTTGGATGATTCCTAAATTATACCTTCCAGTAACCAAAATTGATTACAAAAATAATTCAAATTGATCGCTAAAATTTATACAATAGAAACCAAATAAATACGCAGATGGAGAAAATTATTTCAATTGGTTATTAACAACAAATTTGAAGTAGTTCATGTTTTAACACTTCAAATTTGAAGTAGTTCCTGTTTTAACACTTCAACACCTCTAATTATATATACATGATGGTATTCATCAGTTCTAAGGATATGGGACAACGGAAATCAACTGGTATGATTGGGGTTCTGTGGTTCCCATCACTGAAGCCTTGCCCACTGCCAGCTCGATGATGGTTTTCTATTACAGGAGCTTCCATGTTGGGGTTTCTGTCTGTACAAAATCCTTAATTTTCTTCAGTAGCATAGACATCTTCTCAATATTCTCATCTGGATCCCCGCCAGTGTCGGCAACCATTTCATGCAGAGCTAATGACTCTTGAGTAAGTTGAGTTATCCCCATCAATTGTAGATTTTTCGAATGTCTTCTAGTAGGATCTATTGGTGTATCAATGTACCTCAACCATTATCAATTAGGCATCTAAACCTCATTCAAGCAGGCTTCCATGTCGTCTGCACAATAAACAGTATAGGGGAAGTAAAAAAGTATATCACAGGAAGAAAATTGGAATACATCAACCTTCAAGTCAAAACAAGAAAGATAAGTCATACAATAGTCGCATCAAGACAAAAACAAATCAATATGCTGGTTTGTTTATAAATATTAGTGAGATTAACAAGTTCTGTAATTTGGTGCATAATTCACTAAAAAATTTAGATAAATGTTGCATGCAATGAAATGAATGATCAAAAAAATGACATGAGAATAACATTTTATACATGACGGTTTCAAACAGATAAATCACACAGATAACTACCAATAAAATATAACTTCGAACTTAATTTTTGGAAGTCATGCAAAGTTTTCAGATCTTCCATATAAACCATTCTAAAGTTGGTGCACCAAAACTCAAACCAAAAACTGCTCTAATGTACTCCACATGCTTCAACTTAACTTCTGTTAGACACTTTCCCTACAAGTCTTCTTATTATTGGAAAAGAATGAGCAGCCAAACCTACAATGTTCTCATAGGAAGAATGGAGTTCCTGCAATACTTAAATTACAGTCCATCAACTTTTCCTACAATAAAAAAAAGCGCTTTCGTAATACTTTCAAACTGTAACTTCCTTAGAGAAAGAAAAAACACCTCCAAGCATGTCATCATTGTCACCATCTTCCTCTGATTTGTCAACATCGGGGCTACCTTCTATTGATTCATGACTTTTTCTCAAGGCAACTAGTTTACAAAAACTCTTTTATTGTTCAAAATCAATTGACTCATTTACTATTCCCTCATCTATAATGTTCATACTCGTGACGGAGCAATTGGAACTTGCATTTGATGTTGCACTAGTCACCCCATTGTCTAACAAGAGAACTTCTTCATTTGTTCTTCTGGCAAAATGTGCATCATTGGTTAAAGATCTTGTGTTGCTGTTCAAGAAATTGCTATCCTCAACAGGAGAAAAATCCATGTGAGATTGTTTAAAAGAAATAGGACAAACATGTTTGTTAACGGAGCTCTAATTCAGGATGGGCAATGTCAAGATGGAACTTACTACTTCTTCCCCAAAATTATGATTACTAGATTGCATAAAGGGTTGACAGAAATCTAGTTGCAATCCTGTAAAAAAACCAATGGTAATATGACGGGAGTAAATCCGAAAAACGGATCATCGTACCAAAGTTGATATCACTACCTGTGCTTGAAATAAAACGCTGAGAGATCAATTTGGAGTCAGAAATAGCTACGCTTTCTGACTTAACTCCAAGAGACCCAAAAGATGACCTTGAATTTCTCTCCCCAGCAATGCTCCTGTATAAACAAAAATAAGTTCATGTTTCATGAGATCTGCAAGATATTCAGTCATATCCATTTGAGCAAGCAATTTGTTTAATAACTAGGAACACAAAATCAAATACCAAATAAACAAATACAAGTTCAACTCTTCCTTTTGCTCTTCTGAATTGGGCAAGAACAAGTTCAACCTGAAAGCATGAATTCATAAAAGTAAATATACAACCATCTAACTGATAGAATAAATCAATTAAGATAGCTCTTAGGACCCAATCGCAGTGTGAATGGGCAACATACTTTCCAAATCATTGCTCCTAGCGGGTGAATAGTCCCATAGAATGAGAAGGAACAAATACATATCTAAACCCTCAAGCCCAAGTTGTTTTAAGCGCATTACAATTTGAATTCTAAAATATCCTACAAAAGGAAGGTTTAGTAAAGAATGTAACCTCAGTTTGTGATAGTTATGATGCCTTGATCATATATTGTTCATGTTTTGTATTAAGAATAATATTGTTGACATGTAATAATAGGAAAAAAGGAATTAAAGAAAAAAAGAATTTTTATTTTGCTTGGATCAAAATAAATCAAATAGAATAATCACAAATACATAGGAAAAAAATCACACATACTCTGAAGAATTTATCATCAGACGCATTTATCAGTAACAAAATCATAGAGATAAAAGAGGTAGAAATGGTAAATGAAATCCAGACCTTACAAAGTTTTAAGAAAATGATATGCTCTAAAAAACCAACCATTGAAGCAATTGCAAAAACAACATGCTTGGACTGGACACGAGTTCCTTCCAGGCATAACCTCTCCAAGAAAGGCTAAAAGTCCCTTCACAATCACAGAAAATATGTGAAAAATAACATACAAAAAGGGAAGAGTAAATTAACACTAGGCTTTAGTCATAGAATAAAAGTGATTGAAGCCCAAATCTTAAAATTGAGGTCTTGCTTTTTTATCCATATCCCCACCCAGAAAAACAAACAAAAGCAGTTAGAAAAATGAAAAGAACATGGCTTTAAGATAATCAGCGGCTTGAAAAGTTAGAATCAAGAAAGCAGTGATGAATATCTAAACACTTAAGCAAAAGTCTCAAAAACAAGAACTGGTATTTGAATGAATAAGAACTGGCATCATGCCTACATGATTTTTTTAGCAGTGGGCAGGACATCCAACATAAATGAAGTTAATACGCATCTATCATTTTGTAGCGCTACAAGATACTAAACAACATCAGCAAGTAAACTAACAATTGAGTTTTTCAAATATATGCATCAACATGCTCAATTCAATGAAAAATGCAATCTATACAAGTTACAGCTTAGCACCTAGATTTTTCAGATATGTAAGGACGAGCTTTTGCTAAGACTTGAATCAACGTATCGCTGATCGATTCTCTCCGCAACAGCTTCCAAACTCGATGTTCGCACTCTAAGAAATGAGAGGAAAATGTTGATTATAGCCTGCATCAGGAAAGAAGGGATTTACACCAAGTAAACCAAATTATATTAAATAGGTGCAAGCTCAAATTTTACTTAATTTGCTTTGGTGAGAAGCCAACGATCATCCTATTATAAAACAAAACAGAATGAAAGGTTCTTCGGTTGTCATCTTAATTCTCTTTGATCAAATAACTACCCCTTCCAAATCATTCTAATATTCTATCAGAAACTTCATTGCAAGTACAAGACATAATATATACATGTGTATGACCTTAATAGTTTAAGAATTTTTATAAGCACTTGCATCACATAAGAAACTACTTTTTCACAGAATCCCACCTTGTCATTGCTCAAATACACGTGTAGGAGATCATGAAAGCGACTTCTCATGGTAAGTCAGTCTAAAACATAAAAGATGATTTCAGATTCACAAAGTGTTACATGGACATGATTAGGAAATAGTGTTATGATCCGCTATATGTGTTATTGATATCGAAAGTGAAGAATTGTGAGTAATCATGAGGAAACAGTTAGGACAGTGTAGAGTTTGAGGAAGATAAAGGGGTGATTGATTGTATTGATTTCAGTTAATTGGCTGAAATTAGTCATGTAGTGAAATAAGTGGGAAACAGAATATAAATGAACGAAACAATTCCCTTGCCTTCCTAATCAATCATATAAGAAATTTCGGGGACGAAATTTTTGTTAGGAGGGGAGAATTGTAACATCCCGTCACCGATGGGATGGGTATAGTAGTAATCTGGAATGGGTTAGGCTTGTGCATTCATATTTTGGCATATTCATGTATTATTTAGCCCTATAGTTATTGATAAATGATCATTGTTGCACAAGCATATGCAGGTACATGCATGTATGACATATTCCCGGTATAATTGTGTAAATTGGAAATACTGTTATTTTTGTAGATTGTACTTTGAATATTGAATTGGAGTGAAAAATGAGTTCTAGGGGTTTGAAAAATGGAATTGGAGTGTATGATCATATGTTTTATATTTTTGAGGATTTTTAGGAAATTTTTCTGGAATTTTTGGGGTTTTATGTCCGAACCGAAAAAATGGCCTAAAGGTTGATTAATTGGATTTCCGGTTCCGAAATTGATGGGCCAATGGCATTGGAAAATTAGAGTTTTGATTTTTGGATTTATTGCTTAGAGCCGTTGGAAATTGGGAGAAGATGTGAATAAGAATTAGATTTTTAACCCTAAGAACTGGACATGTGACAAGTGGAGTGCCAAACATGCCTTAAGTCCTTGGTTTAAAACCCTTACTCCTTTGAATTGTCTTCCACGATGCTTGCTCCCTCTGGAAAGAACATTTATTCTTCTTCTTCTTTGTGGATCTCCTCCTTGCTTACCTTCTTTCATTTTCTTCTCGTCTAATTGCTTCCTTCTTCATCTTAAGCTATCTTTAAGCTTTGTGTTGGAGAAGATGATGAGTGGTGAGGAAATGGGTGACAACTGTGGGTGTTGTTAGAGTTGGAAGGGTTGGAGATTTTGAAGATTGCAAGGTTTAAATCAAGTAAGTTCTTGCTCTTTTAAGTATAGATAGTTTGATTTGTGGATTAATTAGAGTTATCGATTGTTGACATGTGTATAGGTTTTGGGATGATATGAATTCTTGAATTTTCTTGCCTTTGAATTTGGAAGTTGAGGGATAATTGATTTTCAATGGAATTGAGGTTAGGGATTAGTAGTTTGGAGGGTATTCAACTGTTTTGCGGTGTTTTGAACTTAGTTAGAGGGATTAAAATTGGACAGAAGTGAGATCTAGATTTCGGGCGTGTTTCTGGGGTTGCACGTCGCGACGAGCAATTTTCCTTTCGCACGCCGCGACAAATGAAGATGCACGCCGTGGCAAGCGTTAGAGGGCACGCCACGATGCGTGCCAGTGCATACGCCGCAGCATATGCGAGGGATCTTGCTGCGGCGAGCAACCTTGCGCCGCAGCGAGGACACCTTTTCTCCGAGAGTGATTTGGTTCTTCTAAATGATAAGTTTTGAGGTTTTAATCCTAATGAATTGGTTCTTGATTTATTTCAATTTAAATACAGAGAACTACAAATTATAAGAATGGAAGTTCTGAATCAATCATGAAAGTTCTCGAATTTGAATAGAAATTGAATAGTGAATATGATTTCGATATAAAGATAGTCCCTATGTCTTGGAGTTTGACTTTTGGGAGTTCTGAACTTAGTTAAATGAATTATGGTGTCTATGAATTTCTATCTTTTAGAGAAAAGAGTTAGGATGGTAGGAATTGGGAATTGTACCGAAAATGTCATGAACATGTATAGTACGCTTTTTAAATCGATGCATGTGCATTATTGACTATTGTAAATTGTGCGTTTAGTAATGGGTACTTATTTGACTGGTATAGAGGCACCGTTGGAACGACATTCTACGGATATTGCTGGGACTTCCAGGCAGTAGCTCGGAAGTTACAGGTGAGTAACCTAGTTGGTTCCTCAATCTTTGACTGTTAAATTTCTGCACTGATAATTTTGTGAAGAAGAATGGTGGGTATGTGTGAAAGTATGTGTGAAATTGTGTGACTGGAACTTCAGACCGAAAGGTCCGAGGGATTGGGGATTCGATTATTGAAGTGTAAACTGGTTGTGAATGTGATAAATTGTGACTATATGAAAATCTGTATGATTGCGAATGATAGGTTTGATTCTGATAAATTGGGTTTGATTACAATATGATTTTGTGATTTTGTGATAAACGAATTCTGTGCATCATCATAAATAACGATTATTACTAGAGCTTCCACCAAGAGCTACAGGCTCGATTACTGGAAAAGAGCCTAGCGCTCGAAAGAGAATAGTGCATACCCAGAGGGCTCTCCTATTCCTAAGACGCGTGAGAAGTAGTGCATACCCAGAGGGCTCTCCTACCCCTAAGACGCGTTTACTGTATAATGAGCCCGAAAGGGACAGTTCAGAGCTATATGTTCAACGCTTAATGAGCCCGAAAGGGACAGTTTAGAGATATATGCTCAACGCTTAATGAGCCCTAAAGGGACAGTTCAGAGCTATATGTTCAACGCTTAATAAGCCCGAAAGGGATAGTTCAGAGCTATATGCTCACTGATTAATGTGCCCAAAAAGGGACAGTTCAGAGTCATCGGCTCACTAATCAATGTGCCCAGATTTGGGACAGTACAAGCGCTCAGTCACAAGAAGGAAATAAAATGGGAAAATGTTATGTATGCATCTGATTGTACTGTGATTTGGGGAAAGGGTTAAATGCTTATGTTTCTGTGAAACCGTTTGGTGCAATTCTGATTTCTGCTATTGAATGAAAATCTGTGAATTGTCTAAGAAATGCATGTATGCATTTAATTGAACTTTGGATTGTGAAAGAGGCAAAATGCCTCGCATCTATGTGATTTTTCCTAATATGCTGTTATGAAATGATCTGTAAACTGCTATGCGATATTCTGAATGTGTTATTATGATAATCTGTACGCTATTCACGTAATGCATGATTTGGGTGAACCATCGATGATGGTTTCTCATTAAGTTCGCAAAACTCACCCAAAATTGCAACTATTTTTTTCAGGAATTGAAGAATACCCCGTTAGACAAACGGGAGTATGCCTACTGCATGTAAGTCAGATGTTCGAGGTCGGGATCAGTTCACGTCTGCATTAGTGTTATTCTGTTCTTGTGTAAATTTGTATTTCTGAAATTTCTGCAAAATAGTGCTTTGTATTTCAGTGGGTCCCAATTTGCTAATGCCATATTGGTAGGGTGATTACTGAAAGTGTTCAGGAACAACATTGGGCCCAATTTGGTTTTGTATTTTTGTGCATGTAATAATTAAATACTGTAGAGTGTCTTTTATGAATGAAATTGTTTTATGATCGAAAATGTTTTCGAATTAAAGCAGGGTCAAATCGTTTAATGAATTCTGCGCTTACAATTATTTTCAAATAAAAATGCCATACTGAGTTTTTGAAATGTTTTGACTGTTCTAGCATACCACCCTCGTGAAGTACGGGCTCGGATATCCCCCTCGATGTCGAGTTTGGGTCTTGCGGGAGTGGGATGCTACATTTGTGGTATCAGAACCTAGAAGTACTATCTTATATGGGTTGTTTTTGAAATACGGGTCTAGTTACATGCATTAAAGTCATGTCATGGTAGACAGTGACAACTGATCCCCAGTCTAGCATATGAGTCACATGCATGAGCATGTATCAATTGTTTAAGCGGTTAGAAATAGTGAGGAAAATGATGATATGTTAGAATATGATAAATGGAGATTGTGGATATCGTGGAATAAGAAAAAGTGTATGGTTCGATCTGACAAATGAGATTAAGTGTATTAGTATTGGTGGATGTATTATGAAATACAACATTAGTGTTATACTGGGGTATATCATTGAATGTGGGATATATATGATTATATACTTGTGGATTGATAGAGGAAAATAGAGATATGTTAGAAATGGCAAGATTGCAAGTGTATAAAGTGGATGAAAATAAAATGTTCTATTATTTAGAGAGGTTCCAATTGTGTTTGATTACCGTGATGAGAGTTTATGAATAAGGGTTTATGACTTTGAGTCAAAATATGTTAGTGGGAAATCAAGATTGATTATACATCTATGATTTTGATTTGATTATGAACATACATGGGTATGATAAAATAATGAAAAATTGGAATGTAAGACAATGATAATGGTAGATGAAAAAGTTGTCAAATTTTAGTTGATTTACCTATGTGAACGCACATCTGATAATGGGAGTACCATAGTAAGTGAAAATATTTATAGTGATCAATTGGGAAGGAATTGAGACTGTTTAATTTAAGGATGTTAACATAGGTGATAAGCTTGAGGGACATGATTATAGAAAAATCCTCATGATTGAGAACTGGCACAAAAAGAGAAAGGCTATCTAGAATTAAATAGGATTAAAGTGTCCTTAGTAGTATAAGCTACTTGTTGGTAAATTGATGTGAATACATCTCCAGATAAGATGTGATGATTTTGGCTATGTATGCCAAGATATTGGAGGAAATGAAATTGTTAAAGTGCCCTACAGAGCCTCATTACAAGGGATATTCTGATCATGTAAGCTATGGCATAAATTGATCTTATTGAGATGTTATGCACAGTTAAAATTGATCTTCTCGAGGTATTAAGGATGACTGATAAGTAATGACAGATTGATAAGGTTTTTATGAATAGTGATGATGATTGTAGTAAGAAATCTTCTTTCAAAGGAAGATCTCCCTAAATTGAGTTAAGTTGATCTAACGATTTGATTTAAGAGTAATCAATGAAGAGACAAATCGGAAATGAATATGTAATACGTTAAAAGTGAATAATGGAGTCATATCCTAAGCAGAAACTCAGACATAAAAAGTGGAATATGCCACTGAGAGTGTGTACACCAATTACATGAGTGGATTATAAATTCGAGGTGACACTATTGTAAATGTGAGGGAAATATAGGTCCCCCTTATATTCGATGTAAATATGTTCGGGAGATACAAATTCAATCTAAGGAATGAAATACCAGCACACAAAGTGAAGCCTTCAAATAAATTGACATATGTGGAAAAACTAGTGTAAAGGAATATATGTCAGAACATGTTATTATGAAACTGAGAAAATCATAAGAGAAATTTTCCTCATTGGGGAAATCAAATACTTAAAGAGTTAGGAAAATCAATCATGGGTATAAGGAATTTTGGGTTGTAATTGTCAGAGATAGCAATGCCCCGACAGTATTATACTGATGAAGAGTAAAGTGTCTCTATTGTGTTTAATTTGGATAGTGACTATGATCATTAATGATATTTTTACTCTATATGAAAAGTGGAGAAAGATATTTTGCATAGATGGGGAAATTTTTTATATCATGAAAGCTTTATAAAAGTGAATCTTAGCTTGATCAAATAATTGTGGATGAATTAGTATTCGACCATGGCACATTGGAAGACTTGATGACAATAAAAGTGATGATAAAATGTGATATTGCAAGGGATTTATATATAGACGGGATTTGGAGTTATTTAGAACTAGCTATATGTTAGATGCATCCAGAAGTTGTTAAAGATTTTCTGGTCTTAGCCCTTTGACAAAAATGTTTGAGGAAAAACGTATGAATCGTATGACTGGTGAATGTAAGAAGAGACATTTTGAGCAATTTACAACTCGAGTATTGATCGTATTACTTTAAATTTAGAGATGTTACAAATATTTAATGAAGTGTTCCAGTAAAGGGTTAAGATGCAATCTGTTGAAAAAGTGTAAAGTGGTTCTATGTATATGGGGACAAGTATAACCTCATGGGCTACATTGTGATTGATGATTTGAAATTTGTTGTACTGGGTATTGCTTGAAAGTTTGGAGACATTATTCGTGCAGAAACATTTTTGGATATACCTATGAATATGCAAATCGATAACGATTAAGATATTTCAGGAATTTGAAAGAATTGAAGAGGATTATGCAATTGGGTATTTTAAAAAGAAGTTAGTGATGCAATTTAAGGTATTGAATAGAAAATTAAATGGCAGAAGATCACAATTTGGGCGAAAAGGTTATTAAACCTAGTGTAATACTGAGTGCAAACTGTCGGGCTACCAAGGGGCAAAAAAAAAGGTATTATTAGCTATTGGAATTCCAAATCAGGTGTGTATAAAAAGGATTGGCAAAACTCGAATTGAGGATTTAGAATTTGCGAACCTTATGGAAGAATTGAGAATGAATCCAACTTTTGAGAAAATGATATTTATGACTGAATTAAGAAATATGTGTAATACCCACTAAAGAAACTGTTAGAGAAAACACGAGGAACGATCAAAGCTTTATGTTCTAGTAAGAGTACATAGAAAGAGTAATTGATGGTTTAGAATGTAAAATCGAATGATTATATGTGTGAATAACCAATATACGTGACTGTTGGAGACAAATGTAAAATTGATATTTTTGAAGTTCATAGGGACATGAGATTGATGTATAGTTTAGATTGATTGTGGGCATAACAATCGCTATATTGGTGACACCATTCGAATAGTGTATAAGGGGTCTTACAGCAAGGAGTCGTTCACCCCTATATTAAAGTGAACAAGGCCTAAAATAGTCGAAGGCCATAATTGATTTGAGATAATGTTGCTAGTGAAATGAATCTGTAATAGGGGTTAAATAATCTAAGTGAATCACAATGAGTCGAGTTGATTAATATTGAGGTTATGGAACCTTACGAGATTAGTGTTTTAACACTAAGAGATGTAATCTTCTAAGTGAAAAAAAAAATAAAATACTTCGAAGTGTATCACCTCAGCCAAGATGCACTTAGATGAAGATAAGGGTGTAAATCGGAGAAACTAAATTCGTTGTAAAGTGGCCTCTATGCGACTGTGGTGTGAATGGAACTATGGATTGGTAAGTCAGTCTAAAACATAAAAGATGATTTCGGATTCACAAAGTGTTACATGGACAGGATTAGGAAATATTGTTATGATCCGATATATGTGTTATTGATACCGAAAGTGAAGAATTGTGAGTAATCATGAGGAAACAGTTAGGACAGTGTAGAGTTTGAGGAAGATAAAGGGGTGATTGATTGTATTGATTTCAGTTAATTGGTTGAAATTAGTCATGTAGTGAAATAAGTGGGAAACATAATATAAATGAACGAAACAATTCCCCTGCCTTCCTAATCAATCATATAAGAAATTTTGAGGACGAAATTTTTGTTAGGAGGGGAGAATTATAACATCCCGTCATCGATGGGATGGGTATAGTAGTAATCTGAAATGGGTAAGGCTTGTGCATTCATATTTTGGCATGTTCATGTATTATTTAGCCCTATATTTATTGATAAATGATCATTGTTGCACAAGCATATGCAGGTACATGCATGTATGACATATTCCCAGTATAATTGTGTAAATTGGAAATTCTGTGATTTTTGTAGATTGTGCTTTGAATATTAAATTGGAGTGAAAATTGAGTTATAGGGGTTTGAAAAATGGAATTGGAGTGTATGATCATGTGTTTTATATTTTTGAGGATTTTTTGGAAATTTTTCTGGAATTTTTGGAATTTTATGTCCGTACCGGAAAAATGACCTAAAGGCTGATTAATTGGATTTCCAGTTCCGAAATTGATGGGCCAATGGCATTGGAAAATTAGAATTTTGATTTTTGGATTTATTGCTTAGAGCCATTGGAAATTGGGAGAAGATGTGAATAAGAATTAGATTTTTGACCCTAAGAACTGGGCATGTGGCAAGTGGAGTGCCAAACATGCCTTAAGTCCTTGGTTTAAAACCCTTACTCCTTTGAATTGTCTTCCACGATGCTTGCTCCCTCTGGAAAGAACATTTATTCTTCTTCTTCTTCGTGGATCTCCTCCTTGCTTACCTTCTTTCATTTTCTTCTCGTCTAATTGCTTCCTACTTCACCTTAAGCTATCTTTAAGCTTTGTGCTGGAGAAGATGATGAGTGGTGAGGAAATGGGTGACAACCATGGGTGTTGTTAGAGTTGGAAGGGTTGGAGATTTTGAAGATTGCAAGGTTTAAATCAAGTACGTTCTTGCTATTTTAAGTATAGATAGTTTGATTTGTGGATTAATTAGAATTATCGATTGTTAAGATGTGTATAGGTTTTGGGATGATATGAATTCTTGAATTTTATTGTCTTTAAATTTGGAAGTTAAGGGATAATTGATTTTCAATGGAATTGAGGATAGGGATTAGTAGTTTGGAGGGTATTCAGCTGTTTTGGAGTGTTTTGAATTGAGTTAGAGGGATTAAAATTTGACAAAAGTGAGATCTGGGTCTCGGACATGTTTCTGGGGTTGCACGCCGCGACGAGCGAAGACTTACGCCGCGGCGAGCGTTAGAGGGCACGCCGCGACGTATGCGAGGGATCTCGCCGCAGCGAGCAACCTTGTGCCGTGGCGAGGATGCCTTTTCTCGGAGATTGATTTGGTTCTTCTAAATGATAAGTTTTGAGGTTTTAATTCTAATGAATTGGTTCTTGATTGATTTCAATTTAAAGACAGAGAACTACAAATTATAAGAATAGAAGTTCTGAATCAATCATGAAAGTTCTCAAATTTGAATGGAAATTAAATAGTGAATATGATTTCGATATAATGATAGTCCCTATGTTTTGGAGTTTGACTTTTAGGAGTTCTGAACTTAGTTAAATGAATTATGGTGTCTATGAATTTCTATCTTTTAGAGAAAAGAGTTGAGATGGTAGGAATTGGGAATTGTACCGGAAATGTCATGAACATGTATAGTACGCATTTTAAATCGCTGCATGTGCATTATTGACTATTGTAAATTGTGCGTTTAGTAATGGGTACTTATTTGACTGGTATAGAGGCACCGTTGGAACGACATTCCACGGATATTGCTGGGACTTCAGCAGAGTTTCGGAGATACTGGTGAGTAACCTAGTTGGTTCCTCAATCTCGATTATTAAATTTCTGCACCGATAATTCGTGAAGAAGAATGGTGGTATGTGAAAGTATGTGAAATTGTGTGATCGAACTTGGACGAAAGGTCCGAGGATTGGGGATTCGGTTATTGAAGTGTAAACTGGTTGTGAATGTGATAAATTGTGACTGTATGAAAATCAGTATGATTGCGAATGATAGGTTTGATTCTGATAAATTGGGTTTGATTACAATGTGATTTTGTGATTTCGTGATAAACGAATTCTATGCATGATCATAAATAACGATTATGACTAGAGCTGCCATCGAGAGCTACAGGCTCGATTACTGGAAAAGAGCCTCGCGCTCGAAAAAGAATAGTGCATACCCAGAGGGCTCTCCTATTCCTAAGACGCGTGAGAAGTAGTGCATACCCAGAGGGCTCTCCTACCCCTAAGACGTGTTTACTGTTTAATGAGCCCGAAAGGGACAGTTCAGAGCTATATGCTCAACGCTTAATGAGCCCGAAAGGGACAGTTCAGAGCTACATGCTCAACGCTTAATAAGTCCGAAAGGGACAGTTCAGAGTTATATGCTCAACGCTTAATGAGCCCGAAAGGGACAATTCAGAGCTATATGCTCAACGCTTAATGAGCCCGAAAGGGACAGTTCAGAGCTATATGCTCACCGATTAATGTGCCCGAAAAGGGACAGTTCAGAGCCATCGGCTCACTGATCAATGTGCCCAGATTTGGGACAGTACAAGCTCTCAGTCACAACAAGGAAATAAAATGGGAAAATGTTATGTATGCATCTGATTGTACTGTGATTTGGGAAAAGGGTTAAATGCTTATGTTTCTGTGAAACCGTTTGGTGCAATTCAGATTTCTGCTATTGAATGAAAATCTGTGAATTGTCGGAGAAATGCATATATGCATTTAATTGAACTTTGGATTGTGAAAGAGGCAAAATGCCTCGCATCTATGTGATTTTTCTGAATATGCTATTATGAAATGATCTGTAAACTGCTATGCGATATTCTGAATGTGTTTTTGTGATAATCTGTACGCTATTCACGTAATGCATGATTTGGGTGAACCATCGATGATGGTTTCTTATTGAGTTCGCAAAACTCACCCAAAATTGCAACTATTTTTTTCAAGAATTGAAGAGTACCCCATTAGACAAACGGGAGTATGCCTACTGCATGTAAGTCAAATGTTCAAGGTCGGGATCAGTTCACGTCTGCATTAGTGTTATTCTGTTCTTGTGTAAATTTGTATTTCTAAAATTTCTGCAAAATAGCGCTTTGTATTTCAGTGGGTCCCAATTAGCTAATGCCATATTGGTAAGGTGATTACTGAAAGTGTTCAGGAACAGCATTGGGCCCAATTTGGTTTTGGATTTTCGAGCATGTAATAATTAAATACTGTAGAGTGTCTTTTATGACTGAAATTGCTTTATGATCGAAAATGTTTTCGAATTAAAGTGGGATCAAATCGTTTACTGAATTCTGCGCTTACAATTATTTTCGAATAAAAATGTCATACTGAGTTTTTGAACTGTTTTGACTGTTCTAGCATACCACCCTCATAAGGCACGGGCTCGGATATCCCCCTCGATGTCGAGTTTGGGTCTTACGGGAGTGGGATGCTACAGTACGCCCTTCACTTCGTTGCCACAAGTCTTCCTTCTACGTGAGATAGGAGCTGCCAATTAAAAACTTAAACATCAAAACATTACCCATCCCTTTGCGTTGTTTCTGTGCGTTAAAAAACGCACAAGCTGTGCGTTAAAA
Organism: Erythroxylum novogranatense; assembly: GCA_029891385.1. Lineage (NCBI taxonomy): Eukaryota > Viridiplantae > Streptophyta > Magnoliopsida > Malpighiales > Erythroxylaceae > Erythroxylum > Erythroxylum novogranatense. Next base: position 76,479,542 of record CM057230.1, on the reverse strand, counting down.
TGCAGAGCTCTAAAGCTACAATGCAGCATACGCTGTGTTTGTTTTAAACATTGCATAACCCAGCGTTGCAAAGTTAGCGCATGCGTTTTCTGTGCGTTATAAAACACACAGCTCTAACGCTGCAACGCAACATACGTTGCGTTTGTTTTAAACGTTGCGTAACGCAGCGTTGCAGCGTTAGCGCATGCGTGCTCTGCGTTTCAGCAGCCATTTTTCTTTTTTTTTTAAATCACTGAATTGTAAGTAAAAAATTTGTATTTTAAAAAAATATAATTTTTTATTAAGTTATATGACTTTATTTTGTAATATCATTTTATCATATTATCAAAAAATTAAAATTCATGTAATACAGTTTAAAATAGGAACTAAAAAGTTAATAATAAATTGATTCATCACTTTTTAAATATAGTAATGGTCCTTAAATTGCCACAAAAAAAGGGATGGCCATATTTTGCCATTTGCCACTAGTTATAGGACGAAATTTGCAATAACACCATTTTATTCATTAAAACTATAGTGTATTTTAATTATGAGTTTTATAATGTAAAATACTAATAGTTTAATAGATATGGTGCCTTTTTTATTCACTTTATTGCAAATTTCGTCCCATAACTATTGGCAAATGACAAAATAGGACCATTCGTTTTTTTGTTGGTAATTTAAGGACCACTTCTTTTTAAATATAGCAATTTAAAGACCATTGATTTTTAAATATAGTAATTTCAGGACCACTGCTTTTTTAATATAGCAATTTAAGGACACATTTAATCAAAATAAAATATAAAACCATCTGTTGTGTGGTATTTTGCATTCAAGTACACGGTCCTCTTTGTTAAAGATAATTTCCTTAAATCGTTTATATATTATCAATTATCTTGAAGAATTGATTTACTTGAATCAAATAACTTGCAAGCAATCATGAAAAAATAAATAAATTAGCTTTAAAATGCCACTAAAATAAATGAATGAATATATATAATAAATGCAAATATGACCTAAAATCTATATAAATTGGATTAAATAGGCGTCTTCAGGTGGTGGGTTGGAATTGGCATTTGGGTCCGTCAGAAATAATGTTATGAATAATAATAAACATTTTTAAAAATAATAGTATCTTTTGTTAAAATAATAATGTTGTATAATAATTTCTTTTTAATTTTCATAGCATATTTTGTTAAAATAATAATGTTGTATAATTATTTCTTTTAATTTTAATAGTATCTTTTGTTAAAATAATTTAATAAAATATCTATTTTATAATAATGTATACACGTAAGATCTTTCATTAGTCATTTACAGTATATAAACCAAATTTACCTATATTGATATAAATTATAAGTTATGGTACCAAATTTAAAAAATCAATCAAGATGATTTTAAAATTGAACCATGGTAAAATTAATATACTCTTGAATTTTGGTCCTTTTAGATATTGTTTTCATAATTCACCTTACACCTTATAATTATGTGGAATTTAGTCAGGCAATCTTAAAAGTGATGTAACAAAGACATCCTAAGTGGTCTAATCCAAGCTTAATTTAGATTTAAATCGGATCAAATATTTTTAAATATTAATTTCATGTTAAAATAATTCAATTGTATATAATTAAAAAAGTATCTTATTCTTCAATCTCATTAAATAACACTTGTCTTATTGATTTTAGTCTCATTTACGCTTTTATCGATAATATAATTAAAATTGTAGTAGAAAGAATATTTTAAAATGACATTTTTTACCAAATTCACAAAGTTATGGCTTTTAAATAATAAATATAAATATTTTTATTTACTTAGCCAACATATAAAATATTATAGTATATATAAAATATGGGATTTAATGCAGTAATTTTGACCGAAAAATTACATCAGCATACTATTTAGGCCTTTCCTCTCTAAGTTTTACAAGTATCAACAAAAGAAGAAAACAAAAGTTGACAAATATGAGTAGACCGTTTTGTCATGATAGATCATGTGTGAAAGAATTGTATCTACTACCTAGTATATTGCATAGTCATAATAGATCATAAGCTTATAACCTTTCCAAATAAGGCATATGATTCCTACAAGAAGGAAGGCATCTAAAAATCCAACATTACTGTTCTTAAAGCTCTAAATGTAGAAATGATTATTATGTACTCATCATAATGATTTTTATATGACTTTTAAGATTATCTAGTTTAATGTTCCAAGTATTACATATTTGATATGTAATTTAACTATCTATATGAATAATTATATTTATGTTTGTATAAAATATGGATCTACTTATTGTGATATGATTTTGATACTATCAATTTAATTATGTAATATGAATTTTCATAATACTATTACCATGTTATCTTTGACTTCAATTAAGAGTCCAAACCAGTGTTTCGAATTCCGTTCCGTACCGGCTGATACGTACCGTTCTTGTTAAAAATCGGTACCGGTACGGGTATAGATGGTACCGGTAAAAAATACCGATCGGTACTGGCCAATTTCGTTTGTACCGGCCGGTATCGATCGGTATTCAAAATATCGATCAAATACCAGAAATTTTAAAAAATTGGGAGACTTTTTTGCAAAATTTTCAAAAGTTTTCAAAATCTGCCTCCCTCCCTCCCTCCTACCTCTCCTTTCCCCCTTTTTTTTTCAAAGTTTTTAAAATAATAATAAATATTTTGTTACTAATAATAATTGTAAATTAAATAAAACTTAAAAATAAATTATTTTATTTTTATTACTAATAATTATTTTATTTAAATTTATTTTAATATTTTATGTAATATTTATTGATGATGATGATGATAATAATGAAAAAATAATAATAAGAAGAAGAAGGAGGAGGAGGAGGAGGAGGAGGAGGAGATAATTAATTATGTATAATATTTATAATCATAATAATAATACTTACAATAATAATAATAATTATTAAGTAATTAATATTTAAAACTAAATGTAAAATTAATAATAATGTAAAATTATCCATATGTTTATAGCTTATTGGAATGTTAGAAACTTAAAACTTGGAAGTAATAAGTAATAACCGTCTAAAAAATTAACATTATAAGAATTTTTTATTTGTTTTGTAGAATAAGTATGCAATAATTGAACTAATTGAGACTAAGCTTAGTACGGAGATTGGGGAATTTGAAATAATTAGAATTTTTATAAAAATGATGGGCCTTTTGTTTAATCATATCTAAATGACAATAGGAAAATTATTATTACTTTTCATCAACTCATCAATGTTATTTGTGTTCAATACTTCAATGTTATTTATACTTACATTTATTAATGTCAACTAAAAATTGTTAAAGCAACATATATATTTAAGAATGAAATATGAAATGGTGTATATAATATTATGATTTGTTAAAATGAAAAGAAGATCAAAGGTTTAAAAAGGAAAATTTTAAAAAATTTATATCATTCAACTTGATCTCATGTTATGAATAAATCTTTGAACTTGATGATTATGTTATGAATATATGTGTATGAACAATTGTATAAGATATTTCATGCATTATTTGCCAATTATGAAAATTCAATTGATATTATGAATGGAAATAGAAGTGGAATTATGATTGTTTTGAGATTGTTAGAATTGAGAATTGTTGTAAATGGAAGGAAATGAAAATAAAATAATGAAAACATTTGTGAAATATGAAATGGTGTATAAATTATAAAACTATTTTGATGTAATATTATTTATTAAAATGATGAAATTATATTATTGTAATATTTTAAATATTTTGTATTATTCTTAATTTGATATGTGTATGATATAATGATGATTGTCTTTGTTTATATTAATTGTGGTTATTATTTATATGTAAAATATATTAATTGTCATAATAATAATAATAATAATAATAATAATAATAATAATAATAGAAATAATAATAATAATATTTTACATATAAATAATTTCAGATATTTTGATTTAAAATTATATCATACACATAATATTTTACATACCAAAGTTATTAAATTAAGTTTACATATATTTTGATTTAATTAAATTTCAGATTATTTTATTTAAATTTACTAGTTATATTATATTCATTACTATTTCGATCTTCCCAAAGTATCTTGCTGCACGGCTCAATTGAATCTTGGATCCTAGTCCTAAATTTGCTCCACAGTTTGTAAACAAGTGAAAGTAGTACTAGCCACCAACTATGCCTAGTATACTAGATTTAGCTCCTTTCTCACACTTAATGATAAATATGAGAATATAATAAGGGGATGAGAGAAAAAAATATAAAGAAGGCATATAAAGCTTCCACTTAGGATAACACAATTAATTTCGAAAGTAGACATTTAGATGGAGAAGTAGCTTACATAAGTTACTGAAAATGAATTGAGGTCACTTGAAACTCATAAAATTCAAATTCACCTATCTGACTTCCTACACCTAGAAACAACAACATGCTGTCATAAACACGATAATCAATTTGAACATGAAGGTTTGGCTAAACACTCAAACAACACAGTCCAAAATACTAAATTACAATATGTAATGTCCAATAGAAAAACATGATATCATATTTGAGTAATTAAACAGTTAATAAAAGTCACCATCAATTCAAATTTATTTTGATAAGCACATGAAAGATGTCTGCTTATTCAAGGCATCAATAAAAAATTTGGTAGACATAAGGTAGGAGTAAACTGAATCATCTAGACAATGTATTTCACGAAATAATAGATTCTATTTTGGGATCTTCAAAGAACAAAATTTTTCTTTTAGCAATAAGTAGTTCTCTTATGTGTTACAGAAATGCAGACTATATATGTGTTCATCATCGATGTAGATGTGTACACATTGGGTATCAGTAATAGCTTCGAAGAAAACAAGTAAAAAGGCCTGTCAAAGTTCAATAGATGAAATAGATTAGTCCCTATGTACAGAAAGTATATTCCAGAAATCATTCGGCATACATGCTTGCATATCATAAAAACAGAAAGGCCAATAGAAGCTGTTTTGACTTCTAAATGCTTTTGTTAGCAAATATATAGTCTCTTATCATAGAAAGTTATCGGGACTGCTCTAGACTAAAACCTTTACAAGCATAATGACCATCATAACTGCATGTGCTTGTTAAGCAACTAAAAGATTTTAGTTACTCCAAGTGATCAAGACTATTTCATCCACTCCATTGTTTTGGCATTCTCTTTGCAGTGGTAAGAGTTCATTAAACAAATAAGCATACTATTAAGCTACATAGACTACAAATAGTACTTGACAGTGGGTACTGGGTAGAATGGCTGTGGGTTTAAAGTCTATACTTAAAACAAAAAAAAGGACTCTTAAGAGCCTGTCCACCAACACTTCGCCAGCAAGAATCAATTATGGCTTAGTAATTGACCTTTTGAAAGACAAGTAAACGACTCCCTATGTTTAACAACTTATACATCCAGTCAAGACACTGAAGTAAAACAAGAAAAGTAAAGAAACCCAAATAGGTACATCACTTCTCCAATGGAAAAATGTCAAGGTTTTCATTCCATGTAGAAGCATATACACAAACAAAGCAAAATAAACATGAAACTCTGCCAAGCCAAGCTCCACTATAAGATGAGTATAGTAACAAAACCACAAGAAAAAATCATGGAGTTATAAAAAGTGAAAATGAAGAGAATTGAATAGGGAAATGGTAATTATAAGAACCGTGCTACCAAAAGTTGTGTTCTTTATTCATTCACAAAAATAAAAGTTCGTTGCTTTAGATCCAAGGAGTTGAAGAATGCATGGAAAAGGTAGGTAAACCCAGGTAAGTTGTTGGATCCCGTTACCGGAACCTAACTACATACGCAGAACGGAAAACGAAGCAAACGGAAACGAAGGAAAACGGAAATTTCGGATCGAAATTTCAAATCGGAAACAAAATGCGGACGCCAATCGAATAAACCTACCGAATCAGATAATAAATTACAAATAACAAAATCGAGGGCAAGACGAAATCAAGTAGAACAGATCCGACATCCGAGCACAATAATCAAAGAAAACGATCGGATGAACATAATCGCGTTGGAATTCCTTAGACTAATCCGATGCGAAAATCCGATATAATTTTTTTTCTTTCTTTCTTTTCTTATTCTCATTTCTTTTCTCGTTACTCCAACACATACAGAATCATCTTCAATCCATACAGTCATACACAATCTTATATAAATCCGTACCAATCTCAAATTACATTTTTAACCCAGATTTTATCGAAATTTCGACAGCATAACGGTTGTATTTTGACAGCCCAAAAATTTAAAACAAAGCAAACGCACTTCTAATATCGTAATCCATCCAATAACACAAGGCAACATCGGACCTCCCGTCCGGCATCCAAACACCAGCAGAACACAATCTTAATTCTAAACACTTCATAAATTCAATCCATAACCATCTCAACTCAAAATTTCAACCAATCCCAACCACATTCAAAATCCAATCTCATACATAAAGTATAATCATACTTATAACTCATTCCGAACACAATACAATCTTATACATTTACTGGCCACAAGCAAAACCATTCATATACAATCGGACTAAAATACACTTTACTAGCTTTCTAACTATCCATAAAGATCTAATACCACATCAAACTTTAAACATAATACGAACATGCACAAGTCGGACTGTGATCATACTCGTCTTCCATCCGATCTCTGCGTAAAACACGGAGATTTGGGGATGAAAGGGGGTGAGCTCGGAAGCTCGTGGATAATACATTTATAAACCGAACGAAGAAGTTAAAAATATTTTCTTTTAAACTTTTCAAACTTTTTCAAAATTTCCTATTTAAGCATTTATCCAAATCGCATTTTCAAACTTTTCAAAACTTTCATAAACCTTCCAAATTTCATGATTATAAATTTATGTCTTATTTCTCAAAATCTCAAACCTTTTTCAAATCATGCACAACTTTAAATATGAATGCATCACATTATAAACACATCAAAACACATAACACATCGAATTGGTTTGGTTCGGTCTAACAGACGCATCGCACATTCTCAAGATAACGGCCATGCGGCAAAGTGGAACAGACGTATTACACTTTCCGCATAACGGTCCAGTGTAGCCGTGAAAGGAGTCCGTAATCGGATCTCCATTGCCTATTGCAGTAAAATGCGAAGGCTTAAACAGTAGAGACAATACGACTCACAAAGGACCCGACCAAACCCATATAACACATAACTAAAGCAGAATTCAGATTGCTCAAGGCACTTTTCAAAATCTCTTGATTTTCATATTTTCAACTCATAACATCAATTTGTGTCATAAATGGCACAAGCATAAAATCACATAAATTCACATAATCATCTAATGCAATTCATAGCATCAAATTAATCACATAATAATCACATTCATGACAAAATATGCACTAATTTCTTTAAATCATAAATCAAATAATTTAAAACCCATGAAGTTCATAAGTCTTGTATTTCTTAAACTCATTTTCATCCTTTGAAATCATAATTTCAACTATTTACATTTTTTTCAAACATTTTTTTCAACAATTGCTTTCTTTAATTTTTAAAAGTCACATTTAGCTTATAATTCAATAAATAAATATACTACCCACCTCAATTAATACGGAAGCTTGTTCAAATCGTCAATTCTCCAAATTCCTCCTTCTTTCTTTAACTTAAAAATTCCTAAGCCATAAATATCCAAATTTATCATCATAATTTGTATAATCTCAAAATTAACTATAAGAAACTCAAATTCATCACTTTACCAAGCTATCTAAAGCAAGAATTTCTAAAATTCCCAAATTCTAAATTTGACCTAAACCGAATTAATCAAATTCAATATCATAAATCACTTACTTACTCAAATTAAACTTAGAAAACACCAATTCCATATAAATTCAAGCTATTTCAATCTCCAATTTTGAAAATCCCCAATTTTAAAATTGGCCTAAACCAATTTATCTAAATTCAATACCATAATTCACAAGTTCTTCAAAATTGAATTCATATCTCACTAACCTATATCACTATCTATAATTCTACACCAAAATATCACAAAATTCTTCATCATAAAATTAAGCCTAAACCTTAATCAATTTTCCATCCAAAATTAAACCCAACCTAAAGCATATATTTCAAAATCAACCTCATACATCACAAACCCATAACATTATCTATATTTCTCAATCAAAAATTCAACAAAATCTCAAACTTGAAAATTTTCTCTTACCTCATTTCTCCTCCAAATTCAAATTTTCTTGGTTCCTTAGGAAGCTCTCATCATTCTCCATTCTTTTCCTTCTTGGGAAAGTCCCAAAAGCTTGAAGAATCAAGTAGAAAAAATCAAACTTACCTTCCTCTCCCATCTTTCTCCCAACTGAAATTTCTTTCTCCATTCTTCTTCTTATTTTCCTCTTCCTTTCTTCTCATCATCGTATTTCCTCTCTTCTTTTAAAAATTGCAGACCTTTCCAAACATCTACACCTCTTAAAAATGTGCCATGTCATTAAAATGGCTAAAAGACCAAAATGCCCTTGACTTGTTACTTTATGCCATTCTCATATGCGGTTTGATTCGCACTATCAATTTGAAGGAATTTGTCCAAACTTCCTTCTAGAGAAATGTTCCTCTCAATCATACGAATCCAACGCAACTGACCGCGCTCAATTCGGATCTAAAACGAAAAAGTTATGGCCGAAATACTATCGGACCTGCACCAAATCCGAAATTCAACATTAACATAACTTCAATCCAGAATTTGATAATCTTAGGGATGAAATTAAATTTCGATCCCTTCACATGATTTGTATTCCTATATCTTAACTTTATTCTCCAAAAAGAATCAACTCAATCGGAGTTGTATAACTCCAAAATCGCAAAATACTGAACTATGTTCAGAAAATTATCCAACTTATAACCTATAACCCATCTCTTACTTTGGTTCAATCAATCTCTTTCTATTTAATCTCCTAAAAATCATAATTCTTCATAAAAATGAACGTAATTGTCTTAGAAATCCAACGCTTCAAAAATCAAATCAATCGGATGTCGGACGACGGAATTATAAGCAAAAGATTATAAACGGGATCGGATTAGAAACAAACTATCGAACTTCAAGATTGAACTTCTTAAAATCATATCTCTCGATCCCGAACTCGAATTGTGACAAATTTGGTGTCTATGGAAAGATAAAGGAAGCTCTACAACTTCTCAGAAGAATTCCAAATCAAATTAGGTCTCGAAAGAAGTCGAAAACGCAATCAAAGGTTTTGCACCAAAATAACTTTTCCTAAACAAGTTCAAATTTTCAAACGCTCATAACTCCTAGCCCGATATCGAAAAATTACAAACTTTATGTCCACGAAAAGCTCTCGACAGAGGCTACAAGTTTCATGTTGACCATTTTCTCGAATTTTACCTAAATCAAAAGTCATCCTTTTTCTCAAAAGTCAAACTTCGAAGCTAACTTTGACTGATCATAACTCTCACTCCCGATATCGAAAAATATCAAACTTTATGTCTACGAAAAGCTCTTAACATGATCTACAAGTTTCATGTAGATCATTTTCTCAAATTATGCCTAAATCAAAAGTCAACTCTCAAAGTCAAACATTCACTTTCTAAAAAGTCAAACTTTCTAAATTCTTAAAATTTTCACTTTTTTTCTTTTGATTCATGCTATTCAACTTCATTTCAATCAACTCATCCACTTTCCTCTCATAATCCATATAAGTTCACTCAAATATCAAAGTCCTCAAAATTAAACAATTCTTTTCTCATAAATTATTTCTTAATTTCATCAAATTTCGTTAAATTCATAATTTTCTTACCAATTTCTTTCTCATTTAAAATTCATTTTAATATTTCTATTTTTATCAAAAGTTCGGGTCTAACATTTCTCCCTCTTAAAAGAATTTCGTCCTCGAAATTCACACTTAAGAACATAATATTTCTTATCTCATTCCTTCTCATAAATATTTCTCAATCTCTTCATAATTTCTCAATTCTTAAATCAATTTCTCCATCCAACATCATATCAAACTCACTAGTTCTACAACTCCATATTCTTTAACATTTTCCTTAACATTTTAAACAAGTCAATGGTCCACGTCGTAATGACTCTTAATATGGACCATAATCATCATTTCACTTAATTCTTTGAATTGCTATACACATTTCTCTATCAATTTATCTCATTCTTCAAAATTTTCATCTCACATATGCATATTCGAAATCAATTCCTCTAAATTCACCATGTAATTCTCATCTCAATGTCCATTAACACTTTCTTCAAATCAAACATCACTTATCACCTTAATCAAACCATCCACTAGGTTCTTCATATAATTCATAACAAGGACATTCACTTCATTTCTCAATTCTTACTTATTTAATCTTATCAATTTACCTCTTTTCAAAACCTCATGCATATCACTTATACACATTCTCATAATTTCAATCTTACCAAACCTATAGCCCAAGTATGATCATAATACTGATCTCTGACATTCTCACAAATTCGATTTTTATCCTTATACACTCATCAATCTTATGTGCCCGATTAAGACCATAGATCGGGCTCGACACTTATCCGAAAATTGCTCATGAAACAAACATATCGCCCAAGTTCATAATACTGGGCTCTGATACCATACATGTTGGATCCTTCATCGAACCTAACTACATACGCAGAACGGAAAACGAAGAAAACGGAAACGAGGAAAACGGAAATTTGGATCGAAATTTCAAATCGAAACAAAATGCGACGCCAATCGAATAAACCTACCGAATCGGATAATAAATTACAAATAACAAAATCGAGGGCAAGACGAAATCAAGTAGAACAGATCCGACATCCGAGCACAATAATCAAAGAAAACGATCGGATGAACATAATCGCGTTGGAATTCCTTAGACTAATCCGATGCGAAAATCCGATATAATTTTTTTCTTTCTTTCTTTTCTTATTCTCATTTCTTTCTCGTTACTCCAACACATACAGAATCATCTTCAATCCATACAATCATACACAATCTTATATAAACCGCACCAATCTCAAATTACATTTTTAACCCAGATTTTATCGAAATTTCGGCAGCATAACGGTTGTATTTTGACAGCCCAAAAATTTAAAACAAAGCAAACGCACTTCTAATATCGTAATCTATCCAATAACACAAGGCAACATCGGACCTCCCGTCCGGCATCCAAACACCAGCAGAACACAATCTTAATTCTAAACACTTCATAAATTCAATCCATAACCATCTCAACTCAAAATTTCAACCAATCCCAACCACATTCAAAATCCAATCTCATACATAAAGTATAATCATACTTATAACTCATTCCGAACACAATACAATCTTATACATTTACTGGCCACAAGCAAAACCATTCATATACAATCGGACTAAAATACACTTTACTAGCTTTCTAACTATCCATAAAGATCTAATACCACATCAAACTTTAAACATAATACGAACATGCACAAGTCGGATTGTGATCATACTCGTCTTCCATCCGATCTCCTGCGTAAAACACGGAGATTTGGGGATGAAAGGGGGTGAGCTCGGAAGCTCGTGGATAATACATTTATAAACCAACAATAAGTTTAAAAATATTTTCTTTTAAACTTTTCAAACTTTTTCAAAATTTCCTATTTAAGCATTTATCCAAATCGCATTTTCAAACTTTTCAAAACTTTCATAAACCTTCCGAAATTTCATGATTATAAATTTCTTGTCTTATTTCTCAAAATCTCAAACCTTTTCAAATCATGCACAACTTTAAATATGAATGCATCACATTATAAACACATCAAAACACATAACACATCGAATTGGTTTGGTTCGGTCCTAATAGACGATCGCACATTTCAGATAACGGTCATGTGCGGTAGTGAAACAGACGTACTACACTTTCCCGCATAACGGTCCAGTGTAGCCGTGAAAGGAGTCCGTAATCGGATCTCCATTACCTATTGCAGGCAGCCGGGCGAAGGCTTAAATAGGTAGAGACAGCGCTGACTCACAAGGGACCTGACCAAACCCATATAACACATAACGAAAATGGAATTCAGATTGCCCGAAGGCACTTTTCAAAAATCTCTTGATTTTTCATATTTTTCAACTCATAACATCAATTTGTGTCATAAATGGCACAAGCATAAAATCACATAAATTCACATAATCATCTAATGCAATTCATAGCATCAAATTAATCACATAATAATCACATTCATGACAAAATATGCACTAATTTCTTTAAATCATAAATCAAATAATTTAAAACCCATGAAGTTCATAAGTCTTGTATTTCTTAAACTCATTTTCATCCTTTGAAATCATAATTTCAACTATTTACATTTTTTTTTCAAACATTTTTTTTTCAACAATTGCTTTCTTTAATTTTTAAAAAGTCACATTTAGCTTATAATTCAATAAATAAATATACTACCCACCTCGAATTAATACCAGAAGCTTGTTCAAATCGTCAATTCTCCAAATTCCTCCTTCTTTCTTTAACTTAAAAATTCCCTAAGCCATAAATATCCAAATTTATCTTCATAATTTGTATAATCTCAAAATTAACTATAAGAAACTCAAATTCATCACTTTACCAAGCTATCTAAAGCAAGAATTTCTAAAATTCCCAAATTCTAAATTTGACCTAAACCGAATTAATCAAATTCAATATCATAAATCACTTACTTACTCAAATTAAACTTAGAAAACACCAATTCCATATAAATTCAAGCTATTTCAATCTCCAATTTTGAAAATCCCCAATTTTTAAAATTGGCCTAAACCAATTTATCTAAATTCAATACCATAATTCACAAGTTCTTCAAAATTGAATTCATATCTCACTAACCTATATCACTATCTATAATTCTACACCAAAATATCACAAAATTCTTCATCATAAAATTAAGCCTAAACCTTAATCAATTTTCCATCCAAAATTAAACCCAACCTAAAGCATATATTTCAAAATCAACCTCATACATCACAAACCCATAACATTATCTATATTTCTCAATCAAAAATTCAACAAAATCTCAAACTTGAAAATTTTCTCTTACCTCATTTCTCCTCCAAATTCAAATTTTCTTGGTTCCTTAGGAAGCTCTCATCATTCTCCATTCTTTTCCTTCTTGGGAAAGTCCCAAAAGCTTGAAGAATCAAGTAGAAAAAATCAAACTTACCTTCCTCTCCCATCTTTCTCCCAATGAAATTTCTTTCTCCATTCTTCTTCTTATTTTCCTCTTCCTTTCTTCTCATCATCGTATTTCCTCTCTTCTTTAAAATTCCAGACCTTTCCAAACATCTACACCTCTTAAAATGTGCCATGTCATTAAAATGGCTAAAAGACCAAAATGCCCTTGACTTGTTACTTTATGCCATTCTCATATGCGGTTTGATTCGCACTATCAATTTGAAGGAATTTGTCCAAACTTCCTTCTAGATAAATGTTCCTCTCAATCATACGAATCCAACGCAACTGACCGCGCTCAATTCGGATCTAAAACGAAAAGTTATGGCGAAATACTATCGGACTCGCACCAAATCCGAAATTCAACATTAACATAACTTCAATCCAGAATTTGATAATCTTAGGGATGAAATTAAATTTCGATCCCTTCACATGATTTGTATTCCTATATCTTAACTTTATTCTCCAAAAAGAATCAACTCAATCGGAGTTGTATAACTCCCGAAAATCGCAAAATACTGAACTATGTTCAGAAAATTATCCAACTTATAACCTATAACCCATCTCTTACTTTGGTTCAATCAATCTCTTTCTATTTAATCTCCTAAAAATCATAATTCTTCATAAAAATGAACGTAATTGTCTTAGAAATCCAACGCTTCAAAAATCAAATCAATCGGATGTCGGACGACGGAATTATAAGCAAAAGATTATAAACGGGATCGGATTAGAAACAAACTATCGGAACTTCAAGATTGAACTTCTTAAAAATCATATCTCTCGATCCCGAACTCGGAATTGTGACAAATTTGGTGTCTATGGAAAGATAAAAGGAAGCTCTACAACTTCTCAGAAGAATTCCAAATCAAATTAGGTCTCGAAAGAAGTCGAAAACGCAATCAAAGGTTTTGTACCAAAATAACTTTTCCTAAACAAGTTCAAATTTTCAAACGCTCATAACTCCTAGCCCCGATATCGAAAAATTACAAACTTTATGTCCACGAAAAGCTCTCGACAGAGGCTACAAGTTTCATGTTGACCATTTTCTCGAATTTTACCTAAATCAAAAAGTCAACCTTTTTTCTCAAAAGTCAAACTTCGAAGCTAACTTTGACTGATCATAACTCTCACTCCCGATATCGAAAAATATCAAATTTTATGTCTACGAAAAGCTCTTAACATGATTTACAAGTTTCATGTAGATCATTTTCTCAAATTATGCCTAAATCAAAAGTCAACTCTCAAAGTCAAACATTCACTTTCTAAAAAGTCAAACTTTCTAAATTCTTAAAATTTTCACTTTTTTTTTCTTTTTGATTCATGCTATTCAACTTCATTTCAATCAACTCATCCACTTTCCTCTCATAATCCATATAAGTTCACTCAAATATCAAAGTCCTCAAAAATTAAACAATTCTTTTCTCATAAATTATTTCTTAATTTCATCAAATTTCGTTAAATTCATAATTTTCTTACCAATTTCTTTCTCATTTAAAATTCATTTTAATATTTCTATTTTTATCAAAAGTTCGGGTCTAACATTTCTCCCTCTTAAAAGAATTTCGTCCTCGAAATTCACACTTAAGAACATAATATTTCTTATCTCATTCCTTCTCATAAATATTTCTCAATCTCTTCATAATTTCTCAATTCTTAAATCAATTTCTCCATCCAACATCATATCAAACTCACTAGTTCTACAACTCCATATTCTTTAACATTTTCCTTAACATTTTAAACAAGTCAATGGTCCACGTCGTAATGACTCTTAATATGGACCATAATCATCATTTCACTTAATTCTTTGAATTGCTATACACATTTCTCTATCAATTTATCTCATTCTTCAAAATTTTCATCTCACATATGCATATTCGAAATCAATTCCTCTAAATTCACCATGTAATTCTCATCTCAATGTCCATTAACACTTTCTTCAAATCAAACATCACTCATCACCTTAATCAAACCATCCACTAGGTTCTTCATATAATTCATAACAAGGACATTCACTTCATTTCTCAATTCTTACTTATTTAATCTTATCAATTTACCTCTTTTCAAAACCTCATGCATATCACTTATACACATTCTCATAATTTCAATCTTACCAAACCTATAGCCCAAGTATGATCATATATCGATCTCGACATTCTCACAAATTCGATTTTTATCCTTATACACTCTCATCAATCTTATGTGCCCGATTAAGACCATAGATCGGGCTCGACACTTATCCAAAATTGCTCATGAAACAAACATATCGCCCAAGTTCATAATCTCGGGCTCGATACCATACATGTTGGATCCCGTTACCGAACCTAACTACATACGCAGAACGGAAAACGAAGAAAACGGAAACGAAGGAAAACGGAAATTTCGGATCGAAATTTCAAATCGGAAACAAAATGCGGACGCCAATCGAATAAACCTACCGAATCGGATAATAAATTACAAATAACAAAATCGAGGGCAAGACGAAATCAAGTAGAACAGATCCGACATCCGAGCACAATAATCAAAGAAAACGATCGGATGAACATAATCGCGTTGGAATTCCTTAGACTAATCCGATGCGAAAATCCGATATAATTTTTTTTTCTTTCTTTCTTTTCTTATTCTCATTTCTTTTCTCGTTACTCCAACACATACAGAATCATCTTCAATCCATACAGTCATACACAATCTTATATAAATCCGTACCAATCTCAAATTACATTTTTAACCCAGATTTTATCGAAATTTTAAAAGATAACGGTTGTATTTTGACAGCCCAAAATTTAAAACAAAGCAAACGCACTTCTAATATCGTAATCTATCCAATAACACAAGGCAACATCGGACCTCCGTCCGCATCCAAACACCAATGAGAACACAATCTTAATTCTAAACACTTCATAAATTCAATCCATAACCATCTCAACTCAAAATTTCAACCAATCCCAACCACATTCAAAATCCAATCTCATACATAAAGTATAATCATACTTATAACTCATTCCGAACACAATACAATCTTATACATTTACTGGCCACAAGCAAAACCATTCATATACAATCGGACTAAAATACACTTTACTAGCTTTCTAACTATCCATAAAGATCTAATACCACATCAAACTTTAAACATAATACGAACATGCACAAGTCGGACTGTGATCATACTCGTCTTCCATCTAATCTCCTGCGTAAAAACCTAGAGATTTGGGGATGAAAGGGGGGGTGAGCTCGGAAGCTCGTGGATAATACATTTATAAACCGAACAATAAGCGAAAAATATTTTCTTTTTAAACTTTTCAAACTTTTTCAAAAATTTCCTATTTAAGCATTTATCCGAAATCGCATTTTCAAACTTTTCAAAACTTTCATAAACCTTCCGAAATTTCATGATTATAAATTTACTGTCTTATTTCTCAAAATCTCAAACCTTTTTCAAATCATGCACAACTTTAAATATGAATGCATCACATTATAAACACATCAAAACACATAACACATCAGAATTGGTTTGGTTCGGTCCTAATAGGACGTACTGCACATTCCCGCATAACGGTCATGTGCAGACGTGAACAGGACGTACTACACTTTCCCGCATAACGGTCCAGTGTAGCCGTGAAAGGAGTCCGTAATCGGATCTCCATTGCCTATAGCAGAAAGCCAAGGCGAAGGCTTAAGCAGTAGAGACAATGACGACTCACAAGGACCGACCAAACCCATATAACACATAACGAAAAATAATTCAGATTGCCCGAAGGCACTTTTCAAAAATCTCTTGATTTTTCATATTTTTCAACTCATAACATCAATTTGTGTCATAAATGGCACAAGCATAAAATCACATAAATTCACATAATCATCTAATGCAATTCATAGCATCAAATTAATCACATAATAATCACATTCATGACAAAATATGCACTAATTTCTTTAAATCATAAATCAAATAATTTAAAACCCATGAAGTTCATAAGTCTTGTATTTCTTAAACTCATTTTCATCCTTTGAAATCATAATTTCAACTATTTACATTTTTTTCAAACATTTTTTTCAACAATTGCTTTCTTTAATTTTTAAAAGTCACATTTAGCTTATAATTCAATAAATAAATATACTACCCACCTCTAATTAATACGGAAGCTTGTTCAAATCGTCAATTCTCCAAATTCCTCCTTCTTTCTTTAACTTAAAATTCCTAAGCCATAAATATCCAAATTTATCATCATAATTTGTATAATCTCAAAATTAACTATAAGAAACTCAAATTCATCACTTTACCAAGCTATCTAAAGCAAGAATTTCTAAAATTCCCAAATTCTAAATTTGACCTAAACCGAATTAATCAAATTCAATATCATAAATCACTTACTTACTCAAATTAAACTTAGAAAACACCAATTCCATATAAATTCAAGCTATTTCAATCTCCAATTTTGAAAATCCCCAATTTTAAAATTGGCCTAAACCAATTTATCTAAATTCAATACCATAATTCACAAGTTCTTCAAAATTGAATTCATATCTCACTAACCTATATCACTATCTATAATTCTACACCAAAATATCACAAAATTCTTCATCATAAAATTAAGCCTAAACCTTAATCAATTTTCCATCCAAAATTAAACCCAACCTAAAGCATATATTTCAAAATCAACCTCATACATCACAAACCCATAACATTATCTATATTTCTCAATCAAAAATTCAACAAAATCTCAAACTTGAAAATTTTCTCTTACCTCATTTCTCCTCCAAATTCAAATTTTCTTGGTTCCTTAGGAAGCTCTCATCATTCTCCATTCTTTTCCTTCTTGGGAAAGTCCCAAAGCTTGAAGAATCAAGTAGAAAAAATCAAACTTACCTTCCTCTCCCATCTTTCTCCCAACTGAAATTTCTTTCTCCATTCTTCTTCTTATTTTCCTCTTCCTTTCTTCTCATCATCGTATTTCCTCTCTTCTTTTAAAAATTGCAGACCTTTCCAAACATCTACACCTCTTAAAAATGTGCCATGTCATTAAAATGGCTAAAAAGACCAAAATGCCCTTGACTTGTTACTTTATGCCATTCTCATATACGGTTTGATTCGCACTATCAATTTGAAGGAATTTGTCCAAACTTCCTTCTAGAGAAATGTTCCTCTCAATCATACGAATCCAACGCAACTGACCGCGCTCAATTCGGATCTAAAACGAAAAAGTTATGGCCGAAATACTATCGGACCTGCACCAAATCCGAAATTCAACATTAACATAACTTCAATCCAGAATTTGATAATCTTAGGGATGAAATTAAATTTCGATCCCTTCACATGATTTGTAGTCCTATATCTTAACTTTATTCTCCAAAAAGAATCAACTCAATCGGAGTTGTATAACTCCAAAATCGCAAAATACTGAACTATGTTCAAAAATTATCCAACTTATAACCTATAACCCATCTCTTACTTTGGTTCAATCAATCTCTTTCTATTTAATCTCCTAAAAATCATAATTCTTCATAAAAATGAACGTAATTGTCTTAGAAATCCAACGCTTCAAAAATCAAATCAATCGGATGTCGGACGACGGAATTATAAGCAAAAGATTATAAACGGGATCGGATTAGAAACAAACTATCGGAACTTCAAGATTGAACTTCTTAAAAATCATATCTCTCGATCCCGAACTCGGAATTGTGACAAATTTGGTGTCTATGGAAAGATAAAAGGAAGCTCTACAACTTCTCAGAAGAATTCCAAATCAAATTAGGTCTCGAAAGAAGTCGAAAACGCAATCAAAGGTTTTGTACCAAAATAACTTTTCCTAAACAAGTTCAAATTTTCAAACGCTCATAACTCCTAGCCCCGATATCGAAAAATTACAAACTTTATGTCCACGAAAAGCTCTCGACAGAGGCTACAAGTTTCATGTTGACCATTTTCTCGAATTTTACCTAAATCAAAAAGTCAACCTTTTTTCTCAAAAGTCAAACTTCGAAGCTAACTTTGACTGATCATAACTCTCACTCCCGATATCGAAAAATATCAAACTTTATGTCTACGAAAAGCTCTTAACATGATCTACAAGTTTCATGTAGATCATTTTCTCAAATTATGCCTAAATCAAAAGTCAACTCTCAAAGTCAAACATTCACTTTCTAAAAAGTCAAACTTTCTAAATTCTTAAAATTTTCACATTTTTTTCTTTTTGATTCATGCTATTCAACTTCATTTCAATCAACTCATCCACTTTCCTCTCATAATCCATATAAGTTCACTCAAATATCAAAGTCCTCAAAAATTAAACAATTCTTTTCTCATAAATTATTTCTTAATTTCATCAAATTTCGTTAAATTCATAATTTTCTTACCAATTTCTTTCTCATTTAAAATTCATTTTAATATTTCTATTTTTTATCAAAAGTTCGGGGTCTAACATTTCTCCCCCTCTTAAAAGAATTTCGTCCTCGAAATTCACACTTAAGAACATAATATTTCTTATCTCATTCCTTCTCATAAATATTTCTCAATCTCTTCATAATTTCTCAATTCTTAAATCAATTTCTCCATCCAACATCATATCAAACTCACTAGTTCTACAACTCCATATTCTTTAACATTTTTCCTTAACATTTTAAACAAGTCAATGGTCCACGTCGTAATGACTCTTAATATGGACCATAATCATCATTTCACTTAATTCTTTGAATTGCTATACACATTTCTCTATCAATTTATCTCATTCTTCAAAATTTTCATCTCACATATGCATATTCGAAATCAATTCCTCTAAATTCACCATGTAATTCTCATCTCAATGTCCATTAACACTTTCTTCAAATCAAACATCACTCATCACCTTAATCAAACCATCCACTAGGTTCTTCATATAATTCATAACAAGGACATTCACTTCATTTCTCAATTCTTACTTATTTAATCTTATCAATTTACCTCTTTTCAAAACCTCATGCATATCACTTATACACATTCTCATAATTTCAATCTTACCAAACCTATAGCCCAAGTATGATCATAATACTGATCTCTGACATTCTCACAAATTCGATTTTTATCCTTATACACTCTCATCAATCTTATGTGCCCAGTTAAGACCATAGTACTGGGCTCTGACACTTATCCGAAAATTGCTCATGAAACAAACATATCGCCCAAGTTCATAATACTGGGCTCTGATACCATACATGTTGGATCCCGTTACCGGAACCTAACTACATACGCAGAACGGAAAACGAAGCAAACGGAAACGAAGGAAAACGGAAATTTCGGATCAAAATTTCAAATCGGAAACAAAATGCAGACGCCAATCGAATAAACCTACCGAATCGGATAATAAATTACAAATAACAAAATCGAGGGCAAGACGAAATCAAGTAGAACAAATCCGACATCCGAGCACAATAATCAAAGAAAACGATCGGATGAACATAATCGCGTTGGAATTCCTTAGACTAATCCGATGCGAAAATCCGATATAATTTTTTTTTCTTTCTTTCTTTTCTTATTCTCATTTCTTTTCTCGTTACTCCAACACATACAGAATCATCTTCAATCCATACAGTCATACACAATCTTATATAAATCCGTACCAATCTCAAATTACATTTTTAACCCAGATTTTATCGAAATTTCGGCAGCATAACGGTTGTATTTTGACAGCCCAAAAATTTAAAACAAAGCAAACGCACTTCTAATATCGTAATCTATCCAATAACACAAGGCAACATCGGACCTCCCGTCCGGCATCCAAACACCAGCAGAACACAATCTTAATTCTAAACACTTCATAAATTCAATCCATAACCATCTCAACTCAAAATTTCAACCAATCCCAACCACATTCAAAATCCAATCTCATACATAAAGTATAATCATACTTATAACTCATTCCGAACACAATACAATCTTATACATTTACTGGCCACAAGCAAAACCATTCATATACAATCGGACTAAAATACACTTTACTAGCTTTCTAACTATCCATAAAGATCTAATACCACATCAAACTTTAAACATAATACGAACATGCACAAGTCGGACTGTGATCATACTCGTCTTCCATCTAATCTCCTGCGTAAAAACCTAGAGATTTGGGGATGAAAGGGGGGGTGAGCTCGGAAGCTCGTGGATAATACATTTATAAACCGAACAATAAGCGAAAAATATTTTCTTTTTAAACTTTTCAAACTTTTTCAAAAATTTCCTATTTAAGCATTTATCCGAAATCGCATTTTCAAACTTTTCAAAACTTTCATAAACCTTCCGAAATTTCATGATTATAAATTTACTGTCTTATTTCTCAAAATCTCAAACCTTTTTCAAATCATGCACAACTTTAAATATGAATGCATCACATTATAAACACATCAAAACACATAACACATCAGAATTGGTTTGGTTCGGTCCTAACAGGACGTACTGCACATTCCCGCATAACGGTCATGTGCAGCCGTGAACAGGACGTACTACACTTTCCCGCATAACGGTCCAGTGTAGCCGTGAAAGGAGTCCGTAATCGGATCTCCATTGCCTATTGCAGGCAACCGGGCGAAGGCTTAAACAGGTAGAGACAGCGCTGACTCACAAGGGACCTGACCAAACCCATATAACACATAACGAAAACAGAATTCAGATTGCCCGAAGGCACTTTTCAAAAATCTCTTGATTTTTCATATTTTTCAACTCATAACATCAATTTGTGTCATAAATGGCACAAGCATAAAATCACATAAATTCACATAATCATCTAATGCAATTCATAGCATCAAATTAATCACATAATAATCACATTCATGACAAAATATGCACTAATTTCTTTAAATCATAAATCAAATAATTTAAAACCCATGAAGTTCATAAGTCTTGTATTTCTTAAACTCATTTTCATCCTTTGAAATCATAATTTCAACTATTTACATTTTTTTTTCAAACATTTTTTTTTCAACAATTGCTTTCTTTAATTTTTAAAAAGTCACATTTAGCTTATAATTCAATAAATAAATATACTACCCACCTCAATTAATACCGAAGCTTGTTCAAATCGTCAATTCTCCAAATTCCTCCTTCTTTCTTTAACTTAAAAATTCCCTAAGCCATAAATATCCAAATTTATCATCATAATTTGTATAATCTCAAAATTAACTATAAGAAACTCAAATTCATCACTTTACCAAGCTATCTAAAGCAAGAATTTCTAAAATTCCCAAATTCTAAATTTGACCTAAACCGAATTAATCAAATTCAATATCATAAATCACTTACTTACTCAAATTAAACTTAGAAAACACCAATTCCATATAAATTCAAGCTATTTCAATCTCCAATTTTGAAAATCCCCAATTTTTAAAATTGGCCTAAACCAATTTATCTAAATTCAATACCATAATTCACAAGTTCTTCAAAATTGAATTCATATCTCACTAACCTATATCACTATCTATAATTCTACACCAAAATATCACAAAATTCTTCATCATAAAATTAAGCCTAAACCTTAATCAATTTTCCATCCAAAATTAAACCCAACCTAAAGCATATATTTCAAAATCAACCTCATACATCACAAACCCATAACATTATCTATATTTCTCAATCAAAAATTCAACAAAATCTCAAACTTGAAAATTTTCTCTTACCTCATTTCTCCTCCAAATTCAAATTTTCTTGGTTCCTTAGGAAGCTCTCATCATTCTCCATTCTTTTCCTTCTTGGGAAAGTCCCAAAAGCTTGAAGAATCAAGTAGAAAAAATCAAACTTACCTTCCTCTCCCATCTTTCTCCCAACTGAAATTTCTTTCTCCATTCTTCTTCTTATTTTCCTCTTCCTTTCTTCTCATCATCGTATTTCCTCTCTTCTTTTAAAAATTCCAGACCTTTCCAAACATCTACACCTCTTAAAAATGTGCCATGTCATTAAAATGGCTAAAAAGACCAAAATGCCCTTGACTTGTTACTTTATGCCATTCTCATATGCGGTTTGATTCGCACTATCAATTTGAAGGAATTTGTCCAAACTTCCTTCTAGAGAAATGTTCCTCTCAATCATACGAATCCAACGCAACTGACCGCGCTCAATTCGGATCTAAAACGAAAAAGTTATGGCCGAAATACTATCGGACCTGCACCAAATCCGAAATTCAACATTAACATAACTTCAATCCAGAATTTGATAATCTTAGGGATGAAATTAAATTTCGATCCCTTCACATGATTTGTAGTCCTATATCTTAACTTTATTCTCCAAAAAGAATCAACTCAATCGGAGTTGTATAACTCCCGAAAATCGCAAAATACTGAACTATGTTCAGAAAATTATCCAACTTATAACCTATAACCCATCTCTTACTTTGGTTCAATCAATCTCTTTCTATTTAATCTCCTAAAAATCATAATTCTTCATAAAAATGAACGTAATTGTCTTAGAAATCCAACGCTTCAAAAATCAAATCAATCGGATGTCGGACGACGGAATTATAAGCAAAAGATTATAAACGGGATCGGATTAGAAACAAACTATCGGAACTTCAAGATTGAACTTCTTAAAAATCATATCTCTCGATCTCGAACTCGGAATTGTGACAAATTTGGTGTCTATGGAAAGATAAAAGGAAGCTCTACAACTTCTCAGAAGAATTCCAAATCAAATTAGGTCTCGAAAGAAGTCGAAAACGCAATCAAAGGTTTTGTACCAAAATAACTTTTCCTAAACAAGTTCAAATTTTCAAACGCTCATAACTCCTAGCCCCGATATCGAAAAATTACAAACTTTATGTCCACGAAAAGCTCTCGACAGAGGCTACAAGTTTCATGTTGACCATTTTCTCGAATTTTACCAAAATCAAAAGTCAACCTTTTTTCTCAAAAGTCAAACTTGAAGCTAACTTTGATGATCATAACTCTCACTCCCGATATCGAAAAATATCAAACTTTATGTCTACGAAAAGCTCTTAACATGATCTACAAGTTTCATGTAGATCATTTTCTCAAATTATGCCTAAATCAAAAGTCAACTCTCAAAGTCAAACATTCACTTTCTAAAAAGTCAAACTTTCTAAATTCTTAAAATTTTCACATTTTTTTCTTTTGATTCATGCTATTCAACTTCATTTCAATCAACTCATCCACTTTCCTCTCATAATCCATATAAGTTCACTCAAATATCAAAGTCCTCAAAATTAAACAATTCTTTTCTCATAAATTATTTCTTAATTTCATCAAATTTCGTTAAATTCATAATTTTCTTACCAATTTCTTTCTCATTTAAAATTCATTTTAATATTTCTATTTTTCATCAAAAGTTCGGGGTCCAACATAAGTACAAATGCAACCAAAGTCGTAGGTATCTCGACTCACCTTGGATTTAAAAGGGGGCTAAAGTGGGAAGCAGGAACAATATGCAGCAGAACTAGATCTATAAAAACCCAGAAAGGGGGATGAGTTAACTGAAGGAAAGAACTCAAATTTGTTCACCAAATCCTAAAATTTATGCAGATTACATGAAAAATCAAATTAGAGTCGACGCTGTGGTGGCCACTTGTTTTTTTTATCATGTGGGAAGGAATTCGCACAAACTAGTAAGCAAATCCGAAAAGATCAAAAGAATAACAAAGAACAACCCAACACGAAGACGAAGAAGGAGATCGTGCCAAACAGAATGAAATATCCAGACTAGTGGTAGATGGAGCGAGAAGGAGACCCAGAAAATCTCAAACACAATAGACGGAACAAAAATGGACAGCGAAACGAAAGGCAAAGAAGGGGAGAAAAATGAACCAAAAAAATTACGTACCTGTCACTACGGAGACGAACTAGAGGGAAGAAGAGCGAGCGCAAGAGAGAGAGTTGGGACCTGATCCGGGAACCGGATCCCAACCGAAAAGCAGGAACGGATACGAAGAACGAGGTGAATTCAAATAGGATAAATTGAATTCGATAACGACAAACAAAGCGAAAGCGAAAGCAAAGCAAATGCAAATTGAATACAGAATCGACAGAAGCAAATCGGAACGGTTACAATCAAAGAAGCCAAATCGAATAGCATAACAAATGTCCGACATCCATGAATACAATACAAAGACAACAACGGTCACGTTGGAAACCTAGACTAATCCGATGCGAAAATTCGGTATAATTTTTTTTCTTTCTTTTTCTTATAACCATTTTTACTCAAACTCAATCAAAACATACAATTTCCTTTTTCTTGGAAATTCTTTCTCATGCCAAATTTCTTACACACTTTAATCATCTTTCATACAAATCACAAATCTCATCCGAAACCATATTCTTATACATTGGTATTAATCCCAAAATTCATATTTATACTAAAATTTTTCAAAAATTCGGCAGCATAACGGCTACCTTTGACCTAACCCAAATCCTGCAAATGGTTCAAAATACACTTCTAAATGCCCAATCAATCATACAATCATCAAAATCAACCGGACTCTCCGTCCGGGATCTCAGCAGAAACAAACGCAATCCTAGTTCTAAACACTTCAATCATTCTCATACATCATCATAACCCATCATCATACACAAACTTTGAACCTCAACTCAACATATAAATCCATAATTTACTTGCATCATTCAATTTTATAATCATTCATAAATCTAGCCAAGTCTTGATACAATTTCATTATTTCATACATATCATCAATTTAATGCTTACAAACCAAATTACTCAAATCTAGCTTATACACATTTCAAAAACATATAAATATCAAAACTGACGTCATGATCGTCTTTCATTCGATCTTCTGCTCGAATACCTGGAGATGGGGATGAAAGGGGGGTGAGCTCGACGGCTCAGTGGGTAACACATTTATAAAATAACAAATAAGCAGAAATCATTTTTCATAAGCTTTTTGCCAAAAGGGCTAATTTTTTCAAACTTTGCAACCTTTCAAACATTTTCCTCAAACCTTTCAATATTTTTCAAACTTTTCATAATAAATTTCACTTTTTCATTTCTCAATTTTAAACATGAATGCAGCACACAGAAACAAATCAAAAACACGTAACATATCAGAATGGTCTGGTTCGGTCCAAAGCGAGCGATCGCACATTCGCATAAGCGGTCCTATCTGATCGTGAACAGAACGTACTACACTTTCCCGCATAGCGGTCCAGTGTAGCCGTGAAGGAGTCCGAAATCGGAGCTCCGTGCCACTAGCGGGCATCCGGGAGAAGGCTATAAACGAATAGAGACAGTGCACTGACTCACAAGTACCTGACCAAATCCACATAACACATAAGCAAAAATGAAAGGTCGGATTGCCCGAAGGCACTTTTCAAAAATCTTACTTTTCAAACATACTAATCAAACTGCCCGAAGGCACATTTTGAAACTTCATTTTATTGAACACAAACAAACTCACAATTCACATAATTCAATCAATCAATAAATCCAACAAACATAGCAATTATCAAAACATTCACATATAATGATGCAAATTTATTCAAAACACATTCGGAAATCATAATTCCAACCATTAACCAACCTTTTTCAAACATTTCCAAAAACGATAATCTATCAAAAATCCAAGTTTTGCTTTCTTTAATCTTTCAAAATTGCTTTTTTTAATTTTTCAAAGATTGCATATTGCTTACAAATCAAAATATAAATATGCTACCCACCTCGAATTGATGTCAGAAACTTGTTCCAAGCTCCAATTTGATCAATTCTCCTTTCCTTCTTCCAATTAAATTTTCCCTAAACCAATTTCATCAAAATTCAACCTCATAAATAACATAATTCTTAAAATTGATGTCATAATTCATCAATTCATACTAATTCCAAAATATTTAAATCACCAATTTCTAAAATCCCCAAATTCCAAATTTGACCTAAACCAATTCACTCAAATTCAATATCATATTTAACTTAATTTCTCAAATTGAGCTTAGAAAACATTAATTCCTCACATATTCAAGCTATCCAAATCTCCAATTTTCAAAAACCTCAATTTCCAAAATTGGCCTAAACCAATTTACACAAATTCCATATCATAAATCACAATTTCTTTAAAATTGACTTCATATATCACCAATTCATCATACTTTCCATGATTCTGAGCCAATAATTTTCAAAAATTCCAAATTCTAAAATTGGGCATAACCCTAATTCACAATTATTCAAAATTGATCCAACATACTTAGCAATCTCTCAAATTGACTTCAAATACCACAAACCCATATCATAATCATGCTAAAACAACAAAAAATTTAAGAAAATCTCAAAGCTCGAAATTTCCTCTTACCTCATTTCTCTTCCAATTTTCGGATTTCTTGGTTCATGATGAAGCTCTCTTCATTCTCCATCATTTTCCTTTTTTAAAGAAGCACAAAAATCATCTTGGAAGCTTGGAAAAATCAAAAACTCTCACTTCTCTCTCTTCTTTCTCCATGGCCGAAGCTTCTTCTCCTTTCTCTTCTTATTTTCTTCTTTTCCTCTACTCATTTTCGTGCTTTCCCTTAACAAAAACGACAACATCATCTATTTATAGTGCCAAGTCATTTAAATGAGTGGTAATTGACCAAATTACCCTTACTCTTTATCCAAATTTCTGAATTTGCCCCTGCACTGTACTTTAAGTTATTCTCACTTGCGGACATGTTTCGCACTATTAGATTGAAGGAATTTGTCAAATTTTCCTTCTAGAGAATTACTCCTCTATGTCTTAATTTCATAATGCCACAAGAATCATCCAATTCGGAGCACTACATCTAAAGTTATGCTCAAAACATTTCGGGTATATTCATATTCTAACACATTTTCCAGCACGTTATTTCCATCCAGAAATTTACATTCTTAATCCCAAAACTGACATTCAATGTCTTCATAACAATTGTAGCCATATTTCTATAGTTTAATTCAAAATAAGAATCGCCTCGTTTCGATTTCCAGACCAAAAGTTATGCTCAAAATACTTTCAGATGTTCCTAACCCAAAAACTGCACACTAATCCGAACTTCCATTCATAAATTAAAAATCTTAGGGGCAAAATGGAAATTTAATTTCTTCATATGACTTGTAGCCCCATGTCTTAATTTTTATTTTGCCTCAAGAATCACTTGAATTGGATCTCTACAGATCCTGAATTTCTCAAAATACTGAACTATGTTTAGAAAATTTCCCGACTCAGTTTGATTAATTTAATCACCCTCAATTTAATCTCAAAAATTCACAAATTTCTCATAAAATGAAATTCATCGTCTTAGGAATCCAACACTTCAAGAATCAAGTCAATCGAATGTCGGACGAAAAAGTTATAAGCAAAAGAGTGGAGTATGTTCAGAAAATTACCTTTCTTAAACAAATAGGGAAAGTCGCGATCGTGCGCGTGCACGACCGTGACATTCGGGTGGACCAGCGGAGTCGCTATTGTGCATGTGCACGATCGCGACTTTCCGATGATCCTGCAGAGTCACGATCATGCGTATGCACGACCGCGACATTCCAATGGACTTGCGATTCTTCTTAATCGACATCTCAACTTATAAACCCTATATCTTTTGACTCAGAACTCCAAATTTTGCAAACTTGGTATCAATAGAAAGCTGAAAGAAAGATCTACAACTTTCATGAAGAACTCGAAAATCAATTTCATCTCTAAAATGATCAAATTTCTAATCAAAGATTGCCTCCATTTAAATTATGTCCTAAGCCATAACTCAAGTTTGAAAAAAAATCCTATCTTTCAACTCCAAAGTCCAAACATGTCATATTTTATATCAATGCGAAGATCGGAAAGTCACCTACAACTTTTATGAAGGACATAAAAATCAATTTGACCTCTAAGGAGGTTAATGTTTCCAATCAAAAGTTCTATCATCTAATAATCATGCTAAAACCATAACATAAAGTTGTAAAAATCATAACTTA
Source organism: Erythroxylum novogranatense (assembly GCA_029891385.1). Classification (NCBI taxonomy): domain Eukaryota; kingdom Viridiplantae; phylum Streptophyta; class Magnoliopsida; order Malpighiales; family Erythroxylaceae; genus Erythroxylum; species Erythroxylum novogranatense. The sequence goes on along the minus strand of CM057230.1, from coordinate 76,450,477 downwards.
TTATTCCTTGATCAAAAAATTCCATACTTTATATCAAAATAAAGATCAAATCAAATCCTTCAACTTTCATGAAGAATTTCAAGGCTCAATTAACCTCTAACTAGGTAAATTTTTCAGTCAAAGCTTCAGCCATAATATAAGTCAACCTATAACACACCTAAACTTTGACTGATCATAACTTTTACTCCCGATATAAAAAAATTGCAAACTTTATGGCTACAGAAAACTCTCAACATAACCTACAAGTTTCATGTAGAACATTTTCTCAAATTTTGCCTAAGTCAAAAGTCAACTCTCAAAGACCAAAAAGTCAAACTTTTTATATTTTCATATTTTCACACTTTTTCTCTTTATTTCTTGATTTTCAACTTAATTTTCAATTTCTCATCCACTTAAACTTGTATAATCCATACAAATCTATTCAAATTTCAAAATCATCAAACTCCATCAATTCTTTTTCTCATCAATTTTCTTAAAACATAATCACATCTATTACAAACTTCATATACAAACTTACTTATTTCATACTTTTTATATTTCTAAAATTCACTTAAAGATCGGGGTCCAACAGAGAGTGATTTTGTTAAGGTTGCAGAAGATTTGATGGTATTTCTGTCGTTTCATTTTATGTTTTGTTTTTGTCGCAGGACAAGAATTTTTGTACCATAATCTGGAAAACAATAAAAAATTTCTGTCCTTATCTTCCAAAGACGGAACAAAAACAAGTGAGGACAGCAAGCAAACATTACGAAAGACAGAACTTTTGTATTTTTGTCCTCCGTTCTCACCTCTGAGGACGTTAACCAAACACTATTAACAGTCTGTTTGATTAGCATCTTGACGTGCGAGAGCGGACGAGATTTTAACAGGGACGAGATAGATGAGAATAAGAATTGGAGACACAAAAATATTTGGTTGTTGTGGACAGAACAGAGATAATTGTCCTCGTTCTGAGTACAAAAATGTGTTTGGTTGCCGAGGACAGAACAAAAAACAATGTTAATGACAGAAATGCCCCTATAGTATAATAAGACATGTAGATGTAATTCAATGTTATTTTTAAAATTAATAATAATAATAATAATAATATTATTATTATTATTGTTGTTGTTGTTGTTGTTATGATTATATTATTATTATTATGTTTATTATTATTATTATTATTATTATTATTATTATGTTTAATAATAATAATATTATTATTATTAAGTTATTCTTATTCTTATTAATTTTATTATTATTAATTTAGTATTATTATTATTAATTGTTAATAAGTTATTATTATTATTGTTGTTGTTGTTGTTGTTATTATTATTATTATTATTATAAATATTATTATGACTTATTATTAATATTGTTTTTATTATTATTATTACCTACTATGACTAGTATTTGTTGATGTTCTTATTTTTAGTATGATATTTGTTATAGAAAATTAAATATGTTATTATAATTATTATTAATTATTGTTGTTATTATTAGTAAGATTTAGTATAAATTTTGTAATAACACTAAAAATAATAATTATTACTATTATTAATTATTGTCATTACTTCTATTATCAATTACTATATATTATTTTGCGAGGGAGGGTAGTTTCAGAGGGTAACCAAAACAAGGAGGGAGGCTATTTCGGTGGTTCACTGAGTTCGGTTGGGAAACAAAGACAGACGAAGGAGAGGTGGGTTGTTTTGTGAATATGAGAGGGTATGTTAGTCATTTCCAATTCTTGTCCTATGGACAAGAATTTCTGTACTACAGTTTTGCGAGGAACAAAAATTTATGTCCTTTCCTCTGAAGGCGGAACAAAAATTGGTGAGGACGGTAAGCAAACACGCCGAAGGATAGAACTTTTGTGTCCTCGTCATCCGTCCTCACCCCCGAAGATAGTAACCAAACACAGGGATAGTGTTTGGACAGGGCATTCAAGTGGATCCAAAGAAAGTAGATGCAGTGATGAAGTGGGAGGCTTCGAGGAATGTGTCTGAGATCTGAAGTTTCATTGGATTAACTGGTTATTACATAAGGTTTATCGAGGGGTTTTCACTTATCTTAGCCCCTTTGACAAAACTTCTGAAAAAAAATGTGTCTTTCAGATGGAGTGATGATTGTTAGAGGAGTTTTGAGGAGCTAAAGCATTGGTTAACTACTGCACCTGTGTTAGCTATCCCATCGAGTTCTGGAGGTTATGTTGTGTACAGTGATGCGTCACATCAGGGCTTAGGATGTGTATTAATGCAGTTTGGTAAAGTAATAGCATATGCTTTGGACAGTTGAGGTCTCATGAATTTAATTACCAAGTACATGATTTGGAACTCATTGTAGTGGTATTTGCTTTAAAATTTTGGAGACACTATCTGTATGGAGAAACTTTTCAAGTGCTCATTGATCACAAAAGTTTGAAATATTTGTTGAGCCAGAAAGAGTTAAATATCAAACAGAGGAGATGGATTGAATTATTAAAAGATTATGATTGTACCATTGAGTATCATCCTAGCACAGCTAATGTGGTAACTGATGCATTAAGTCAGAAGTCTAACAACAGTATGGCTCAAGTACAGTTATCGAGGTTACCGAGCATAGTTCAGTTGAGAGAATTAAATTTAGAGCAAAATGATACGTTGATAGCCACATTGAAGTTGAGACCTGTGTTTCTTGAAAGAATTAAAGAGGCTCAAAGCAAAGATCCAAACTTAATGAAGATAATTGAGAAGTTGAAAGTGAAGCTGGATTCTAAATTTGAAGTTAGAGATGATACATTGTGGTTAGGGCAAAGATTATGTGTGCCTAATATTGATAATTTGAGAAAAGAGATTTTGGAGGAAGCCCAAGTAGCAGCTTATGCTATGCATCATGATACTACCAAGATGTATAATACGTTGAAACAACATTGTTGGTGGCCGGGAATGTAAAAGCAAGTAGCGGAGTTCATTTTTAAATGTATAACCTGCCAGCAGATTAAGGCTGAGCATCAGGCCCCTGTTGGACAATTACATTCATTACCTATTCCGGAGTAGAAATGAGAACGAATCAAGATGGATTTTGTTATGGGTTTGCCTAGGACTCCGAGGCAACAAGATGCCATTTGGGTCATTGTTGATAGACTGACCAAAACGGCTCATTTCTTACCGGTGAGGGAGAATTATTCATTAGATCAGTTGGCTAGGCATTATGTAAATGGAGTTGTGAGATTACATGGGGTTCTAGTGTCCAATGTGTCAGACAGGTTCCTTCGATTTACTTCCAGATTTTGGAGTAGCCTACAAGCAGCTTTGGATACAAAGTTGAATTTCAGTAATACATTTCATCCTCAGACAGATGGTCAGAGTGAGAGAATAATTAAAACTGTTGAGGATATGCTCAGAACTTGTGCTCTGGAGTTTCAAGGTGTATGGGATCAATATATGGCTTTGATTGAATTTGCTTACAATAATCAGTATCACAATAGTATTAGTATGGCTCCTTACGAGGCATTGTACGGCAAGAAGTGTCATTCGCCTTTATATTAGGATGAAGAGGGTCTAAGAATTATTGAAGGCCCATAGTTGATTTAAGATACCGTTGATAAGGTAAAATTGATTCGTAGAAGAATTAAAGTAGCACAAGATAAACAAAAAGCTATGTGGATCAAAACAAGCAAGATATGGAGTGTTAGGTTGGTGACAGAGTCTTTCTGAAAGTGTCGCCTTGGCGTGATGTACTGAGATTTGGTAAAAAGGGCAAGTTGAGCCCGAGATACATTGGTCCTTATGAGATTTTTGAGAGGATTGGACCTTTAGCATATAAGTTAGCTTTGCCTAACGAGATGTCTCAATTACATAATGTGTTTCATGTAAATATGTTAATAAGATACAGATCTGATCCTACTCATGTATTACCAGCTCAAGATATTGAGATTGATAGCAATTTGAGTTATATTGAGGAACCAATCAAGATAGTGGGTTATAAGACCAAGCAATTGAGAAATAGAGCGATTCCATTGGTGAAAGTTTGTTGGAGAAATTACTCAACTGAGGAAGCAACATAGGAAAATGAGGATCATATGAGGTGACAGTACCCTTACCTATTTGACCATACAGGTAAGAATTTTGAGGAAAAAATTTTTGTAGGAGGGGAGAATTGTAACATCCTGTTACTTGAATTAAAATTTAAATGGTGTTTATTAGATACTAATGAGAAATTAGGAAGCATAATTCACGCTTACGCATAATGTGACATACACGTACACAATATTATTGATTTTGCACATATACAAATAATGGTACATGCATTCAAGACATTTTCCAGGTATAAGAATTTTTAAATGTGATTGAAGTGTGGATTTTGGATTAATTGTGTTACAAAATTTATTTGGAGACTATTAGTAATATTTTGAAATTTTTTAGGAATTTTAGGAATTTTTTGAAAATTTTGGAGTATTTTAGACTAAGAAAAATGGACAAATGACATAATGACATGTAACACTTATAAGAGGATGACAAGTGGCCCACATGCAAGGGGGCCACGTGTCTATGAGTTATTAAAGCAAGATATTAGGCGGCAGAAACTCCCATTGTTTTCTCTTCAGATAGCTTTCTCTTCATGGAGCTTTGATCTTCATTCTCATGCTGTGATTTTCTGAAAACATGATAAGTAAACTTCTAAGTTTTTGAGTTCCATAACTAATTTTTGGTGATGTTTTGCTTGCTAGAAATAAACACACGCATGAGATAGATGAGCTGCAGTAATTATACATGAAAAACCGTTGGTGAGTTTTAATTTTGGTGTTTGGTTTGAATCTTGAGTTTTGAGTTGTATGAGAGTAAGATGGCCTAGAATGGGAGTGGAAATGCAAATAATATAAGTTAGAAATGGTGTAAGAATCATGAAATAAGAAAAGAGAGAGTGCAGAAAATGTGACAAAGGTTGAAGATGATGAATAGTAGTGAACATTTTCTGGTTTGGTGTTAGGGAGTAATTTTTGAATTTTGATCTGTGGTGGATGATTTTTGAACTAGATTAGGAATTTAATGAAGTGCAAGAGTAGATAAAAATGAAAGAATATGCATTGGATGAAAATCTAAGAATTTGAAAGTTTACAGTAGAGAGAGAGGGAGAAGTGGAATTTTGAATTTGTGATGTTTGAAGTTTAGAATTGTTTAGAAGTTACAGTGAGTGTAGACAAGCATAATAGACGATTTAGAAGTGATTAAGTTGGAAAAGTAATGAGAAGAAAAAACTGGGATTGGTGAAGAAGACGAAGATTTGCTTGCTAGAGAGAGAAAAAGTTGGTAGTTGTATGTATGGGTTATGAGTTAGAGTATTTCATTGAACAACCTAAGTCTTTTGGCTATAGCTTTTTCATACGAACTCCAAATGACTTTAAACTTAGATCAATGGATTCTTAATACATTTTTCTTTCTCTCCACAAAAATTTAGAGCTATATGAATTAAATTGAAAGTGGTTGATAGGATGAAAGTGTGGAAGCTTGTTGGAATGTTATGAACTGAAAAATTTTCATGAACATGCTTTGATATTATGACTATAACTTGATCTACAGATTTTTAAATAAGTTGATTATTAGTTCAGATTAAACTAGAGACATAAGTCTACAACTTTCTTGAAGAAGTAAAATTTTAATTCTATCTCTAAGACTTTCATATTTGTCATGAAACTGCATCTTAGCTTCGATTGTAACATTACCAGGGACAAAAATCATATCCTGTGGTTATTGAATAAACTATATTGATGTAGGCTGAATTTGTAGAACCCCCTTATCATAGGGTACATATCGGGATGCCCGAAGATCATTTTGATACATAAACTATGATAAGAGTGAGCTACGTTCGATCCCTACCCTCACTTCACATGGTATGGTATCATAAGTCCCTTGTAAAGCATCATAAGAAAATCACAATATTTTTTTAAACTCTCTTTTTCCTCATTTCATTACATAAAATCAAAAGTCTGCGTTGTCTGTCCAACCTTTACTACATATACATCATCTAGATCTAATACAAAAGTTCTACATGAAAGAGAAAAATATACACGATCTAACTAATCTGTCCAAAAATCCCAACTGACCGACCTTTAAGCCATGAATTCTCTTGCCAATCACAATTTTCATTGCTGGTAGAGCCTCTCATTAGCTAAAGTCATCTCTTAGTCCTGAAAAGACAACATTGCAATTTTGGTGAGTTTTACGAACTCAATAAGGTAACCGTCATCGATGATTCATTCAATTCATGCAACACATCATTTCACATAACATATAATCACATACTGCACTTTACATAAGTATCACATTTTCACTTAAGCATAGGCAAATTTGACGTTTCATTCCAGCAAACATTCTTAACAATATGCATATGAAATGCTCATGAGACACTTTTCATTTATTACGTTGTTGCGACCGAATACCTGAACTGTCCCATATCCATTTTGGATACCGGGCTCATTAATAACTGTCCCTTATCCGCTTGGGGGATACAGGGCTTATTTTACATAGTGAGCCTTAGGCTCTTAATCACTTTTGAGCTCGAAGCTCATTTTCACTCATTGAGCTTTAAGCTCTTATCGGTGGCTACTCGAATCACAACTGTCATTATCTGATTATTCATTCGTCTATGGAATGTATGTACCACAATCACTTACATTATAAAGCACTTAGGTCTTCACATTCACATTCAAGTAGCACTTCAATATACATTCCCTATTCACAATCATCGAACCTCCTATCCGCAATCAACAATCAAACACATTCATTTATCATTCAAAGCATAATTTAAACAAACAATAATTGAGAGAAACCATCTAGGTTACTCACAAGTTGCTCCCGAAACTATTGCCTAGAAGTCTCGGCAACATCTGGACGATGGTGCTCAATTTGATCCTCTATATTGAATACATACACATATATCATAATATGCACAGTCATAATTGTTCAATAATGCACATAAATGAAATGAATTATATACAATGCATGTTTATGACAACCCCTGTAACATCCCATCATTGATGAGAAGGGTAGAATAGTAATTTAGAATGGTTTATGAGTGCTTAGAATCGCCTTGATATATTCATGCATACACATACCCGTGAATAATAAATTTTGCACATGAAAATGACTGTACATGCATTCATGACATTTCTCGATATATTTGTTAATAAATGTGATTGTTATGAAAAATGTGATTTGTGTGTTGAAAATTGAGTTGGAAAGGGTCATTGAGGTTTGAGAATTTTTAGTGAATTTTAGAAAATTTTGAGGTAATTTCCGAATTAGGAAAAATGCCAAGTGGTAAACTGATTGGTTACCGATAGTAAAAATTACTGTCCGGTGGCACTAAAAATTTAGATCAATGAGTTTAGGATTTATTAATCTGAGCCATAGGAAATTTGAGGAGAAATTGGAGTAAAAATTGGAATTGAATTGGAAAGAAACTAGGTGAGCATTTTAGAGTGTGACATGTCATGTGGCAAGTGACACTTGTCACTTGCCTAACATGCCACCATGATGCATAGGTTTCATAAAAATCATCCCTTCTTTGGTTATTCTCGATACTTCTCTTTTCCTAAGGTTGAATGGTGATTAAAGTGAGAATTTCCCACCAATTTTCGTAGCTCTTTCTTCCTTACTTCTCTTGATATTTTGTTCATCTTTTCTACCTCATTTCATCTTGGTTTTATCTTCTTGTGTTCACTAAAAATTCTAACCTATACCTCACCCCCTTAAGATGATGATAATCGTGTGTGGTGGAGGGAGTTAAAGATTTTGTAGTTTTGGAAGATTTGCAAGTTTAATAGGCTAAATGGCCGCATTTAGGCGTTTCTAGAAACGGGAAGCAAATGCTAATCTGGAGCGTACTGTGAGTAGACCGAGATGGTCTCATTCCTTTCTTTGTTCTGTTTTGTTTCATTTTGTATAAATTGATTGCTGAATGTGATTGATTGTATTGGGTTCCGGACAGGAGGTCCGATGATTGTGATACTGATTTAGATATTGAAGTGCTACTTGAATGTGAATTGGATGAACTATATGTACTCAACATGATTGATAAATGTGTTCTGAATGTGCATTATATGATTGATAAGTGCCAGACCATGGTTCGATGACAAATGTGTTTTGAATGTGCATCTGCATATGTAAGAGAGTGTGCTTCTCAACTCTACTGTTAAATGCCGGACTACGATCCGAAAACATGTGAAACTGAGTGAATGGGAGCATGCTAATGTGATTGATGCATTTCATTGCATAAGTGTATGAAATATAATGGTTGTTGTGACCAGAGGTGCCACCGATCAGAGCTCAAAGCTCAACGAGTGAAAATGAGCTTCGAGCTCAAAAGTGATTCAGAGCCTCAGGCTCAATGTTTAATGAGCCCTTTATCCTCCAAATGGATAAGGAAAGGTTATTAATGAGCCATATGTGGGACAATTTAGGCACTCGATCACAACAAAATAACAAATGAAAAGTGAGTCTCATGTGCATTGCATATGCATAATATGACTGATTAAGTGTATCGAATGTGAAATAATGTGAATGTGAAATAATGAGAAATGTGAAACATAGTGAGTTGTAAATTATGTGTTGTGTGACTGGGTGAGCCATCGATGATAGTCACTCACTGAGCTTGCAAAACTCACCCAAATTTTGCAATTATTTTTCAGGACTCAGAAGAATCCCCCGTTAGGCAACAAGAGTATATCTATTGCATGTGATAGAAAGAAGAGGTTGGGATCAGTTCGCGCCTGCATTGTGTCTCTTTATTTTCACACTGAATTGTATTTTCTGCAAATCAATGTATTTTGTGTATTTGCGTATATTATTTGTGTATAACTTTTCGATTGAAAAAAGGGTTTTACAAAAGAAATTTATCAAAGTGTAATATGTTTTGTTTTAGGAAAGGGCTAATCGAACTTCTGGTATGTGAAAAACAAAATTGGCAACTACTATAAATGAAAATGTTTCTGAATAAAAGTGGGTCCAAATTTACGATTATTGATTTTCTCGTACGCTTGAAACAAAAAAAAAGTTTTATACTGAGTTTTTGAAGAACTTAATAATGTAGCACTCCACCCTCGCGGGGCACGAACTCGAATATCACCATCGATGTCAGGTTCAGGCCATGCGGGAGTGGGGTGTTACATTTATGTAGAATTACAAAAAAAAGTAATTATGGGCATAACGAGTCTTAGGCATATCTGTTGGAGTTAACAATGCCCCCGACAGTATTATGATACTAAAGGTTAAAATGATTCGAGCAACATGATATCAACGAGTGATTATGATCATAGACAGTATTTTGAATGTGTTTGAAAAGTAAGATGAAATTTTGAATATTTGCGAAATAATAATATAAGTCGTATCAGTGATGAAGGAAAAAAAAAGGGAAATTTGTGCAAAATTTCTAACCCCAGTGTTAATTATAATGTTTCAATTTGGAGATTTTGCAATATATAACGAAGTTGCCCATTAGAGATTAAGATGCAATCTGTTGTAATAGTATAAAGTAATTTTCTGTACCTAGGGACAATTATTGCCTCATAAGCTGAATTTTGAATATATGACTTGAAATGTGCTATAATAGAAATTGCTTTGAAAGCTTGGAGACATCAATTGTACAGAAACATTATATAGATCAGCAAAGATTGAGGCACTTAATGAGTTTGCAAGAATTGAAAGGGATTGTGCAAATGAGTATTTCCCATTTAAGCTAGTATTGTAAATTGATGCATTGAATAGAAAATTCAATAGTAGAGTATCTCAAATTTAGATGTTAAGACTATCACATTGAGTGTATTAATGAGCGTAAAATGTCGAGCTAAAAAGGGGCAAAAAGAGAGTATTATTAGTTATAAAATTTAAAATCATTAAAAGAACTTACAAAGCCTAAATCGAGGAATTAGAACTTGTGAACCTTGTCGGGGAATTGAAAATAGATCCAACTTTTGAGTAAATGATATTTATGATTGGATTAAGCACTGTTAGAGAAAACACAAGAAACAAACGAAGTTATATGTCCTAGTAAGAGTACATCGAAAGAGCAATTGTTGGTGAAGAATGTAGAACTGAGGGATTACATGTTTGAGTTGCCAATAGTCCTCACTATTGGAGACAAACGTAACGCTTATATTTTTGGAGTTCATCAAAATATGAGATCAATGTATAGTTCAAATTGACTGCAGGCATATCAATCGTTATCTTGACGATGCCATTACAATAGTGTATACATATGACAAAAAGGGAGTCGATCGTCCCTACATTGAAATGAAGAGGGTATGAAAAAAATGGTTGAAGGCCAAAATTGATTTGAGACAATATAGATGAGTAAAATGAATCTGTAATAGGAGTTAAGTAATTCAAGATAATAACGATTGAGTTAAGTGGATCAACATTGAGGTTATGGAATATCGTGGGTTAAATATAAGAGTTAAATGTATTAACATTGATGAGAAGTGAAAAAGATGACTTGTCTTTGAGAATATCACCTTGGCCAAGGTGTACTTAGATGGAGATAAAGGTATAAATAGGGGGAAACTAAGTTAGACATAAAGTGGTCCATATGAAACTATGGCGATAATAGGACTATGGATTGTGAGTTGTTTTATGGTTATCGGATTCACACAGTGTTATATAGATATGGTTAGTATTATTATGATCCAATATATGTGTTGTTGAGACTGGAAGTGAAAATTTGAGTAATCTAAAACTCATCAAGGAAATAATTGAGAAAGTGTGATATCTAAACAAGGGATTGAGAGGTCTATTGAATCTATCAACTGTGGTCTTTCGAAAGAAAGTATTCGATTGGTGAAGTGTGATAGGAAACAGAGAAGTATATGAGATAATAGTACCCCTGCCTTATTCCTTAATCAAAAATTCATTTTGAGGACAAAATTTCTTTAAGGAGGGGAGAGTTGTAACATCCCATCACTGATGAGAAGAGTGGAATAGTAATTTGGAATGGTTTATGAGTGCTTAGAATCGCCTTGATACATTCATCCATACACATACCTGTGAATAGTAAATTTTGCACATGAAAATGGCTGTACATGCATTCATGACATTTCTCGGTATATTTGTTAATAAATGTGATTGTTATGAAAAATGTGATTTGTGTGTTGAAAATTGAGTTGCAAAGGGTCATTGAGGTTTGAGAAATTTTAGTAAATTTTAGAAATTTTTTTGGAAATTTTGAGATAATTTTCGGATTAGGAAAAATGTCAAGTGGCAGATTGATTGGTTACCGGTAGTAAAAATTATTGTCCAATGGCACTGAAAATTTAGATCAATGAGTTTAGGATTTATTAATCTGAGCCATTGGAAATTTAGGGAGAAATTGGAGTAGAAATTGGAATTGAATTGGAAAGAAACTAGGTGAGCATTTTAGAGTGTGACATGTGGCAAGTGACACTTGTCACTTGCCTAACATGCCACCGTGATGCATAGGTTTCATAAAAATCATCCCTTCTTTGGTTATTCTCGATACTTTTCTTTTCTTAAGGTTGAATGATGATTAAAGTGAGAATTTCCCACCAATTTTCGTAGATCTTTCTTCCTTGCTTCTCTTGATATTTTGTTCATCTTTTCTACCTCATTTCATCTTGGTTTTCTCTTCTTGTGTTCACTAAAAATCCTAACCTATACCTCACCCCCTTAAGATGATGATAATCGTATGTGGTGGAGGGAGTTAAAGATTTTATAGTTTTGGAAGATTTGGAAGCTTAATAGGCTAAATGGTCGCATTTAGGCGTTTCCAGAAACAGGAAGCAAATGCTAATCTGGAGCGTACTGTGAGTAGACCGAGATGGTCTCATTCCTTTCTTTGTTCTATTTTGTTTCATTTTGTATAAATTGATTGCTGAATGTGATTGATTGTATTGGGTTCCGGACAGGAGGTCCGACGATTGTGATACTGATTTAGATATTGAAGTGCTACTTGAATGTGAATTGGATGAATTATGTGTACTCAATGTGATTGATAAATGTGTTCTGAATGTACATTATATGATTGATAAGTTCCAGACCACGGTCCGATGACAAATTTGTTTTGAATGTGCATCTGCATATGTAAGAGAGTGTGCTTCTCAACTCTACTGTTGAATGCCGGACTACAATCCGATAACATGTGAAAGTGAGTGAATGGGAACATGCTAATGTGATTGATGCATTTCATTGCATAAGTGTATGAAATATAATGGTTGTTGTGACCAGAGGAGCCACCGATTAGAGCTCAAAGCTCAACGAGTGAAAATGAGCTTCGAGCTCAAAAGTGATTCAGTGCCTCAGGCTCAACGTTTAATGAGCCCTGTATCCTCCAAATGGATAAGGGAAAGTTATTAATGAGCCCTATATGGGACAATTTAGGCACTCGGTCACATCAAAATAACAAATGAAAAGTGAGTCTCATGTGCATTGCATATGCATAATATGACTGATTAAGTGTATCGAATTTGAAATAATGTGATTGTGAAATAATGAGAAATGTGAAATAGAGTGAGTTGTAAATTATGTGTTGTGTGACTGGGTGAGCCATCGATGATAGTCACTCACTGAGTTTGCAAAACTCACCCAAATTTTGCAATTATTTTTCAGGACTCAGAAGAATACCCCGTTAGGCAACGGGAGTATATCTATTGTGTATGAGAGAAAGAAGAAGTTGGGATCAGTTTGCATCTGCATTGTGTCTCTTTATTTTCGCACTGAATTGTATTTTCCACAAACCATTGTATTTTTTTATTTGCGTATATTATTTGTGTATAACTTTCCGATTGAAAAAAAAAGGTTTTGCAAATTGATCAAAGTGTAATATCTTTTGTTTTAGGAATGGGCTAATCGAACTTCTGGTATGTGAAAAACAAAATTGGCAACTACTATAAATGAAAATGTTTCTGAATAAAAGTGGGTCCAAATTTACGATTATTGATTTTCACGTATGCTTGAAACAAAAAAAAGTTTTATACTGAGTTTTTGACGAACTAAGTGATGTAGCACGCCACCCTCGCGAGACAAGGACTCGGATATCACCATCGATGTCGGGTTTAGGTCATGTGGGAGTGGGGTGTTACAACCCTAAATATTTATCGATCAATTTCATCACAAAATCAATCTCATATCAAAACTCATCTAACTATAATTTATACTTAGGTTTATGCCTCACTGAACCATTAAATTCACAATTTGTTTCTTATTGAATAATTTTATATTTTTTTCCACGTCACACTTTTATATCTACTGTTCACATCCAATTATAAAGTGAAACTTATGTAATTTTGCCATACTTTCCTTTAAAAAAGTGTTCTTCTAAGTCTCATCTTTACATAGACACCAAAATCACTCAATTTGGTTCAGTAATTTGGAAGATATGCCTCAAACATTATCGGGTTATTCATATTAAAAAACAGTGTACTATATATAACTTCCATCAGGAAATTCAACATCTTAGAGACTGAATCATAATTGAATTCTTGAGACAATTTGTATTCCTATAACTCTAGGTTATTCCAAATTAAAAATAATCTCATTTTGAATCCTATAGTTCCAGATATAATCAAAATACTGAGGGGTGTTCAGTAAAACAACACCAGTTCACACCATTCCGACAGATTCCCCCACTTTCGTTCAATCAATTTTTCTCATTTCAATTTAGAATGCTACAAAATTTTATGGAGAGGTAGGAAAATGTCTTAAAAATAACATGGTCTAAGAATCGAGTCATTTGGAGGTCGGACGAAGAAGTTATAGCCAAAAAACTATTAGATGTTCATCAGCCTCTCAAAACTTCAAAGTCGCTATCATGCGATAGGGACTTTCACTTTCCAACTTCCAAAGTCAGCACGATGGTGTTTTTTGGCTAACCCTCAATGTCACTGTCATGTTTTTGCACGACGGTGCTTCTCCACTTCTTCTTCTTCACAGACATCCTAACTTCTAAACTCCATAACTTTTGATTAAAAACTCCAAATTTTGCAAACTTTGTATCAATGAAAATATAAAAGAAAAATCTACAATTTCTATGAAGACCTTAAAAATAATTTTTGCTTTTATAAGGGTCAAAATTTCATAAAAATGAAGTTGTTTCGAAAGTCCATCCTAAACAATATCACAAACTTCTAATGATCATATCTCTCAACTCCATTGTTCAAAAATTTTATACTTTATATCAATAGGAATCTAAAAAGATAAGCTACAACTTTGATGAAGACAATATAGTCAAAATTTGCCTAAATCAACACAATAAATTCACGGAAGTTTTAGATCAAAACTCAACACTGTTACCATTCATTCCCAATTCTCAACCCATTTAATTCGTCATCTCAACTGATAACTTCTTGAAAGATACCCAATTTTAACTCAACATCATCTATGAACATTTAATATTCCTCACTTGGTCATAAACACCCAAAATATAACACATTCCCGTACACTCAAAACATAACACAACATAAACATTCATCCACAACTTTTGCTGCACCCAGTTATCATTTTCACATCAAAATTTTATACTTTTAAAAATAAAATTTAAACTCAATGTCTTCATAAGAAAGGTAGCCATATGTCTCTAGTTTAATCCAAATTAAGAATCAATTCATTTTGATAACTATAGAAGAAGTTATGGCTAAAACACAGAAGCATATCAGTGTAAAATTTTTTCTGCTAACATTTTCCAGATTTTCAAACTTTCAACATTTACTTCTAGCTCATCTTATACCTAGATTATCTCTTCCATTTCATTTCCTCATCATTCTCTACCCAATTCAACTTAATAAATCGCTCACAAAAAATCATGATCTATAATTGATCATTAATAAAAAACAAAGCATATATATATTTACCCATTCATAAACAATTTTCTACACTAATCCAAACACCACTTTGACGATCATTTAACCTCAAAACAACTATATACTATTTCATGAATTATTACCCATCCTACATATCCAAAACAAGACATGTACATAAATCTTTTCATCACCCACGACACATATATAAACTTTGCATAACCAAGTCATCAATTTTCAATTTACTCATCAATCTAGTTTAAATTAACCACACCCATGGCATTTAAAGCATAACTTCTGTGTTATGGCTAAAACACAGAAGCATATTAGTGTAAATTTTTTTCTGCTAACATTTTCCAGATTTTCAAACTTTCAACATTTACTTTTAGCTCATCTTATACCTAGATTATCTCTTCCATTTCATTTCCTCATCATTCTCTACCCAATTCAACTCAATAAATCACTCACAAAAAATCATGAACTATAATTGATCATTAATAAAAAACAAAGCATATATATATATTTACCCATTCATAAACAATTTTCTACACTCATCCAAACACCACTTTGACTATCATTTAACCTCAAAACAACTCTATACTATTTCATGAATTATTACCCATCCTACAAATCCAAAACAAAACATGTACATAAATCTTTTCCTCACCCACGACACATATATAAACTTTGCATAACCAAGTCATCAATTTTCAATTTACTCATCAATCTAGTTTAAATTAACCACACCCATGGCATTTAAAGCATAACTTACTTGGTGTAACTCCAAACTCTTCAAAATCTTACTCAACCCTTGCTTCTAAGCATCCCACATTCTTCATCTTCTAAAGGTGGTGGGGTTTGGTTCTTAAATGACAAAGTGAAGAAGAAGAAGATGATAGCAAAGTGATGGTGGTAAATGGAGGCAAAAACAAGCTCCATCGTTGGTGAGGTGAGATGAGAATATCGTAGATGAAGAAGATGAGTAGAGAAATTACAAGAGATGAGAGTAAGTGAGTACAATTAAAAGAAATGAGATGGTCTTTATTTCTTAACACTTTCGTGAGTTAAGACATAAGGTGTGGCAAGTGACACTTGTCACTTGCCACATGTCCTCTTTTTATAGCCTCTCCTAGGTCTTTTATTAAACTAGTCTATTTGTCTCCAATTTCTACTCCAATTGCCTCCCAAATTCAATGACACTTGTCAATAATTCCTTAAGCAATACATCAAAATTTCCACTACCATTTGACAGTAAATTCAACTACCATTTATCATTTGTCTTGCTACTTGACATTTTTCCTAGTCTAAAAATTTTCCCAATTTTTTCAGAAATTTTTCAAAAATTCTAAATCAACAATTTCACTCTCCAAATAAACTTTCAATACAACTAAACCAAAATTCTCAATACAATCACATTTATGAATAATTATACTCGAAATGTCAAAGGATGCATGTACAGTCATTTTCATATGCAAAATTTTACTATTCACATATATGTGCATGTCATATTATGCATCAACATGGAATGCAATTTCTAATCTCTCATTCATCTCTCATATTTTCTATTCTAGTCGCAACATTGGTAACGGGATGTTACAGAATTAGACTGAGGTGTCTTCACCAAAGTTGTAGCTTAGTCTCTTATCCTTAAATTGGTATACATTTTGTAATTTTTGGAGATCTGAGCCAAAAGATATGAGTTGTACAATTCAAGGGTATGATCATGTACTAGCCAAATGTTTAAATATACACAGTTTGTGGTTTTGTGAGCATAACTCATAGAATATTGAATCAAATTAGATGATCTTGGAGTCATTAGAAACGTAGGACATGGTTGAACAATTTTCCAGAAGAAAGTGTTGCCTAATTTTGTCATGTATCCTATCAGATTAATTATGCAAGTTGACCCGTAAGTATGTTGTTAGAAAAACTTGAAGTGGGCAATTAAGTTATGTAATTGATTTCACATTGTTTTAATGAGGGCTTTGGTATCTGATTGATTTGATGATAAGAATCAATAAGATATCCGGAATTGTCATTGAACATGCATTGTACATATTTTTATAAATACTTGTGCATAAAGGAATACTTATACATTTGTGCAAAAATGTGATATTTGTAAATGTGTTGTGTATGTTATAGAGGAGCATATCGGACGCCAGTCGAACATTGTCTAACCATCCAGGCAATAACTTCTTACAGCGTATTGTGAGTCTGACCGCGGCTCTGTCGATGCGATCTTGCGATCGATCCTTGGAAACTGGTCAAATAAAATAAATTCCAAGATTGCTGTATAGAATGCAACCTCGAGTCATCTCACTTAATTGGAACCAAATAAAAAAACGGTCTAAACTAGCCTAAATGTCAAAAATTGCAATTGAAGTTGATAAACGGGGGTTTAGTATTTTGGTCAAAACCGATAAAGTAATCAAAATCGAACAAATAGTGTAAAGGAATATTTTTGGGATTTTTGAAATAATGCAATAAACAAAGAATCAGATAAAAATCAAATTGATAAAATCCTCTTGAAAATGAGGCTCAGGCTATCACAGTTCAAAAATGATTTTTAGGGATAAAATGCACTAAGTTTCGAAAGATCAACCCTAAAGGACTCTTTAGGTCCAAAGATTTAATTGATGAACTCCATCATTTAACTCTTTGTTAAAAACCTTAGTGTGAAAATTGGACAAGCAAATGCAATCGGTCAATGGGATCAAAACACAACAATCTAATCAAGCACAACTAGGCAGATAAAGAAAGTAATGCAATACCCAATGACATATATGAAACTTCATATATTAAGCATCAAAAGTTCTATAATTTACTTAGTCCAAATCTCAACAAAGCATTCAGCACACAGTTAAACTATAACTATGCTAATCTAGCTATATCAATGCACCCTCTAACTCAGAGTTTACATAAATATAACTAAACTACAGAACACTATGCGATTACTCCCCTTTGAAGCTTCTGTGAACTCAAACCGTTGCTACATCTTCAAGAGGAAAAGTGACTTAGCCACGCATTGCTGTAATCGATCCCTTAGCTACGGAAGGTTGGATGATACTCATTTTAGCAGAAGATCCGAACGGTGACGATGGTGATGGGTGGAATCGAAGGAGATGAAAACATGATGACGATGGTGAAGAATGGTGTGGTCTCTTCTGCCCGAATGATCAGGGTCTACGTCTCAAGTGTCTGCGTGCGTCTCTGTGTGAAAATCTGCGTGTGTCCGTCTCCGAGTCTCAGCCTCCGCGTATATCCGTCTTCTCTGACCTAAAAATAGCAAGTTTTTATATGTTGGACACGGTTGAATCGAGCAGCGGAGATGACTTTCCATATTAGGTCGGATATCGCGCAAATGCGTCGCGATGAATAAAATAAATAAATCAAATTAAATCGCGACGTGTGGAATGGCTTGTTCGTCATGACGTGTACATCGTCATGCGTCGCGACGCGGAAGTGATGTGCTTGCCGCGGCGTGTGGGCTGTCATGCGTCGCGACGTGCGGAAGGACCGAGTGACTGTTGACTTCTTGATCCGTTGACTCCTTTTGCTCCTACAAGAAAATAACAATTTGCAGTATCAATTGTCCTCATGAAAATAATAGAGAAATTAATACCAGATCATGACAATTTACCAACAAATTGTGAATTAAAAGAGCTCATTGTGAGGAACCAATTTAAGCACAAAAATAATCAATTAAGAGTCAACAAATGCATAAACAAATATGAAATTGCAGCCAATGTATAATATAAACTTGGCTCAATCAAATTCCCCCACACTTAGACCTTTGTACTCCTGGAAAAAGTTTACCAGAGTCGAAAAGAATACAAGAGGAAAAGAAAATATCCGCCATGCTCAAAACAATAAAATGAAATTAACGCAAGTCACTTCCTCAGAATTCAAACACAGCAAACAAGAAGGATGTTAACAGAACAAACATTGAAAGAATTTAAGCACAAGAGATTGAATAGAAGAGATAGCACTCAAGATATAGTGTTTTCGCTCAGCTCACTTGTGTCTAAGGATATTTTTCTCTCAATCTACTTAATCAATCTCCTACCATAAGCTTGTGTCAATTCTATTTCTCCACCACAAGAACTATCATTCTGAAGATCAAGAGGACTTTAAGGGTTGTAATGTATGGAAGGCTAAATGAAATGGATGAATGGAAAGAAAGAAAATATGAGCAAATGCACTAAACGACTAATTGATGTCAACAGTAGAATTCAAACTACACAATTGCATAAACAGAATGCAATATTATTTTCTTGTTCTTTTGCTTTTTTTTTTACATTTTGGAGATATTGTCCCTGTCTGGACACACATTTTTTTGACATATTTATTTGTTTCTGACATAGTCAAAATAACTGATGACATAATAAAGATGTACATGCAAATGCATATAACAGGATGGCTCAAAAAGGGCTAGCAATGTAACACCCCACTTCCGTAAGACCCGAACCCGATATCGTTGGTGATATCCGAGTCTGCGTCCCACGAGAGTGGCGTACTACATCAGTCGATTTAAAATTCAGTATACTTTTTTTTTCTTTTCTTTTTGTAGCCATTAACTCCACGTTCACGACAAACACGATAAGTAATTAAAATCCGTGTTCAATAAAACCGGTTCGATTATTACGGTCATCCAATAATAATTACAATCGGTCAATCGATAAAACATTAATACCACAATGGCTCAATAAAAATATAAAGCCTTGTTATACGGTGATTGCGAATACAATTTACTAATACACTAATGCGGAACCTAACTGATCCCGATCTCTAACCTTTACTCATCTACGATGAGACATACTCCCGTGTCGACCGGGTATTCTTCAGACCTGAAAAATAGATGCAAATTTTGGGTGAGTTTTGCGAACTCGGTGAAAACCATCATCGATGGTTCACTCAAATCACGCATTACGCCCATGGCGTAAAGATATAATCTGATAATCATCAATTACCAATAAGCGGTCAATAACCATATCCGATGAATGATAAACCATTCACGGTAACACATACCATCACGAAGCGGTACTTATCACAAAAGCGGTCATTTATGCGAATGCAATGCATATGTGACTCTTTCCGATTATTGAAGATTGTGCCCAAGTGCTCGGTCGGTGTTGGTGGGGACGCGTCGAGATTTCTCCCCTCGGGCTCGTGGCGGTCGATGCTAAATATGAGAGCTCAAGCTCTTATCGGTAAAAATAGCAACTTGGGGCACGTCCATTATCGATCATGCAATTATGTATGCGATGCGATGTCACGATAAATGTACGGTGTTTGGCTATAAAGCCCATGTATCGATGAATCAATGATATGGCTATAAAGCCCGATATAGCGATGTTGAAGACGGTGGCTATAAAGCCCGATCTACGATGTCGGTAAAATCATACAATACAATCCCATACATTACATGCCAGTATTCATACAGTGATCATTCAATTCACTTTTGCACGTAATTCACGTTGAGCATGTAAACAACCAGAAATTTGAGAAACCAACTAGGTTACTCACCTATTACTTCCGAGCTAATGCCGGAAAGCCTCTGTGACGTCGGTCAATCGACGCAACAATTGGCCTCTATAAGAATCAGAAAAAGTACGAGTCACTAAATATTAAATTTGTGCTCATGTTGATGAGATATGCATGTTCATGAATTCCCGGTCCTAATTCAATATTTTCCCATAATAAAATTCTATGAAAAATTAGAAATCCATAGGCGCTGACGGTGCGCAATTCGGACCTCTATAGGTCCTCAATTAAATAAAACAGTGTTTACAAGTTCCGTCAATAGGGGCTACGTCAAATTCCCGTCTAAAAATTCCCGTTTTCTCATAATATGAAATTAAATATTCAATGAATCCGATGCCTCTGGAATCAGGTCAATCGGACGTCGGACGGAAAGAAATTGACAAAGAACAATCGGATCAATTAATGCCAAATAATAATCAAAATAAATATATATGTATATATCCATCGCTTTGCCTCATGAGGCGAGACGCCGCCCTCGCGAGGCTGATGCCTCGTTCGTCATGAGGCGAGGCGTCGCCCTCGCGACCGGCCCGTTAATCTCGCCCTCGCGAGGCGAGATGTCGCCCTCGCGAGCCGCGAGTTTCCCCCTACTGCTGCCTTGCCCTTTTTTTCTAAATTTCAATCCCAATTTCCAACTACTCTAACTTTTAGCACACAAATCAGAAAAATGCCCACTATACCTCATTGGAAAGCTTATGAAAAGCTCTACAATTCTCTAGAAGACCATAAAAATCAATTCCAACCCTAAGGGTGTCAAATAATTCATCAAACCTTCTGCCTACTCAATTTCCCTCAACACTGGGCAGTACATTGACAATTGCATAATTCACTGATTCTTTAGAAATAAATTACCACAAAAATATGGTCAATAATTTCACAATGTCCTCTACAACTTTCATGAACAATCCAAAATCAAATTCTATTTCTAAACTAGTCAATTAATTCATTCAATGTCACTGTCCCTGAAATCCTTCAATATGGGCAGTAACCTTACAAGAAGAATAACTTCCAGTATACAAGTCAATAAATTCAGAACTTTGTATCCCTGTAAAGGTAACATCTCAAACTTCAATTTTCATGAAGCACTCAACACCCAATTCGATCTCTAACAATTTCAAAACTGTTATGGAAGTTTCTGTTATGATCAGCCACTCATAACCTAATGTAGGGTTCACTTTTGAAAAATCATAACTCCCAATTATGACTTCTAAAAATTACAAACCATATGTCATTTTCAAGGTAATCTTTTCCTCTACAACTTTTCAGAAGCTCACTCACACCAATTCAGTCCTCATAAAATGTTAAAATTGCCTCCAATCAGTAAACTCACAAAATCACACTTAAGCTAGGTTTCATCCAAAATGCTCAAAACCAGTCATTAGTAATCAATTCATATCTCCCAATATATAATTCCAAAAATAGCAAGATCAGTATCAATGGAACGATAATCAAATATGCTACAACTTCCATGAAGACCATTCTCCCTAATTCCATCCCAATTAATTCATAAAAATCAACAAAACTCAGATGTCATGGTTGCGGTTACTGTTCACAGGCAATGGAACAGTAACTTTCCATGCAAAATTTCACCCTTCTATCATTGGAATTCAACAACACCTATTTCACACTAAATTGGAGCCAACATCCCAAAGTTTCAGTGGCCACTAACCTTACCTCATTTGCATTTCTAAACAATAAATTATGTAGAAAACAGTAACATCAATCTCAACTCTAACTTTCCAGATTTAATGTTAACCTTAGTTCACCCACTTCCAATGCCTTTTTCACATCACTAGACATCAAAATAAATACAAATTAAATATTACTCCAGTCATACATATACTAGGGTTAATACTGAAAAATTTACAGCATTAAATTCCTCAATTCAAAGACTCAAATAATTATCCCTATTCAATTCAAAATCAAACCATATCATTAATTTCAATGCATCTTCACCCAACCTCATACCCTTTCCTTCAAATCATAATAATCATCACTTTAAATGCCTACATAAACCTAATACATGCTTTAAACCCTTTTATTAACTATCCCACACTATCATGGCATTGAATCCATATAAAAGACATCATTTAAACTCACTTACTTAAATGAAACTTACCTAACACAATTCTCCTTCAAAGGTTCCACTTCCAACTTTTACCTTCTAACTTCTATACCAAGCTACCACCTTTTCCTTTCCAAGTATATACCATACTCATCATCTAGCTTTGATGAGACCAAAGAAATGAGCTTAAAGCTATGGAGAAAATGGAGAAAAGAAGAGCCAACTTGCGATGGTTACACTGAAGGGTTTTTTTGTGTTTGTGTTTCGGATGAGTATAACAAAGCCTTCCCATTTCTACTACTTTCCTTTCTTTTAACTATCCTTTCTTTTAAAACAAATCCGAGAGTGTTGATGAAAGAGCATTAAATGATACTTTTAAATGGCACAAATTGATTGGTTGCTTTTAAGTTGAAAAGTCAAAATACATTTGTTTAATCCAGTACAAAATGTTACTCCATTTAACTCCAATGACCCTACTTTCAGTCCCAAAATAAAATACCCAAAATTACAGTACCAGTGGGTAGCGATTTTTGCTACCGAGAAACGACCGGTTCGCCAATTGGCGATTTATCCGGTCCGAGAATTTCCCCGAATTATTTTTCTGAGAAGTAATGAAATTCCCTAAAATTATAAAACAGGTAACAGTGCACTCCAAATAAATTTTCAATCACAAAAATCACCTTTTCTACCCCAAAACATGTTTAGGCCAGTTACCGGCGGTTTTGCTGGTCCGGGAATTTTCTCCGGAAAATTCCAGAAAAATTTCTAAAAATCCCTTAAAATGTAAAACCATTTATGGTGCAGTCCAAACAATTTTCCAAACTCAATTATCCCATGAATTCCAATAAAATTGCTTTAGGCCCAATTACCGGGAATGTCATGAATGCATTTACCGTAATTCCATATACACAATTGATACTGTGTATCGATCCTATTATGCATGAACAGTACTAAATATTCCCTATTAGTCTCATCCTATGCCAATTTTACTATTTTACCCTTCCAGGAGGAGGTGGGATGTTACAAGCAAGGGATAAATGTATAGTGGACAGTGTTTAGGAAAATGGGTTGAGAAAGGAATGCCTCTATCACATCAACAAAAATCCAGTCCGTAAAGCTTCAAGTAAGAATTGAGACAAGTTTTAGAAAAGAATGAAATAAGTAGATACACACAAGGATAGAAGAAAAATTATGGCTCAAATATCCTTCCACAAGGGTATAATCTCTATGAACAAACTCAAGTCCTAGAAACTTAAAATGTCATTTGTTAACATGCTTCCATTCACTTTGTATCGAAAACGTTGAAAGCAAGATTTTGTCAAGGTCAATTATCATTAAAAGGATGGAAGGTGTTTTCAAAAACTCAAGCATCGTTTTGAAACTAGTAAAGGCTTTGAAAACAAAAACCACAAAAGTCCAGTGAAAGATAAATTCGAAATGAGTGAAAAAATGAAGCACAAATCATTCATGCATAAGAATAGCGTCGCGACGTACAGAAACGGACATCGAGACGTGCGGACATCGCGACGTGTCAAGGGTGACGTCGCGACGTATACGCAATCAAAAGAACGCTTCGCCGCGACTTATGGACACTCGTCGCTACGAAGGAATGCAGAATGACAGAAACAATGTAAAATCCACCAAGTTATCCACCACCAAGTTATCCACGGAATGCATCAATTGGCCAACAATTCATACTATCCTCAATGAAACATATGATCAACAGTCATACAATGTGAAAAATAAATGAGGAAACAACTCCCCCACACTTGAAGCACACATTGTCCTCAATGAAAATGTAAAAGAAGCTCAAATGCCTAGAAACTCATGAAGGGACAGAAAGGATGATAGGAAAATGAAAAGAAAACAAATGAAGCTATATATCTAAGGGCTACAAAAAGTAAGTGCAAAACACAAAAAGTAAAGAAACAAGCAAAAGAGACAGAAAAACCTAATATTCACGGTGATTTCTGGTTCTCATAGTAGAGCTTCAAAAGATGGCCATTGACCTTGAGTCGGGTTCCAGTTGCCTCATGTAAAAGCTCTACCATACCAAAGTTATGCACCTTTGTGACCAAGTACGGTCCCTCCCAACGAGTATTGAAAGTCCCATGTTTGAAGGTGAAGCGAGCTTTGAATAACAGGACTTTATCTCCCTCTTTGAAACTTTTTCTCCGAATGATCTTGTCATGCATCAATTTGGATTTTTCTTTGTAGAGTCGTGCATGCTCATATGCCTCTAACCTTAATTCCTTGAGCTCTTGAAGTTGCAACTTCCTCTCCATTCCAGAAGATTCCAAATCCATATTGCATCGTTTGATTGCCCAATATGCTTTGTGCTCCAATTCTACAGGTAAATGGCAAGCCTTTCCATAAATCAGACGGTAAGGGGACATACCTATTGGAGATTTATACGCAGTCCGATATGCCCAAAGTGCTTCCTCGAGGTGAAGGCTTCAATCCTTCTTGGATGGCTTTACTATTTTCTCCAAAATGTGATTTACCTCTCTGTTGGAAACTTTGGCTTGTCCATTAGTTTGCGGGTGATACACAGTGGAGATTTTGTGAGTGACCCCAAATTTCAAAAATAAGTTATCAATGACTCTATTACAAAAATGGGTTCCCCTATCACTCACTACAGCTCTCGGTATACCAAATCGACAAAAAATGTTGGACTTAAGAAACTTAGACACGGCTTAAACATCATCTTTTCTAGTGGGGATGGCCTCTATCCATTTTAACACATAATCCACAACCAAAAGGATATACACAAATCCAAAAGAGGGGGGAAATGGACCCATGAAATCAATTCCCCAAACATCAAAGATTTCACAAAATAAGAGAGGTTGTTGTGGCATTTCATGTCGTTTTCCTAATCCTCCAAAACGTTGACATTTATCACATGACCGACAAAAATTAAATGAATCCTTAAAAAGGGTAGGCCAATAGAAACCAGACTCGAGGATCTTCCTAGATGTTTTTCTTGCACTGAAATGCCCACCACAAACCATTGAATGACAAGCCGAGATTATATCATCATGTTCTTCATGAGGAACACATCTTCTGATCACTTGGTCACTGCACATTCTCCACAGAAAAGGGGCATCCCAAATGTAATGTCTAGCTTCACTCTTAAGCTTCTGAGTTTGTGCCTGAGACATAAAAGGAGGAGTCAGTCCAGATATTAGGTAGTTAACAATATGAGCATAC
Source organism: Erythroxylum novogranatense (assembly GCA_029891385.1). Lineage (NCBI taxonomy): Eukaryota > Viridiplantae > Streptophyta > Magnoliopsida > Malpighiales > Erythroxylaceae > Erythroxylum > Erythroxylum novogranatense. Next base: position 76,424,894 of record CM057230.1, on the reverse strand, counting down.
CAAGGTTCTTTAACAATTGAAGCACATAGGACCGAATCAGGAAATGAATCACAGGTAAGGTCATAAGAATCCACTCCCTGTGTGTCATTGTGTTGGACCCCGATCTTTAAGTGAATTTTAGAAATATAAAAAGTATGAAATAAGTAAGTTCGTATGTGAAGTTTGTATTAGATGTGATTATATTTTAAGAAAATTGGTGAGAAAAAGAGTTGATGGATTTTGATGATTTTGAAATTTGTATAGCTTTATATGGATGATAAAAGTTCAAGTGGATGAGTTGATTGAAATTAAGTTGAAAATCATGAATAAAAAGAGAAAGTGTGAAAATATGAAAAATTGTAAAAAGTTTGACTTTTTGGCCTTTGAGGGTTGACTTTTGATTTAAGCCAAATTTGATAAAATGGTCTTCTGAAAACTTGTAGATTATGTCAAGAGCTTTTCGTAAACATAAAGTTTGATATTTTTTGATATCGGGAGTGAGAGTTATGATCAGTCAAAGTTGGCTTGGAAGTTTGGCGTTTAGGGTAAAAAGTTGACTTTTTTGATTTAGGTCAAATTCGAGAAAATGATCAACGTGAAACTTGTAGCCTCTGTCGAGATAAAGTTTGCTATTTTTCAATGTCGGGATTGGGAGATATGATTTTCAGAAGATATGCTTTGTTTTGAAAATGTTAATAAGTATAGATTTGCATGTGCTATACTTCGAGGCCACTCGCTGTATGGATTTAGTCTGAATTGGAATAAGTGGTCTTAATGAAAGTTGGAGCTTGTATTTCGATCTTTCTGACGCCATAAAGTATGTAATTTTTTGAGATCGGGGCAAGGAGTTATGAGCGATTAAAATTTGGAAGTTGTTTAGGAAAAGCTGATTACGACAGAATCTTTGAGTGGAAATTTGACTTCTTTGGAAGCCAATTGGATTTTTCTGTTCTTCAGGGAAGTTGTAGAGCTTCCTTTTACCTTTCCATAGACACCAAATTCGTCAAATTCCGAGTTCGGAATTAAGAGATATGATTTTTGAAAAATTCAGTTATAAGTAGGTATTTAAGGTTTTGTAAATTTTGCTTGAACTCCGACCCTTTTGCAATCTTTTGTTATAAATCTTTCGTCCGACATCCGATTGATTTGATTCTTGAAGCGTTGGATTCCTAAGACAATTACGTTCATTTTTATGAAGAATTATGATTTTTAGGAGATTAAATAGAAAGAGATTTATTGAACCAAAGTAAGAGATGGGTTATAGGTTATAAGTGGGATAATTTTCTGAACATGGTTCAGTACTTTGCGATTTTCGGGAGTTATACAACTCCGATTGAGGTGATTCTTGCGGGAAAATAAAGTTAAGATAAGGGAATTCAATTATGTGAAGGGCTAGAATTTTATTTTAGTCCCTAAGGTCGTTAATTTTTGAATTAAAGTAGGGTTAATGTTGAATTTCGGATTTGGTGCAGGTCCGATAGTTTTTCGGCCATAACTTTTTTGTTTTAGACCCGAATTGAGCGCGGTCAGTTGCGTTGGATTCGTATGATTGAGAGGAACATTTCTCAAGAAGGAAGTTTTAACAAATTCCTTCAACTCAATAGTGCGAATCAAAACCGCAAGTGAAATGGCATAAAGTAACATGTGAGGGGCATTTTAGTCTTTTTATTAAATTTTAATGACATGGCATCATTTTAAGTGGTGTAGCCATAGTAAAGGTCTGGAAATGTTAAAAGAAGAGAGAATAATGATTCTTTTAGAGAGAAGAAGAAGAAATGAGAGAGAAAGTGAAGAAGAAAGCTTCGTATATGGGAAAGAAGAAATGGGACCAAGACCTCAAGGTTTTGTTCCACTTTAAGTAGACGCCTCTCACCATTGAGCCAATGGCTCACCCTTGACAAAGAGACGATCTTGATTAAGGTTGGATGTCAGCGGTATAACTCAAGAACACTGCTTAGTGGTATAACCATGAACACATTGGGTGGGAAATGTTAGCCAAGTGTGGGGTGGGGTCCAACATTAAAGCGCCTTTTTATTGTTGGACCCCACCCCCACACTGGCTAACATTTCCCACCCAGCGTGTGTTGCGGGTGTTACCACAATGGTGTTTTGGGTTATACCCACGCATCCAACTTAATCGCTTTGTCTCTTTGGTCATCAAAGTAGCCACGTGGTTAATTTCTCAGTCAAAGTTTCAACCATAATAAAAGTCAAACCTTTCAAACATAAACTTTGACTGATCATAACTTTCACTCCCGATATCGAAAAATTGCAAAATTTATGGCTACAAAAAGCTCTTAACGTACTCTACAAGTTTCTAGAAGACCATTTTCTCAAATTATGCCTAAATCAAAAGTCAACTTTCAAAGGCCAAAAAGTCAACTATTTCACATTTTTTTTTTCATATTTTCACACTTTCTCTTTTCAGTCATGATTTTCAACTTAATTTCAATCAACTTATCTACTTAATTTTATAAACCATACCAATCCACTCAAAACCCTAAAGATATCAAAATCAAATCATTTCTTTTCTTCTCAATATTCTTTAAATTTTAAGCCATCTATTATACAATACATTCACCAAGCACTCCTTAAATTTCATTTTCATAATTCAAATTTCACTCAAAGATCGTGGTCCAACACTTGTCCTGGTCCTCCGGTGCAATGGGTACCTGAAAGTATCCAGAAAAACCATCTAAGAAACAATAATGTGATTTGCCCGCAAGCCTTTCGAGCATTTGATCAATAAAGGGAAGAGGGAAATGGTCTTTTCTTGTGGCATCATTTAATCTTCTATAATCTATGCACACACGCCACGAATTTTGCACTCTAGTAGGAATAAGCTCATCCTATCATTTTTACCCTTTGTTATCCCACTCTTTTTAGGTACTACATGAATTGGACTAACCCACTCACTATCAAAAATAGGATATATTATCCCTGCACTCAACAACTTCATGATTTCCTTTTTTACAACATCTAAGATGAGTGGGTTAAGTCTTCTTTGAGGTTGCCTCACCGATTTTGACCCCTCACTCAACAGGATCCGGTGTGTGCAAATAGCTGGGCTAATACCTGGTATATCTACTAATTTCCACCCTATAGCTCTCTTGTGTTTCCTCAAAACATTCATGAGTCTCTCTTCATCAGTTTCGGGCAAGGTATTAGCAATTATTACAGGTAATCGCTCATTAGACTCAAGAAAGGCATACTTTAAGGTTGGAGGGAGAGGCTTGAGCTCAAGCTCAGGAGGTTTCATAACAGAAGGAGTTAATTTATGAAGTTCAAGAGAAAAAAGATCACTCCCTCCTTCTTCTGGCATTGAGTTCGGCTCCTTGTAGGTGGTCGTGGCTAATCCCTCCTGCTTCCCTGAAACATGAACAGAAGACCTTTTTCCAAGATCAGGTGAATGTAATCCAGAATTCAAAGAATCTTTTTGTGACTCATATTTTTGGCAAACATTTTTTTCGACTAAGTCAATCATGTTTACACCCAAAAGTGAATAATCCTCATGTGGGTGCTTCATTGCCTCATACATATTAAAGCTCACCTGTTGGTCACCCACCTCCATGGTTATCTTCCCTTCCTTCATGCTAATCATGGTACTTGCTGTCCGAAGGAAGGGTCGTCCAAGAATCAGTGAAGTATCCTGCACAACCTCAGTAGACATGTCAAGAACATAAAAATCGGCAGGAAACACTAAACCTTTAACTTGGAACAAGATATCTTCTATAATACCGACTGGATGCCTAAATGATCTGTCGACCAATTGTAAAACTACAGATGTAGTTTTTATACTTTTCACTCCTAGGGCCTCAAAGACTGATTTAGGCATCACATTGATAACAGCCCCTAAATCTAATAATGCACGTCCTATGGTCACCTTTCCTATAACATAAGGAATAGTGAACGATCCAGGATCCTGACACTTAACTGGAATTTAGGGCTTGAACAATGCAAACACATTGGAGCTTACCTGGACTCTCTCGTTCGGCCTAAACTTCCTCTTATTCGTGCACAAGTCCTTTAAATACTTGGCATAGGCCGGAACTCTCTTTACTAGATCAAGCAAAGGCACATTCACTTCCACTTTCCCAAACAGATCAATGATTTCTTTCTAATGTTGTTTTTCATTTAGGCGCTTGCTCATCAAATAAGAATTTGGAAAAGGGAGGTCTTGAATACTTACCTCCTTACCTTTGCCTGCTTGCTTGCTTGACTCTGCACTTTCTACTTTTTCATTGGAACTTTCTACTTTCTGAAGTAGTTCCGTCGTGTCTATGGAACTCTCGAGCCAATTGTGTGAACCGACGCTCGTATTCACTGACTGTCATCTCCCTCTGGGTAAGGCTTAGGAACTCCCTCTGCTTCTGCTGAATGTACACTTCAGACAGATACTTCTTCCTGAAGACAGTCAGGAAGTCTCCCCATGTCAATCCCACTGGTCTCAATCGACTCGCAGCAGATCTCCCACCAAAGGTAAAGCATCACCCAAGCATGGAAGCATAGACTACCCTCTCATCATCCTCGACTCCATCGATCCGGCCTCTCTCGGTCTTCCTCAACCAGTCTCGGCTTCCTCGGGATCCGTGGTCCGTGGAAGTCCACCATCTGCGTGCTTCCTTAGCTTATCAAACTGTCTTTCCCTCTTAGTGGGGCCGAACCAGAAGCTCGTGGCATTTTCCCATGCTTTGAACAAAAGCTTGGGTAAATGCAGGAGCACTTGGGTCTAACGTGAGGCACTTGCTCGTATGACTAGGTGATCGCCGAGTCTGTGAACGAAGAGGCTCACTACCCTACCCTAGAGGGCCTCTGCCACTCCTGGGGTTCAGACTCATCCGTGCTCTCCTCTCTCGCGGAGAGTCAGTGCAATGAACCTGCAAAACTCCTCGTGTCCTTTGATGAAGTGGCATCGTACTCCTTCAATGAAAATACTAGTGATTAGCTACAATTCGTTTTTAAGCTTAGTTCCTATATGTATGCATGATATGCATGTCACGTAATGCAAACAATCAATTCATAAAATAAACATTTAATCACATACAATGTTCCCTACTATACATTTTAAGCCTAGGAGTAAGCCTAAGCTCTGATACCAAACAATGTTGGACCCCGTCTCCGAAGCCCAACATTCGGACCTATCCAGCGTAGAAGACCCACAACCGAACACATATGCTAATCACAAATATGGAAAAATTTCACTTTATAAAAATTCAGGGTTAGCTCTTGATAAAAATGATCCCTCGGATCTCACGATTCCAACGCAACTAGAATCGCTCAATTCGGGTTAGGAATGAAGATGTTATGGTTAAAACACTATCTCGAAGAAAACAATCAAAACTGAGCACTACCGACTTCGGGTAAGCATTTGAAAATCTTAAAGGCTTAATCACTGATCGGTCTCTTCATAAAACTTGTAGGTTTATGCCTCTAGTTTAATTTAAAACAAGAATCGCTTTGATCGGAGCTCTATAGCTCAAGATATTTTAAATTTTCTGAAGCATAGTCAGCCCTTATCAACTGATCGCCATGCTTCGTTTCAAACCACCATTTTCAATTTGAAAGAAAATCTGATAAGTCCAGTGTAGAAAGGTAGAAAAATCTTTTAGAAATCCAATGCTTCGAGAATGAGGTCGATCGGAGGTGCGTGCAAAAAGTTATGGCCAAAAGAAGGAAAAGGGTCGTAAGACAAAAAAGCAGACGATAAAATGAGGCGAAGATGACGTCATCCTTAGCAAAAATCAGACGGAGATGATGTCATCCTCAGCAAAAATCAAATGGAGATGAGCAGTAATATCGCCCGATTTTTGCTACTGATAATATCGTCCGGTTTTTGCTACTGATGCATCGTCGGTTTTGCCACTGAGGCATCGTCGGTTTTGCTACGATAAAGGCATCGTCTGGTTTTGCTTCTGATGCATCGCCCGGTTTTGCTATGCTTCGTTTCAAACCACCATTTTCAATTTGAAAGAAAATCGATAAGTCCGATGTAGAAAGGTAGAAAATCTTTTAGAAATCCAATGCTTCGAGAATGAGGTCGATCGGAGGTCATGCAAAAAGTTATGGCCAAAAGAAGGAAGAGGGTCCTAAGACAAAAAGCAGGCGATAAAATGAGGCGAAGATGGCGTCATCCTTAGCAAAAATCGAGCGGAGATGATGTCATCCTCAAAGAAAATCGACGGAGATGAGCAGTAATATCGCCCGATTTTTGCTCTGAGAATATCGTCGGTTTTTGCTACGATTGCATCGCCCGGTTTTTGCTCTGAGGCATCGTCTGGTTTTTTGCTACTGAAGGCATCGTCTCGGTTTTGCTCTGATGCATCGTCGGTTTTTGCTCTGATGCATCGTCTGGTTTTTGCTCTGATGCATCGTCGGTTTTTGCTTCTGATGCATCGTCGCTTTTTTTTCTGATGCATCGTCTGTTTTTGCTTTCTGATTGCATCGTCTGGTTTTTGCTTCTGATGCATCGTCTGGTTTTTGCTAGAGTGCATCGTCTGTTTTTTCTTCTGAGGCATCGTCGGTTTTTTGCTCTGATGCATCGTCGGTTTTTGCTCTGACAGCTCCACTTGCAAAGGTCATAACTTTCCATTCGAACTCCAAATTTAACAAAATTGGTGTCTATTTCATAGAGAAAAGAAAGATCTACATTTTCATGAAGATCACTAACCCAAATTCCAACTCTATAAGGGTCAAAATGGTCACAAAGGTTCTGTCTAAAAATCGTCATTTGACAAAGACCTACATTTAATTCTAACCACTCACACCTACCATTTTAATCCTCATAAATAGCTTATAAACATCTTAGAAGAACCCTACAGCTCGCTTTATCACTCTCAAGGAGTCATAAAGCTACCATACAATCCTCTAACAACACGAAATATCAGAAAATGCAACATACCCAAAATTTACAAAACTTTTACAACTCCTAACCTTGGAAATTTTCCAGCAAGCTCTTTCAAGGCAAAACCCAAGCAAACACCCAATGTAAATCTCCAAACTTAAAAGAATGGTACACATGCTTCACACATAGGTCACAAATCAACAAAACATATAATGAAGAGAGTACTAGAGCTCTCATTCTCTTTTCCAATCATAAGAAAGATTCATGCATAGCTTTGGTTACATATTGGCAAATTCATCAAAATCAAGTACAAAACACAAAAGATGAGATGCTCAATGATCAATATGCTTACAAAGCTATTCCAAAAGCTAGTTATTAACTTAATACAAAAGTTCCTAAGTTCTTGGAGTGATGTCGATGCCTTGCAAGGTTCAACTCTCAACTTGAATTTTCACGAGGAGGAGAATGGGGTGAGCTAACACGGCTCAGTGGCTAACAAATTTATAGCCATCACATAATGAGCCACACACACACAATTAATAATCCAAAGCATTAGCAATTTACATAATAGGTTGAAAACTCAACTTTATCACCTAACTCACAATTTACTCAACTCATCACACAAGGCATAACATAGAATCATCTTGCAACTAACACCCATCTTATGCATCATAAACACTTATAAATGATGAAATGCACACAATTGGCTCGAGAGTTCCATAGACACGACGAAACCGAAATTTACCGTAATCACGAGCGAGTCCATTTTTTTGGATCTCGTAAGCCTAAAGCGGCAGCCGGAGAAGGCTAATGGGGTCAACGCGCACGTGACTTCACAAAGGGTTCTCTCCCAAACACAATCAATATGCTCACATATCAAAACACAAGATTCACATTTACGCTTATCGCACTCTTTCAAAGCATCAAAGTTCCATTCTTTCCTCTCAAAACACAAAATTTCATTTTCAATATGCACATAGTATAACAAGATAGCACACATAGGGCTTTGCCCATTACACAATAACTATAAAGATGTTACCCACCTATCGTCGGAATCCGGATTCACGATTGCTCTTCCTCTCTCTCTTGAGTGAGGTTTCCTTGGTTCCTTGATAAAACACATTTGAAACTCATTGAAAAAGTTGAAACATTCAAGAATCGATAAATCGATATGAAGTCTTAAACCTAACCTACCCATAGCCCATTTAAGCTAAAACAACCAACCCTAGCTTCAAATCACAAAACCACTCATCTCTTCTTTCTTTCTTCATTCCTACACAAACCCTAACCTTCATTTCATCCCATTTCTTGAATCTAACTCAAAGGAAGATAGATACTTATCTTAAGCTCTTGATTTCTCTTCTTTTTCTCCTTCTTTATTCTTCTCCACAAGCCTCCCACGATTTTCTCTCTTCCTTTCTTCCTTGGCTAGCTCACGTTTTTTTTTCCTTCTCTTCTCCTCTCCTTTGGATTCTACGACACTCTCTCTTCTCCTCCTCTTCCTTTAACTCTTCTTTAATTCCTTTAATTCATCCTACACCAAAACTACATAGTTTTGGCTTTCCCCTTACATAAAGGCTTTTGGGCCTCCACCTCCCAAGGCCTACTTCCACCAAACCCACTTATTATTAATCCTCCTTCTACTTAATCCATTTACCTAAGCCCATACTTTCCAATATTAAGCCCAAGCTTTCATTTAATTTCTAACTTCTAATTTCCAAGCCCAACATAAAAATATTTACATAAACACATAATTAAATCAATTAAGACAAAATAAAATAATTAACGAATAAATCCATAAATAAATAATTAATTAATTCAAATAAAATAAAATAAAAATTTTCGGGGCCCAACAATAATTCCTTCGTCCGACATCCGATTCATTCAATTTTTGAAGCGTTGGATTCCTAAGATATTTAGATACATTTTTTTGTGGACTTATGATTTTTAAGAGATTAAATGGAAAGAGATTGATTGAACCTAAGTGAGAGGATTGGTTAAAGGTTATTCATTAGATAATTTTCTGAACATGGTTCAGTATTTTGCGAAATTCGGGAGCTATAGAGATCCAATTGAACCGATTCTTTTTGGAAAATAAAATTGAGACATGGTTCTATGAATCATGTGAAGGGATCGAATTCCAATTTAGTCCCTAAGATTGTAAACTTTTGGATTGAAGTTGGGATATTGTTCAGTCTCGGATTATAATGAGCTGAATGCGTATTTTGGCCATAACTTCTTTGTTTCTAAACCGATTTGAACGTTTTTGGTGGCGTTGGAAACATAAGACATCGAGGAACATTTTTTAAGAAGAAAGTTTTGCCAAATTATGTCATTTACCTGTCCCAAATTTGGAAGCAAGATGGATGTTTTTAAAATGAAATGTGCAGGGGCAGATTTGGAACATCACTTAAAGGGGTAAGAATGTAGGCTAATAAGGAGGGACATGGGGGTCTTTTATCTCTCATTAAAGGGATTTTAAGTGGGCTGTCGTTTTCCTAAGGAGAGACCCACGACACTTATGAATAAATGGAGAAAAAAAAGAAAGAAGGGAGAGAGGAGAAGAGAGAAGCAACTTCGGTCATGATGGAGGAGAAGAAAGAAAATGAAAGCTTCAACTTTTCTACTTGATTCTTGAGGGGTTTTGATGCTTTTCAAGGGAAAAGGGTGGCAAAAGCTTAAAAGCTCTCTAATGGAGTCTACAAATCCGAAATTGGTAGAGAGAGAGAGGTAAGTTCGAATTTTTTTTTAAAGTTGAGATTAGATGAGTTTCTTAGTTTAGAAATCATGGAAATGATATGGGTTCATGGATTATGAGCTCAATTTTTGTAAATTTCATGATTAATTGATTTAATTTTGGATTTATGTAAGTTAGGGTTTAGGCCAATTTTAGTAAATTGGGGTTTTTGAAAATTGGAGATTTAGATAGCTTGAATATGTGAGGAATTGATGCTTCCTAAGCTTGATTTGAGTAATTATGATATTTATGATATTTATTTTGGATAATTATGGTATAGGAAATTTTAAAGTTGAGGAAAGAAGAAGGAATTTGGAGATTTGATGGTTTGGACAAAGTATTAGCATGGATATGAGGTGGGTAGTATGTTTATTTATTGAATTTTAAGCTAAGCATGAATATTTGAAAAATTCAAAAAGCAAAATTTTTGATAAATTATTGTTTATGAAAATGCTTGAAAAATTAGTTTTCGAAAATTTTTTATGAAAATGCAGTTTGAATTCTATGAATGATTTTAAAAATGTGAAATTGAATAAGTTTGATTTTATGATTGAAAGAAATATTTGCATACATTGTGATGATTTTGATTTATATGTGAATTGATTGATGAATTAATGATTTGAATTTTGGTTATGATGTGACGAGTGAATTTTACATGCTTCAATGTGATATGTGATTGTGATATGAGAAATTTGAAAAGTAAGATTCTCGAAAAGTGCCTTCGGGCAATCCGAATGTTCGATTTTTCGAATATGTGTTATGTAGGTTTGGTCAGGTCCTATCTGTGGGACGAGTGCGCACTTGTCTAGTTTTATAGACTTCTCCCGGCTGTCCGCTAGTGGCATGGAGCTCCGATTTCGGACTCCCTTCACTGCTACACTGGACCGCTATCTTTGGAAAGTGTAATGCGTTACATTCACTGTTTTGCAGGACATTACCGCTTGAGAATGTGCGAGACGATCTATTTTGGACCAAACCAGACCATTTGATGTGTTTTGTGTGTTTTGTTCTGTTTATAAGTGTGTTGCATTGCATCATTTTAAAAAAATGTGAAAATTTTGAGAAATAAATTATGGTGGTTTTTCAACTGAAAAGCGATTGCAATTGTTTTGGCAATATTTTGAAAAGTGTGAAAAATGCGAGATTTGTCAAATTTCTAATGTGAAATTTTGAAAAAGAAATGGTAAAGTTTTTCCAAATATGTTTTCGCTTATTTTTCAATTTATAAACATATTATCCACGAGCTATTTTACCTCACCCCCCCCCCTTTTCATCCTCATCTCTAGATATTCGAGCAGGAGATTGGATGTAAGACTGTCAGGACACTTGTTCGATTTGTGTATATTTCTGTATCTTGAGCAATTTGTAAGTTTGTAAATGGCTTGAAAAGCCATTAAGGATTTGTAAGAAATCAAATGATAATGTGTTTGGAATCATTGAATTTATATATAAAATTGTGAATGACATTGTGTATGATAATGATATTGATTTAGGAATTTGTGTATGGATTTAAGATTGAAATGTGTATTGGAATTGGACATGATTAATGATTTGAAGTGGTTTAGATATAGGAGCGTGTTTATCTGCTGAGATCCCGGACGGAGGGTCCGGTAGATTTGGATGATTTTGTGTGATGGCTTGGGTATTTTAGAAGTGTTTATTTACCCTTGCAGGTTTTTGGTTAGGTTAAAGGCAGCCGTTATGCTGCTGAATTTTTGTTAGAAAAAAATTGAAAAAAAAGAAAAATAAGATTTGGATGTTTAAAAGATGGAATTAGCGATTTATATGATTGTTACAAAGTTCATTATGATATGAGAGATTGATTGAAGAAAATTCCAAGAAAAATGAAATCAGATTTGATTATTAAGTAAAGAAAAGAAAACAAAAAAAATTATACCGGATTTGGACAGTCTAGGTTTACAATGCAATCGTATGCTTCATGTTAGCAACGGATGTCGGTGTTTGTATTAGTTCGATTATTTCGTTCGCTTTGTATGATTCGATTCGATCCACTTTGTTACTCGATGTGATAGTCCATATCCTTTATTTCGATTCAATAATTTCATTCATATTCGTTTCATTCGCCTCTGTATTTCCTTGTTTCGATACTTCTGCTTTCGCTTTTGATGTTTTCCCTTTCGTTTTTCGTTTTTCCTGTTCGTTCTGCCTCTTGGTTTCCGCATCTCATTTCTACTTTTCCGGTTGGGATCCGGTTCTCGGATCGGGTCCTAACAACCTGTGTTGCTTGAAAGAATTAAAGAGGCTTAGAGCAAAGATCCAGACTTAATGAAGATAATTGAGAAGTTGAAAGTGAAGTTGGATTCTAAATTTGAAGTTAAAGATGATACATTGTGGTTAGGGCAAATATTATGTGTGCCTGATGATGATAATTTGAGAAAGAGATTTTGGAGGAAGCCCATGTTGCAGCTTATGCTATGCATCCTGGTACTACCAAAATGTATAATACATTGAAACAACATTACTAGGGGCCAGGAATGAAAAAACAAGTAGCGGAGTTTGTTACTAAACGTATAACCTACCAGCAGGTTAAGGTTGAGCATAAGGCTCCAGTTGGAAAATTACATTCGTTACCTATTTCGAAGCGGAAATAAGAATGAATCACGATGGATTTTGTTATGGGTTTGCCTAAGACTTCGAGGAAACACGATGCCATTTGGGTTATTGTTGATAGACTGACCAAAACGGTTCATTTCTTACTAGTGACGGAGAATTATTCATTAGATTAGTTGGCTCGATGATATGTAAAAGGAGTTGTGAGATTGCATAGGGTTCCAATGTCCATTTTGTCGGACAGGGACCCTTGATTTACTTCGAGATTTTGGAGTAGCCTACAAGTAACTTTGGGTATAAAGCTGAATTTCAGCACTGCATTTCATCCTTAGATAGAAGGCCAGAGTGAGAGAACAATTAAGACTGTTGAGGATATGCTCAGAACTTGTGTTTTGGAGTTTTAAGGCGTATGGGATCAATATGTGGATTTGATTAAATTTGCTTACAATAATCAGTATCACAGTAGTATCAGTATGGCTCTTTACGAGGCACTGTATGGCAGGAAGTGTCATTCGCCTTTATATTGGGACTAGCAGGTTAAGTCTGAGCAAATGCGCAGTGAAAGTGCCCACTGAATTTATAGGTAGGGCAAATTTTAACGTCATAGTTAAATAAAAAATATAATGAAAATATAAAGAAATAATCATCGGTTGGGAGAAGAAATAAGATGAAATGACTTTCTTTGAGATATGATTAAAATAACAGTATAAAGATACCTTAATCTATAAGTTTTTTAATTTGTGCTTCATAAAATTTCATAGTCTCGAAGTTTACCAGAGTTGACCAACTCCACATCGGATGTGTTCCCACCCAAGGCCAACTTGACGTCAGATGTGTTCCCACCCTTGTCCAACTCTACGTTTGACGTGGGTTGTGTGAATCAGTTTTTGGGTAACACTCTGAAGTTCATCGTCTGCTTTTAGCTTCCTTCTCTTGCGTCTGTTTTTCAATCTCCGTCTGATTTTGAATCTTCGTCTCTTTTTGAAACTTCTTCTGGTTTTACAAAATCTATTATTTTTTGGGGCCATGGTTTTTTCGTATAGCTTGTCAAGTTTCTAGTAACACTGTGAAATCTGTTTTATTGTATTAAATGAGGGGCAAAGAAAAAGAGGAAGCAGAAGTCGAAGTAAGAGCGATTGCAAATCGCATGTTTTCCAAGAAGGATTAGTCAATTCGTATATTTCAAAAAGGATTACAGAATTGGTAAGTGAAATTTAATTGGAGTTGGAAATGACATCAACTCAACTGCTTTAAATAAAGAAGAACAAGACGAATCTCAAAGAAGCAAAAATGAAGGGGAAATTAAGGAGAAGTTGCACTGGCAAAGGTTAGGCAATTTGACATCGATTCTTTTTCAGGGAAAGGACCGACCGCGGCGAATTATCGTTAGTCCATATTAGAATGAACAATGTTGCTATAGTGGATAGATAATGTAGGACGATTAAAGTTAGAGGAAGCGTGTAACACCTCACTCCCGCATGACCCGAACCCGACATCGATGGTGATATCTGAGTCCGTGCCCCGCGAGGGTGGCGTGCTACATCACTCAGTCAAAACTCAGTATAAATATTTTTTCTTTAACACATACACACACATATGATAATTTATGCGGAAAATAATTTACATAAACAAATCAATGGCCTCGGGGCCCTTTTCATAAATACAATTTATTTCAATCTGTTGACTTTACAAATTGTCCAAATCAGTAATACAAAAATTCAGAAAAATAAAAATACACTAATGCAGACGTGAACTGATCCCGACCACTTCTCTACTGTATTAACCAGCAGATGTCATACTCCCGTTGCCTAACGGGGTATTCTTCTGAGTGCTGAAAAATAATTACAAATTTTGGGTGAGTTTTGCGAACTCAGTGAGGAACCATCATCGATGGTTCACTCAATTCATGCAACACAATAATTCACATATTACATATTTGCACATTGTTGCATAATTAAGCACATTGCATAATTGCACTTGAACATAGACAATGTCCCACATTCCATTTGCTTAAACATCTATACCCAATTAATTCATAAAACATTCAAACACAAGACAGTTGTTGCCCAATTCACATTCAGAAATACACAGAATCACAAAGCAGTTAGTTTTTCATTCCTTCAAAGAAATGCAATCCAATGCATATGTAATGCACATGTGACCCTTTCCAATTTATTATGGTATTGTGACCGAGCGCCTAAACTGTCCCAATATAAGCGCATTAATCGGTGAGCCTGAGGCTCTGAACTGTCCCTATATGGGCGCATTAATTGTTGAGCCAAAGGCTCTGGATCACTGTGGGGATCGAGGCCCAATATAAACGTTGAGCTTGTAGCTCTCGGTGGCTGCTCTGGTCACAACTCTCATTAACTGATCATGCATTCATGCATGGAATGCATGTGTCACAATTAAACAATATTATATCACAATCGGATCCAAATTATCACATTCAAACAATTGTTCCACAACAATTCACAGTATAATCACAATCACGATTTATAATCCCAATTAACACATTCATACAATTGGTTCACAAACAATCGCATTCCAATCACAATCACCAGTAAAACACTCCTAAGTCATAATCTCCACATACATCGGACACCTTCGGTCCAGAATATTGGCACAAACAAACGCAAGAGTCCCTCCATTATTCTCCACAGTTGTATAAGTGCGAAATATAACCAAAGAATAATTGAGGAACCATCTAGGTTACTCACCTTTGCTTCCGAAGCTAAAGCCTGGAAGTCTCGGCAACGTCTGTGAAATGACGTTCCAAAAGCGTCTCTAAAATAGTCCAAATAACCAACATTACCAAATTGGCAATCATAAACATTTAATAATGCACATATAGCAATTAAATGTGTACAATGCATGTTTGTGACATTCCCGACACTATTACACAATTTCTCATCATAAAATTTTCCTCTAAAAATTAGAAACCCATTGACACCGAAATCACTCAATTCGGACCTCTATAGGTCCAATTATAAATAAAACACGGCTTAGGAAAATCCTTACCTGGACCCCTCACTTCGACCTAACCAATTCCCGTCAATTTCGGCTCTAAAAATTCCCAATTTCACAAATAAACGAAATTAAATATTATACGAATCCGATGCCTTAAAATTTAGGTCAATCGGACGTTGGATACGAAAGTAATTGACAAAAGAAATAATTAGGTCACATAAATCCCAAATTTCCTTCTTTTTCCAAATTTCCAATTTTCACTAACTACCTTCTCCCCTTTCAAATCCCTTATCTATTTACACAAGTGTCTAAAAATTCCAAATTCGGTCTCGTTGGAAAGTTCACAGAAAACCCGACAAATTTCATGAAGAGTGAAAAATCCAATTTCACCCCTAAGGGTATCAAAAATACACTCAAAACTTCTACCAAATTACAAAATTACCACAACAATTCAGTACTTTACCAAAAATCATAACTTTTTATCCCCTTAGCTAAAAATTCTAAATTTTATGTCAATCAAAAGAGAAAAACAAGGGATACAACTTTCATGAACAAACTAAAAGCCAATTCCATTTTTAACCAACTCAATTTCTCAATCAAAGCTTCAGCCTATCCAGAACATTCTCAAATATAACCTAATCTTTCAAAATTCATAACTTTCCAACCCATTGACGAAAAATTACATACCATATAAAAATAAAAATCTCAGACAATGAAATACAATTCTTAAGAAGAACTTCTAAGAAAATTCCCATTCAAACTATGTAAACACCTCATATTAAGGTGGCTGTCCTGTTAGGGTTTATGAAAACAGCCTTTCACCTAAACCATAACAGAACTTTACAAATTCATATCTAACCATCCTTACATTCAAAATTTGCATAAAATACCTCATTAGAAAGCTACAAAAATCCTCTACAAGTTTCCAGAAGGTCACTTAAGCCAATTTCCCCAATAACAGTCCCAAATAAATATCAGAACACAAACAGCCTAAAACCTATTCACTTAGAGCATTCCCTTACCAAAGGTTGAATTAACATTTGAACATTAACAGACCATAACTTTCAATTTACACATAGAAATACTTAGTGGCGTTAGAAAACTAACATAAAAATCTTCAACTTTCATGCAGACCAATTTCACAAATTCAACCCAAAGCAATCTAGGAAAATTCATCAAAGATTCAGGTCATCAAGCTCGAAATACTGTTCATACTGCACCAATACTTCACTTTAAAAGCAAGATTCAACACTCTTCTAATCAAAATTGGGCAGCACTTCCTTCACAAGAAATGTAACCAAATGTATCAATTTTAATTTATGAAAAACCTCACCTCAATTGCTTAACCACACAACTAGTTATGGCAAAAACATTGAAACATGTACAAGGTAACTTTTCCAGATTTGGTACCTAAGTCTCCCCCTTTCATTCTAACATCATTCCTACATCAATTGGCATCCAATGTAATCACTAACACAACCATAATTTCATCAAGGCATTTACTTACATAGGGAGTCACAAATAGCAGCACACACTCACAAGTTTCTTCCCTTAATTAGCTCCCATCTACCATCATACTAACATCATAAAAACAAGCCAAACTATTAATTCACATAAATCACCTACCATCTCATTTATCCTTACAAAATATACACTTATACCCCTACAATCAACACAAAAAATTTATGCAAGTGATGCACAAGATGTCATAATTATTGCTTCTAACCACTACTTTAAGGACACATAACTTAAATTCTTACCTAAACAACTTCAACTCTTCAATCTTCCAACTCTCACTCAATTGCTTCAACCTCTCTACACACCTACGGTTACCACTTTTTTAAGGCAAGGATTTTGAGTTTTGTGCATAAAAGGGAAGAGAGCACATAGGGTATGAAGATCTAAATAAGTGGAGAAGAGAAGTAATAATAAGAAGAAGAAAAACAAGCAAAGGAAGGAGGAGGAAGGAGGCTCTCACGGATGGAGGAGAAGAAAAACACTTAAAGTCACCCTTTTTACTCTTTTTCAAGCAAGTGTCGTGGAAGCTAACCCATAGGATATTTATATTCATTAGATAACCATTAAAGAACTAAGACTAAGTAGGCAAGTGACATGTGTCACTTGGCACTTGTCCCGATTTTTATTTCGGTTCCAAATTCTACTCCAATTTTTCGTCAAACTCCAATGGCTTAACTTAATAAATCTTAACATTATGTCTCTAATTTTTTAGTGCCATTGGCTAGTCATTTTCGGTACCGGAAATTCACTCAATCAGCCACTTAAAAATTTTCTGGTTCGGACATTGATTCTCAAAAATTCTAGAAAAATTCCCAAAAACCCCTAAAAACATAAAACACACAAAAATCACTCCAACTCAATTTTTCAAGCACAAATAACACATTTTTCACAATAAACACATATGCCGGGAAATGTCATGCATGCATGTACAATCATGTGCATATACAAAAATTTCAAGTTATACATATATGGAGGCCATATTAGGCATAACCATGCCGAGATACGTTTACACACTCGTAACCCATTCCAAATTACCAATTTATCCTTCCCATCGCGATAGGATGTTACAATTCTCCCCTCCTAATAAAAATTTCGTCCTCGAAATTCATTTTTGAAGTTGAAGGAGGTAGGGGTACTGTCATTCCGTTTCTTGTGTTATCTTTCTATTAATTCTCTGTTCAACTAATATACTTCCTCAATTATGTCATTGCTGAGTTTCAACATATTCAACATTTTACTTCCAATTTCAATACCATATATATCGACTTATAATAATACAAATCACTCATACTACCTTTGTCCCATTTTTGCCATAGTTTCATATGGACCACTTTATGTCGAATTTAGTTTTCCCTATTTACACCCTTATCTCCATCTAAGTGCTTCTTGGCCGAGGTGATACTCTTCGAAGTATTTCATTGTTCGCTTACTAGATGTCATCTCTTTAGTGTTAAAACACTAATCTAGTAATATTCCATAACCTCAATATTAATCAATTCAGCTCATTTGTCATTAATTGACCCCTATTACAGATTCATTTCACTCATCAACATTATCTCCACTCAATCATGGCCTTCGACTATTTTTAGGCCCTGTTCATTATAATATAGAGGTGAACGACTCCTTTTTGCTGTAAGACCCCTTATACACTATTCGAATGGTGTCACCAATATAACGATTGTTATTCTCACAATCAATCTGAATACATCAATTTCATGTCCTTATGAAGTCCAAAAATATCATTTTTACATTTGTTTCCAACAGTCAAGTCTGTTGGTTATTCAAACATATACTCATTCAATTTTACATTCTAAACCATCAATCACTCTTTCGATATACTCTTACTAGAACATAAAGCTTCGATTGATTCTTGTGTTTTCTCTAACAATTTCTTTAGTTGGTATTACACAGACTTCTTAATGCAATCATAAATCTCATTTTCTCAATTCCTCTAGAAGGATCGCAAATTCTAAATCCTCAATTTGGGCTTTGCCAATCCTTTTTATACACACCTGATTTGGAATTTCAATAGCTAATAATACTTTCTTTTTTCTCCCTTGTTAGGTCGACATCATGCACTCAGTATTACACTAAGTTTAATACCCTTATCGCCCAAATTGTGATCTTCTGCTATTAAATTTTCTATTCACTACATTGAATTGCAGCACTAGCTTATTATGAAGTACTCAATCGTATAATCCTTTTCAATTTCTTCAAACTCATGAAATAGCTCAATCGTTATCGATTTGCATAATCATAGCTATATCCGAAATGTTTCTATCTGAATAATGTTTCCAAGCTTTCAAAGCAATACCTAGTACAACAATTTTCAAGTCATCAATCACAATGCAACCCATGATGTTATACTTGTCCCTAGGTACAAAAAACCACTATACACTATTTCAACATATTGTATCATAACCTTTACTGGGACACTTCGTTATATATTGCAAATCTCCAAATTAAAGTAATACAATCAATACTCGATTTGTAAATTTCTCAAAATCTCTCTTTTTACATTCATCAGTTGTACGATTCACATGTTTTTCCTGAAATATTTTTGTCAAAGAGCTAAGACCAGAAAACCTTTAACAACTCCTGGGCGTATCCCACTTACAACTAGTTCTAAATAACTCCAAATCCCATATGTATCCCGTACAATTTCGCATTTCATCATCCCCTGTATCTTCATTAAGTTTTCCGATGTACCATGTTCGAATACTAGTTCACCCACAATTTATTTGATCAAGCTAAGATTCACTTTTATGAAACTTTCATGATATAAGATTTCTTCAACTATGCAAAATATTCTTCTTCGCTTTTCAAGTACATTATATAATGATCATAGTCACTACCAAATCGAAACACAATTGAGACACTCTACTTTTCAATAGTATAATAAACTCCTTATACCCATGATTGATTCTCATAATTCTTTAAGTATCTGATTTCCCAATGAGGAAAACTTCTTGCATATTTTTTTCAGTTTCACATTGACGTGTTCTGACATCTGTTCCTTTACACTAGTTTCTCCACATACATCAATTTATTTGCAATCATTCCTCCCTGGTTTGATAATACATTCATCATATCAACTTTGTACTTCCTGAATATATTTACACAAAATATACGTAAACCTCTATTCTCCTCATATTCGCAATTAATGTCTCCTGAATGTTCAATAAACCGATTACATAACCGAATTCTTTACACCAACATAATGCATTCTACCTCTTACGCTTGAGTCTCTGCTAGGATTAGGACTCCCCATAATGACTTTTAATTCATTTCAGATTTATCTCTGATTTGTATTTTCTTTGATCTTTTTTTTTAATTGAAATATCTGATCGACTTAATCCAATTCAGGGAAATTTTTCTTTGAAGGAAAATTTCTTGCTATTGTCATTGATACCGCTCATGGAATTCCTACTCATCAACTGTCGTCACATTTTCTGTCGGTTATTCTCAATGCCTTAGAAAATCAATTTTAACTATTCATAATATCCCATAAAGATCAATTATGCCATAACTCATATAATCAAAACATCCTTTTTAATAAGGTTCGTTGAAGTATATACCATCAAAATCATTACATCTTATAGAGAGATACATGTAGGATATCACTTACGCTGAGGGTACCTTGATCTCATTTGATTTTTTTTACAACACTTCCCTTTTTGCACCTGTCCTCGATTGTGAGCATTTTGCCATGATCATGCCCTTCTTCTTTTTATCATATAATAATCTTAATTCATTCCCAATTGATCACTATAAGCACTTTCACTTTTTATTCTAACTCATATTGAGCTTTAAACTATAAGAACTATGACTAGCAATTATCCACTAACTCACCAATTGCTTCTGATATCATCCCCACACATATGGTACATATATGCTTAATATTTTCACTTGCCATGGTGCTCCCATTATCAGATGTGTGTTCACAAAAGTAAATCAACTGAACTTTTACAACTTTTTCATCTGCCATTATCATTGTCTTACATTCCTTTTTTTTTATTCATCATACCCATGTATGTTCACAATCATATCAAAATCATAGATGTATAATCATTCTTGATTTCCCACTAACATATTCTGACTCTCAGTCTTAAACCCTTATTCATAAACTCTCATCACAATAATCAAACCCAATTGTAGCCTCTCTATATCATAGAACATTTATTTTCATCCATTTTATACACTTGAACTCTTGCCATTTCTAACATATCTCTATTTTCCTCTATCAATCCACAACTATATCATCATATCTATCTCACATTCAAGGATTTACCCCAGTGTAACACTGATGTTGTATTTCAATAACACATCCACCAATACCAATTTAATCTTTATTTGTCATATCGAACCATGCACTTTTTCTTATTCCATGATATCCAAAACTTCCATTTATCACATTCTAACATACATCATTTTCCTCATTATTCTAACAACTTAAACAATTGATACATGCTCATGCATGTGACTCATATGCTAGATTGGGGATCAGTCGCCACTGTCTGCCGTGACATGACTTAAATACATGTAACTTAACCCATATTTCAAAAACGACCCATATAAGAAAGTACTTCTGGGCTCTGATACCACCTAAATGCAACACCTCACTCCTACATGGCCCGAACCCGATATCGATGGTGATATCCGAGTCCGTGCCCCTCGAGGGTGGCATGCTACATCACTCAGTCAAAACTCAGTATAAATTTTTTTCTTTAACACATACACACACATGATAATTTATGCGGAAAATAATTTACATAAACAAATCAATGGCCTCGGGGCCCTTTTCATAAATACAATTTATTTCAATCTGTTGACTTTACAAATTGTCCAAATCAGTCATACAAAAATTCAGAAAAATAAAAATACACTAATGCAGACGTGAACTGATCCCGACCACTTCTCTACTGTATTAACCAGCAGATGTCATACTCCCGTTGCCTAACGGGGTATTCTTCTGAGTGCTAAAAAATAATTACAAATTTCGGGTGAGTTTTGCGAACTCAGTGAGGAACCATCATCGATGGTTCACTCAATTCATACAACACAATAATTCACATATTACATATTTGCGCATTGTTGCATAATTAAGCATATTGCACAATTGCACTTGAACATAGACAATGTGCCACATTCCATTTGCTTAAACATCTATACCCAATTGAATTCGTAAAACATTCAAACATAAGGCGCTTGTTGCCCAATTCACATTCGAAATACATGTAATCACAAAGCGATTAGCCTTTCATTCCTTCAAAGAAATGCAATCCAATGCATATGTAATGCACATGTGACCCTTTCCAATTTATTACGGCATTGTGACCGAGCGCCTAAACTGTCCCAATATGGGCGCATTAATCGATGAGCCTGAGGCTCTGAACTGTCCCTATATGGGCGCATTAATCGTTGAGCCAAAGGCTCTGGATCACTGTGGGGCTCGAGGCCCAATATAAACGTTGAGCTTGTAGCTCTCGGTGGCTGCTCCGGTTACAACTCTCATTAACTAATCATGCATTCATGAATGGAATGCATGCGTCACAATTAAACAATATTATATCACAATCGGATCCAAATTATCACATTCAAACAATTGCTCCACAACAATTCACAGTATAATCACAATCACGATTTATAATCCCAATTAACACATTCATACAATTGGTTCACAAACAATCACATTCCAATCACAATCACCAGTAAAACACTCCTATGCCATAATCTCCACATACATCGGACACCTTCGGTCCAGAATATTGGCACAAACAAACGCAAAAGTCCCTCCATTATTCTCCACAGTTGTATAAGTGCAGAATATAACCAAATAATAATTGAGGAACCATCTAGGTTACTCACCTTTGCTTCTAAAGCTAAAGCTTGGAAGTCTCGGCAACGTCTATGAAATGACGTTCCAAAAGCGTCTCTAAAAAAGTCTAAATATCCAACATTACCAAATTGGCAATCAGAAACATTTAATAATGCAAATATAGCAATTAAATGTGTATAATGCATGTTCGTGACATTCTCGACACTATTACACAATTTCCCATCATAAAATTTTCCTCTAAAAATTAGAAACCCATTGACACCGAAATCACTCAATTCGGACCTCTATAAGTCCAATTATAAATAAAACACGGCTTAGGAAAATCCTTACCCGGACCCCTCACTTCGGCCTAACCAATTCCCGTCAATTTCGGCTTTAAAAATTCCCAATTTTACAAATAAACGAAATTAAATATTATACGAATCCGATGCCTCAAAATTCAGGTCAATCGGACGTTAGATACGAAAGTAATTGACAAAAGAAATAATTAGGTCACATAAATCCCAAATTTCCTTCTTTTTCCAAATTTCCAATTTTCACTAACTACCTTCTCCTCTTTCAAAACCCTTATCTATTTACACAAGTGTCTAAAAATTCCAAATTTGGTCTCGTTGGAAAGTTCTCAGAAAACCCGACAAATTTCATGAAGAGTGAAAAATCCAATTTCACCCCTAAGGGTATCAAAAATGCACTCAAAACGTCTTCCAAATTACAAAATTACCACAACAGTTCAGTACTTTACCAAAAATCATAAATTTTTATCCCCTTAGCTAAAAATTCCAAATTTTATGTCAATAAAAAGAGAAAAACAAGGGCTACAACTTTCATGAACAAACTAAAAGCCAATTCCATTTTTAACCAACTCAATTTCTCAATCAAAGCTTCAGTCTATCCAGAACATTCTCAAATATAACCCAATCTTTCAAAATTCATAACTTTCCAACCTATTGACAAAAAATTACATACCATATAAAAATAAAAATCTCAGACAATGAAATACAATTCTCAAGAAGAACTTCTAAGAAAATTTCCATTCAAACTATGTCAACACCTCACATTAAGGTGGCTATCCTGTTAGGGTTTATGAAAATAGCCTTTCACCTAAACCATAACAGAACTTTACAAATTCATATCTAACCATCCTTACATTCAAAATTCACATAAAATACCTCATTAGAAAGCTACAACAATCCTCTACAAGTTTACAGAAGGTCACTTAAGCCAATTTCCCCACTAACAGTCCCAAATAAATATCAGAACACAAACAGCCCAAAACCTATTCACTTAGAGCATTCCCTTCCCAAAGGCTGAATTACCATTTGAACATTAACAGACCATAACTTTCAATTTACACATCGAAATACTTAGTGGCGTTAGAAAACTAACACAAAAATCTTCAACTTTCATGAAGACCAATTTCACAAATTCAACCCAAAGCAATCTAGGAAAATTCATCAAAGATTCAGGTCATCAAGCTCGAAATACTGTTCATACTACACCTATACTTCACTTTAAAAGCAAGATTCAACACTCTTCTAATCAAAATTGGGCAACACTTCCTTCACAAGAAATGTAACCAAATGTATCAATTTTAATTTAAGACAAACCTCACCTCAATTGCTTAACCACACAACTAGTTATGGAAAAAACATTGAAACATGTACAAGGTAACTTTTCCAGATTTGGTACCTAAGTCTCCCCCTTTCATTCTAACATCATTCCTATATCAATTGGCATCCAATGTAATCACTAACATAGCCATAATTTCATCAAGGCATTTACTTGCATAGGTAGTCACAAATAGCAGCACACACTCACAAGTTTCTTCCCTTAATTAGCTCCCATCTACCATCATACAAACATTATAAAAACAAGCCAAACTATTAATTCACATAAATCACCTACCATCTCATTTATCCTTACAAAATATACACTTATACCCGTACAATCAACACAAAAAATTTATGCAAGTGATGCACAAGATGTCATAATTATTGCTTCTAACCACTACTTTAAGGACACATAACTTAAATTCTTACCTAAACAACTTCAACTCTTCAATCTTCCAACTCTCACTCAATTGCTTCAACCTCTCTACACACCTACGGTTACCACACTTTTAAGGCAAGGATTTTGAGTTTTGGGCATAAAAGGGAAGAGAGCACATAGGGTATGAAGATCTAAATAAGTGGAGAAGAGAAGTAATAATAAGAAGAAGAAAAACAAGCAAAGGAAGGAGGAGGAAGGAGGCTCTCACGGATGGAAGAGAAAAAAAACACTTAAAGTCACCCTTTTTACTCTTTTCCAAACAAGTGTCGTGGAAGCTAACCCATAGGATATTTATATTCATTAGATAACCATTAAAGAACTAAGACTAAGTAGGCAAGTGACATGTGTCACTTGCCACTTGTCCCGATTTTTATTCCGGTTCCAAATTCTACTCCAATTTCTCGTCAAACTCTAATGGCTTAACTTAATAAATCTTAACATCATGTCTCTAATTTTTCAGTGCCATTGGCTAGTCATTTTCGGTACAGGAAATCCACTCAGTCAGCCACTTAAAAATTTTCCAGCCTGGACATTGATTCCCAAAAATTCTAAAAAAATTTCCAAAAACTCCTAAAAACATAAAACACACAAAAATCACTCCAACTCAATTTTTCAAGCACAAATAACACATTTTTCACAATAAACGCATATGCCGGGAAATGTCATGCATGCATGTACAATCATATGCATATACAAAAATTTCAAGTTATACATATATGGAGGCCATATTAGGCATGACCATGCCGAGATACGTTTACACACTCGTAACCCCTTCCAAATTACCAATTTATCCTTCCCATCGGTGATGGGATGTTACAAGGCGAAAGTAAGACGATGTCGAAGTGAGACGATAGAAGTGAGACGATCAAAGTAAGACGTTGAAAAGCAGATGAAAGGAAAAGTAGACGGAAGCTGAATACTTTTTCCACATTAGAATGAAGAATGTTGTTGTACTAGATAGATAATCTAATGGAAAATCTTCAACAGCTTGGCGAAAAAAAGACAAACAAAGCTCATCTGTTGACTGATCTGTGCAAAAATGCGGGAAAAAATAAGACGAAGCATAGAAGCAAAAATAAGATGAAGTGAAGAAAGCAGACGGAAGCTGAAAAGCAGAGGAAACAAGAAAAACAGACGGAAGTTGAAAAGCAGACAGAAGCAAAAGCATACGGATGCAAAAGGAGACGCAAGCAAAAGCAGAGGAAAACAAAAACAGATGGAAGAAAAAGCTGACGAAAGAAGATAAACAAACGGGAGTTGAAAAGCAGACAGAAGCTGAATACTTAGTCCATATTAGAATGAAGAATGTTGTTATACTGGAAAGATAATCTAATGGAAAATCTTCAACACCTTGGCGAAACAATGACAAACAAGGCTCATCTGTTGACTGATCTGTGCAAAAATGCGGGAAAGAATAAGAGGAAGCAGAGAAGCAAAAACAAGACGTAGTGAAGAAAGCAGACGGAAGCTAAAAAGAAAACGAAAGAAGGAAAACAGACGGAAGTTGAAAAGCAGACAGAAGCAAAAGCAGACGCAAGCAAAAGAAGACGCAAGCAAAAGCTGACGAAAGCAAAAGCTGACGAAAGCAAAAAGCTGACGGAAGTCAAAGTAGACGCAAGCAAAAGCAGACGATGAGCCATACTTGAGAGAAGTTTTTTTCCGAATTATGTAGAGCTATCTTACTGTAACAAAGTTTAAAAAACGATTGTGTCAACTTCTCTAAACCTTTATCTCTGTTATCTTTCAAAGTTTCGATCTTAAGTAAGACGAGAGTACGCAGGGACAATTTTAACGTCATAGTTAAATAAAAAATATTATCAAAATGTAATGAAATAAGAATTGATTGGAACAAGAAATAAGATGAAATAACTTTCCTTGACATACACTTAAAATAGTTAACATGCCTATTATTTACATTTGCAGTATAAAGAAACCTTAATCTATAAGTTTATGAATTTGTCTTTCATAAAATTTACTTGTCTGGAAGTTGACTTTTTTTAGATCGTTGGCCATCTCTATCATTCGACTAGTTTCATACATCTCGATGTAGCGAAGTTCATGTGAACTATTATGTGCCTTTTTATTCCTTGCATGGTATCCGATAAGTAATTCATCTAGCTCATTTTGAAGACCATATGTCTGCTTTATGGAACTTTTCAAATATCTTTTGCGCTCGAAATAGCTAGAATTCATATCTGCCATTAAAATAAAATTAGTCCACAAATGTCATAATTAGTTCACAATTTTATTGAGAAGCAAGAATAAGACGAAGGTTGCAGTGGAAGAATGCAGCAGAGAATAAGGAGGGAACCTATAAGAAATGGCGTGTATAGATAAAGTGAAGTGAATCACACGTTAATACAAACCTTATAAAATGATATAAGAATGCACGAGAAGGGGGGTTGAATTGTGTATTACCCTTTTTGAAAAATTCTTTCAAAAATGTTTGTTAGAAGTAAAATTCTTTTACAGAACTTCCGATAGATTCTAATTAATCAAAACTTTGAAAACTTTGTTTACGAACTAAGTAATGATTAAACTTGAATCTAAAAGAGAGATAGAGTAAGAGTAGTTGACACAGCGATTTATCCTGGTTCACCCCAAACCGTGGGTTACGTCCAGTCCTCAGAGTTCTTTCTGATATTTCACTATCTCTTCAACTTTTACAAGTATTCTTTACGAGCCTCTTCAGGTCTCTACAATTAGTATTCTTTCACACTTAGCCTCTACAGGCTATCTGTACTATTTTCTCACAGAAAAGTGTTTGAAACTTGTTACAGTAAAAATAGCTCTCAGCTAATTTGCACAGTATGCTTTTTTTTACGATCGCGTAGATATAATTCAGCTAATTTTTCAACTAACTTTGCAATCTTTGACTTCAACTTGTATTTATAGCCTTCGTCTCCAACTGCTTCTTGATTCTTGTTTCTGGATTCTTGCTTCTTGAATCTTGTTTCTTGAATCTTTAAAAGAAACGGTTAATCAGTTGAGTTCTGTAACTAACCCGAATTGTCTCTTGCGTCTGCCTTTCAATTCTTCTTCTGCGTCTGTTTTTTAATTCACGTCTTCGTCTGTTTTTTATTTTGTGTCTGCGTCTGCGTCTATTTTTCTCTTTTGCGTCTGCGTCTGTTTTCCTCTTTTACGTCTGCGTTTGTTTCCCTCTTTTGCGTCTGCGTCTATTTTTCTTGGCGTCTGCGTCTGTTTTTCTCTTTTCGTCTGCGTCCACGTCAATATTTCTCTTTTGCTTCGTCTGTATTGCTTCATCTGTATCTCTTCGTCTGTATTGCTTTTCTTTTATTTTACTCTTTGTTATACATCAAAATTATATCTAAGTAAAGTCATTTTGACTTAACAATCTCCCCCTTTTTGATGATAACAAACTATATTCCAAAAAAAGTTAACAAAATACAATGTATAAGAAGAAAAAAACTTTTCTTAAAAAATCTTCATTTTCTTCTTCCTTTCATTTCTTCGTCTTCTTCAATCACACCCTTTTCAGATTCTTTTATGCTCATTCTCTTCTCCTCTGCTCATTCTCTTCTCCTCTGCTCATTCTCTTCTCCCCCTATTTGTTATAATAAAAAATGATTAATGACGACGACTCTTCAACAGTTCTGTCATCATCTTCTTCAAATCATTCATTGTCTCCTTTATCTCGTTGACTTCTCTGCATAATTTGTTGATTTCAGCTTGTGAGTCCAATGGTGAGGAGGATTGATCAATATCTGCTGAGGGACCAGTACACAGTTGTTGTAGTATAAGCGTCCGAGGAAGGAATGTAATCTTCTCGAATCGCAAATGTGGGTGGATGAATGAATACATTTGACTCTGGGATGTCCAAGTCATAGGGAGCAAGTAGCATAAGCAACTGTTTTCCTTGCAGGGGTATAGCTTTAGCTTCAATAGACAGTGTATTAGATAAGAGTCTAATACACAAAACTGTCTGAACAAGGAATTCAATAAATGTCCCTGTTATTAATCTTCCCCCTACTGGACAGTCTTCATACTTATCCGTGAAACTGCAACTAGCTCCGTCTTTATTCTCTTTAGAAGCGCATGCTGCATCAATTCGACGCACTTCTTCTTCAATTTGATCTGCAGACAGATCATGACTGATTCATTCTGGATATAGCTTCTTTTTTCCTTTATTCATATCCAAAGGATATCTTGGCTTAATGTCTGGTACAACCTTTATTATCGACTGTTCTATGACTGGATAAATAGTGTATGGACGAGAAGACATTTTCGTAGGGTATGGCTTTGTAGCAGCATACCTTAAGGTATCATAGAAGTTCATTTCGTCTTCATTCAATATATGCCATGTCTCACTATTTATCAGAATAGGTTGTAAGACAGCCTTTATTTGCCTTCTTGGTTGACTGCAGATGGCAATTGCAGTACTCCTCCTTGTCACCACTTCAACCAGTTTGACTTCAAACTTATCCTTTCTTAAAAATTTGGAATAGTTGTTAACGACCAAACTAGTTTCATCAGATTTCTCCAATGGTACCTGCACTGAGCTCAAATCTGTTGTGACCTCTTGTTGATTTTCGATAGGAGTAGGCTGAACCAGGCTAGGCTCCACTGATTCCTCCGGTTGTTCAACAATGGGAGTATTCTTCTCTTGATTAACTTCCACAGGAGTAGACAAACTCCTCCTTCGACTAACTACTTTAGTCTTTATTCTCGGAGTTTTCTTAACTTGAGACTTCTGTATCTCAGACTCCAATTTTCTTTTCTTCTCAGTCTCCTTGCTCTGTTTGGCTTATTCTTCCTCCAAAATTGAGACGAGAGATCTTGTCACCTTTCGTGTGCTGGATCCAGAGGCTTCTACTTGTTCCTGGTCTCTGGCTCTTCTCTCTTCTTGTTGCCTTAAAGTTCGAATCCTAGGTGATCTCCTTGCTTTCTTAGTAATTTCACCCAAAAGATTCTCTCCTTTCCTTTTTGATGCACCATAAATCATCTCCGAGCTAGATTATACTGTTCTCTAGGACATGCCTGTTTTATCAGAGGCCTTCCATATAATCTTCTCCTTTCTTCTATTGACATACTCAATCTTCCATGGGATCTAGAGCAGCATTCCATAAGGATAACTGTTTGTATCCTTCATTGCCTTAACCATATACTGAAAAATCAGAAATGGTAAGTCTATGGGTTGGCGATTCAGTAGGTAGAAAAGGCATTGTTCATCCAACGTCGTTACCAAATGCCTTGATCATGCTCTAGGTAAGATGCAATTAAACAAAATTGCATGTAAGACCCTAGCCTTTGGCACTAGACTGGAGGTTTTCCTCTCCTTTGGGTCATTATCTCCATACAACTGTCTAGTTACTTCGTTTTCGTTTAGGTTAACTTTAGTCATCCATCTGGCTTTACTTGTAAGCTTCTCTCCAGCCGATGGGGATTCCGTTACCTTCTCTATCAAATCGGTTGTGACAATAACAGATATTCTATCTTTTACCGTAGAAACAATAGTTTTGTCTACCAGCTGGACATTCTTCTAGAAATCAAACACCTTATTTGGATATACGATCTCTTATACCTGGAAGAACTTCCTCCAACCCGCTTTTACTATCTCTGGTTTGATATCCATGTTGTTCTCCCTCAAGGATTCAAAGTCAACATGTCTCCCATAGATCATTCCTTGCTCCATATGAATCTTTGATAAGTGATAAGCTGAGTTGATGATTTGATTTTCAAAAGTAAAGTTGATTTCAGAGAATTTGAGAGAGTTGAATAGTTTGTGAGTTGAAAATATTCGAACGGCTTCTGATTTGAGACTACTAGAAAGGTCTTATCAGACGTTTCTAGAATAGGTTAGCTTCTCAAGGCTTTGAAAGTTTCCCTCCAACATTTTCTTCGGAGAGAAGTTACCAGCTGTAACTCACTGTTGCTGACGCCATTTACTTTGACGACCTTTTAAATTGGCTGTGAGATATCAGACGGTTGATCATTTCACATCACCATGTTGAGGTTCCGTCTTATTTCCTTGAACCGTTCGTTTTACTTTAATCGTCTTACTTCTGTAGTCCTACTTTCACTTCGTCTTACTTTGACTCTTCTTTCGTCTGCTTTTTACTTTCCGTCTGCTTTTGCTTTCGTCTGCTTTTCAACTTCTATCTGTTTTTCTTCTTTCGTCGGATTTTCAACGGCCGTCTGTTTTTGTTCCATTATTTGTACTTCATCAAAATCACTTATGTAAGGTCATTTTGACTTAACAAACTATCCTCAGTTCGTATTAGAATGAAGAATTTTGTTATATTGGACAGATAATGTAAAGGAAAATCTTCAACACCTTGGCAAAAAAACAACAAACACGGCTCATGTGTTGACTGATTTTTGCAAAAATGCCGGAAAGAATAAGACGAAGCGGAGAAGGAAAAATAAGACGAAGTGGAAAGACAAAAACAAATTGAATGGTGACGGGTAGTAGAAGTTCACCAGCATGTTTGGCGGATTCGACATGGCAGACGTAAGAATGAATTGATTGTCCTAAAAATATTGGCCTTTGGTTTTGATTTTATGATTTTTTTTATTTATAGATTGGAGATATTCTTCTTTTATTATTAATGCATTGTGGACTTGGTTAAGTGCATGACGAGGAGAAATCGGAACTGTTTCCTGATACGACGATGAGAAACAGACGAAGAAAAGTAAACGGAAGGTATTGAAAAGCGGGCAGAACTTGAAAAGCAGACAGAACTTGAAAAGCAGACGAAAGTTATCCAAAAGCAGATGGAAGCAAAAGCAGACGATGCAAAGCAGACAAAAACAAACGACCTCCGAATTAAGAATCAGTTTGAGTTATGTACAAAACTTAACTGAATAACTGCTTCTTTCAAGATTGAAGAAGCAAGATTGAAGAACCAGTTGAACACGAAGGTTATAAATAAGAGTCGGAGTCGACGTATTATTTAATATATTTATGTAAATAGCATTATTCCTATTATGTATAAAAACATTTTTGGCTTATATTAATAAAAAAAAATATGCCATGAACCGTTATTATGATTATATTAAAAAAAAAACACGAATACATGAATGAAGTTGAATAACAATAATGAATTTAATAAACCTTAAACTAGAGGTAGATTAGCCTGAAAATCGTCTGAAATCATTCAGAAGTCACCACAATGTGATATAAAAAGGTGCTGGGACCCAATCCGAGAACCGAATCCCAACCGAAAAGCAGGAACGGATATGAAGAAAGAGGCAAATTCAAACAGGATAAAATGAATTCGATAACGACAAACAAAGCGAAAAAGGAAGCAAAGCGAATGCAAATCGAATACGGAATCGAAAGAAGTAATTCAGAACGGTTACATTCAAAGGCGAAACAGATACGGATCGAATTCAAACTTGCAATCAAATTCTACAAATGAAGACAAACCGAATCGCAGAATAAATGTCCGACATCCGTGAATAAAATACAAAGACAACAACGATCACGTTGGAAACCTAGACTATGACATTTCTTAATCCGGTATAAAAATTTTTTCTTATTCTTATTCCTTTCTTTATTCAAACTTCATGCAAATCAAAATTACAATTTCTTCTTTCTTGGAAAGTGTCCTCAATCCATTTCTCAAATCATAACAAACTTTTTATCAATCATATAAGTCCCATAATTCATCATCACACATATCTTAATCTTATTTTTATTCATTTTCAACTTATTTTCTAACGAAAATTCGACAGCATAACGGCTGCCTTTGACCTAACCCAAAACCTGCAAAGGTTTCAAAACCACTTCTAAAATGCTCCCATCAATCACACAATCATCAAAATCAACCGGACCCTCCGTCCGGAATCTCAGCAGAAACAAACGCAATCTTAGTTCTAAACACTTCAATCATTCTTATACATAACCATAACTCATCATCATACACAAACTTTGAACCGCAACTCAACATATAAATCCATAATTTACTTACATCAACACAATATACACAATTTCATACTCTCATACATCAAGTCATAATCCTTAATCTTTAATCAGAAACATCCGTACACAACTCAATCATAATTATAACCAAATCCATAATTCGCAATCAATCAAATTCATCCAAACACAATCCAAACCATAACTTAATCCAATACATATGTCCAGAATTCATAATACATTCCCAAAATGGATACACAATACACTTTAATGGCATTGCATGCCATTTACAAAACTTGTCCAAAAATCTCAAGTACACAATTTATAAATAGAACAAAACGAACAGATAACTTGAATTTCTTTCATCCGATCTCCTACTCGAAACCTGGAGATAGGGATGAAAGGGGGTGAGCTACACAGCTCAGTGGATAACACATTTATAAATTAAAAAATAAGCAGAAATCATTTTTCATAAACTTTTTGCCAAAAGGCTTATTTTTCAAACCTTACAACCTTTCAAACATTTTCCTCAAACCTTTCAATATTTTCATAATAAATTTCACTTTTTCATTTTTCAATTTTAAACATGAATGCAACACACAGAAGCAAATCAAAAACACGTAACATATCAAAATGGTCTGGTTCGGTCCGAAGCGAACGATCGCACATTCTCAAGATAATGTCCTATGCGATCGTGAATAGAACGTATTACACTTTTTCAGATAGCGGTCCAAAGGTAGTCGTGAAGGAGTCTGAAATCGAGACTCCGTACACTAGCGCCCGGTAGGAGAAGGCTATAACGAATAGAGACAATGCACTGACTCACAAGGAACCTAACCAAACTCACTTAATCACATAATTCACACTTGAAAACGGATTGCCCGAAGGCACATTTTGAAACTTTATTTTCACACATTCACATAATGCATACAATTCAATCACTACAATCCATTCAATCAATTCAACAATTTTGCATAATTTATCAATGCATACACAACAAATGAATTTTTCAGACATTTCTACCGAATTCATTAAATCATTTGAAAACAATGAATTTAAACTTGTCCCAATTTCTCAGAAATCATTCGGAAATCATAATTTCAAACATTAATCAACATTGTTTTCAAACATTTAATAAACAATAATTTATCAAAAATCCAATTTTTGCTTTCTTTAAAATTTTCAAAATTGTTTTCTTTAATTTTTTCAAAATTGCATGTATAGCTTACAAATCAAAATATAAATATGCTACCCACCTCGAATTAATGCCAAAAACTTGTTCCAAGCTCCAAATTGACCATTTCTTCTTTCCTCCTTCCAATTCAAAATAACCTAAGCCATAATCATCCAAATTCAACATTATAATTTGCATAATTCTCAAAATTAACCATAGGAAAATTCATAATCATCATATTTCCAAGCTTTCTAAATCATAAATTTTCAAATGCCTTAATTTCAAAAATTGGCCTAAACCAATCCACCCAAATTCAATAT
Organism: Erythroxylum novogranatense; assembly: GCA_029891385.1. Taxonomy (NCBI): domain Eukaryota; kingdom Viridiplantae; phylum Streptophyta; class Magnoliopsida; order Malpighiales; family Erythroxylaceae; genus Erythroxylum; species Erythroxylum novogranatense. The sequence continues at coordinate 76,391,014 of CM057230.1, read as the reverse complement.
CTTAAATTCCATAATCTTCAAAATTAATATCATATTCCGCAAACCCATACTGTTGTTTATAATTCTATACCAATAATTCACAAAATCCTCAAACACAAAATTAAGCCCAAACCTTAAACAAATTTTCATCCAAAATTAAACATAACCTATGATATAAATGTTAGACCCAGCTGCCGGAGCCCAACGTCTGACGTGTGAGAGCGTGGCGGGGAAAACGTGATCATAATACATCTAATACATTTCAAAAGAAAGACCCGCGGAAGAGTAGTGGGCCTGTTGAAAGGTACACTTGAAACCCGCTTTCATGCATAATTTAAGTAAACAAAGCGAAACATGGATTAAACGATTTAGAAAGGAGACCATCTAAGTTCAATGGACTCATCGTGAATAAACTCAAACGTGCTTTCATGTCAGAAGCAACCAAAACCGTAATTCATGTTTCAATTGATGATATCTCAAACAAATTACAACTCTGAGTTCAAGAGCTGAAATATAAAACACTCTTGAACCAATGATACTTGAAATGAAATTAAAGTTGTGAAAATAAACATGACAAAATATAACTGGAGTGTTGTCGTACTCGTGACTCACTCACTCGATCTCTGGCTCGTCACCTGTATGGGGGAGGTTAGAGGGGGTGAGCTATAACGCTCGTGGGAACATATTTATAATATAGTAATAAGTAAAAATAATATTCAAAATATCTCATTGCCGTAATACTTGTTGAAATCATAATACTGAACATGTATGAGTCATTTCTTGCAAAGTGCTTGATTTCTGAATAAATCATGATGCATGTCACATAACAAATCATAGCACATAACATGATGGTTTGGGTGTCCCGGGTTCGTGACGTACTACACATAGCCATCGAAATGTTGATGTGTAGACGTAGTTTCATGAGGGAATCTATCTGAGAAACCTTGTGGCTACGGCGGCAAAAGGAGAAGCCTTTCTGAGTCAATGTGCACTTGACTATCGTGAGGGACACCGCAAACCCACATAAGCACGCCGCGGCTTGCTCATGAACATGTCGCGGCGTGTGGGTCGCAGAAACTCATCCGAACCCAGATTTTCCAGATTTCTGCAGATCCAATCTATTCCTTCTTCTGTTAATTTAACACTCTTAAACTCTACATAACATGCATCCTACTCCATTTCTACACTTATTAAACACAATAACATCAACAAAAACACAACCAACCTACAGATCTACCAAAGTTCATCTCAAACCCTAAATCACCGAGTCATCCTCAATCCAAACCATTTCCAGCAAATCAAATATTCAATCCAACACAAACAAGTATAGAAGAGTGATTCTCATCAGAAGAACACTTGAAATCCTTCAAGATCTACAAACAAAGCTTTCCTCTTTTCTTCCTCTCTTCTTCCTCTCACCGCCACGACTCTCTTCTTCGTTTTCTTCCTTTCTATTTCTCTTCTTTATTTCCTTACTCTAATTTCTTTAACCTACATAATAAGCCAAAGACTCAAATGCCCTCCTTACTTAAGCTAAAGTCATCCTAACTCAAATACTTGTCCAATATGCCCTTAACCATAATTACCCTTTCATAACCATTTTTACTCTTCCTAACACTTATTCCATAAACACATATTTCATACCAAACTCAATTAAATCCAAATTTTCCATGAATATTCTCAATAAAATCAAACTATACCATAAATCATGATTCAAATAATTTCATACTTAATAACTTCAAGAAAACAAAAAATTTGGGGTCTAACATTTCTCCCCTCTTAAAAGAAATTTCGTCCTCGAAATTTACTCAATCATCAAAAGACTTGGATATTTCTCTTCATGGCACCCAAAGGCTCCCACGTGGCTTCTTCTCATCGCATGGTTCCTCCACGTAACCTTAACTAGTCGAACATCTTGTTTCTAAGGACTTTATCCTTGGTGTCCAAGATTACTCTGGAATCTCCTCATAACTTAAGTCGCCTCTCAACTGAATGTCTCGAAACTCGAATGACATGAGAAGGATCTGATCTGTACCTTCTCAACATGGAAACATGAAAGACATCATGAACTGAGACAACTCGCAGAACGCCTAATCAGAAGCTAGAGGTCCGATCCTCTCAAGGATCTCATAAGGACCTACATATCTTGGACTCAACTTGCCTTTCTTACCAAACCTCATAACTCCTTCCAAGGAGATGTCTTGAGAAACACTTCTCACCCACTTCATATTCCATCTCCTTCCGATGAGCATCAGTAACTCTTCATCCACGCCCCGAGTCGCTTTAAGTCGCCGCTGACTAGATTGATCTTATCCACAGTCAACTGAATCAACTCTGGTTTGACTAGCTTCCTCTCTCCTTCTTCATCCCAACATATAGGAGTTCTACACCTCCTACCATATAATGCCTCATATAGAGCCATCTGAATACTAGAATGGTATGAGTTATTGTAGGCAAACTCGACCAAAGGTAAATGCTCATCCCATGCTCCCTTGAAATCCATAACACATGCCCTGAGCATTCCCTCAAGTGTCCGAATGGTCCTTTCAGATTGACCATCCGTCTGAGGGTGAAATGTCGTACTGAAATGCAGCTTTGTCCCTAAAGCTTCCTGCAAGCTTCCCCAAAATCGAGAAGTGAACCTAGGATCCCTGTCAGACACTATGGAATCTGGAATCCCATGCAATCTAACTATCTCCTCAATGTACTTCCAAAGCGAGCACATTTAAGGAATCATGCGCTTAATCGCCAGAAAATGGGCTGACTTCGTCAACCGATCCACTATAACCCATATGGCATCTTGCTTCCTACTAGTCTTAGGCAAACCCATCAAAAAATCCATGGTTACTCTTTGCCACTTCCACTCAGGAATAGACAATGGTCTCAACTTGCCTGAAGGCGCCTGGTGTTCAGCTTTGACTTGTTGACACACGAGACACTTGCTGACATATTCTGCTACATCCCTCTTCATGCCCTTCCACCAAAAATGCTCTCTCAAATCTCAGACATCCCGGTGCTACAGGTGCATGGTATAAGGCGATTGTGTGCCTCATCCGTAATCTCATCCTTAATCGCCTCATTGTTCGAATACAAAGCCTGTCCCCCACTGTCATAAGCCCATCATCTCTCACTACTACCTCCGAAACCCTTCCATTCTGAATCTCCTCTCGAAGCTTGCTCAACCCTGCATCCTGAGCCTACAATTCCCTAACCTTCTCCCGGAGTATAGGCCGAACTCTGAAAGTAGCTAGGAGGCAATTTGGTTCCTCCTGCTCCAAGCTTATCTTAAGCTTGGCCATCTCTTCCAATAAAGGAAGATACACTGTCTGAACATGAGCAATAGAGGACTTTCTGCTCAAAGCATCTGCTACCACATTCGCCTTGCCTGGATGGTACTCGATCAACAAATCATAGTCCTTGAGCAACTCAATCCATCTTCTCTACCTCAAATTCAACTCCTTTTGGCTCAGTAAGTACTTGAGGCTCTTATGATCCAGAAGACCACAGTCCGAACTCCATAAAGATAATGCCTCCAAATCTTCAGGGCAAAAATCACTGCTGCTAACTCCAAGTCATGAGTCGGGTAATTTAACTCATACTGCTTCAGTTGCCTTGATGCATAAGCTATCACCCTATCTCCTTGCATCAATACACAACCTAGACCCTTCCTCGAGGCATCACTGTAAACTATATAGCCCTCATCACCAGAAGGCAAAATCAGCACTGGAGCACTTGTCAACCTGTGCTTGAGCTCCTCAAAGCTCTTCTGGTACTCATCGGTCCAGATGAACTTCTGATTCTTCCTTAATAGCTTGGTCATTGGAGCAGCTATCATGGAGAATCCTTCTACAAACCTCCTGTAGTAACCTGCAAGACCCAGAAAACTCCTCACCTCTGTCGCTGTCTTGGGTGCATGCCAATTCACTACTGCTTCAACCTTCCTTGGATCCACATGAACACCATCCTGTGAAATCACATGTCCAAGGAAAGTCACCTCATGAAGCCAGAACTCACACTTGCTGAACTTGGCATAAAGCTCTCTTTCCCTAAGAGTCTGCAAAACAATCCTGAGATGCTTCTCATGCTCTTCTGTACTCTTGGAATACACCAGAATGTCATCTATAAACACTATGACAAACCGATCCGAAACTCCCCGAAAACTCTATTCATAAGATCCATGAAAGCAATGGAGCATTGGTCGTCGAATGGCATAACTAAAACTCATAGTGACCATAACGGTCTCGAAGTCGTCTTGCTAACATCGAGACTCCTTGATCCCGAAATGATGATAGCGACCGAGATCAATCTTAGAAAAGACCGTGCTCCTGCAAATGATCAAACAGATCATCTATCCGTGGCAACGGATACTTGTTCTTAATTGTCACCTTATTAAGTCTCCAATAATCAATGCACATACGACATGATCCATCCTTCTTCTTGACAAACAGAACTGGCGCTCCCCAAGGAGACTAACTAGGCCCGACATACCCTTCTTTAACAGCAGTTCTTCCAACTATTCCTTAAGCTCCCTCAACTCAATTTGGAGCCATCCTGTAAGCAGATAGAATAGCGCGGTTCCGGAATCAAGTCAATTGCAAACTCGATTTCCTCACCTACCGCAAACTCGTAACTCATCCGAAGACATCTGGGAATTCCCTCACAATCGGGAAATCATCTAACTTCCCTGCATGCACATCGGCATCTACAACATGCGCCAAGAAAGCTTCACATCCCTGGCCCATCATCCTTTCAGCCAACATAGCTGAAATCAATCTTGGTGCTGGTGTCTTCCTGTCCCCTCTGAAGATCACCCTCTCACCATTACCCAGATCGAACTCTACCTCTTTCTGACCACAATCTAACTTGGCCAAATACTTCTCCATGGTATCCATCCCCAGGATAACATCTAACCCTCTAAGGTCTAGCGGCAGTAAATCCACTACCAATCTAGCACCATCTATAAAGAGCTCACACTGCTCATACACCTGACTAATCACCACATTCCTCCCTAAAGGAGTACTAACAATCAAGGGCCTATCCAAAGGCAGAGAACTCATACCATGCAAATCGTGCTATAGCGTAAACAAAAGAGTGCGTGGAACCGTAATCAATCAACACAAACACCGGTAAATCGAATAACCGAGCCATACCCGTGACAACCTCAGGTGCGGCTGCAGCTTTCTCCCTGGTCATGGCAAACACTCTTGCTGGCGCCTGACCCCTTGGCCTTCCTGGAGAAACAGTCTTCCTTGCAATCCCCGAGCTGCCTACCTCGCCATCGGCTGGAGCCCATAGTCTCGCATGCCTAGAAGCTCAAATCGGACCCTCTCGTCTCGCGCTGTGGACAATTTCGGCTATATGTCCCTTCTCTCCGTGATCTATAGTAAACGCCAAGAGACTGAGGCACTCTCCCCGGTGGTGCTTCCCACATCGATCACATATGGGGTAAGTGAACCCACTCCGCCGCTTCTACTGTGCCTCCCACATTAGAGGCTTGCCTCAAGCTTGACTCTCATCTGCTTGTTCTGGTAGCCCCACCGCTACCCACTTCACTCGAGTGTATGTGGTCCTCGTGTTCTCTCGGGTAATGGAGCACTGGTACCTTCCGATACTCGCTCCTCGTTCTTCCTCTTCTTAATTGCCTCATTCTCGATATTCTCCACTTCTCGGCTGGAGAGCAAGATCCACTAATCACCGGTAGTCGAGAAATTATGAATCAGACTTTCTTCCCGATTCCCAGTGAAGACCTCCCTCAAACTTCATGACACTTGTCTTCTTTCATTGCCACAATGTTCATTTGCATATCCGGAAAGTCGTGTGAACTTCAGCTCAGACTCGCCACACTCATGTCCTCTCGCATCGATTCGAAATTCTCTAGCTTTCTCCGCACATACACCCCGGACAGTACTTCTTTTGAACACTTCCACAAAATCCTCCATGTCAAGACCGAAGGAACCACCGATCGTGGGCATCGATTCCACCAATGCATTGCATCACCCGCAACAAACCGATCAGATAATCCAACTTGTCCTCATCTCGAGCATCTCATCGAACTAGACCTCTCGGTCCTCTTCAACCAAGCTTCGCTTCTTGGGATTCGTCGTCCCATCAAATCTACATGACCCCAAACTTCCGGAGCTTATCATACCGCCCCCTCCTCGCCTATCGGAGCTCAGATCGACATCTGAGATCCCTATCCCATGGCATATGTAAAAGCCTGTGTAAATGCTTGAAAGAAACTCGGATCCATGGGAGTCCCCTGAGGCATCTGAGGAGGCGGAGGAGGCACTTCTTGTTGCAAACTAGGTGCCTCTCAAATCGAGCAGAATGTGTCCCAGATTCGAGGAATACGGGATTCATCCGTACTTCTCGACGAGAATGAGACCGAGTCGTAGCTCCACGAGTTCTCCTTCGAGGTGGCATATTCACTCCTTGAATAGAAAACCATTGAAAACTTCAGTTCAAGTAAGACATTTTTCAAAATATGCGAAAACAGTTCCAATCATGTAAAACAATGCAATTATTCCTTGAAAGCAATGTTATGCAGCCCTAGATCAAAAAAAAAACCTAGGCTCTCTTATACCAAACAATGTTGGACCCAGCTGTCGGAGCCCAACGTCTGACGTGTGAGAGCGTGGCGGGGAAAACGTGATCATAATACATCTAATACATTTCAAAAGAAAGACCCGCGGAAGAGTAGTGGGCCTGTTGGAAGGTACACTTGAAACCCGCTTTCATGCATAATTTAAGTAAACAAAGCGAAACATGGATTAAACGATTTAGAAAGGAGACCATCGGAAGTTCAATGGACTCATCGTGAATAAACTCAAAACGTGCTTTCATGCTTGTAAGCAACCAAAACCGTAATTCATGTTTCAATTGATGATATCTCAAAACAAATTACAACTCTGAGTTCAAGAGCTGAAATATAAAACACTCTTGAACCAATGATACTTGAAATGAAATTAAAGTTGTGAAAATAAACATGACAAAATATAAGCTGAGTGTCGCCAGCACTCGTGACTCACTCACTCGATCTCCGGCTCACACCGTATGGGGAGGTTAGAGGGGGTGAGCTATAACACTCGTGGGAACATATTTATAATATAGTAATAAGCAAAAATAATATTCAAAATATCTCGTTGCTGTAATACTTGTTGAAATCATAATACTGAACATGTATGAGTCATTTCTTGCAAAGTGCTTGATTTCTGAATAAATCATGATGCATGTCACATAACAAATCATAGCACATAACATGATGGTTTGGGTGTCTTGGGTTCGTGACGTACTACACATAGCCATCGAAATGTTGATGTGTAGACGTAGTTTCCTGAGGGAATCTATCTGAGAAACCACATGTCACACAAGGTGAGGAGAAGCCTTTACGAGTCAATGTGCACTTGACTATCGTGAGGGACACCGCAAACCCACATAAGCATGCATAAATCGTATTCTTGTAAACTGGTTTGCCAATTCGGCACTTGCTTGTGATCTTGCTTGTCATATATAAATATTTCGTAAAGCTTGAATTCATGCACTTGTATTCGTGAAAGGAAAACATTCCTTTGTAAAACTCTTGATAATAGTCATGAATGCATAACACAATGCAGAATATGATCATTCATGGTAGCATGCAATGCGATCGTGGAATGCTGTAATGTAATTGCATAAGATCTTGCTTGATTTGAACTAAACAATGAGCACTTATATACTTTATTATAAACATGAACCCACCTGATATCCTGCTTGTTCTTGCCTAGGATTGAATTTCCTCTTGTGCCTCTTGATCCTCTTGCCTCTCTTGCTCTCCTAACAATAAGAATCAAATTCTTATTCAAAAACTCATGCTGAAACCATAATGTCATTCCTAACTTCCGTCTCAAATTTCATATTCTTAAGAATTGATTCATCATTTCATCACTTCATAAGACTTGTAGATTTATTTCTCTAGTTCACAACGCCTCAAAAATCACTCCAAAAGGACTTCTGCAAAAAAAGATATAAGGTTAAAACCATTTCTGCCAAAACAGTGGAAATTTCGCCGCAGCAAAGGCCGTCTCGCCGCGGCGAGAGGCCTACACGCCGCGGCGTGTACGCGCCTCTTCATGCGCCGCGTCTCCCCACCCTGCTTACACGCCACGTCTCACCATGCCGCATAATCACCTGCCGCGGCGAGAGGCCTACACGCCGCGGCGTGTACGCGCCTCTTCATGCGCCGCGTCTCCCCACCCTGCTTACACGCCACGTCTCACCATGCCGCATAATCACCTGCCGCGGCTCACAACATGTCGCGTCACACCACAACTCGCATTTCACCAACAAAATAGCACACCGCGGCGTGTGCAGCCGCTGCACACGCCGCGGCTTGCTCATGAACATGCCGCGGCGTGTGGGTCGCAGAAACTCATCCGAACCCAGATTTTCCAGATTTCTGCAGATCCAATCTATTCCTTCTTCTGTTAATTTAACACTCTTAAACTCTACATAACATGCATCCTACTCCATTTCTACACTTATTAAACACAATAACATCAACAAAAACACAACCAACCTACAGATCTACCAAAGTTCATCTCAAACCCTAAATCACCGAAGTCATCCTCAATCCAAACCATTTCCAAAGAAATCAAATATTCAATCCAACACAAACAAGTATAGAAGAGTGATTCTTCTGAAGAACACTTGAAATCCGTCAAGATCTACAAACAAAGCTTTCCTCTTTTCTTCCTCTCTTCTTCCTCTCACTGCCGACGACTCTCTTCTTCGGTTTCTCTTCCTTTCTATTTCTCTTCTTTATTTCCTTACTCTAATTTCTTTAACCTACATAATAAGCCAAAGACTCAAATGCCCCTCCTTACTTAGGCTGAAGTCATCCTAACTCAAATACTTGTCCAATATGCCCTTAACCATAATTACCCTTTCATAACCATTTTTACTCTTCCTAACACTTATTCCATAAACACATATTTCATACCAAACTCAATTAAATCCAAATTTTCCATGAATATTCTCAATAAAATCAAACTATACCATAAATCATGATTCAAATAATTTCATACTTAATAACTTCAAGAAAACAAAAAAAATTTGGGGTCTAACAATAAATATCAAAATCGACTTCATAAATCACAAACCCAAGTTAATTTCTATGTTTCTAAACTAAAAACTCATCAAAAACTCAAAATCCAAAATTTTCCCTTACCTCTTTCTCCTTCTATTTTTGAATTTCTTGGTTCCCAAAGTAGGCTTTCTCCATTTTCCATTCTTTTTCCTTGAAAACAACTCAAAACTCAAGCTAAAAGTCCCATAAATTTCGAAAATTTTACTTTCTCCCTCTTCTTCCACCATAGCCGAAGCTTCTCCATTCTTCTCCTCTTTTATTTCTCTTCTCCTTTTGTTCTAATTTTCCAGCCAACATCGTGGCTGCTCATTTCTTTTTATTTAACCCAAAACGACAGCCCCTTGCCTTATGTAAGCCTTGTCATTAAATGAGGGTTAAATGACCCTTTTGCCCTTGCACTTTACTTATTTCATGCTTACTTTCGGATCTGATTCGCACTATCAATTTGAAGGAATTTGTCAAAACTTACTTCTAGAGAAATGTTCCTCTATGTCTTAATTTCATAATGCCACAAGAATAATCCAATTCGGAGCACTATATCAAAAGTTATGCTCAAAACATTTCCGACATGTTCATATTCTAACACATTTTCCACGTACGATCATTTCCATCCAGAAATTCACATTCTTCATCACAAAATTGAAACTCAATGTCTTCATAACAATTGTAGCTCTATTTCTCTAGTTTAATTCAAATCAAGAATCGCCTCATTTTGATTACCATAGCAAAAGTTATGCCCAATATACTTTCAGATGTTCCTAACCCAAAAACTGCACACTAATCCGAACTTCCATTCATAAATTGAAAATCTTAGGGGCAAAATTGAAATTTACTTTCTTCATATGATTTGTAGCCCCATGTCTTAATTTTATTTCTCCTCAAGAATCACTTCAATCGGATCTCTACAGATCCCGAATTTTTCAAAATACTGAATTATGTTTGGAAAATTAGTTCACTCACTTTGATTAAATTAATCACCTTTAATTTAATCTCATAAAATTACAAATTTCCCATGAAGATGTAGGGAATTGTCTTAGGAATCTAACGCTTTAAGAATCAACTCAATCGGATGTTGGACGGAAAAGATATAAGCAAAAGATTGAACGAAGGTCGGATTGAAGGAGGAATTAACAAAAGAATTCAAAACGGCATCGTATAGCACGCGAGAGAAACGACTTCGCACAAGAAGAAAACGGCGCGCGCAGAGGAGAGGAAAATATGAAACGCCGTCGAGGCAGAGGAGGCAGAAACGACGTCATTACGGAGCACGCGCGCGCATGCAGGGCAAGGGCTCGCTCGCCCTCGCGAGGCAATGCGTCACCCTAGCGACGGCAAGCTGGACGCTCGCCCTCGCGAGGGCGATGCGTCGCCCTAGCGATGGCGATACGCCATTTTCATTTTTTTTCACTTAATAAAACTTAATATTTCCAAAAATCATATCTCTTGATCCCGAACTCCAAATTTAACAAACTTTGTCTCCATGAGAAATAAAAAATCAATTCTATTTCTAAACTGACCACTTTTTTAGTCAAAGATTTTGTCCAAATTAATATATCCTTAAACAAAGACTCAACTTTGAAAATTTGTATATTTCAACTCCAAAGTCCAATTATGTCATATTTTATATTGATGCGAAGATCAGAAAGTCACCTTCAACTTCCATGAAGGACATAAAAATCAATTTGACCTCTAAGGAGGTTAATTTTTCCAATCAAAAGTTCTATCCTCTAATAATCATGCTAAAATCATAACAGAGACTTGTAAAAATCATAACTTATTATTCCTTAATCGAAAAATTTTATACTTTATACCAAAATAAAGATCAAATCAAATCCTTCAACTTTTATGAATAACTCCAAGGCTAAATTAACCTCTAACTAGGTAAATTTTCTAGTCAACGCTTTAGTCATAACATAAGTCAACCTATAACACACCTGAACTTTGACTGATCATAACTTTTACTCCTGATATCGAAAAATTACAAATTTTATGGCTACAGAAAACTCTCAACATAATCTACAAGTTTCATGTAGATCATTTTCTCAAATTATGCCTAAATCAAAAGTCAACTATTAATGGCCAAAAAGTCAAACTTTTCATATTTTCACACTTTTTCTTTTTAGTTCTTGCCATTTAACTTTATTTCAATCAACTCATCCACTTTTGCATATTTCTTATTTTCACTTAAAAATTGGGGTCCAACAAAAGGTTTATGAGAATCTGGGTTTTTTCCTATTACGACGAAAGTGTCTCAGTGGGATCAAGGTCTCGATTATGGTGTACATTCGGTGCTGCTGATCGGCTTATCCATTTGTGACAGCGAGTTGTATTGAGCATCGGAGAATCTTTTTTCGAGACATTGTTTAGCTGATGAAGAAGATTCAGGATTTTTCTGAAAATATTAGAAATAAGTATATATTAAGCAAGCGATATAAGGGGAGATCACTGCAAACTAAGTGGCACATACAGAAATAATGAAAGATGATGTTATAGATAAAATCAAGATCAAGGAAGAATAAAAAGGACCTGAGATGGGTGAAAGTGATGTCTTTTGTAGTTCATGAGCATCAATTTTGTGCCAGTAAACAACAGTAAATCTTTGCACCCCATCTAAAGATCGAGTGTTTGCTGGCTTCACGTGGAGAAGAAAGGTATCCGTTTTTAATTGTGCATGCAGTTTCTCCAACGGGAGATCCATGTTCTTATAACGCAAAACAATAAATCTCAATTGTCAGTGGAATAAGTACATGAAGATATTTGTGGCTGATTAAATTGGAATTGTAGATGAACGAAGGAAGGAAAATATAACCTCATTGTAATATTTCAAAGTCTCAACGGCGGTGAAGTTTAACAGTTTCTCAGCGAGGTCGCCGAAAATGGAAGCCGTTATAGTTCTGGTATCGTCGGTCAAATCCATGTCATATCGGCATCTGTACAATAAAGTCAGAATAGTCAAAAAGGAAGAGTGTGGGTAAAAAAGAAGTGCAGGTGACATGGAAGTAAAAAAGTTATGGGAAAATTACGGAATGCAGACGGAAGGAATAAGCAACAAATGGAAGATTGCAAATAGAAGGCAGAAACCTTGGCTCTGCTGTTCATTTTTCTCTACAGTAATTACAAGTGAAGAGAACTCCAGATGTAGCAGCTGTAGACTGGAAGCATTTGTTGCATGCTATATACCAAAATTTTTGCAAAATGTGCTGGAAGGAAATTTTGGCTTCAATCCATGATTTTAAAGGAAAAACCGATAACAATGTTGAGAGGAAGAAGTTCTAAATTCAATATCTGACTGGAATACGCAGATGCGATTACCTTAGGGGTAGAATCTAGAGAGATGATCTTGGTGATATTCTAGCGAGATCCAGAAGATATATGAGGATTATATCTGAAGTAAGATCTTCCACTCACGAGGTTTTTGATATCGATGTTATTTCGTTGTGCCCTGTAACATAATAATTATATAGGTAAGAAAATAAAGAAATTTTAAAATTCGTTTATAATTTGTCACAAAATATTAGGAAGGTTGTACGTAACATAATGGATTACCAATTTTTGAGATCTGTAGCTTCATGTATCGATGGGTCAACGACGATGGCTGAGTCGAACCACGTTGACAATGTAACACCTAACATTTGAAAATGAATGTTTGAGATAAAATAAAAAGGGACAGAGTAAGATGTGCTATTATGAGGAAGGAAAAAAATACCTTTAAAGAAATTGACTTTGAGCTTTGTGCAAACAATAACCGGATGAGAGTGAAGTGATTCCATAATCTGCTGCCCCTCGTTCTCAATAAAACAATTCCAAAGCGATAGTATGACTGTTTGTTGCCTAAAAAGAACATCTTGAAAGATTCATATACAAGAGATATCTAAAACTTCCATGAATTTACTGCACTGATTTAAAGAGATTTTGACCAAATAGTCTTTATGAAGTTGCGAGTCTTTTTTTTAAGCTTTGCACAGATATAAAATATGAAATTTTGGATCAAAAATTATGAAATTTAGAAGTTTGGTTTTAGTGAAAAAGAAGAAGTGGAGTTGCACTGTCTTGTAGTGTTTCAAGGTGAAAGTGTTGTACGATAGCACTTTGTTTGAAAGAAGTAAGACGATCAAAGTAAGACATTGAAAAGCGCATTTAAAGAAAAAATGAGCAGGCGGAAGTTGAAAAGCGCATGTGTTTAAAAGCGATTTAAGTCGAAAAGGCATTTAAAGAAGAAAAATAGACGGAAGTTGAAAAGAAAACGAAAGCAAAAGCAGACGGAAGTTGAAAAGCATCAAAGTAAGACATCGAAAAGCATTTAAAGAAGAAAAAGCAGATGAAGTTGAAACGAAGAAAGAAAAAGGCATGTGTTAAAAGGACTAAAGAAGAAAAAACTAAGTTGAAAAGCAGACGGAAGCAAAAGCAAACGGAAGCTGAAAAGTAGACGGAAGCTGAAAAGCAGACGGCAGAAAAAACAGATGGAAGCAAAAGGAGATGCAAGAAAAAGTAGATGAAAGAAAAAGCAGACGATGCCAGACGGAAGCAAAAGGAGACGAAAGCAAAAACAGACGATGAGCCATACTTGAGAGAGAAATATTTTGCGAATTATGCAGAGCTATCTTAGTGTAACAAAGCTCAAAAAATGACTCTGTCAACTTCTCTCAACCTTTATCTCTCTTATCTTTCAAAGTTTAGGTACGAATTGTTTGATTGAAGTTAAGATGAGAAAAGTTTCAAAGTTTAAATATAGACGTATCAGTGAACCGTCTGGCATCTGAAAGAAAGACAGAGTTACAAATATGCGATGAAATGTTATTATGATTATATATGTAAATATAATAAGAAATATATATATTAGTGATTCGTTTTATTTATTTAATATATTAATGTAAATATTATGATTCCTATTAGGTATTAAACCAGAGGTACATTAACTTGAAAATCGTGTGAAATCATTCAAAAGACACCACAGTGTGAAATAAAAAGTTTATGAGAATCTGGGTTTTTTCCTATTACGACGTGACATTCGGTCCTGTCGATCGGCTTATCCATTTGATATCCATTTTATCGTCTGACTTTCACTCCGTCTTATTTTTATATTGTCTTACTTTCACTTCGTCTTTACTTCCATCATCTTACTTTCACTTCGTCTTTACTTATAACAGAAGTTTATATGTCGATTTAACCGGAAATCGAGAAGAAGCAGTTACCATATTATGCAATCTAACATTACAATTCTTGAAGATACAATCTTGGTCAACGCATTTACAATCTTCCTATTGTCTGCACTACGCCTTCTTAATTTGAGGCATCCTTTATCAGATTTTATCGTCTTACTTTGACCGTCTTACTTTCACTCCGTCTTACTTTTATATCGTCTTACTTTCACTACGTCTTCGTATTTACTTTTAATCTTCACTTTTAAAAATAACACCAAGCGATATGTCAGAAGAACTGGAAATCGAGACGAAGTAGTTACAATATTATGCTATCTAATATTACAATTCTTCAAGATACAATGTTGGTCAACGCATTTACAATCTTCCTATTGGATCACAAGTAGCTGCTATATGGACTGACGATGAAAAATATGATAAATCTCCTCATATCCAAGTCTGCACTACGCCTTCTTCCGATTTTTGTCCCCTGAATGTAGGTGGTCCAAGTTTGTGCCATAGACATGATAAATCTACTCAGATCCAAGTCTGCACTACGTCTTCTTTATAGAAAAAGAGACTTCAGAGTGTTACTGAAAAACTGATTCACACATCGGCCGTCCGACGTCGAGTTGAGCAAGGGTGGGAACACATCATCCGACGTGCAGTTGGTGAGACATGATAAATCTCCTCATATCCAAGTCTCCACCACCTCTTCTTTATTTCAGCCATCCTTTTTCAGGATGGCAACATGATAAATCTCCTCATATCCAAGTCTGCTGTAGGCCACGAGTTGGTCAACACTGATATTCTTTGGACAGCAACAACAGCGAAACTCCAAAAACATCTGTAAACACCAAAAAAACCAAAAAAAACCTTAAAGAAGATTTACAAGTAACAGAGGAAAAAAAGAAACATGAAGCGAAAACTAACAGCAACTGGAAACTGAGACGAAGCGGTTACAAGATCGGACGTCGAGTTGGTGAACATCGATACTCTTTCGACAACAACAACAGTTGACAGGAACAACAGCTATGACAACCACGACAACTGTGACAAAGATAAGAGAAGATGAGAAAAGCCTAAAGAAGATTTACAAGTAACATGAATCGAAACCTAAGAGCAACTGGAAACTGTTACTTGTAAATCTTCTTTACGCTTTCTCATCTTCTCTTATCTCTGTGACAGTTGTCGTAGCTGTTGTTCCTGTGAAAGAGTATCAGTGTTCACCAACTAGACGTCGAATGTTTTTCACCAACAGAGGAAACTTTCGACAACAACAATAGCTACGACAACCACACCAACAGAGGAAACCACTGATACTCTTTCGACAACCACAGCTGGAGAAAGCAGAGGAAGGCAAGGGCGCAGAGGGAAAATAAAGAGAGAGAAAAGACACAACATGAATGAACAGATATGAACACATATAAGCAGTCACAAGGGCATACATTGCGTGGCCGCGACCGCAGTCGCCTCACAAAATATTGCATCAGAAGATTGCGTCAGAAGATTGAAGATTGAGTCAGAAGATTGCGTGTATATCGCGCGAAGACACAACATTCAATAAATAGAAGAAGCAAAAAATATAAGCCAGTGGATTAAATGGATGATGGGGAACGATTCCGTGGTCGTCCATCCCATTCGCTCTTAGTATAGATGTTAAGGCAAAATGACTTTACTTAGATATAATTTTGATGTATAACAAGAGAAAAATAAAAGAAAAACAAAAGAAGACGAAGTAATACAGACGAAGCAACGCAGACGAAAAGAGGAAAACAGACGCAGACACTAAGGAAAACAGACGCAGACGCTAAGAAAAGCAGACGCAGATGCAAAAGAGGAAAACAGACGCAGACGCAAAAGAGAAAACAGACGCAGACGCAGACACAAAATAAAAAAATGGACGAAGACGTGAATTAAAAAAACAGACGCAGAAGAAGAATTGAAAAGCAGACGCAAGAGTCAGTTCGGGTTAGTTACAGAACTCAACTGATTAACCGTTTCTTTTAAAGATTCAAGAAACAAGATTCAAGAAGCAAGAATCCAGAAACAAGAATCAAGAAGTTGTTGAAGTCAAAGATTGCAAAGTTAGTTGAAAAAATTAGCTGAATTACATCTACGCGATCGTAAAAAGCATACTGTGCAAATTAGCCGAGAGCTATGTTTACTGTAATAAGTTTAAAACACTTTTCTGTGAGGAATTAGTACAGATAGCCTACAGAGGCTAAGTGTGAAAGAATACTGATTGTAGAGACCTGAAGAGGCTCGTAAAGAATACTTGTAAAAGTTGAAGAGATAGTGAAATCTCATAAAGAACTCTGAGGACTGGACGTAACCTACGGTTTGGGATGAACCAGGATAAATCGCTGTGTCAACTACTCTTACTCTATTTCTCTTTTAGATTCAAGTTTTATCATTACTTAGTTCGTAAACAAAGTTTTCAAAGTTTTGATTAATTAAAATCTATCGGAAGTTCTGTAAAAGAATTTTATTTCTAACAAACATTTTTAAAAGAATTTTTCAAAAAAGGGGAATACACAATTCAACCCCCCCTTCTCGTGCATTCTTATATCGTTTTATAAGCTTTGTATTAACGTGTGATTCACTTCAATTAGTATCAAAGCCTGGTATCCAAGGATCACTATAGCAAAGTGTGGATCAAAGATAATGGC
This sequence comes from Erythroxylum novogranatense, assembly GCA_029891385.1. Classification (NCBI taxonomy): domain Eukaryota; kingdom Viridiplantae; phylum Streptophyta; class Magnoliopsida; order Malpighiales; family Erythroxylaceae; genus Erythroxylum; species Erythroxylum novogranatense. The sequence goes on along the minus strand of CM057230.1, from coordinate 76,374,101 downwards.
AGAATCACATATATACATCGCAGAAGGAGCCTCAGTCACTAGACCTCTAGCATTCAACGGAGAAGATTATCATTACTGGAAAGATAAGATGCGGCTATTCATAGAATCTACTCATGTCGACCTTTGGGACGTGATAGATAATGGACCTTATACACCAGTAGATGAAGATGGGAATTCTATTCCACGAATCAGATGGATGGCTGACCAAAAGGCGAGGATACAACTGAACTCAAAAGCGAAGTTCTTCTTGACTTGTGCCCTAAGCAGGAGCGAGTATGACAAAGTCCACGGATGCGACACCGTGAAGGAGATGTGGGACACATTGTCCATTGCTCACGAATGCACCAGCCAAGTTAAAGATTCCAAGATAAGCATTCTTGTGCACCAGTACGAGCTTTTCAGGATGAAAGATGAAGAATCTATTGATCAAATATTTGGAAGATTTCAAACAATTTTCAATGTATTGAAAGCTCTTGGAAGAATGTACAACAATCAAGATCATGTTTGAAAGATCTTAAGAAGTCTTTCAAAGAGGTGGAGACCTAAAGTTACTGCGGTGCAGGAAGCTAAAGAATTGAGTGTGCTAAAGCTTGACGAGTTGCTTGGATCCTTAAAGATTCATGAAGTTGAACTCGATGCTAAAGACAAGCCCAAACGGGACAAGTCGATAGCGCTAAAGGTCGGACAAAAGAATCACAAGACTCAAAGAAGGAGGAAGTCATCAAAAGCGTTAAAGATTGAAGAATAAAAGAATGACGACTCTAGCCAATCAGAATAAGAATCAAGTGATGAAGATGACGAATTATCTTTCATCTCTAGAAAGATAAGACGCATGTTGAAGAAGAAGTCCAAAGCAAATCAGACTTTCAAGAAGAATGGCAAAGATGAGGCCAAACCAGAGAAGTCATCTGTCATTTGCTATGAGTGCAATCAGCCTGGACACTACAAGTCCGAATATCCTACTCTAAAGAAAAAACTAAAAAAGAGTAGAGAAGGCAAGAAAGCATGATGGTAACGTGGGAGGACCTAGATTCATCAGAGTCAGATACAGGTTCCGAGTCATCTGAACATGCAAACATCTACCTGGTAGCCGAGGAAGAAAGTGATGAGGAGGTACAATCTGATGACGATAACTTGCACCATGCCTACTCAGAATTGTTAAAAGATTCTCATGCTATTCTGAAACAGTACAAATTGTTAAAGAAAAAGTATGTAGAAAATATTAGACATACGTAAGTAATAGAGAGAGAAAATATCTGTCTAAAGAAGCAATTAGAGGAGAAAAAGAAAGTTATAGACAGATCACAAGAGATCAATCAACTGAAACTGAGAATTAAGAATCTGTCAGCTGATTTAGCTACTTTCACCGAGAGCACAAAGAAAATGAATGAGATGCTTGAAAAATGTAGACATCCGAGTGATAAAACCAGATTAGGGTTTACAGGCAATATGTCTTATCCTTATAAGAACCCTTTCTCTCAAAAGAGAAACTATAATAAATCTCGTCTTAATCAACGTTCTAGTAATATGCATCAAAGAACTCATCATGTGCATACTACTAACCATAAAGGATCCAAGAAAATATGGGTACTAAAAAATAAAATAGTTTCTCCTGCAGATATCCTTCCTTGGAAGATGCGGCAAGCACCATTGGTATTTAGACAGTGGATGCTCGCGACATATGATGGGAAGAAGGTCTATGTTCCTAGACCTTCAGTATAAGAAGGGAGGATCAGTAACTTTCGGAGACAACCAGCAGGGCAAGATTATTGGAATCGTCAAGATAGGTAAAGATTCCTTTGCATGCATAAATAATGTACTGCTTGTTGATGGTCTGAAACATAATTTGATTAGCGTCAATCATTGTGTGATTACGTTTCACAAATACATTCAATCAAAATCTTTGTGAAGTCAGAAACAAATATGGGTCTATACTTTTCTCTGCCAAGAGAAGAAATAATCTTTACAAATTTGATTTAGAAGACTTTCAAAGTCAAAATGTTTCATGTTTTTTATCTTCCGAAGAAGAAAGACTACTCTGGCATAAAAAGTTAAGTCATGTCTCTTTTAAACACATTTCAAAGTTGGAAAAACATAATTTGGTAAGAGGATTACCAAAAATAAGTTTTGACAAAGAGTTTTTCTGTGAAAATTGTTTGAAAGGAAAACAAGTTAAAACTTCATTTTCTTCTAATAATTTTTTAACATCATCTAGATCTTTAAAGTTGTTACATATGGATTTATTTGGTCCAACAAGGACAATAAGTCTTGGCGGAAAGAAATATGGACTTGTTATTGTTGATGACTTTACTCGATTTTGTTGGATATTGTTTTTATCACACAAAGATGAATCTTTTAAGTGTTTTAGGACCTTATCCAGAAAGTTACAAAATGAAAAAGGAATGTCTATAGCTAGTATCAGGAAGATGACATGGAGAGTGAAGGTCCTTCAAAGAACCTAGATGACGCAACAGAAATTCCAATACCAGATACTCAAGTAGACAAAGTTGAAGATATTTTAGAAACTATTGGACTGAAAAGAGACTAGAAATATAAAAGTTGTAACATCCCGTCACCGATAGGATGTGTACAGTTCTTCTTATACGTATTTTGTATACGTATTCTGCAGCTGTATTTATAGCCTCTGCATATTTGATAAATGTTCAGCATTTCATTAACATCTGTATGTACATGCATGTATGATGTAATTCGACTTGTTTCAGGTCATTGGAGACTTTGTGATTAAGGTTTAGTGTGCTTTGATTTGTGAATTTGGAGAAATTGTGTTACTAGTGGAATTTAATATTTTAGAACTTCGATTTATGAAATTGAGGAGTCAAATTGAACATAGGCATTGAGAATTGAAAATTGGAGTATATGATAATGAGTTTTCTAATTTTGTGGAATTATAGGAATTTTTTTAGAATTTTTGGAGTATTAGGGCCAGACTGGAATAATGACTTAGTGACTGATTTAATTGCAATTTTCGTTCCGAATTCGATTGATAATTGATATGAGATAATTTAAATTATGATTTGAGGAATTAGGGCATGAACTATTGAAATTCAGGAGAAATTAAAGTTAGAAATTGAATTGAGGTTGTTCGATCTGGATTGGTGGCAATTAATTGCCAAACAAGCCTTAAGGTTTCTCTGTATATATAAAGCCTATGCCTTTGGAATTTGAGAGACGATGCTTGCTTCTTTTTCTGGAAAAAAATTGCTTTGTTCTTCTTCTTCCCTTGCGTGGATTTCTTGGTGATTTGGAAGAGTTTAAGGCTTAATCAAGTAAGTTATTGCTTATTTATGTTTTCTATAGTATGATTCAAGCAAGAAATTAAGTGATTGATTGTTTAGGAAGTTAGGAAGTTTGGATGATATAGGTTAGGTAAAATGTGATTTTGATTTGGGTGATTATGGAATAATGCTTATTTGATGGATTTGAGGTTAGAAATAAGTTGTGTTAAGTGAATAATATTGTTTTGGAGTGTTTGAATGAATTTGGAAGGAAAGGATCGGATTATATAAGAAGAATCTGGTTTTCTGGCGATTACAGGTGACGCCATGACGCAGACGAACACGCCTTGGCGAGCGAAATTTTCTCCCACGCCTTGAGGCATGCGAGGCAGGCGCGCGAATGAAAATTAGACGACGACGCTGCATGAGCGGGCGTGATTACGCCATGAGAGAGAGACGACGTCAGGTCGCGCGAAGGGGCGATGTGAGGAGTGCGTTGCGGCGAAGGAGATTGGAGCCGTGGCGAGGAGATTTGGAAATTGGCTCGCCGCGGTGAGGCGTGCGGATGTCGCGGCGAGGGCGAGCTGGCGTGATTACGCCGCGGCGAGAGGTAAGGCTTGTGCCACGGCGAGGAATGCTTATGTGGGAAAATTGGATTTTTTTAGGGTTTTTGAAATTGGGAATTAAGAATTTGATGATGCAATTAGATAGGATTGGATTTCAATTTGGAGTCTATGAATTCGAGATTTAGAGTATGAGATCGGGAAATTCGGATTCGTGTCAGAAATATCATAACGTGCATAGTACGTACATTATTTGATATAATTGAAATTTTGATTTTTGAAAATTGGTCAATTTAGTAATATTCAAATATTCTGATTTGATAGAGGCTCAAGTGGAGCGTTGTTTCTCTGACGCAGCTGAGACTTCCCGGCAGTAGTGCAGAAGTTTAGAGGTGAGTAACCTAGTTGGTTTCTCAATCTCTGATGTGCTATGTGCTTTGTATGTGAACTATCTGTGCTTCTGATTAAGTGATTCGTATGAGATAAGTTATTGAGAATTGTGAATGCATGCTAGGCATGATTAGAAATCAAGAATGGCATAGCCAGGACTGGAGCATATTACGATCCGATCGAGCTATAAGCTCATTATTGTGATAAGTGAGAAGGGATTAGTGCATACCCAGAGGGCTCTCCTATCCCTAGTGTGCGTGGGCAGTAGTGCATACCCAGAGGGCTCTCCTACCCCCGAAAACTCGATTTCTATGTAATGTGCCCGTAAATTGATAACTCGACGCCAAATACAACACTAAAATGAACGGAAATCATGTGCATTTAGTGCGTGATTATCTTGTGAATGTGATATGGAATTAATTGAAAGCGAATTGTATGAAATTCGAATTATGATTCAAATGTGATATGTGTTGTTGTACGCGATTCGCTGTAATGCATGAATTGGGTAAACCATCGATGATGGTTACTCATTGAGTTTCGCAAACTCACCCAAATTCATGACTATTTTTTTTCGTGATGAAAGTGAGACTTCTAGCTCCAGATTTGGGACTTTTCCTTTTGTGTGTGCCGGCGAGAGGAGTATGGCCCACAGGTCGGTCAGCTGGGGATCCTTTGGGATATTTTGGGGATGACCTAGATAGGAGCTATTATTGTTTATTTTGGCTCTATATATTTGTAATGATGATAGAAGTATGGTTTTCAGAAATGAGATAAGAAGTACTCTTTTGGTTTCAAAATTTTAGTGAATGTGATCATTACTGCTTAAATTATTGATGCCATGAGGTTTATTAGAAGTGATTGTTTGGTAGTGCACCCTCATCGTAGGATATGTATCGGTATGACCTACGGGCGTCCCGGTGTATACTCTACGGTAAGGGAGTACTACATTGGTGGTATCAGAGCATGGTTTGGCATCTTTTGGGCATAGTATATTTTAGGCTTGAATTTCGTGAGAAAAGCAAGAAATTGATCAGAATTGTGATTTTATTACAAGTCATCCGTCTTTGGTGATCAGGTAGATCACTCAGCTGACCAAGGATCAGTAGGAGCTAGTAGAGAGTCTTCTGTGCCTTTGTATGAGCAGCAGCCTCCTGTGGTTCCCATGAGACGGGAACGGAGGTATGATCGTCTGCATAAGCAGGGAGCTGTGGATTTCTTTGGTAGCACAGACCCTGCTGAGGCTGAGGGTTGGTTAGAGAGGACCGGCGGGTCCTGATCAGATGGATTGTGACCCTGAGGAGCGTCTCGACTATGCTGTCTCTTTGCTTGTGGTCCAACAGATGGTGGAAGACTGTTCGAGGAGTTCAGAACACCCCACACCCGGAAGACCCGAACCCGATATCGTTGGTGATATCCGAGTCCGTGTCCCACGAGAGTGGCGTACTACATCAGTTGATTTAAAATACAAGATACATTTTTTTCTTTTCTTTTTGCAGCCATTAACTCCACGCTCACACGGCAAACACAAGTAAGTAATTAAAACCGTGTTCAATAAAACCAGCCAGATTATTACGGTCATCCAAGAATAATTACAATCACCAATGCAAGAAATATTACTACCACAATGGCTCAAGAAAATACAATGCCTTGTTATACAAGTTGATTGCGAATACAATTTACTAAAACACTAATGCGCATAACCTAACCGATCCCGACCTCTAACCTTTACTCGACATAGAGACATACTCCCGTGTCAACCGGGTATTCTTCAGACTGAAAAATAGATGCAAATTTTGGGTGAGTTTTGCGAACTCGGTGAGAAACCATCATCGATGGTTCACTCAATTCATGCATGTTCAATCACTTGCCAAATATCACATACGAACACAGTTCACAAATGTAATCTCAAATAGTACATACCATTACATTTCACAAATGTAAGGCGACGCCTTTCATACAATCCAAATTCAATCATACCATATATGCAATGCACATGAGACCCTTTCCATTTTCATTACGTTGTTGTGGACTGATACGCAAATCGCCCCAAGAACGGGCACATTGCGTTGAGCCAATGGTTTCAACATTGGGCTTGAAGCCTAATACATCGAGCCCGAGGCTCAATACGCTGGACCCGAGGTCCGTAAGGCTGAAATGAAAGCTCTCATATCGTTAGGCGTGATATGCCCCGATCCGGGCTGCCCGGCCACAACCGCTTTATATCGATCATGTCCTTATGTATGAATGCATATGTTCCAATTTCCATTTACGCTATTGCTATCACTTACATTCAATGTCATTTTATTCTTCGACCTTCGGTCCAGATTTCAATCATATATTTTCCAATTTATTGATCATACCATATCGCATTTAAAAGTCACATCCAATGTATCAAAACGGATAAGTAACACTTCAGATCAATTTCCCCATTCCTCGAACCTTGGTCCGAGATCTCCCATTCACAAACAGTTACACACAAATAGCACTTCGTTATCTCATTCCCCATATTTCGATAACCTATGGTCCAAATCAATCAAAGTCAAATACACATAAACCTCCATTATCTCCACATGGCATAATAGCAAAATCTTAAACACATAAAGGTTGAGGAACCAACTAGGTTACTCACCTATTGCTTCCGAAGCTAATACTGGAAAACCTCTCGTGGACGTCGGTCAATCGACGCCCAATTGGACCTCTATATGAATCGTAAAAGTACGAGTCACTAAATATGAAATTTGTGCTCATGATGATGAGATATGCATGTTCATGAATTCCTGGTCCTAACTCAATATTTTCCCATAATAAAATTCTATGAAAATTAGATATCCATAGGCGCCGACGGTGCAATTCGGACCTCTATAGGTCCTCAATTAAATAAAGCAGTGTTTACATGTTCCGTCGATAGGGCTACGCCAAATTCCGCCTAAAATTTCCATTTTCTCATAATATGAAATTAAATGTTCAACGAATCCGATGCCTCTGGAATCAGGTCAATCGGACGTCGGACGGGAAAGAAATTGACAATGTAACAATCGGATCAATTTAATACCAAATAAAATTTAAAATAAAATTTCCATAAATGCGCTCATGGGCGAGACGCCGCCCTCGCGAGGCGGATACGCCTCATTTTGTCGCGAGGGCGAGGCGTCGCCCTCGCGACCAGTCCGTCTGATTTCGCCCTCGCGAGGCGAAGCGTCGCCCTCGCGAGACGGCTAGCTGTCTCGCCTCCGCGAGGCGGACGTCGCCCTCGCGAGCCGCGAGTTCCTTCCTACTATCTTGCCCCTTTCTTTTTTCCAGATTTCAATTCCTAATTTCCAACTACTCTAACTTTTAGCACATAAATCAGAAAAATGCCCACTATACCTCATTGGAAAGCTTATGAAAAGCTCTACAACTCTCAAGAAGACCATAAAAATCAATTCCAACCCTAAGGGTATCAAATAAGCCATCAAACCTTCTGCCTTCACAATTTCCCTCAACACAGGGCAGTACATTGACAATTTCATAACTCACTGATTCTTCAGTAATAAATTACCACAAAAATATGGTCAATAAGTTCACAATGTCCTCTACAACTTTCATGAACAACCCAAAATCAAATTCTATTGTAAACCAAGTCAATTAATTCATCTAATGTTACTGTCCCTGAAATCCTTCACTTTGGTCAGTAATCTTACAAGAAGCATAACTTCCAGTATATAAGTCAATAAAATCAGAACTTTATATCCTTGTAAAGATAACATCATAAACTTCATTTTTCATGAAGCACTCAACACCCAATTCGATCTCTAACAATTTCAAAATTGTTATGGAAGTTTCTGTTATCATCAGCCATTCATAACCTAATGTAGGATCAGTTTTTGAAAAATCATATCTCCCAATTCTGACTTCTAAAAATTACATACCAAATATCAATTTCAAGATAATCTCTTCCTCTACAACTTTTCAGAAGCTCACTCACACCAATTCAGTCCACATCAAATGTTAAAATTGCCTCAAATCAGTAAACTCACAAAATCACACTTAAACTAGGTTTCATCCAAAATGCTCAAAACCAGTCATTAGTAATCAATTCATATCTCCCAATATATAATTCCAAAAATAGCAAGATCAGTAGCAATGGAAAGATAATCAAATATTCTACAACTTCCATGAAGACCATTCTCCCTAATTCCATTTCAATTAATTCATGAAAATCAACAAAACTCAGATGTTATGGTTGCGGTTACTGTTCATAGGCAATGGAACAGGAACTTTCCCATTCAAAAATTCACCCTTCTATCATTGAAATTAAACAACACCTATTTCACACTAAATTGAAGCCAACATCCCAAAGTTTCAGTGGCCACTAACCTTACCTCATTTGCATTTCTACACAATAAGTTATGAATAAAAAAGTAACATCACTTATAATTCCAACTTTCCAGATTTAAGGTTAACCTTAGTTCACCCACTTCTAATTCCTTTTTCACATCACTAGACATCAAAATAAATACAAAGTAAATATTACTCCAGTCATACATATACTAGGGTTAATACTGAAAATTGGCAGCCTTAAATTCCTCAATTCAATTACTCAAATAATTATCTATATTCACTTCAAAATCAAGTTAACAACACATCTTTCAAGCTAGCTTCCTCAAATCATAACTCAACAATTCAAACTATCTTTTCCATAACATTTAACCATCATCACTCATAATTAATAAACAATAACCCCCTTTAAATGCACCCACTAATCATGATTTATGAACTACATAATCAAAACATCATTAAAACAAACTTAAAACCTTACCTATTAGAGCCTCCAACTTCACACCAACTCTTAACTTACTTTACTTTCTTTCCTTACTACCCTTCATATACGGTTATCTCATGGTGAGAAGGGGAGAGGATTTAAGGTGGTAAACATGAAGGCAATCCCTCAAGGTTGGAGAAAAATAAGCAAAAATCGATGGAGGTATTCCAAAGGCAAGTAAGTTTCGGATGACAATAACCAAGACTCAAAAACTCATCCTTTCTTTTCTTTTAAAACAAGCAGAGCCGAGAGCATTCGGATGAAGCATTAAATGAAGACTTTTAAATGGCAATTCCTCATTGGTTTATTTTTATAAAGAGTCAAAAATATATTTGTTTACTTTCAGTCCAAAATTTTACTCCATTTCACTCAAATGACCCCGCCATCCCAAAATAATACACCCAATATTACGGTACCGATGGGTAGCGATTTTTGCTACCAAGAATCTAATTTGTTCGCTAATTGGCGATTTATCCGATCGAGAATTTCCCAATTATTTTTCTGAGAATTAATGAAATTCCTAAAATTATAAAGCAGTAACAAGACACTCCAAATAATTTCTCAATCACGAAATCACCTTTTCTACCTCAAAACATGTTTAGGCTGCCATCTGGCGATTTTGCGATGTCTGGGAATTTTCTCCGAAAATCCAGAAAATTTTTAAAATCCCTTAAAATGTAAAACCATTTATGGTGCAGTCCAATCAATTTTCCAAACTCAATTATCCCATTAATTCCAATAAAATTGCTTTAGGCCCAATTACGGAATGTCATGAATGCATTACATAATTCCATGTACACAATTAATACTGTGTATCAATCCTATTATGCATGAACAGTAATGATTATTCCTTATCAATCTCATCCTATGCCAATTTTACTATTTTACCCTTCCAGGAGGGGGTGGGATGTTACAATTCTCCCCTCCTTATAAGAATTTCGTCCTCGAAATTCCCAGTCAACAGTTCACTATGACAGTAATCATATGATTCTACATATCCCATACACTTTTCCACTTAATGATTCACTTTTCGAGTGATCACAGTAACCATTCTCAGTCCGTGGTTCAGTTACTAATTTAGCTAACTCGTTATCACTTAGGACAGTAAACGGATTTGACAAAACTATCAGTTGGCGATCTCATTTTCTTAGCTATCTCACTTACCATTTCTAAAATAGTCACTTCCTTTGGTTCCGATATATATAACTCAGTTCGGTATTTTCGAACCTATTCACTTATCGCATTTTATTCCGCTAATACCTCTTTCCCACAGTGCCCTATAGTCCAATTTATGTTCTATTGAATACGTCTCTATTTCTTTGGTACCTCCCTTAATCACGTCAGTGACGATTTACATTCCTTGGTACCAATACAAGAATATTTAATTCCACTTCACTATAATCAAGAATAATGTACCTAATGCAGTCATTTATCATATGTCATTCACTTTATATTCAAATTTGATTCTCGTAAGACAATTCACTATGCTATAATGTTCACACACTTTATCCGGATATACAGTTTACTCTATCTCATTTGTCCGATCCGATTCCACTTTAGCTAACCATGCAGGCTTCCTAAGTCACTTTCCTTTTTCTCACACATTTTAGTCTCAAACCCATTATGGTCTTTAACTCCCAAGAGGTAATCGTGCAAGTGTAACAGTATATATTTTCCAGTGAATCAAAGCTCTATAACACGACCATAATCAAACCTTTTTCCTATTGGACATTCAATCTATAAACTCTTGAGCCAAGAATCACTTGATTCTATACCTACAATTACTCAATTTCACCTTTCAAATATGCTTACTAGAATGTCTAACTTTGACTGTTCACTTTCTTGTTCTAATACCTTTTTATCGGGTACACTTACTTCTTCTTCAACTTTTGTTCACTATAGTTTTCCAACTCCATTCGTATATTCAAACTCATCATAAAACTTTCCCCCTTTACTTTCTGCACTCTTAACCTTTCGTATCACTATTTTTACAACTTCTATTTTTCCAAAAACACTTCACTATTACCCAATATCCGCTGACATTGATTGAAAACCCCAATATCAGAATTGATCATTCATTGAAGCATTATCGTATTTACACCGGTCTCTTTCCTCAAATTAACCCAGTGTATCCTTATAGGAATCTACAGTCTCCAAGGCTTTCAATAATGAGAATGGCACTAATACCATTTATCACAGTCAGTTCAATTTATTTTAAACTTGTTCAACATATTGTCGCAGTTCAATACTCACTACCCACTCTTCCCATGTATGTATATCCTCAGTATCAGATTCCTCAATTAATCATATCGTTCTTTTTTACTTTCCACTGTTCCACAATTCCAAACACATTCTATCTCTAATCACCACTACTACCATTTCCTTACTTCGCTTAAATCCCTATTAGGGTCTTATTGACTTTACCATACATCTTTTACCCTTTTCATTGAGTCTACAATGAGTGTATCTACAATTTCTTTATGAAGGTGTCACTACATCACCTCATTGTCAGTTTCCCTTTTTGACCCTCTTGTCTCTATTCAGGTTTTCTTTTCATTTCTCTTCTCATTTGTTTTCATATCATTCCTATCAACATATGTTAATACCTTGTCATCTATATTTAAACCTCCAAAATTTTCCATTTTCTATTAAAGATCTCTCTTCTCGCGGGACTCTTTTTATTTTCGCTTCAAATCTAGATTCCTCAACAGCTTTTGCATCATAAACGGAGATCGATTCACTTCACATTGCAATAGAATCACCTCAAATTTAAAATCTCACTCATATGGAATTCTTTACATTTCGTACATACAATGCGATAATCTCAAAGCATATGAGCTAGACCCAATTTCACTTTTAATTTTGTCCACAATAGTCTCATCAACCAATGATTATTCCTAATTGTGTTTCAATCCTTCTTCACTATACGCATAATCTCAATCAAGACACTCTTATGTCATCATTTAATGATCGTAACATTCCTTTCGCGAAGGTTCCTTGTGCTACCACTTAAATACTTTTTTTTCACACTTATTCTCGTAATCTATACCGTAATCACTTTTGATTCCTCTCATACAGTACACTCATTCCACCTTTGTCTTACTTTAACCTCTTAAGAACTTCACACTTATAATCACTCTAAATATTTACCGCCTGCTTCCTCTATGATTTCCATATATCATCACATACATTTCATTAGTCACAATCAACATTACCATTCAATAGATATCCCTAACGATCAATCGACTTAAAGACATTAACTCTTTTCATACACCACTATTGTGGTTTCATTCATTTCAAGATCTTTATTTCATTCTCACCATATCATTAAACTGTATGTCTCATTCCCCTATCCATTACGTGCAACTTGACCTTATAAGTTCATATCAATTTGGCTTATCAGCTTATGATCATTATTCCTATTTTTCATTCCGTTTTCTGCTACTTATCTTCTATTTTCCTCAAATGCCTATGATCGGGTGTTCACGGTCCCCAATACCCGACAAAATCGTTGATACCACTCCATTTTATCTCTATCTATATACCTATCCATTTACCATTTTGTGTCCATGTACACCTAATTCAAGATTTCTCGATACTCCATCAAGAGAATCATCGTCTGTTTTTTCCTTTATGATTTTATCATACTAATTTCCAACCTCAAGCACCATAATCACCTAACAATTTCAGTCTCAAACTTATGCGGTCTAGTTCATAACCATTTTCTAATTCATTTCATCTATCTGTACACTTTTACATTCTTTCGCCTCAATAAACCGTATAAAGATTTCTATCGAGCTTCTTTCCATTTCGCTATCATCATCTCGCTTATAATATCTATCGATCTCTAACTCAATACTGGTGAATCAAAATATGCCCGATCGACCATCTATATTTTACTCAATTCCAATATTTCCCATTCATGACATATACAAATGTAATCGTAATTTCCTAACCATCCCTGCATTTAATCTCACTTAGATCTACTATAACCAATAAGCTTCCCATATCTCTAATGGACCTCTCCAAGTTCTCAACATTTGCATTTTTACGTCACCATAATATTGTCAATTTAATTCGAAATTTTAATCATCTAGGCCAACACGGTCATTCTACTATCACATACGAGGGTTTCTAACCCAAAGACAACATCAACCTTCTTATCCATTTTTCCTTTATCCTTTCCTAATTGATTATCCCTTTAGGATTTTCACTCTAATCCAGCCTCACTCTTCTCTCACTTAATCACTTGACACTTATGCACCTTAGGCTTTATCCTCGTGCGACTCGACTAGGATCGACTACCACGGTCCGCAACGACGCGACTCAAATGCATGAAACCTATGTTCCAAATCGTGCTCAGATACATTACGACATCGGGCTTTGATACCACCTAAATGTAACACCCACACCAGTAAGACCCAACCCGATATCGCTGGTGATATCCGAGTCCGTGTCCCACGATAGTGGCGCATTACATCGGTCGATTTAAAATACAAGATACATTTTTTTCTTTTCTTTTGCAGCCATTAACTCCACGCTCACACGCAAACACAATAAGTAATTAAAATCCGTGTTCAATAAAACCAGCCATTATTACGGTCATCCAAAGAATAATTACAATCACCAATGCAAGAAAATATTACTACCACAATGGCTCAAGAAAATACAATGCCTTGTTATACGTTGATTGCGAATACAATTTACTAAAACACTAATGCGCATAACTAACCGATCCCGACCTCTAACCTTTACTCGCTTACGAAGAGACATACTCCGTGTCAACCGGGTATTCTTCAGACTGAAAATAGATGCAAATTTTGGGTGAGTTTTATGAACTCGGTGAGAAACCATCATCGATGGTTCACTCAATTCATGCATGTTCAATCACCTTGCCAAATATCACATCTGAACACAGTTCACAAATGTAATCTCAAATAGTACATACCATTACATTTCACAAATGTAAGGCGACGCCTTTCATACAATCCAAATTCAATCATACCATATATGCAATGCACATGAGACCCTTTCCATTTTCATTACGTTGTTGTGGCGATGCTACCAAACTGCCCCAAGAATTCGGCACATTGCGTTGAGCCAATGGTTTCAACATCGGGCTTGAAGCCTAATACATCGAGCCCGAGGCTCAATACGTTGGACCCGAGGTCACATGCGTTGAGTGAAAGCTCTCATATACGTTAGGCGTGATATGCCCCGATCCGTGGTCGCCCGGTCACAACCGCTTTTTATCGATCATGTCCTTATGTATGAATGCATATGTTCCAATTTCCATTTACGCTATTGCTATCACTTACATTCAATGCCATTTTATTCCTTCGACCTTGGTCCCAGATTTCAATCATATATTTTTCCAATTTATTGCATCATACCATATCGCATTTAAAAGTCACATCCAATGTATCAAAACGGATAAGTAACACTTCAGATCAATTTCCCTATTCCTCGAACCTTGGTCCGAGATCTCCCATTCACAAACAGTTACACATAAATAGCACTTCGTTATCTCATTCCCCATATTTCAGACACCTATGGTCCGAAATCAATCAAAGTCAAATACACATAAACCCTCCATTATCTCCACATGGCATAATAGCAAAATCTTAAACACATAAAAGTTGAGGAACCAACTAGGTTACTCACCTATTGCTTCCGAGCTAATGCCGGAAAACCTCTGTGACGTCGGTCAATCGACGTTCCAATTGGACTTCTATATGAATCAGAAAAAGTACGAGTCACTAAATATGAAATTTGTGCTCATGATGATGAGATATGCATGTTCATGAATTCCCGGTCCTAACTCAATATTTTCCCATAATAAAATTCTATGAAAAATTAGAAATCCATAGGCGCTGACGGTGCGCAATTCGGACCTCTATAGGTCCTCAATTAAATAAAACAGTGTTTACATGTTCCATTAATAGGGGCTACGCCAAATTCCGCCTAAAATTTCCGTTTTCTCATAATATGAAATTAAATGTTCAACGAATCCGATGCCTCTGGAATCAGGTCAATCGGACGTCGGACGGAAAGAAATTGACAATGTAACAATCGGATCAATTTAATACCAAATAAAATTTAAAATAAAATTTCCATGCGTTCGCTTCATGGGCGAGACGCGCCCTCGCGAGGCGGATACGCCTCATTTTGTCGCGAGGCGGGCGTCGCCTCGCGACCAGTCCGTCTGATTTCGCCCTCATGGTGAGCGTCGCCTCATGAGACGGCTAGCTGTCTCGCCTCCATGAGGCGGACGTCGCCTCATGAGCCATGAGTTCCTTCCTACTATCTTGCCCTTTCTTTTTCCAGATTTCAATTTCTAATTTCCAACTACTCTAACTTTTAGCACATAAATCAGAAAAATGCCCACTATACCTCATTGGAAAGCTTATGAAAAGCTCTACAACTCTCAAGAAGACCATAAAAATCAATTCCAACCCTAAGGGTATCAAATAAGCCATCAAACCTTCTGCCTTCACAATTTCCCTCAACACAGGGCAGTACATTGACAATTTCATAACTCACTGATTCTTCAGTAATAAATTACCACAAAAATATGGTCAATAAGTTCACAATGTCCTCTACAACTTTCATGAACAACCCAAAATCAAATTCTATTGTAAACCAAGTCAATTAATTCATCTAATGTTACTGTCCCTGAAATCCTTCACTTTGGTCAGTAATCTTACAAGAAGCATAACTTCCAGTATATAAGTCAATAAAATCAGAACTTTATATCCTTGTAAAGATAACATCATAAACTTCATTTTCATGAAGCACTCAACACCCAATTCGATCTCTAACAATTTCAAAATTGTTATGGAAGTTTCTGTTATCATCAGCCATTCATAACCTAATGTAGGATCAGTTTTGAAAAATCATATCTCCCAATTCTGACTTCTAAAATTACATACCAAATATCAATTTCAAGATAATCTCTTCCTCTACAACTTTTCAGAAGCTCACTCACACCAATTCAGTCCACATCAAATGTTAAAATTGCCTCAAATCAGTAAACTCACAAAATCACACTTAAACTAGGTTTCATCCAAAATGCTCAAAACCAGTCATTAGTAATCAATTCATATCTCCCAATATATAATTCCAAAATAGCAAGATCAGTAGCAATGGAAAGATAATCAAATATTCTACAACTTCCATGAAGACCATTCTCCTAATTCCATTTCAATTAATTCATGAAAATCAACAAAACTCAGATGTTATGGTTGCGGTTACTGTTCATAGGCAATGGAACAGGAACTTTCCCATTCAAAATTCACCCTTCTATCATTGAAATTAAACAACACCTATTTCACACTAAATTGAAGCCAACATCCCAAAGTTTCAGTGGCCACTAACCTTACCTCATTTGCATTTCTACACAATAAGTTATGAATAAAAAAGTAACATCACTTATAATTCCAACTTTCCAGATTTAAGGTTAACCTTAGTTCACCCACTTCTAATTCCTTTTTCACATCACTAGACATCAAAATAAATACAAAGTAAATATTACTCCAGTCATACATATACTAGGGTTAATACTGAAAAATTGGCAGCCTTAAATTCCTCAATTCAATTACTCAAATAATTATCTATATTCACTTCAAAATCAAGTTAACAACACATCTTTCAAGCTAGCTTCCTCAAATCATAACTCAACAATTCAAACTATCTTTTCCATAACATTTAACCATCATCACTCATAATTAATAAACAATAACCCCCTTTAAATGCACCCACTAATCATGATTTATGAACTACATAATCAAAACATCATTAAAACAAACTTAAAACCTTACCTATTAGAGCCTCCAACTTCACACCAACTCTTAACTTACTTTACTTTCTTTCCTTACTACCCTTCATATACGGTTATCTCATGGTGAGAAGGGAGAGGATTTAAGGTGGTAAACATGAAGGCAATCCTCAAGGTTGGAGAAAATAAGCAAAAATCGATGGAGGTATTCCAAAGGCAAGTAAGTTTGGATGACAATAACCAAGACTCAAAACTCATCCTTTCTTTTCTTTTAAAACAAGCAGAGCCGAGAGCATTCGGATGGAGCATTAAATGAAGACTTTAAATGGCAATTCCTCATTGGTTTATTTTATAAAGAGTCAAAAATATATTTGTTTACTTTCAGTCCAAAATTTTACTCCATTTCACTCAAATGACCCTGCTTTCAGTCCCAAAATAATACACCCAATATTACAGTACCAGTGGGTAGCGATTTTTGCTACCAAGAATCGACCGGTTCGCATTAATTGGCGATTTATCCGGCCTCGAGAATTTTCCGAATTATTTTTCTGAGAATTAATGAAATTCCTAAAATTATAAAACAGTAACAAGACACTCCAAATAATTTCTCAATCACGAAATCACCTTTTCTACCTCAAAACATGTTTAGGCTGCCATCTGGCGATTTTGCGGTCTGGGAATTTTTCCGAAAAATTTTTAAAATCCCTTAAAATGTAAAACCATTTATGGTGCAGTCCAATCAATTTTCCAAACTCAATTATCCCATTAATTCCAATAAAATTGCTTTAGGCCCATTATCGGAATGTCATGAATGCATTACTGCAATTCCATGTACACAATTAATACTGTGTATCAATCCTATTATGCATGAACAGTAATGATTATTCCTTATCAATCCCATCCTATGCCAATTTTACTATTTTACCCTTCGAGGAGGGGTGGGATGTTCAGCCCACCGCACCTTGTGTTTTGACTTCATGGATTTTCCGAGGGCTTTTAGAGATAACTATCGCCTGTGGTTTATATGGAGATGAAGATGCAGGAGTTTCTGGATTTGAGACAGGGGTCTATAACAGTGGCCGACTATGAGGTTCGATTTAATGAGTTGTCGGCGTATGCGTCTGTTTTGATATCCTCTCGAGGCGATAGTTGGGAGATTCGAGGGAGGGTGAATCTGGAGATCCGCACTGAGTTAGCCGGTCCGATATGGGCACCTTTGTGGAATCGAGATCACCGCAATCGAGATCGAAAGACTTTTGAGGCAGAGTCGAGTTGAGGTTGGTCAGGGATCTCGGAGCAAGAGATCCAGTGATAGTCAGAGCAGCTCTGGTAGGAGCTTTGGCAAATGTCGAGGTGCTCTGATTTTGGAGGTCCCAGACAGCTTGGTCTTGGCCTGAGAGGTAGATTTGGGCAGTCGGGTAGCAGTGGTAGTGGTCGAGGCTCCGGCTAGCTTCCTCCTCTGTGTGAGTTTTGTGAGAGGAGGCATAGTGGGGAGTGCTGGAGGTTTACTGGAGCTTGTTTGAGATGTGGCTCGATGGAGCATCAGATCCGGCACTGTCCAGAGATTTTGGGAGCTCAGTCTGCTTCGAGTGGGAGAGCTGGTAGTAAGACTGTTGTGCTGCAGAGCCATGATAGTGGACCCGGATCTGTGGGCGAGGCGAGCTCGAGTAGAGTGGAGATTCTTTGTGGGGTCGGAGAGTCTGGGAGTCGGTCGCGATCGCAGCCGTGGTCACGCCATGACCAGCAGAGGCCCAGGACTCTCGGATGTGGTTGCAGGTTTGCTACGCTCTCGATATAGAGGTGTATGCATTGATAGATCCAGGGTCCACGCATTCATTTATTGCACCGCATGTGGCATGTAGATTGTATGTGCATAGAGAGATGCTTCAGTATGGGTTGCAGGTGAGTACACCTTTGGGTAGTACCACTGCTTTAGGCGAGATTTGCAGGGGATGCCCGATTCGGGTAGATTCAGCAGTATTGAGTGCAGATTTGGTAGTGTTGCCCTTCTCGAGATCGAGGTGATTTTGGGATGGATCGCTCATCGCCCATAGGGCGATTATGGATTGCTATACCAAGGAGGTTGTGTTAGAGTCTCCTGGTCAGCCGAGGGCTGTATTTCGAGGTGTTAGTTGTTAAGTCAAACCAGACTTCACGTATTAAATAATTTTGATGACATACAAAGAGAAATATACAAATGAAAAGTAGATGGACGCATGAGAAGTAAAAAACAGATGAAGGAGAAAAATCAGCAAGTAAGAATCAATTGAAGCGAAAAATGATTTAAAGCTTTACAAGAGAAAAGGTATTTAAAGCTTTACAAGAGAAAAGGCATTAAAGCTTTACAAGAGAAAAGGCATAAAAGCTTTACAAGAGAAAAGCGCATTTAAAGCTTTACAAAAGAAAAGCGGCGATACAAAATATCGACGGAAGAAAGAAACATCGGTTTGAGTTATTCTGAGTCAAACTGAATAACCGTTTTTTTCAAGATTCAAGAAAGATATTCAAAGCAGTTGAAGAACTCGACTATAAATAAGAGTCGAGATTGAAGAAGAAATAACTTCATGAAACCTTGAATATTCAACTTTTGATTTTCAGATTATCTGAGAGAAAAATTGTGAACGACATTTCGAGTGAACAGTGTTAAGAGCATTTCTATTGTAACAAGCTCTTTACTATTCTTTCAATTAGAAAGTGTTACAGAGATAGCCCAAGAGGCTAAGAGTAAAAGAATACTTGCTGTAAAGAGACACGAGAGGCTCATCGAAAGAATACTTGTAAGCAGTTCGAAATAGTGAAATCTCGTAAGATATATCGAGGATCGGACGTAGCCTACGGTTTGGGGTGAACCAGGATAAATTGCTGTGTTTTTTCTTTCTACTCTCATATTACTTATATCGTAGTTTTCAAAATTAACAAAGTTTTGTTTAAAATAGTTACGAATTGATTTACGATTAGTTTTTGAAAGAACAAGTAATTTCTAAAGGGATTAACAAAAAGTTTAACACAATTCAACCGCCCTTCTTGTGTATCTTGATCATATTATTGTTCAATATATTAACGTGTGATTCACTTCAATTGGTATCAGAGCCTGGTGTTCAAGAATCACTTTAATAAAGTGTGAATTAAAGAAAATGGTGGAATCACACCAGATATTGTCAAGGAGCTTGATCACTAGACCTCCAACATTCAATGGTGAAGACTACCACTATTGGAAGGACCGGATGAGATTGTTTATCGAATCTACTCACATTGACCTTTGGGACATCATCGAGAACGGACCATACACACCTGAAGATGATGATAAAAATCCAATTCCACGAGAAAGATGGACAGCTGAGCAGAAAGCAAGATTTCAACTAAACTCCAAGGCGAAATTTTTCTTGAGTCAGGTATGAAAGCGAAGCGAGTATGACAAAGTTCATGGATGCGACATCGCCAAAGAAATGTGGGATACATTATCAATTGCACATGAAGGAACAAATCAAGTCAAGGAGTCCAAGATAAGCATTCGGTGCATCAAGATGCGAGTTGTTCAAAATGAAAGAAGAAGAGACCATTGATCAAATGTTTGGAAGATTTCAAACAATTATTAATGGGCTAAAAGCTCTTGGAAGAACGTACATACAGTCAAGACCATGTTCGAAAGATTCGAGGAGTCTGCCAAAAGATGGAGACCCAAAGTAGCTGGCATTGACAAGAAGCCAAAGACTTAAGCGTACTAAAGCTTGATGAATTGCTTGGATCATTGAAGATACACGAAGTAGAGCTTGATGCAGAAGATAAGCCCAAGAAAGAGAAGTCCATAGCGCTCAAAACAGGTCAAAAGAATCACAAAATCCAAAAGAAAAAGACAAAGAGGAATACATCAAAGGCATTAAAAATTGAAGAATTAAAGGATGATGATTCCAGCAAGTCAGAATCTGAATCAAGTGATGAAGACGATGAGCTATCTTTCATTTCAAGAAAGATAAGAAGAATGTGGAAAAAGAAGTCCAATGGAAATTCAACATTCAGAAGGAACAGCAGCAAAGATGATGGAAAAGTCGAGAAAGCATCTATTACATGTTATGAATGCAATAAGCCGGGACATTATAAGTCCGAGTGTCCAATGTTGAAAAAACAACCCAAAAAGAGTAGGGATAACAAGAAAAGCATGATGGCAACGTGGGAGGATCTGGATTCATCAGAATCAGATACAAGCTCAGAAGCGTCAGAACATGCTAACATATGTCTAGTAGCTGAAGAAGAAAGTGATGAAGAGGTAACTTCTAGCTATAATAATATACAAGACAGACAGACGGAGGAGTTAACGGACCATTCATCTGGTTTTTTATAAAGACAAGACAGACAGACGGAGGAGTTAACGGACCATTCATCTGGTTTTTCATAAAGACAAGACAGACAGATGGAGGAGTTAACGGACCATTCATCTGGTTTTTTATAAAGACAAGACAGTGGAACGGTGGAGTTAACGGCGTTAGACGGTTTCAGATATAAAACTTCTTTCACAAGAAAAAGTTTTAGAGGGAAAAAGCTGTCAGATCATCGAGAAGTACAATAGTTCTAGAATTCGCTATAAATTCCCTAAAACTGACTTTTGGGATTTCTACCAAATTCAGAAATTGCTAGTTCTCTTAAATCTCTCTGAAATTTCTTCAAGCAAGTTCCTTCTCAATCGTAATCAAGAAGATGAATGTCAAGCCCATTTTATGAGTTGATCCAGATCGAGTGGGAAGATTGGTAAACTTCGAAGAACTAAGAAAAGAACAGATGGATATAGAACAGATGGATATAGAGCCGGAGATAATAGCGGCAGGTTAGAGAAACTTCTTTCAAGTACGAGATGAAGTCTATCTCCAAGAAGTTTATGAGTTCTGGAAGAATACTAAGTTAGTAGACGATACAATCGTGTCGTATGTAGACACACACTCTGTTATAGTAACGAAGGAGTTACTGGAGAAAGTCACTGAATGTCCGATGGATGGAGTTCAACTCACTAATATGGCGAAATGGATGACTAAGCTTAAGATGAACGAAGATGAAGTTAGTCGTCAACTTTATGGACAAAATAACCTAACTGAAAGGAGAGCCTCTTGGCTGGTACCAAAGGCAAGGGTATTGTTCGCGGTTCTATGTGACTGTGTTTTACTGAGAATAGGTTCACGACATCAGGTCACTACCCTGGATGAACAATGTATTCTTCATCTTCTGAATCATCACCCAATAGATTTACCGTATTTGATCTATCAGTACATGGTAAAGTCAATAAAGGATACAAACACTTGCCCTTATGGGATGTTGTTGACAAGAGTGTTCAGAGAATCTGGCATCAGATTGGATTGGAGAATTAGACAGAAGATATCTGTTAAAAGCTATATAGATTCAACATCTATTGCTAAAATGGGTCTTAGATTTTCAGACAGAAAAGGAGCAGAATCGCCAAGGAAAGCAACAATTGAGGGGGAGCGTATACTGAAGAAGTCTTCTATGAAGGAAACAAGATCACATTCTCAGGAATCAAAGTCGAGAAGTGTTCAATTTTTTGAATCAAGTGACTTGAAGCGTAAAGGGGAACCACTACTGAGTGACATTCCAAAGCAAGCAAGAAGGTCACCCAGAGCGAAAATTGTGCAACAGAAAGAAGCCAGTCAATCCAGAGAATCAAGTCAATCAAAGCAT
Organism: Erythroxylum novogranatense; assembly: GCA_029891385.1. NCBI lineage: Eukaryota > Viridiplantae > Streptophyta > Magnoliopsida > Malpighiales > Erythroxylaceae > Erythroxylum > Erythroxylum novogranatense. Next base: position 76,351,652 of record CM057230.1, on the reverse strand, counting down.
TCTGAACTGCAAAGATCAAAAGCTACAAAGTCGTTGACATCAATCCTTGAAAAAGATTCAGAAACTAAGTCTCAAGGAAGTGGAGGAAAAAGGAAAGACGAACCTGAAAAGAAAAAAAACGCAATCTAAAAAGTCACCAAGGGGAAAGAAAATGAGTGCGACAAAAGAAGGAAGTCCAACAACAGAAACAAAGTCTAAGAAGGTAAGGCAAGAAAAGACTGTTGTTGATACTACGTAAAAGTCATTATTGATACGGTTGATATTCTTTGAAGTTAATATGGAAGTCAGCATCGTAATCTTAAGGATACTCACAATGTCCTTGATAATCCAATTTTGAAGAAGTAGTTTCTACTACTTTTCGGTCTTCACTTATTCGCAAGCAAATTGCTACATGTTATGGGACAAAAGGTTACTCAAAAGTCTTGAGTGTGATGACTAATGTTCCATCCAAATATTTAACTTTTCAAAGAGAAAGTTGGGAACACAGATTGGTTGTCACAGAGGAGAAGAAGACCAAATCTGTCATCATCCGAGACAAACCAAAGAGATTTGTGAAAGCCTTTTTCAAATCGGTTGAATTTGATATCGAGATTCTACATCCATTGGATAGGGGTTACAAAATTTCTATGATCAATCAAGAGAGTTGGAAGAGAATCATATCCACCGAGCCATTTGGAGAGCGTCTTACTTTTTATCCAATATCGACAAGATAAAGAATCAAGGTGGTACCTGATTTACAACCACCAAATTTTGTTGAACGCAAGTGTGAAGAGAAATTGAAGCTGAAAGTTCAACCAGAACCAGTTTTGGATGACATGACTTCGATCGATTGCGAATAAAGGCAATTGATTGATGAAGCATGTGAAGAGAAAAGAAGTGGAAGTTCTATCCGCATTTATCAAGATCCAGGAACAAGCCAAACTAAGGCTACAGCAGATGATCCACAGGGAGGCACTATCGTAGCGGTCGATGTCGTTTTTCTCGATTGGCAACTTAAAATGTTCTTATAGTATTTTACGTAACATTATGCAAAATCGACCTCTGTGGGAGATCAACTCAATTGCAGAAGCTATGCCTTGGCTTGGAAGCACATTTCAATGTATACTTGATTCCTATGATCTTGATATTCCTGATCGAGCTGTATATGTTCCTCCGCCTCTCCTACAAATTATTGAACCACATGTCTCAAACGTGGAAGCTTATACAACAACAGTTGCTATTGTTGATGACATGTTGTTGAGCAGTAATCCTCGATCGCAATTTGAATCATTGACTTTAAAGAAACAAGTTCGTAAACTTGATAAGGATATGAAGAAGATTAAGAAGATCTGAAAAAGTTGGTGAAACAGTTTGGGAAATATTTTTTGATTAATAACAAATAGGGGAGAAGGAAGAATGAGAAGGAGAATCATTTGAAAGGAAAAGCGGAAGAAATTTTCAAAGCGAAGTTATTTTGATTTATTCATATCAGATATTTGATACCTTTCATATTTCTCTATTTCACAATATTTGTTATCATCAAAAGGGGAGAATGTTAAGTCAAACCGGACTTCACGATTAAATAATTTTGATGACAAACAAAGAGAAATATACAAATGAAAAGTAGATGGACGATGAGAAGTAAAAACAATGAAGGAGAAAAATCAACCAAGTAAGAATCAATTGGTTTAAAAAATGACGAAAGCTTTACAAGAGAAAAGCGAGAAAGCTTTACAAGAGAAAAGGCATTTAAAGCTTTACAAGAGAAAAGCGATTTAAAGCTTTACAAGAGAAAAGGCATTTAAAGCTTTACAAGAGAAAAGGCATTTAAAGCTTTACAAGAGAAAAGGTATTTAAAGCTTTACAAGAGAAAGGCATTTAAAGCTTTACAAGAGAAAAGCAAATACAAAATATCGACGGAAGAAAGAAACATCGGTTTGAGTTAGTTACTGAGTCAAACTGAATAACCGCTTTTCAAGATTCAAGAAGCGATATTCAAGAAGCAGTTGAAGAACCCGACTATAAATAAGAGTCGAGATTGAAGAAGAAATAACTTCATGAAACCTTGAATATTCAACTTTTGATTTTCAGATTATCTGAGAGAAAAATTTTGAACGATATTACGAGTGAACAGTGTTAAGAGCATTTCTATTGTAACAAGCTCTTTACTATTCTTTCAATTAGAAAGTGTTACAGATAGCCTCAAGAGGCTAAGAGTAAAAGAATACTTGCTGTAAAGAGACCTGGAGAGGCTCAGTCGAAAGAATACTTGTAAACAGTTCAGAAATAGTGAAATCTCAGAAGGATATTTGAGGACTGGACATAGCCCACGGTTTGGGGTGAACCAGGATAAATTGTTGTATTTTTTCTTTCTACTCTCATATTACTTATATCGTAGTTTTCAAAATTAACAAAGTTTTGTTTAAACTAGTTATGAATTGATTTACGATAAGTTTTTGAAAGAACAAGTAATTTCTAAAGGGATTAACGAAAAGTTTAACACAATTCAACCCCCCTTCTTGTGTATCTTGATCATATTATTGTTCAATATATTAACATGTGATTCACTTCATTAGTCAGGCAGTGCCAGCCAGGATGATCTCTTTTATGAGTGCTATGAGGTTGATGAGAGGTGGCTGTGAGGCCTATTTGGCGCATGTAGTGGATTCTAGAGTGCAGCAGACTTTGCAGGATGTCCCTGTGATTAGAGAGTTTCCCGATGTGTTTCCCGAGGAGTTACCTAGGTTACCGACGGATCGGGAGACAGAGTTCAAGATTGACCTCGTTCCGGGTACCGCTCCTATATCGATACCTCTGTATAGGATGGCACTGGTGGAACTGAGGGAGCTTAAGACTCAGTTGCAGGAGTTGTTGGATAAGGGATTTATCAGGCCGAGTGTTTCCCCGTGGGGAGCTCTGGTATTATTTGTGAAAAAGAAGGACGGGACTTTGAGGTTTTGCATCGATTATAGGCAGACTTTAATCAAGTTATCATAAGAATAAGTACCCACTGCCTAGGATCGATGATCTCTTTGATCAGCTGCAGGGAGCTCAAGTATTTACCAAGTTGGATTTGAGATCCGGTTACTATCAGTTGAGGATCGCAGAGGCCGATGTGCCTAAGAGTGCTTTCAGGAGTAGGTATGGGCATTATTAGTTTTTAGTGATGTCGTTCTGGTTGACTAATGCAACGGCAGTCTTCATGGCTTTCATGAATAGGGTTTTTCAGCCATACCTGGATCAGTTTGTGATAGTGTTCATTGACGACATTTTGGTGTATTCGAGGTCTAGACAGGAGCATGCGGAGCATCTGAGAGTTGTGCTTCAGATTTTGAGAGATAGGCAGTTGTATGCCAAATTCACTAAGTGTGAATTTTGGCTGGATGAGGTGGTGTTCCTAGGCCACATTGTATCTAGTGAGGGTATCCGGGTGGATCCTCACAAGATCGGCGATGAGGAGTTGGGAGATTCCGAGGAACGTGTCGAGCCGAGGAGTTTCTCGGATTAGCGAGGATATTACCGGAGGTTTATCGAGGGATTCTCTGTGATCTCAGCCCCGTTGACAAAACTTCTGAGGAAGAGTGTGGCCTTCAGATGGACAGATGAGTGTCAGAGGAGTTTCGATGAGTTGATACATCGGTTGACTACGGCACCGGTGTTAGCCCCGCCATCCGGATCAGGAGGTTTCGAGGTTTATAGTGATGCTTCACACGGCGGGGTTTAGCCGTGTGTTGATGCAGCATGGGAGAGTGATAGCATATGCCTCGAGACAGTTGAGAGCCCATGAGGGTAATTATCCTGTGCATGACTTGGAGTTAGCGGCTGTGGTGTTTGCTCTGAAGATTTGGAGACATTATCTGCATGGGGAGACGTTCCAGATCTTCACCGATCATAAGAGTTTGAGATATTTGTTGAGTCAGCGAGAGCTAAATCTGAGGCAGAGGAGATGGTTAGAGCTGCTTAAGGATTACGACTGCACTATCGAGTACCACCCAGGGAAGGCCAATGTGGTGGCCGATGCATTGAGTAGGAGATCGCATGGTACTGCAGCTCAGATTCAGGTTTCGAGGTTGTCATGCTTAGTTCAGTTGAGAGCTCTTAATGTGCAGATAGATTTGAGTCAGGATGGAGCTCTGATTGCGACTTTGAGGCTGAGGCTAGTATTGCATGATCGGATCAGGAGAGTGCAGGCTCAGGACCCAGTTTTGGTGAGATTGATTGATAGAGTCAGATCTGGATGGGTATCTGAGTTTGAGTTGAGAGATGGTTCTTTGTGGATGGGCCAGAGATTGTGTGTTCCTGATGTGGAGGATTTGAGGCGTGAGATCTTAGAGGAGGCTCATTTGGCCGCTTATGCCATGCATCCGGGTGTCACCAAGATGTATCGCACTTTTAAGTTGCATTTCTGGTGGTCGGGTATGAAGAGGCATGTGGCGGAGTATATTTCTCAGTGTTTGACGTGCCAGCAGGTTAAGGCTGAGCACCAGGCCCCAGTTGGGAGATTGCATTCGTTGCCCATTTCGGAGTAGAAATGGGAGTGGATTACGATGGATTTTATCATGGGGTTACCCAGGACGCCGAGGCAGTGTGATGCTATCTGGGTCATAGTGGACCGGTTGACTAAATCGGCTCACTTCTTGCCAGTGAGGGAGAGTAGTACCCTAGATCAGTTGACCTAGAAGTATGTGGCAGAGATAGTTCGACTGCATGGGGTTCCAGTATCGATAGTTTCTAATAGGGATCCCAGATTTACTTCGAGATTCTGGAGGAGTCTGCAGTCAGCTATGGGTATGAGATTGAACTTCAGTACAGCGTTTCATCCTCAGACAGATGGGCAGAGTGAGAGGACTATTCAGACTGTTGAGGATATGTTGAGAGCCTGTGTATTGGAGTTCTGAGGTGCGTGGGATCAGCATTTGCCTCTGGTAAAGTTTGCATATAATAATCAGTACCAGAGTAGCATTGGTATGGCACTGTATGAGGCTTTATATGGACGTCCGTGCAGATCCCCTCTTTATTGGGATGAAGAGGGTATGAGGATGTTAGAGAGTCCCTAGCTAATCCAGGACACAGTTGATAAGGTGCAGTTGATTCGGAGTCGCATTAAGGCGGCTCAGGATAGGCAGAAGAGTTATGTGGATCAGCATCGGCGAGAGATGGTGTATGCTGTGGGTGATAGAGTGTTCCTCAGAGTGTCTCCGTGGAGAGGAGTTCTCAGATTTGGCCGTAAGGGCAAGTTGAGTCATCGGTATATCGGTCCATATGAGATTATTGAGCGGATTGGACCGTTGGCTTACAGATTAGCCTTACTGAGTGAGATGTCCCAGTTGCACGATGTGTTTCATGTGAGTATGCTCTGGAGATACCAATCAGACCCGACTCATGTGATCCCGGCTCAGGAGATTGAGATAGCCGATGATCGAAAGTTATGTGGAGGCCGCCAAAGGATTATTGGATCATGGGTCAAGCGATTATGAACAGGTGATTCCATTGGTGAAAGTCCTTTGGAAGAACCATTCATCGGAGGAGGCAACTTGGGAGACTGAGGAGCATATGAGGAGGCAGTATCCTCACTTGTTCGATCGGTCAGTAAGAAAATTTCGGACGAAATTTTTGTTAGAGGGGAGAATTGTAACATCCGTCACCGATAGGATGTATATGATTCATCTTATCGTATTTTGTATCGTATTACGCGTGATCTGTATTTATAGCCTCTCAGATATTTGATAAATGTTCAAAGATTTCATTAACATCTCAGATGCATGCATGTATGATGACTTAAACTTGTTTGTGTCATTGGAGACTTTGTGATTAAGGTTTAGTGTGCTTTGATTTGTGAATTTGGAGAAATTGTGTTACTAGTGGAATTTAATATTTTAGAACTTCGATTTATGAAATTGAGGAGTCAAATTGAACATAGGCATTGAGAATTGAAAATTGGAGTATATGATAATGAGTTTTCTAATTTTGTGGAATTATAGGAATTTTTCTGGAATTTTTGGAGTATTAGGCCCAAACTGGAATAATGACTTAGTGACTGATTTAATTGCGATTTTGGTTCCGAATTCGATTGATAATTGATATGAGATAATTTAAATTATGATTTGAGGAATTAGGGCATGAACTATTGAAATTCGGGAGAAATTAAAGTTAGAAATTGAATTGAGGTTGTTCGATCTGGATTGGTGGCAATTAATTGCCAAACAAGCCTTAAGGTTTCTCTCTATATATAAAGCCTATGCCTTTGGAATTTGAGAGACGATGCTTGCTTCTTTTTCTGGAAAAAAATTGCTTTGTTCTTCTTCTTCCCTTACGTGGATTTCTTGGTGATTTGGAAGAGTTTAAGGCTTAATCAAGTAAGTTATTGCTTATTTATGTTTTCTATAGTATGATTCAAGCAAGAAATTAAGTGATTGATTGTTTAGGAAGTTAGGAAGTTTCGGATGATATAGGTTAGGGTAAAATGTGATTTTGATTTGGGTGATTATGGAATAATGCTTATTTGATGGATTTGAGGTTAGAAATAAGTTGTGTTAAGTGAATAATGTTGTTTTGGAGTGTTTTGATGAATTTGGAAGGAAAGGGATCGGATTATATAAGAAGAATCTGGGTTTTCTGGCGATTCTGGGTTCGCACGCCGACGTGTGACGAACATGCCGCGGGCGAATTTTTCTCCCACGCCGCGAGGCATGCGAGGCAGGCCGCGGCGAATGAAAATTCGTAGACGCACGCCGCGGCGAGCGGGCGTGATTACGCCGCAACGAGAGGAGACGTGCGCATCGCAGCGAAGGGGCGATGTGAGGAGTGCGTCGCGGCGAAGGAGATTGGAGCCGCGGCGAGGCGTGCGGACGCCGCGGCGAGGGCGAGCTGGCGTGATTACGCCGCGGCGAGAGGTGAGGCTTGTGCCGCGGCGAGGAATGCTTATGTGGAAAAATTAGATTTTTTTAGGGTTTTTGAAATTGGAAATTAAGAATTTGATGATGCAATTAGATAGGATTGGATTTCAATTTGGAGTCTATGAATTCGAGATTTAGAGTATGAGATCGGGAAATTCGGATTCGTGTCGAAAATGTCATAACGTGCATAGTACGTACATTATTTGATATAATTGAAAATTTGATTTTTTTAAAATTGGTCAATTTAGTAATATTCAAATATTCTGATTTGATAGAGGCTCAAGTGGAGCGTCGCTTCTCTGACGCAGCTAAGACTTCCCGGCAGTAGTGCGGAAGTTTAGAGGTGAGTAACCTAGTTGGTTTCTCAATCTCTGATGTGCTATGTGCTTTGTATGTGAACTATCTGTGCTTCTGATTAAGTGATTCGTATGAGATAAGTTATTGAGAATTGTGAATGCATGCTAGGCATGATTAGAAATCGAATGGATGCCAGGTGGAGCATATTACGATCCGACCGAGCTATAAGCTCATTATTGTGATAAGTGAGAAGGGATTAGTGCATACCCAGAGGGCTCTCCTATCCTTAGTGCGCGTGGGTAGTAGTGCATACCTAGAGGGCTCTCCTACCCCCGAAAACGCGATTTCTGTGTAATGTGCCCAGAAATGGGATAACTCTGACGCCCAGTCACAACACTAAAAATGAACTAGAAATCATTGTGCATTTAGTCTGTGATTATGCTGTGAATGTGATATGGAATTAATTGAAACTGTGTGATTATGATTGTATGAAATTCTGAATTATGATTCGAAATGTGATATGTGTTGCTGTGTACGCGATTCTGCGTAATGCAAGAATTGGGTAAACCATCGATGATGGTTACTCATTGAGTTTCGCAAACTCACCCAAATTGCGACTATTTTTCAGGACAGCGGTAGTGAGACTTCTAGCTCCAGATTTGGGACTTTTCCTTTTGTGTGTGCCGGCGAGAGGAGCATGGCCCACAAGTCGGTCAGCTGGGGATCCTTTGGGATATTTTGGGTATGACCTAGATAGGAGCTATTATTGTTTATTTTGGCTCTGTATATTTGTAATGATGACAGAAGTATGGTTTTCAGAAATGAGATAAGAAGTACTCTTTTGGTTTCAAAATTTTAGTGAATGTGATCATTACTGCTTAAATTATTGATGCCATGAGGTTTATTAGAAGTGATTGTTTGGTAGTGCACCCTCATCGTAGGATATGTATCGGTATGACCTACGGGCGTCCCGGTGTATACTCTACGGTAAGGGGGCGCTACAAAAGTTCTCATCCAGAAGAGTTGATTATCGGAGAGACCTCAGAAGGAGTTAGGACAAGGTCCAGATTCAGAAGAGAAACTAATGTGGCTTTTATCTCTGAACTAGAGCCTAAGAAGGTTGAGGAAGCTCTTCGAGATGAAGCTTGGGTGTTAGCCATGCAAGAGGAGCTTAATCAATTTACTAGGAATAATGTTTGGTCCTTAGTTCCGAAACCCCCTAAGAAATCCATTATAGGAATTAGATGAGTATTTAAGAATAAGTTAGACGAATCAGGAAGAGTGAGTCGAAATAAGGCTAGATTAGTAGCACAAGGTTATAATCAACAAGAAGGAATAGACTACAATGAGACATATGCTCCAGTAGCAAGACTTGAAGCCATAAGGATATTGCTGGCATATGCGGTCTGTCATAATATAAAGCTATTTCAGATGGATGTGAAGAGTGCCTTTCTGAATGGTTTTATAGATGAAGCGGTGTATGTTAAGCAACCACCTTGTTTCGAGGATGTTAAGAATCCATAACATGTCTATAGACTTCATAAAGCCTTATACAGCCTGAAGCAAGCTCCTAGAGCTTGGTATGATCGTCTGAGTACTTTTCTCTTAGAGAATGGTTTTAGTAGAGGTCAAGTTGATAAGATGCTTTTTAGGAAGAATTATGAAAATGAATTTATTATAGTACAGATCTATGTTGATGATATTATTTTTTGTGCTACTTCAAAGAAATTATGCATGAAGTTTGAGAGTCTAATGAAAAATGAGTTTGAAATGAGCATGATGAATGAGCTGAAGTTCTTTCTTGGGTTGCAAGTTAAGCAAACCAAAGAGAAAATCTTTATCCATCAACCAAAATATGTGAAAGAATTGTTGAATAAATTTGATATGCAAAATGTGAAGCCAATGACGACTCCGATGCATCCTTCAAACCTTTTGTCGAAAGATGAAAATGGTAAGAAAGTGGATCAAACCCTGTATATAGGGATGTTCGGTTCTTTACGCTATCTTACAGCAAGTTGGCCTGATATTTTGTTCAGTGTATGCTTGTGTGCAAGGTTTCAGGCTGATCCTAGAGAGTCTCATTATATTGCTGTTAAGAGGATTATGAGATATCTAGCAGGTACTACTGATCTTTGCTTAATGTTTGAGAAAGGTAAAGATTTCAGGTTAGTCGGATATTGCGACGCGGACTATGCCGGAGATAGAATCGAAAGGAAGAGCACAAGTGGTGGATGTCACTTTCTTGGTTCAAACTTAGTTTCATAGTCAAGCAAGAGACAAAGCTCAATCGCTCTATCAACTGCCGAAGTAGAATATATGTCTGCCACAAGCTGTTGTTCACAAACGTTGTGGATCAAATATCAACTTGAAGACTATTCAGTTCAAGAAGAGGAGATTCCAATCTATTGCGACAACACCAGTGCAATCAATCTGTCAAAGAATCCGATCCAGGATTCGAGAGTGAAACACATCGAAGTCAGACATCACTTCTTAAGAGACTATGTTCAGAGGAAGGTGGTTAAACTACAGTTCATCGAAACAGAGTATCAGTGGGAAGACATCTTCACTAAACCATTGAGTGAAGAACAGTTCCAGAAGATTAGACGCAACCTTAACATGGTAATGTTAAGAGAACAGTCAGGCTAAAGGGACATCAAAATTAACGGCGTTAGAAACAGTGAGTTACAGCTGGTAACTTCGCTAATAAGGAAGTTTTGGAGGGAAACATTTCACGATCTTTAGAATCCCAACGATTCTAGGGCACGCGTGATTAGACACTTCAAGCAGCCTGAAGTTGAGATCATTGCAGTTATTCTCATCTATAGACGGTTCATCTTGCTTTCCAAATTCTCTCAATCATCCTACCCTAGAAGAAAAGCTTACCAGAGTCAGTTTTCGTTCTGAGACAATGAAGGCAGCTATGATATTCAGAAGGCATGTGAATTTCGAGTCACTAAGGAAGGATGGTATAGACGTAGAACCTGAGATTGAAAGAGCTGGTTTGAGGAATTTCTTCCAGGTACGAGAACCAGTGTACACCAATGAGGTATTTGACTTTTGGAAGAATGCTCAACTTGTAAACAACATTACTGTATCCTCGAGAGAGCAAGATATCCATTGTCGTGACAAAGGAGCCGATAAGGATGGTGACCGATTGTCCATCGGTTGGTGAGACTCTGTCAACCAAGGCTAAGTGGATGACAATGGTGAACATGAAGGAAGAAGATGTTAGCAAACAGTTGTATGGAGTGAATGACCCTGCGGAGAGGAAGACTTCGAGTCTGGTCCTGAAAGCTAGGGTTCTTCATGCAATTTTGTTTAATTGCATCATACCCAGAGCAGGTTCAAGGCATTTGGTGACCACCCTGGATGAACAATGTTTGTTCTACCTGCTGAATCGCAATCCTATTGACTTACCCTTCTTAATCTTCCATTATATGATTAAGAGGATGGAGGATACAAACAGCTATCCTTACGGCATGCTTCTTACAAGGATTTTTAAGGAATCCGGAGTCTTTCTACATAAAGGAAATAGAAGGATTGTATCTGTGAAGAATACTATTGACTCAATCACTATACGACGAATGGGTCTAAGGACAGTGATTATAGAATAAGCAGACTCTTCAAGGAGAACTAGAACTGAGGGGGAGCGATTATTGAAGAATTCTCCAACAACAAGTTCTAGATCCCATATAAGAGTGAGTATGTCAATAAAAGAAAGGAGAAGATTATATAAAAGGCCTCTGATAAAACAGGCATGTCCTAGAGAACAGTATAATCTAGCTCGGAGGACAGACGATGGTGCGTCAAAAAGGAAAGGAGATAATCTTTTGGGTGAAATCACTAAGAAAGCAAGGAGATCACCTAGGATTCGAACTTTAAGGCAATAAGAAGAGAGAAGAACCAGAGAGCAGGAACAAGTAGAAGTCTTTGGATCCAACACACGAAAGGTGACAAGATCTCTCGTCTCAATTTTGGAGGAAGAATCAGCCAAATAGAGCAAGGAGACTGAGAAGAAGAGAAAATTGGAGTCTGAGATACAGAAGTCTCAAGTTAGGAAAACTCCGAGAATAAAGACTAAAGTAGTTAGTCGAAGGAGGAGTTTGTCTACTCCTGTGGAAGTTAATCAAGAGAAGAATACTCCCATTGTTGAACAACCGGAGGAACCAGTGGAGCCTAGCCTGGTTCAGCCTACTTCTGTCAAAAATCAACAAGAGGTCACAGCAGATTTGAGCTCAGTGCAGGTACCATTGGAGAAATCTGATGAAACTAGTCTGGTCGTTCACTACTATTCTGAATTTTTAAGAAAGGATAAGTTTGAAGTCAGACTGGTTGAAGTGGTGACAAGGAGGAGTATTGCAATTGCCATCTACAGTCAACCAAGAAGGCAAATAAAGGCTGACTTACAACCTATTCTGATAAATAGTGAGACATGGCATTTATTGAATGAAGACAAAATGAACTTCTATGATACCTTAAGGTATGCTGCTACAAAGTCATACCTTACGAAAATGTCTTCTCGTCCATACACTATTTATCCAGTCACAGAACAGTCGATAATAAAGGTTGTACCAGACATTCAGCCAAGATATCCTTTGGATATGAATAAAGGAAAGAAGAAGCTATATCCAGAAGGAATCAGTGATGATCTTTCTGCAGATCAAATTGAAGTAGAAGTGCGTCGAATTGATGCAGCATGCGCTTCTAAGGAGAATAAAGACGGAGCTAGTTGCAGTTTCACAGATAAGTATGAAGACTGTCCAGTAGGGGGAAGATTAATAACAGGGACGTTTATTGAATTCCTTGTTCAGACAGTTTTGTGTATTAGACCCTTATCTAATACACTGTCTATCGAAGCTGAAGCTATACTCCTGCAAGGAAGATAGTTGCTTATGCTACCTGCTCCCTTTGACTTGGACATCACAGAGTCAAATGTATTCAATCATCCACCCACATTTGTGATTCGAGAAGATTACATTCCTTCCTCAGACGTTTATACTACAACAACTGCATTCACTGCTCCCTCAGCAGATATTAATCAATCCTCCTCACCGTTGGACTCACAAGCTGAAATCAGAAAATTACGTGGAGAAGTCAACGAGATAAAGGAGACAATGAATGAATTGAAGAAGATTGTTGGACCCCGATCTTTGAGTGAAAATTTGAATTATGAAAATGAAATTTAAGAAGTGCTTTGCGTATGTATTATGTAATAGAGGACTTAAAATTAAAGGATATTGATAAGAAAAGAAATGATTTGATTTTGATATCTTTGGAGTTTTGAGTGGATTGGTGTGATTTATGAAATTAAGTGGATGAGTTGATTGAAATTAAGTTGAAAATCATGAATAAAAAGAGAAAGAGTGAAAATATGAAAAATTGTGAAATAATTGACTTTTTGGCCTTTGAAAGTTGACTTTCGATTTAGGCAAAATTGGATAAAATGGTCTTCTGGAAACTTGTAGATTATGTTAAGAGCTTTCTGTAGCCATAAAGTTTGCAATTTTTCGATATCGAGAGTGGAAGTTATGATCAGTCAAAGTTTATGTTTGATAGGGTTTAACTTTTATTATAATTGGAACTTTGACTGAGAAATTAACCTAATTAGAGGTTAAATTGAGCTTTGATGTTCCTCATAAAAGTTGAAGGATTTGTTTTGATCTTTATTTCGATATAAAGTATGCAATTTTTCGATCTCGGAATAATAAGTTATGATTTTTACAAGTTTATATTGTGATTTTAGCATGATTATTAGAGGATAGTATTTTGACCGAAAAATGGACTCCTTTAGGAGTCGAATTGAGTTTTATGTCCTTCGTGGAAGATGTAGAGCTTCCTTCAAGCTTTCTATGGAGACTAAGTTTGTCAAAATTGGAGTTCGGAATTAAGAGTTATGAATTTTGGAAGTTTTGGATTTTTATGTGAAAAAAAGATGAAAATTGTTTTATCCTCGTCACTAGGGCGACACATCGCCCTAGCGATGGCGAGCGTTTAGCTCGCGTCGCTAGGGCGACGCGTCGCCGTAGTGATGGCGGGCCCGCCCGCATCACCAGGGCGACCTCGCCCGCACGATGCCGTTTTGATTCTTTGGTTTTCTTGACTTTACTTTCTCAAATCCGACCTTTGTTCACTATTTTGCTCATATCTTTTCCGTCCGACATCCGATTGAGTTGATTCTTGTGGCGTTGGATTCCTAAGACAATTCCCTACATCCTCATGAGAAATTTATAATTTTATGAGATTAAATTAATGGTGATGAATTTAAGCAAAGTGAGTCGGGAAATTTTCCGAACATGGTTCAGTATTTTGTGAAATTCGGGATCTGTAGAGATCTGATTGAAGCAATGCTTGAGGAGAAATAAAGATAAGACAAGGGGCTACAAATCATATGAAGAAATAAAATGTCAATTTTTCCCCTAAGTCCTTCCAATTATTAATGGAAGTTCTGATTAGAGTGTAATTTTTGGATTGGGAACATCTGAGAGTATTTTGAGTATAACGTTTGATATGGGAATCAAAATGAGGCAATTCTTATTTTGAATTAAACTAGAGACATAAGGCTACAATTGTTATGAAGATATCGAGTTTCAATTCTGGGGTTAAGAATGTAAATTTCTGGACGGAAATAATCGTACATGGAAAATGTGTTAGAATATGAATATATCCGAACTGTTTTGCGCATAACTTTTGATGTAGTGCTCCGAATTGAGCGCGGTTGGTGGCGTTGGATTCGTATGATTGAGAGGAATATTTCTATAGAAGGAAGTTTGGACAAATTTCTTCAAATTAGTAGTACGAATCAGATCCGCATGTATTAATGAAGTTAGGGGCAATTTTGGAATTAAGTTAAAGAGTAAGGGTAAAAGGGTCATTTACCCCTCATTTTAATGACATGGCATCTTAAAAATCAGAGGATGTCGTTGGAGAAGAGAGAATAATGATTATTCTAGAGAAAAGAAGAAGAAATGAGAGAGAAAGTGAAGAAGAAGCATCGTATATGGAGAAAGAAGAGAGAGCTCTCCATTTTCGAATTTTTTTGAAGCTTTAAGCATGAGTTTTAAGTTAGTTTCAAAGGAAAAAGATGGAAAATGAAGGAAGCTTGCTTTGGGAACCAAGAGATTTCGAAAATGAAGAAGAAAAGAGATAAAAGAAAATTTTGAACTTTGAGTTTTTGATGAAATTTTGGTTTAAAATTGTGGAAAAGGACTTGGGTATGTGATTTATGAAGTTAATTTTGATGTATATGCTTTAGGTTGTGTTTAATTTTGGATGAAAATTTGATTAAGGTTTAGGCTTAATTTTGTGATTAAGAATTTTGTGAAATTTTGGTGTAGAATTATAGATAATGATATGGGTTTGTAGAATATGAGGTTAATTTTGAAGAAATTGTATTTTATGGTATTGAATTTGGATAAATTAGTTTAGGGCAATTTTAAGATTTGGGGATTTTTGAAATTGAGAATGTAGATATTTTGGAATTAATGTGAATTGATGAATTGTGAAGTTAGTTTTGAAAATTAAGTTGTTTATGAGATTGAATTTGAATGTATTGGTTTAGGTCGAATTTTTGAAATTGGGGATTTTAGAAATTCTGGTTTTAGAAAGCTTGGAAATATGATGTTTATGAATTTTCGATAGTTAATTTTGAGAATTATGCAATTTATGATGTGGAATTTGAATGATTGTGGCTTAGGTCGATTTTAATTGAAAGAAGGAAAGAAGCAAGGATCAAATTGGAGCTAGGATCAAGTTTTTGGCATCAATTCGAGGTGGGTAGCATATTTATATTTTGATTTGTAAGCTCAATATGAATTTTTGAAAATTAAAGAAAGCAAAAATGTGAATTTTTGATAAATTAATGTTTTTGTAAATGTTTGAAATTATGATTTCCGAATGCCTTCTGAAAAATTATTATAAGCTTAAATTCATTGTTTGAAATGATTTGATAAATCAATAGAAATTTCTGAAAAATTATATGCTATGAGTGCATTGATAAATTATGCAAATTGTTGAATTTATGGAATTGCTTGATTTGATTGAATTGTATGAATTATGTAGAACTGTGAATATATGTAGTATGAAAATCAAGTTTTCGATTTGTGCCTTCGGGCAATCCGAAAGTTTCAGTTTTGAGTTATGTGATTATGTGGATTTGGTAGGTCCTTTGTGAGTCAGCGCTGTCTCTCTTTGTACAGCCTTCTCCCCGCTGCCCGCTAGTGGCACGGAGCTCCGATTTCGGACTCCCTCCACGGCTACACTGGACCGCTATGTGGACCTGATTTGTGTTGGATGCCGCGGTATAACCCGCAAAACTATTTGGGTGGGAAATGCTAGCCAGTGTGGGGTCCAACATTAAGAAAGTGTAGTACGTTCTGTTTGGACCGAGCCAGAATATTCTGATATGTTATGTGTTTTAATTTGTTCTGTGTGCTGCATTCATGTTTAAACAAAATTGAGCAAGAAAAAAAAGTGACTTTTGTTATGAAAAGCTCGAAAGAAATTAAAAGGTTTGAGAAAACCGTTTTGAAAAGTTACAAAGTTAAAAAATTAGCCCTTTTGGCAAAAAGTTTATGAAAGAAATGATTTCTGCTTATTTGTCATTTTATAAATGTGTTATCCACGAACTTCTGAGCTCACCCCCCCTTTCATCCCCATCTCCAGGTTTTGAGCAGGAAATCGGATGAAAGAATGTGAAGACGTTTGGTCCGTTTTTGCATCGTTTGTATTGTTACGTAAATTTTGAGATTTGGAATATTTTGGGTATTGTAAATGGCTTGCAATGCCATTAAAGTGTATTGTATATGAAATTGTGTATGAATTTGGAAATGAGATTGAGTTATGAGATCAGTATATTGTATTATAGTTATGAGAATGTTTTAGAATTAAGATTGCGTTTGTTTCTGCTGAGATTCCAGACGGAGGGTCCGGTGGGATTCTGATATTTGTGTGATTGATTGGATATTATAGAAGTGTTGTTTTGAACACTTTGTAGGTTTGGGTTAGTCATAAGGCAGCCGTTATGCTGCTGAATTTTCATTCGATAAGTTGAAAAAGAAAATTAAATAAAAACGAGATGTTTTCGGATGAGTTGAATGAGATTGCCTAAAGATGTAATAAATGTATAAGAGAAAAGAAAAAAATATATACCGAATTTCGGGATTGTCTGAGTCTAAGGAATTCCAACGCGACGCTTCCTTTAGATAATTTATGCACGGATGTCGGACATTTGTTAAGTATCGTTTCCGCTTCGTTTCGTTTTGCTTCGGTACTTTGTATTTCGTTTCGCTTCAAAATCCGTTCGTTTGGTTCGATTTGTTATGCTTTTTGATTTGCTTCCGTTTCGATTCTGTATTCGGTTCGCATTTGATTTGCTTCCGCTTGCTTTGTGATTCGAGTTCGCTTTTATTATTCGCTTCCGCTATTTGTTTCCGATTCGAAATTCTGATACGATATTTCCATTTCCTTTCGCCTCGTTATTCGCCTTCGTGTTCGATTCCGTTTTCCGTTATGCTTTTTGTCTCCTTAGTTCTTCGTTTTTCGGTTGGGATCCGGTTCCCGGATCGGGTCCCAACATTTATGGTATCAGAGCCCAGTAATATGATCTTACTTGGGCGTATGAGTATGAATAAGGAATTGAGAGCGTGCTAGGTGATCATTTGATTTTGATGAAAGAAATATGATTGTCTTTAGGAATTTGAAATTGATGTGCATGACTATTTGAAGAATTCAAGTGATTGGTTCGATTTGGGTGTTAAGAATATGATTGATTAGAAACATGCGTTTGTGGAACTTGAAATGTGAATTGCATAATGAATTGGGAGAAATTGATATAGCTTGTATTTCTGTGAGATGAGAGTATGACTTTTAGAAAGATGACGTGATGGTAAAGATTAAATGATGAGTGAACCATATTAGGGTTCCTTAAGAAATGGACCATTGACTTGTGTCCATATATGAAGAAATAATGAGTTATAGATATAGTGCTTTGAGATGATATGGGTGATATGAGATACAAAAAGTGAAATGTTGTGAAGAGATATGATGAGGAACGTAGATAAGAAAAGTAATCGATTATGAGTTTTGGAAAGAAATTAGTAAGAAAGTGCTTGATCATCTTTGTTTAGAAAGAAATTTATGCAAGAATAAGTTACTTGGAGTTTAGGTAAGTATGAATTTCGACGACGAAATTCTTTTAAGGGGGGGAGAAATGTTGGACCCCGATCTTTGAGTGAAAATTTGAATTATGAAAATGAAATTTAAGAAGTGCTTTCATGTATGTATCAGGTAATAGAGGACTTAAAATTAAAGGATATTGATAAGAAAAGAAATGATTTGATTTTGATATCTTTGGGGTTTTGAGTGGATTGGTTTGATTTATGAAATTAAGTGGATGAGTTGATTGAAATTAAGTTGAAAATCATGAATAAAAAGAGAAAGAGTGAAAATATGAAAAATTGTGAAATAGTTGACTTTTTGGCCTTTGAAAATTGACTTTCGATTTAGGCAAAATTGGATAAAATGGTCTTCTGAAAACTTGTAGATTATGTTAAGAGCTTTCTGTAGCCATAAAGTTTGCAATTTTTCGATATCGGGAGTGGAAGTTATGATCAGTCAAAGTTTATGTTTGATAGGGTTTGACTTTTATTATGGTTGGAACTTTGATTGAGAAATTAACCTAATTAGAGGTTAAATAGAGCTTTGATGTTCCTCATAAAAGTTGAAGGATTTGTTTTGATCTTTATTTCGATATAAAGTATGCAATTTTTCGATCTCGGAATAATAAGTTATGATTTTTACAAGTTTATATTGTGGTTTTACCATGATTATTAGAGGATAGTATCTTTGACCAAAAAATGGACTCCTTTAGGAGTCGAATTGAGTTTTATGTCCTTCGTGGAAGATGTAGAGCTTCCTTCAAGCTTTCTATGGAGACTAAGTTTGTCAAAATTGGAGTTCGGGATTAAGAGTTATGAATTTTGGAAGTTTTGGATTTTTATGTGAAAAAAAAAAGAGGAAAATTGTTTTATCCCCGTCACTAGGGCGACACATCGCCCTAGCGATGGCGAGCGTTTAGCTCGCGTTGCTAGGGCGACGCGTTGCTGTAGTGATGGCGGGCGTTCCGCCCGCGTCACCAGGGCGACCTCGCCCGCACGACGCCGTTTTGATTCTTTGGTTTTCTTGACTTTACTTTCTCAAATCCGACCTTTGTTCACTATTTTGCTCATATCTTTTCTGTCCGACATCCGATTGAGTTGATTCTTACGGCGTTGGATTCCTAAGACAATTCCCTACATCCTCATGAGAAATTTATAATTTTATGAGATTAAATTAATGGTGATGAATTTAAGCAAAGTGAGTCGGGAAATTTTCCAAATATGGTTCAGTATTTTGTGAAATTCGGGATCTGTAGAGATCCGATTGAAGCGATGCTTAAGGCGAAATAAAGATAACACAAGGGGCTACAAATCATATGAAGAAATGAAATGTCAATTTTGCCCCTAAGTCCTTCGAATTATGAATGGAAGTTTTGATTAAAGTGTAATTTTTGGATTGGGAACATCTGAGAGTATTTTAAGTATAACTTTTGATTTGGGAATCGAAATGAGGCGATTATTATTTTGAATTAAAATAGAGACATAAGGCTACAATTGTTATGAAGACATCTAGTTTCAATTCTGGGGTTAAGAATGTAAATTTCTGGACGGAAATAATCGTACATGGAAAATGTGTTAGAATATGGATATACCCGAACTGTTTTGAGCATAACTTTTGATCTAGTGCTCCGAATTGAGCGCGGTCAGTGGCGTTGGATTCGTATGATTAAGGGGAACATTTCTCTAGAAGGAAGTTTGGACAAATTCCTTCAAATTGATAGTGCGAATCAGATCCGCATGTATTAATGAAGTTAGGGGCAATTTTGGAATTAAGTTAAAGAGTAAGGGTAAAAGGGTCATTTACCCCTCATTTTAATGACATGGTATCTTCAAAATCAGAGGATGTCGTTGGAGAAGAGAGAATAACGATTATTCTAGAGAAAAGAAGAAGAAATGAGAGAGAAAGTGAAGAAGAAGCATCGTATATGGAGAAAGAAGAGAGAGCTCTCCATTTTCGAATTTTTTTGAAGCTTTAAGCATGAGTTTTAAGTTAGTTTCAAAGGAAAAAGATGGAAAATGAAGGAAGCTTGCTTTGGAACCAAGAGATTTCGAAAATGAAGAAGAAAAGAGGTAAGAGAAAAATTTGAACTTTGAGTTTTTGATGAAATTTTGGTTTAAAATTGTGGAAAAGGACTTGGGTATGTGATTTATGAAGTTAATTTTGATGTATATGCTTTAGGTTGTGTTTAATTTTGGATGAAAATTTGATTAAGGTTTAGGCTTAATTTTGTGATTAAGAATTTTGTGAAATTTTGGTGTAGAATTATAGATAATGATATGGGTTTGTAGAATATGAGGTTAATTTTGAAGAAATTGTATTTTATGGTATTGAATTTGGATAAATTAGTTTAGGGCAATTTTAAGATTTTGGGATTTTTGAAATTGAGGATGTAGATATTTTAGAATTAATGTGAATTGATGAATTGTGAAGTTAGTTTTGAAAATTAAGTTGTTTATGAGATTGAATTTGAGTGTATTAGTTTAGGTCGAATTTTTGAAATTGGAGATTTTAGAAATTCTGGTTTTAGAAAGCTTGGAAATATGATGTTTATGAATTTTCGATAGTTAATTTTGAGAATTATGCAATTTATGATGTGGAATTTGAATGATTGTGGCTTAGGTCGATTTTAATTGAAAGAAGGAAAGAAGCAAGGATCAAATTGGAGCTAGGATCAAGTTTTTGGCATCAATTCGAGGTGGGTAGCATATTTATATTTTGATCTGTAAGCTCAATATGAATTTTCGAAAATTAAAGAAAGCAAAAATGTGAATTTTTGATAAATTATTGTTTTTGTAAATGTTTGAAATTATGATTTCCAAATGCCTTCTGAAAAATTATTATAAGCTTAAATTCATTGTTTGAAATGATTTGATAAATCAATAGAAATTTCTGAAAAATCATATGTTATGAGTGCATTGATAAATTATGCAAGTTGTTGAATTTATGGAATTGCTTGATTTGATTGAATTGTATGAATTATGTAGAACTGTGAATATATGTAGTATGAAAATCAAGTTTTCGATTTGTGCCTTCGGGCAATCCGAAAGTTTCAGTTTTGAGTTATGTGATTATGTGGGTTTGGTAGGTCCTTTGTGAGTCAGCGCTGTCTCTCTTTGTATAGCCTTCTCCCGGCTGCCCGCTAGTGACACAGAGCTCCGATTCCGGACTCCCTCCACGGCTACACTGGACCGCTATGCGGACCTGATTTGTGTTGGATGCCGCGGTATAACCCGCAAATACACGCTGGGTGGGAAATGCTAGCCCAGGTGTGGGGTCCAACATTAAGAAAGTGTAGTACGTTCTGTTTGGACCGAGCCAGACCATTCTGATATGTTATGTGTTTTAATTTGTTCTGTGTGCTGCATTCATGTTTAAACAAAATTGAGCAAGAAAAAAAAGTGACTTTTGTTATGAAAAGCTCGAAAGAAAATTAAAAGGTTTGAGAAAACCGTTTTGAAAAGTTACAAAGTTGAAAAATTAGCCCTTTTGGCAAAAAGTTTATGAAAGAAATGATTTCTGCTTATTTGTCATTTTATAAATGTGTTATCCACGAGCTTCCGAGCTCACCCCCCTTTCATCCCCATCTCCAGGTTTTGAGCAGGAGATCGGATGAAAGAATGTGAAGACGTTTGGTCCGTTTTTGCATCGTTTGTATTGTTACGTAAATTTTGAGATTTGGAATATTTTGGGTATTGTAAATGACTTGCAATGCCATTAAAGTGTATTATATATGAAATTGTGTATGAATTTGGACATGAGATTGAGTTATGAGATCAGTATATTGTATTATAGTTATGAGAATGTTTTAGAATTAAGATTGCGTTTGTTTCTGCTGAGATTCCGGACGAAGGGTCCGATGGGATTCTGATATTTGTGTGATTGATTGGATATTATAGAAGTGTTGTTTTGAACACTTTGCGAGGTTTGAGTTAGTCATAAGGCGATCGTTATCTTGCGAATTTTATTCGATAAGTTGAAAAGAAAAATAAATAAAACGAGATGTTTTGGATGAGTTGAATGAGATTGCCTAAAGATGTAATAAATGTATATGAGAAAAGAAAAAATATACCGGATTTCGGATTGTCTCGAGTCTAAGGAATTCAATGCGACGCCTTTAGATAATTTATGCACGGATGTCGGACATTTGTTAAGTATCGCTTCGCCGCTTCGTTTTGCTTCGATACTTTGTATTTCGCTTAACTCAAATCCGCTCGTTTAGTTCGATTTGTTATGCTTTCGATTTGCTTCGTTTCGATTCTCAGATTGGTTCGCATTTGCTTTACTTCCGCTTGCTTTGTGATTCGAGTTCGCTTTTACTATTCCCTCCCGCTATTTGTTTCCGATTCGAAATTCTGATACGATATTTCCGTTGCCTTTCGCCTCATTATTCGCCTTCGTGTTCGATTCCGTTTTCCATTCTGCTTTTCGTCTCCTTCGTTCTTCATTTTTCGGTTGGGATCCGATTCCTGGATCGGGTCCCAACAAAGATGGTGACAGAACTGTTGAAAAGTGTCGTCATTAATCATTTTTTATTATAACAAATAGGGGGAGAGGAGAATGAGAAGAGGAAAAGAGAATGAGCAGAGGAGAAGAGAATGAGCAGAGGAGAAAAGAATGAGCATAAAAGAATCTGAAAAGGGTGTGCTTGAAGAAGACGAAGAAATGAAAGGAAGAAGAAAAAGAAGATTTTTGAAGATAAGTCTTTTTTTCTTATCTTACATTGTACTTTGTTAACTTTTTTGTATATAATTTGTTATCATCAAAAAGGGGGAGATTGTTAAATCAAAATGACTTTACTTAGATATAAATTTGATGTATAACAAAGAGAAAAATAAAAGAAAAACAAAAGTAGACGAAGCAATACAAACGAAGCAATACAGACGAAGCAACGCAGACGAAAAGAGGAAAACAGACGCAGACGCTAAGGAAAACAGACGCAGACGCTAAGAAAAGCAGATAAAGACGCAAAAGAGGACAGACGCAAACATAAAAGAGAAAAACAGACGCAGACGCAGACACAAAATAAAAAAACAAACGAAGACGTGAATTAAAAAAGCAGTTCAGGTTAATATATCCTTAAAACAAGTTGAGCCCTTATTTAAGGATATATTAATTTGGACAAAATCTTTGACTAGAAAAGTGATCAGTTTAGAGACACAATTGATTTTTGAGATCTACATAAAAGTTGTAGAGCTTCCTTCAAGTTTTTCATAGAGACCAAATTTGTTACATTTGGAATTCGGAATCAAGAGCTGCGATTTTTGAAAAAAAATCGGATATATATATATATATTTTTTGCAACAAAAAAAAAGTGTGCCAGTGTTTCGTAAGCCCTCTCGCTAGGGCGACGAATCGCCCTAGTGAGGAGGGCTTTGTATAAAAAAAATTTATTAATTTTTATTTTTTAATTATTTAATTATTATTTTCGAATTATTTAATTATTTTTTCAGATTATAGGACCCCTCTTCAATTTTTAGCTCATATCTTTTCCGTCCGACATCCGATTGAGTTGATTCTTGAAGTGTTGGATTCCTAAGACAATTATCTACATCCTCATAGAAATTTGTAACTTTTTTAGATTAAATTAAGGGTGATTAATTTAATCAAAGTGAGTCGGAAAATTTTCTGAACATGGTTCAATATTTTGCGGAATTCGGGATCTGTGGAGATCCGATTGAGGTGATTCTTGAGGCGAAATAAAATTAAGACATGAGGCTAACAAGGGAAATTGTAGGGATTTGCATAAGTCTGAATAAAGATGAGTATAAGAAAAAGAAAAAAAATTATACCGGATTTTCGTATTGGATTAGTTTTAGGTTTCCAACGCGATTGTATTTCTCTGTTTTTTGTTTTCAGATGTCGGCTTCGTTCCTTTATGTGTTGTTTCCACTTTCAATTTGTATTCGATCCGCTTCGCTACTTTTGGTTTGATTTGATTCGATTCGCTTGGTGATCCGATTTGCTTTTGGTTTCGCCTTATGATTCACTTTGTGATTTTGTTCGCTTTGTATTTTCCGCTTCAATTCGTTTCGGTTTGTAATTTTCCTTGTGGTCGCTTCGTATTCCCTTTTGTTTGTGTTTCGCTTTGCATTATGTCTTCCGCATTCCGTTTTCCGTTCTACTTTTTCGGTTGGATCCGGTTTTCGGATCGTGTCCCAACATTTATGGTATCAGAGCCCACTAATAGGATCTTAACTGGGCATATAAGATTGAGAAGAGTGTGTAAGGATAAAAATCGAATTTATGAGGATGTGCTAAGTGACCGTTTGATTTTGATGACAAGAAGTATGACTGACTTTAGAAATGTGAAATTGATGTCCATGACTTGTCATGACTTACTTGAAGAATAAAAGTGATTGTTTGTTTTGGGTGTTAAGAATATGACTTATTAGAAACATGTGTTTGTGGAACTTGAGATGTGAATTGCATAATGAATTGGGAGAAATTGATATAGCCTATACTTCTGTGATATGAAAGTATGACTATTTGAATGATGACATGATGATAAAAATTAAATGATGATTGAACCATATTAGGGTTCCGTAAGAAATGGACCATTGACTTATGTCCATATCTGAAGAAATAATGAGTTATAGATATAGTAAGTTGATATGATATGAGTGGTATGAGGTACAAGAAGTGAAGTATTGTGAAGAGATTGAGAGTATGTATGATGAGGAAATTAGATAAGAAAAAGTGATTGATTATGAGGTTTGGAAAGAAATTAGTAAGAAAGTGTTTGATTATGTTCAATTGGAAAGAAAATATATGTGAGGATGCGGTTCTTGATGTTTACTCAAGTATGAATTTCGAGGACGAAATTCTTTTAAGAGGGGGAGAAATATTGGACCCCAATTTTTGAGTAAAAATAAGAAATATGCAAAAGTGGATGAGTTGATTGAAATTGAGTTGAAAATCAAGAAATAAAGAGAGAAAGTGTAAAAAAAAATGAAAATTTATGAAAAGTTTGACTTTTTGGCCTTTGAGGGTTGACTTTTGATTTAGGCATAATTTGAGAAAATAGTCTACATGAAACTTGTAGATTATGTTAAGAGCTTTCTGTAGCCATAAAATTTGCAATTTTTCGATATCGGGAGTGAAAGTTATGATCAGTCAAAGTTAGGTGTGTTATAGGTTGACTTATATTATGGCTGAAGCTTTAACTGGAAAATTTACCTAGTTAGAGGTTAATTTAGCCTTGAAGTTCTTCATGAAAGTTGAAGATTGTGATTTGATCTTAATTTCGATATAAAGTATAGAAATTTTCGATCAAGGAATAATAAGTTATGATTTTTACAAGTTTATGTTATGGTTTTAGCATGATGTTAGAGGACAGAATCTTTGACCAGAAAAGGGACTCCCTTAGGAGTCAAATTGATTTTTATGTCCTTCATGGAAGTTGAAGGTGACTTTCTAATCTTCGCATTGATATAAAATATGACATGATTGGACTTTGGAGTTGAAAGATAGAAATTTCCAAAGTTGAGCCCTTGTTTAAGGATATATTAATTTGGACAAAATCATTGACTAGAAAAGTGATCAGTTTAGAGACAGAATTGATTTTTGAGATCTACATAAAAGTTGTAAAGCTTCCTTCAAGCTTTTCATAGAGACCAAATTTGTTACATTTGGAATTCGGAATCAAGAGTTGCGATTTTTGAAAAAAAAATCAGATATATATATATATATATATATATATATTGTAAAAAAAAAGTATGTTTCGTAAGCCCTCTCGCTAGGGCGACGAATCGCCCTAGTGAGGAGGGCTTTGTATAAAAATTTTTTATTAATTTTTATTTTTTTAATTATTTAATTATTATTTTCGAATTATTTAATTATTTTTCTAGATTATAGGAATTATGACCCCTCTTCAATCTTTCGCTCATATCTTTTCCGTCCAACATCCGATTGAGTTGATTCTTGAAGCGTTGGATTCCTAACACAATTATCTACATCCTCATAGAAATTTGTAAATTTTTTAGATTAAATTAAGGGTGATTAATTTAATCAAAGTGAGTCGGGAAATTTTTCGAACATGGTTCAGTATTTTGCAAAATTCGGGATCTGTGGAGATCCGATTGAGGTGATTCTTGAGGCGAAATAAAATTAAGACATGGGGCTACAAGTCATATGAAAAAGTGAATTTCAATTTAGCCCCTAAGATTTTCAATTTATGAATGGAAGTTCGGATTTGTGTGCAGTTTTGGTTTAGGAACATCTGAAAGTATATTGGGCATAACTTTTACTCTGGTAATCGAAATGAGGCGATTCTTATTTTGAATTAAACTAGAGACATAAGGCTATAATTGTTATGAAGACATAGAATGTCAATTTTGTGATTAAGAATGTTAATTTTTGGATGGAAATAACGTGCTGGAAAATGTGTTAGAATATGAACAACCCGAAATGTTTTTCGCATAACTTTTGATGTAGTGCTCCGAATTGGATGATTCTTGTGGCATTATGAAATTAAGACATAGAGGAACATTTCTCTAGAAGGAAGTTTTGACAAATTCCTTCAACTTGATAGTGCAAATCAAACCCGCAAGTGAGAATAACTTAAAGGAAAGTATAGGGGCATTTTGGGTAGTTCACTTAAAGAGAGGGACAAAAGGGTCATTCTACCCTTATTTAATGACTTGGCACTTTAAAAATCAGATGATTGTCGTTGGTTAAGGGAGGATCACGATTATTCTAGAGAAGGAAAAGAAAGAATAAGAAGAGAAGGGAAGAAATGAAGCTTACGGATGGGAGAAGAGAGAAGAAGAAAGGGAAAAGGCTTGGGATTTTGATTTTTGGAGATTTAAAGCTTGTCTTTGAGTAGATTTCAAGGAAGAAGGATGAAAGAAAGTGGAAGCTTCCTCTAAGGCCCTATAAATTCGAAAATTGAAAGAGAGAGAGGTAAGAGAAAATGTTTAAGTTTTGAATTTTCTTGAATTTTTGGTTTAGAAATATGGAAAATAACTTGGGTATGTGATTTATGAAGTTAATTGTGATGTATATGCTTTAGGTTATGTTTAATTTTGGATGGAAATTTGTGGTTTAGACTTAATTTTGTGTTTGAGGATTTTGTGAATTCTTCGTACAGAATTATAAACAATAGTATGGGTTTGTGGAATATGATCTTAATTTTGAAGAATTATGAAAATTATGATATTAAATTTGGGTGGATTGGTTTAGGCCAGTTTTAGAAATTAAGGTTTTTGAAAATTTATGAGTGAGATGGCTTGGAAATATAAGGGATTTGAGTTTTCCAAGCTCAATTTATGTAATTATGATATTTGTGATATTTATTTTGGACGATTATGGTTTAGGGAATTTTTAAAGTTGAGGAAAGAAGAAGAAATTTGGAGATTTGGAGCTTGGAACAAGTTTTTCACATTAATTCGAGGTAGGTAGCATATTATATTTTGATTTGTAAGCTATATATAAAGTTTCAAAAATTAAAGAAAGCAAAAATTGGATTTTTGATAAATTATTGTTGTTATAAATGTTTGAAAAATTAGTTTTTCGGAATAAATTTTACGAAAATGTAAAGTTTATGAAATCCGTTGAGTTTAAATTATTTGAATGATGTGAGAATGAGATTTTGAATAAGTTTGAATTATAATTGAAAGAAATTATTGCATTCATTGTTATGACTTTGATTTATATGTGAATTGATTGATTGAAGTGATTGAATTGTATGCATTATGTGAATGTGTGAAGATAAAGTTTCAAAATGTGCCCTAGGGCAGTTTGATTAGTATGTGTGAAAAGTAAGATTTTTTGAAAAGTGACTTCGGGCAATCCGATCTTTCATTTTCGCTTATGTATTATGTGGGTTTGGTCAGGTCCTTCTGTGAGTCAGTGCACTGTTTCTATTCGTTTATAGCTTTCTCCCGGGTGCCCGCTAGTGGCACGAAGCTCCGATTTCGGACTCCTTTCACGGCTACACTGGACCGCTATGCGAAAAAGTGTAGTATGTTTTGTTTACGGCTGCACAGGACCACTCTGCGGGAATGTGCAGTACGTTCTGTTTTGAACCGAACCAGACCATTTTGATATGTTTTATGTGTTTGATTTGTGATTTTTGTAATTTGTGCTTTTATGTTATTGCAATCATGTTTATGAAAAAAATGGAAAGTTTGAAAAGGTTTAAGGAAATTGTTTGAAAAGTTGCAAAGTTTGAAAAATAAGCCTTATGGAAAAAGTTTTAAAAAAATGATTTCTGCTTATTTTTCAATTTATAAATATGTTATCCACGAGCTATTTCAGCTCACCCCCTTTCATCCCCATCTCCAGGTTTTCAAGCAGGAGATTGGATGAAAGAAAGACCATCTATCTGATTTATGTCTCGTTTGTAATTCATATTCTTTGGATTTGAGTATTTGGTTTGCAAATGGCTTGAAATGCCATTAAGGATTTGTAAGCACCTAATTGATGATATGTATGAATTACTGAAATTGTATCAAGATTTGATTTATGGATTTAAATTTGTGTATGGTTTATGGATTTGTTTATGAAGAATGTAAGAGATTGTATTGGATTTGAGATATGGATAATGAGAT
Source organism: Erythroxylum novogranatense (assembly GCA_029891385.1). Classification (NCBI taxonomy): domain Eukaryota; kingdom Viridiplantae; phylum Streptophyta; class Magnoliopsida; order Malpighiales; family Erythroxylaceae; genus Erythroxylum; species Erythroxylum novogranatense. The sequence goes on along the minus strand of CM057230.1, from coordinate 76,323,775 downwards.
TGTTTGGGTTGACTGATTGAGAACTATGGAAGTGTTTAGAAATAGGTTTGCATTTGCCTATGCTGAGATCCCGGACGGAGGGTCCAGTTGATTATGATAATTGTATGATTGATTGGAAATTTAGAAGTGTGTTTTGAAACACTTTGCAGGTTTGGGTTTGGTCACGTGCAACCGTTATGCTGCCGAAATTTCGGTAAAAATTAATATAAAATTGAGTTTTGGGATTTATATGAATGTATAAGAAAGTGTGCATGAATTGAGAATTTGATTAAGGATAATTTCCAAGACAAGGGAAATTGTAGGGATTTGCATAAGTCTGAATAAAGATGAGTATAAGAAAAAGAAAAAAATTTATACCGGATTTTAGTATTGGATTAGTTTTAGGTTTCCAACGCGATTGTGTTTCTCTGTTCTTTGTTTTCGGATGTCGGCTCCGTTCCTTTATGTGTTGTTTCTGCTTTCGATTTGTATTCGATCCGCTTCACTACTTTTGGTTTGATTTGATTCGATTCGCTTGGTGATCCGATTTGCTTTCGGTTTCGCCTTATGATTCACTTTGTGATTTCGTTCGCTTTGTATTTTCCGCTTCAATTCGTTTTGGTTTGTAATTTCCCTTTTGGTCGCTTCGTATTCCCTTTAGTTTGTGCTTCGCTTTGCATTATGTCTTCCGCATTCCGTTTTCCATTCTGCTTTTCCGGTTGGGATCCGGTTTCTGGATCAGGTCCCAACATAAACACTTTTCTGTGAGGAATTAGTACAGATAGCCTGCAGAGGCTAAGTGTGAAAGAATACTGATTGTAGAAACCTGAAGAGGCTCGTAAAGAATACTTGTAAAAGTTGAAGAGATAGTGAAATCTCATAAAGAACTCGAGGATCGGACGAACCCACGGTTTGGGGTGAACCAGATAAATGGTCAGGTCAACTACTCTTACTCTATCTCTCTTTAGATTCAAGTTTTATCATTACTTAGTTCGTAAACAAAGTTTTCAAAGTTTTGATTAATTAGAATCTATCGGAAGTTCTGTAAAAGAATTTTATTTCTAACAAACATTTTTAAAAGAATTTTTCAAAAAAGGGGAATACACAATTCAACTCCCCTTCTCGTGCATTCTTATATCATTTTATAAGCTTTGTATTAACGTGTGATTCACTTCAATAGATACTTAATGAAGAGGGTCTAAGAATTATTGAAGGCCCAGAGTTAATTCAGGATACCGTTGATAAGGTAAAATTGATTAATAGCAAAATTAAAGTAGCACAAGATAGACAGAAAAGCTATGTGGATCAAAATAGGCGATATATCGAGTGTCAGGTTGGTGACAGAGTCTTTCTAAAAGTGTCACCTTGGCATGGTGTACTGAGATTTGGTAAAAATGGTAAGTTGAGCCCGAGATACACGGGTCTTTATGAGATCCTTGAGAGGATTGGACCTTTAGCATATAAGTTAGCTTTGCCTAGCGAGATGTCTCAATTGCATAATGTATTTCATGTAAGTATGTTAAGAAGATAGAGATCTGATCCTACTCATGTATTACTAGCTCAAGATATTGAGATTGATAGCAATTTGAGTTATATTGAGGAACCGATCAAGATAGTGGGTTATAAGACAAAACAATTGAGAAACAGAGTGATTCCATGGAAAAATCACTCGACTGAGGAAGCAACATGAGAAACTGAGGATCATATGAGGCGACAGTACCCCTACCGATTTGACCATATAGGTAAGAATTTTGAGGACGGAATTTTTGTAGGAGGGGAGAACTGTAACATCCTGTTACTTGAATTAAGATTTAAATGGTGTTTATTAGAGATTAATGAGAAATTAGGAAGCATAATTCACGCTTATGCATAATGTGACATACACGCACACGATATTATTGATTTTGCACATATACAAATAATGGTACATGCATTCATGACATTTTTCCTGGTATAAGTGATTTTTAATGTGATTAAAGTGTGGACTTTGGATTAATTATGTTACAAAATTTATTTGATGGTAGAAATTTATTTGGAGACTATTAGTAATATTTTGGAATTTTTTGAAAATTTTGGGGTATTTTAGACTAAGAAAAATGGACAAATGACATAATGACATGTAACACTTATAAGAGGATGACAAGTGACCCACATGCAAGGGGGGCACGTGTCTATGAGTTATTAAAGCAAGATATTAGACAGAAACTCTCATTGTTTTCTCTTCAGATAGCTTTCTCTTCACCGAGCTTTGGTCTCCATTCTCATGCTGTGATTTTCTAAAAACATTATAAGTAAACTTCTAAGTTTCTGAGTTCCATAACTAATTTTTGGTGATGTTTTGCTTGCTAGAAATAAACACATGCATAAGATAGATGAGCTGCAGCAATTATACATGAAAAACCGTAGGTGAGTTTTGATTTTGGTGTTTGGTTTGAATCTTGAGTTTTGAGTTGTATGAGAGTAAGATGGGCTAGAATGGCAGTAGAAATGAAAAGAATATAAGTTAGAAATGGTGTAGGAATCATGAAATAAGAAAAGAGAGAGTGCAGAAAATGTGACAAAGGTTGAAGATGATGAATAGTTGTGAAAATTTTCTGGTTTGGTGTTAAGGAGTAATTTTCGAATTTTGATATGTGGTGAATGATTTCTGAACTGGATTAGGAATTAAATGAAGTGCAAGAGTAGATAAAAATGAAAGAATATGCATTGGATGAAAATCTAAGAATTTGAAAGTTTACAGTAGAGAGAGGGAGAAGTGGAATTTTGAATTTTTGATGTTTGAAGTTTAGAATTGTTTATGAATTGTTTAGAAGTTACAGTGAGTGTAGACAAGCATAATAGACAATTTAGAAGTGATTAAATTGGAAAAGGAATGAGAAGAAAAAACTGGGCTTGGTGAAGAAAATGAAGATTTGCGAGCTAGAGAGAGAAAAAGGTGGTAGTTGCATGTATAGGTTATGAGCTAGAGTATTTCATTGAATAGCCCTAAGTCTTTTGGTTATAACATTTTCATCCGAACTCTAAATGACTTGAAACTTAGATCAATGGATTTCTAAGACATTTTTCTTTCTCTACATAAAAATTTAGAGTTATCTTAATTAAATTAAAAGTGATTGATAGGATGAAAGTGTGGAAGTATGTTGGAATGTTATGAACTGGAAATTTTTCATGAACATACTTCGATATTCTGACTATAACTTGATCTATAAATTTTTAAATAAGTTTATTCTTAGTTCAGATTAAACTAGAGACATAATTCTACAACTTTTTTTAAGAAGTCAAATTTTAATTCTGTCTCTAAGGCTTTCAAATTTGTCATGAAACTGCATCCTAGCTTAGGCTGTAGCATTACCTGGGACAGAAATCATGTCCTGTGATTATTGAATAAATTGTACTGATTTTGGCCTAATTAGACTGAGGTGTTTGTACCAGATTGTAGCTTATTCTCTTAGCTTTAAATTGGTATAAAGTTTGTAATTTTTAGATATCGGAGTTGAAGGATATGAGTTGTACAATTCGAGGGTATGATCATGTACTAGCCAAATGTTCAAATATACACAGTCTGTGGTTTTGTGAACATAACTCATAGAATACTTAATCAAATTAGATGATCTTGGAGTCATTAGAAACTTAGGACATGGTTAAACAATTTTCCAAAAAAAAGTGTTGCCTAATTTTGTCATGTACCCTATCAGATTAATTATGCAAGTTGACCCGTATGTATGTTGTTAAAAAAACTTGAAGTGGTCAATTAAGTTATGTAATTGATTTCACATTGTTTTATTATGGTCCAAATAATAAATAAAAAGGAGATTAATGAGAGCTTTGGTATCTAATTGATTTCATGATAAGAATCAATAAGATACCCAGAATTGTCATTCAACATGCATTGTGCATATTTTTATAAATACTTGTGCATAAAGGAATACTTATACATTTGTGCAAAAATATGATATTTGTAAATGTGTTGTTTACTTTGTTTTAAAAATCAGACCGGACCGGTCGGTTCGACCGGTGACCTGTCGACTATCTGGTTTGGTTCACTCTTTAAAATCGGTTCTCAATTAAATTAGTAGGAATCGGTCCGACTACTGGTTCAATAAATTTTTATTTTTTTAATATTTTTATATTATTTGGTATATTTTGTATTTTTAAAATATTATTAATAATATATATAATTAAATATAATTATTGCATTATTATGACGTCATACCGGTTCGACCAATGGTTGAACCGGTCAAACCGGTGACCAATAATACTTTCGGTTCGATGTCTGATCTGAGTTTCAAAACATTGGTTGTTTATGTTATAGAGGAACACTTCGGATGCCAGTCAGACATTGCCAGACCAACTAAGCAATAACTTCTTGGAGCAAACTGTGAGTCAACCTAGATGAATTTTCGAGCATTAATTTGATTTGATTTTGCCAATTATTGAATTGTTACGATTGTTTATGAATTCCGGACTCCAAGTTCGAGGAGTTAAATAGATGGGTATGTATTGAAAGTGCTTGATTGCCTTGAGATCCTGAAGGATTAATTTGATTTGATTTTGTCAAATATTGAATTGTTGCGATTATTTATGAATTCTGGACTCGAAGTCCTAGGAGGTAAATAGTTGGGTATATATTGGAAGTGCTTGACTGCCTTGAGATTCTTAATGTTATGTAAATTCTCAACGAAAGTTGAATGTCGGACTTAGGTCCGAAGATTATGAGATTCTGACTATGCATTATATGTGACTATTATACATGGCATAATCTGAACTTGAAGCATTTCATAAAATGTATGCTCAGATAAAGGCGTTGTGACCGGAGTAGCCAATATGAAAATGCTTATATGTAGAGCTTTGCTCCGTGACTACTGATTTTGCACGTAGAACTAGGCTTCGTGATAATTGTTTCTGACTGAGCCCAATAGGCCAGTAATTGTATCTGTATGTGAAAGGCACTCGATCACAGCTTTAATAACAAACCTGGGGTCTCGTATGCATCTGTATTTGTTTATATATATGACCTGATTCGCAAAGATTAAATGATGTGCCTTGACAGTGTGAATATTTGAAATATATATGTTTTGTATGATTAATTGTGAAATATGTGATTTGTGTATGTGAATCCAGTGAAATTATCAATGATGGTTCACTCATTGAGTTCACAAAACTCATAAAAATTGCAATGTGCAATTTTTTCAGGTATGAGACAGGAGACTTAGTGTTTATTATGGATTAGAAGAACGTTTTGGACTAAGTTATGGCTCAGAGGTCTATCAATTGACATTAGAGAGTTATACCTTTTTTTGTAGTTTTGTTAGAACCTGTATGAGGTTTTGTAAATATTTGTCTAATGGAAATGGTGTAGACTTTGTGAATGAATGCAATGAATTGTTTTAAATTTTGATGAGTTCTGATTACATTAGATGATGCCATGTGTAAGATGGATTTGTTTTTGCTCTAACATGCCATTATCATAGGATATGTAATTGAATATTCTTGAATGTTTGGGTATGTACCTTGTGGTAGTAGGATGTTGCACCTACAATAACCAGACCAATCCAACCCTATCCAATAACGACAACATACTTCATCTACCAATGAAGTCAGTTAATAACAACCTCTATCTACCTCAACTAGTGTTGAAGGATCATTAGGCTTATGAATTTTTTCCACCTATAATCATATTTATCTTCAAATATAACTTTACATGTTTAATGTGTTTTTTGTTATAATTATTTTTTTAGGTTCCAATATGGGCATCAAAAAGAGAGGTAGAGGTATCACTAAAGGTTTTAAGTTGCAATGCATGAATGTTGCAATGAATAGCAAGTTGTCCGTTCATATTAACACCTCACAAGGTCATCCTATTGATAAAACCCAAGCAACAAAATTGTCCAGTGAGTTAAGGGTCATTGTCAGGGCTGAATTATCTTGCCTTTAACATACTAAGCAATTGAAGTAAGATAACTTGCTTCAAAATGCTCTGGACAAAGTTTCGGTAATTTCTTAATTTATTTAATTATACACAATTTTTGTACTTATTTAAAGACTAAGTTTACTTTTACTTGCTATTCACAGATGAAGCTCATTATTATTAACTACATAAATACTACAAATCGTTATTTAAAGACTAAGGATGTAACATCCCGTCACTGATGGGATGGGTACAGTTCATTTCCTACGTATTTTGCATTTGCATATATTCATAGCCTCTACATTATTGATAAATGTTCGTAATTGCATAAGCATCTATATGTACATGCATGTATGACAGATTTCCGACTTGATTGTGAAATTGAAGATTTTGTGATTAAGGTTAACTGTGCTTTGTTTAATGAATTAGAGTGTTAAATTGAATTTAGGAATTGAGAATTGAAAATTTGAGTATGTGATTAGATGTTTTCTAATTTTGACGATTTATAGAAATTTTTCTGGAATTTTCGGAGTATTAGGTCCGGACCGAAAAAATAGCTTAGTGACTGATTAATTGTAATTCCGGTTCCGACTTTGATTGAAAAATTGATATGAGGTAATGTGAATTATGATTTGAGGAATTAGGGTCTAAACCATTAGAATTCGGGAGAAATTAGAATTTGAAATTGGATTGAGGTTGTTCGGATTGGACTTGTGGCAAATGAATTCGCCAAACAAGCCTTAATCTCCTTAGTATATAAACTCTTCTTCTTTGAAAAAGGATCCACGATGCTTGTCTCTTCCTTTGAAGAAATTTGCTTTGTTTTCCTTCTTCTTTGTGTGGATCTCCTCTTGGATTTGTTTCTTGCTTTCTCCTTGCAAGTTAATCCTTCCTTGTCCTTGATCATTTCCTTTTTCTTGGAGTTGAAAGAAGAAAATGGAGTTTGGGGTTGAAATGGGAGGAAAACCGTGGATGAGTTTAGGTTTGGATATTTGAGTTTGCTTGGTGATTTTCAAAGGGTTAAATGCTTTAATCAAGTAAGTTTCTACTCCTTTGTGTTTTGCATAGTTTAATTTAAGCATGGAATTAAGGTATAATTTGTTTGAGAATTTAGAAACTTTCGGATGAGATAGGTTTTAAGGAAAAAGTGGATTTTGATTTGGGTGTTTATGGAATATTGGTTATTTGGTAGATTTGAGGTTAGGAATGAATTGTGTTAAGTGTAGAATATTGTTTTGGAGTGTTTAGAATGGATTGGGATGGTTTTATATCAGAAAATCTGAGAATTTCTGGGTTTTCTGGGCGTGTCTGCGATTGCACGTCGCGGCGCACGAAGAACACAACGGCGACAAGCAAGCAATACATGACGCCGCGACGAAAATGCGGAGCGCTTAGCAATGAAGGAGAGAGGCCCACGTCACGACGCTTGTAATACGTAAGTCATGGCGAAGAAAGGATCGTTCGCCGCGACGAAGACGAAAAGGAAGGAGCTCTCGCATGACGAGGAGCAAAGCGCCATGAGGAGGGCCAATTTTCGAAAATGTAATTTTTAGGTTTTTGAATTTGGGGAATTAGGAATTTATTGATTCAATTGGATATGGATTGATTTCATTTTAGGAAAATGGAATTTCGAAAATTTAATTCGGTGGTTCTCGAAATCGGATGGCAATTGAACAGTGAATTTGACTTTGATTTAATGATAATTATTATGTATTGGAATTTGACTTTGGAGAATATAGAACTTAGTCAATTGATTTATGGTATTAGAAATTGCTATGAATTAGTGTGAAAACGCTGAATTGAGATAATTCGGGATTGAGGTCAGAAATGTCATAACATGCATCGTACGTAAATCATTTGACATATTTGCATCTTTGATTATTGAAATTGGTAAAATTAGTGATATTCGGATATTATGATTTTTATAGAGGCTCAAGTGGAACGTCAATCCTCTGACGCAGCAGAGACTTCCCGACAGTAGCTCGGAAGTTTAGTTGTGAGTAATCTAGTTGGTTTCTCAATCTCTGATGTGTTAAATGCCTTGTGTGAACTATCTGTGCATATGATTAAATGTTTCGCATGAGTTATGTTTTTGTGAATTGTGAACGCATGCTAGGCATGAATAGAAATCGAGAATTGACGATGCCAGGATGGAACACATTCTGATCTGATCGGAGCTATAAGCTCATCTATTGTGATAAGTGATAAGAGAATAGTGCATACCCAGAGGGCTCTCCTATCCCTAGTGCGCGTGGGCAGTAATGTATACCCGGAGGGCTCTCCTATCCCCGAAAACGCGATTTCTGTGTAATATGCCCAGAAATGGGAAAATACTGACGCCCAGTCACAACACAAAAATGAAATGGAAATCATTATGCATTCAGTATGTGATTGTGCTATGAGTTTGCAATTGATTAACGATAAATGTGTGAAAATGGTTGAGTAAATTTATGACTGTGATTCTGAATATGATATTGTGTTGTTTTGTACGCAATTTTGCGTAATGCATGAATTGAGTGAACCATCGATGATGGTTACTCATTGAGTTCGCAAACTCATCCAAAATTGCAACTATTTTTTTTAGGACAGCTATAGTGTGACTCCTAGCTCCAGATTGTGAGACTTTTCCTGCTGTGTGTGTTCCGGCGAGAGGAGCATGGCCCACAGGTCGATTAGCTGGGATCTTTTGGGGATGACCTAGATAGGAGTTGTTACTGTTTATTTTGGGATCTGTACAGTTGTAATTATGACAGAATTATGCACTTATGGTTTTTCAGTGATGAAATGAGAAGTACTCTTTGGTTTTAAAATTTTAGTGAATGTGATCTTACTGCTTTATTATATTGATGACATAAGGTGTATAAAAGTGATCGTATCGTAGTGCACCCTCATCGTAGGGTATGTATCGGTATGACCTACGGGCGTCCCGGTGTATACTCTACGGTAAGGGGGCGCTACAAAGGATCATCGTTATTAACTACATATTTACTACAAATCTTTTCCTTTAGATGAGGAGGTAAAAAGGCATGTTCTTGAGCGGGTGACTCTAGAAAATTGGATCCCAATGTGTGATTATTAATCCTCTGTCAACATTAAGATTTGCCTTCTTTCTCTTCACATTTGCTTCAGTTAATATTGTTTCACAATTTAATGACAATGTCTTATCTTTATTTATGAAAAGAGTAAGAAAACCAAATTTAATAGAGGAAAAATGAAAACTCCTCACGACCAAGATTCGAAATCATTTGTGATCATACGAAAAGAATTTGTAAGTTCTTTGTTTAGAAGTTATAATTATATTAGTAAATACAATAGTATTTATTGTGTTTCATTCCTTTTTTTTAATAAAATGGATTTAAAAAACTACATGAAAAAAGAGAGTGATAGGATCATACTCTACAAACTCACACACTACAAGGAAGGAGAAGGTTGGACTTTTGAAGAAATGCAGAATAATTAAGTAAATATATACTTATTTATTTATTATTTAATTTTTATACTTATTTATTTATGTAGCACTAACTAATAATATTTTAAATTTTAGAATAAAATGTAGGAGTTGCTACAAAGATAATTGTCAGATGAAAATGAGCCAAACGTAGATGAGATTTACAACAAAGTCCTTGGTATAAGATTAGAATACATTCAATTGGTTCATCATCGTCACGACTAACATATGTAACGATGCTTCAAGAGGACAACTGGTCAATTAAAGCTTAGTACAATGTAATGAGCAAAAATTAAACCGTATAGAACAAAAGTTGGTCAAACTTGAAAAGAAAGTCAAACAAATATTTGGCCCAAATTACGTAAGTAGTAGTGATGTTGAGCACAAATCTTACTTTGTACATTACTTTTTATTACATTTGTAAATAACATTTTATTTATATATACTTCAAGTTTTTAATTATTTTTATTTTATTTTCATTTAATTAATTATTAATAACAATTTCTAAATATTATAAACAAAAACATGGATTAAAAATCTTACCATTAATTATAATTAATTGAAAATTATTGCTAGGATTGTTTAGTCAAAAATCAAAATTGTCTCCAAAATTTTTAATTAGGAATAATTTTAAAATAATTAGAAATTAAATTAAAATATAGCTAAAAGATTTGGCAATGATTCTAAAGCATTGCTAAAACTTTTTAGTTACGTTCCATAAACCATCACCAATAACCTTTAGCGACATTATGAAAATAGTCACCAAATATCATTTGAAAGGAAACATGGAATGTCGCATAATATTTTTACCTACTCATATGGTAACACAAGTAACAACTTTTAGCTACGAACTCAAAGCATCCATAAGTATCTTTGGCAATTATTTATCTTTTATTCGCTTATAACTTTTAGCGAGGTAATTGAGATCAAAGTGAGAAATTATTTGTGTTGGTATTTGAAAATTGTTGTCGATAATATTTTCCTACTACGATTTTGCGAAAAAATTTTGTCGTCGTTAAGAAGTATTGGCAACAAATATTTGTCTTTTAGCGACGATTATAATGCTCTTTTCGTTTTTCTTGGTATTACTACAACAGAAAGGGCTCTCAAAAACGAAAATTTTTGTCACTAAAAGTCCTTTTTGTTGCAGTGATGCTAAGAAAAACAAAAAGAATATATAAAGTGGTGAGTGTCACTTTTTTCCTCCTCTTTCGTGCCTAAAAATTAACTTCCTTCTATCTTGTAGAGATTCTCTTTTTTTTTTTAATCTAAATTCTTAAAATAGGTTTTCTAACTAAATTGAAACTATTGGAGTGAATCTGACATGAGGAGTGATCTTGCCTTATACAATCTTCACTTATCATTTCCTAAAATAAAATAAATATTAATTTTATCAATTAATCATTATAATCAATTCAAAACCAAAAGGACATGTCAATTAACATAACTAAATAATATCTTATCTACCGCCACCTATAATGACAACGATTCCAAATATTCTATTAATTAAAAATTAAATTCAATTGTTTCTGAAAATTCTAGATTTTAATTTAAAAGTTAAATTCAACTAATTCTGAATTTTTAAATTTTTATAAAAACTTTAAAAATTGAGAAAGGACTATTTGTCAACAAATCCACAGCTATACTCGTTGGATTAGTTTTAGCCTCTTCCATAACAATTTGTCTTCCTGTACGAAAAGTGAAGGAACTAGTACTGGAGGAAGGAATGGATAGAAAGGGAATCAAAATTCGTCTGCGAAAGGGTGGGTAGTAGTACGGATTTAACAACCGTAGTACGTAATTGTCAGTGTTTCATTTCTTCTGTCCAAAATCACCAACAGTGTAAAGGTCGGAACTTTATGGCCTCCATGAGTCCCCTCCGTCTACTAGCCTGATTTGAGAGAGACACCGCCGTCTCTTCCTGGATTTACATACCGAGTGGTGGGACATTCTATTTTATAGGGACAATCACAGATCATAAGGTATACGTACTTCTCTGTATTTCCTTGTTATTTGGTTACAGAAATTGATAGCCTGTTGCTTGCTGATGTCCAAGATGATATTTTTCTGAAATTTCAGTAGCTTTTGCGGTGAAGTTATGTTAGAAATCGTGACAGTTGGATTGAGAGCTTTATTGGTTGGATGGTTCACTGATTTACTTCGGTTGTTGTGGGTTTATGGGCTATTCTCAGATCTGATGGTTGTTATTATTGAAGGAATACATTGTCTTGCATGCTCACTTATCGAGCTTCCAAATAACGTTTCGAGAAGGTACCTCATCGAGAATGGAAGCTGGGAAAATTCTAATGTAAGTGTACATGGTTATAGGATTGTTTAAATAGTAAACAATGACTTATTTTGATAGCTGCACCATGAACCGAGTCTAAATTCTTTGTCTAATTTTATGGTATCTTATTTTGTTCCATAAATTTTAGCCGTTTATTTGAGTTCCATGTAGATTCCATATAAATGAATACAGGACTTGCATAAATGAATAGCTGAGATTTATGGGATATAATAAGATACTATAATATTGAATAGAAGATCCTGTCCCAATGAACCGTAGCCGTAAGACCAAAAAGAACTAACCATAATCTGTATTATATTAGGTAAACTTAATATTCTATTGTTCTTGCATAAAAAATCTTTACCTTGGGGTTCTAAAACAGTACTCCTAACTAATCTCCTGAAATCAAACCATCAAAACTTTCTTGTTTCCTAGACTGATAGAAGACAAGAGGTTACTTTATGTTTCCATTGCCAGCGTACAATAATTTTAGTTTTAAAAGAAGGGGGAGACTGTAATTAAGAGAAAATGTGAGAATATGAAGCGTAATCTAACTCTAGATTTGGGTTGCTCTTTCTAATTCTCATTCTCTCATATAGTTCTGTTATATTTACTGAAGTCATTCTGGTAAACTACAAGTGAGTGGGCCTCGTTGTGGTTTGGTACATAAGTAAATCTAAATATGACAAAACTTGAAAGCAGATGTGGGATAGGTACTGAAATAATTTGTTGCTAGGTACTTCTTTACATTTGACGAACTTGGAATGTTCATCCCGGAATAAGATTAAGGAGGGAGAAGTTGAAGCAACAGAAATTACAAGTGTGGGCTTAGTCACGTAATCATTTGTTGTTTTATAGCAACAAAAGTTGAAAGCTAGCTTAGAAAATAAGTGACACTGAAAGCATGTAATTTCCTTACGAAGTGAAACTAGCTACTAGGTTCAACATTTACAAATAGTTGAGTTGAACTGTGAAATATCTTCCTGTAAGTTGTGAGAAATATAAGGGAACTAGACAAAACTAAAGATAAATACTCTTATATGCATATCATTCAGGATCTTAAAGAGCTTTTCGCTGGGAGCTGCTTGACAGAAACTGGAATGCATTTCATGAGAAAGCCAATTGGCCAAGACACTGCCGCAATGCCAATGCAAGCACCCCATTGGCCCAAGTTTAACCTTTCGGTACTGGCAAACCTCTTGAGAAGTTCCACCATCAACACTTGAAGAACTATGGTGATTCCAATGATCCCTAAGAACAGCTTGTTCTTGTGTATCCCCTTGAAGACGTTTTTCTTCTCCAGACTTCTTGCATTGAACTCATTAAAAACTTGACAGAAAACGAAAGTGTTGAAAATGAGGGTGTCTTTTACCTTGTCATCAACACTAAAGATAGACTTTCCTTTGAACTGTAGGGTTAGTAAGATTGCAACCTGATACAATGCCTGAGGAATAAGATTCCTCCACATTATTTTGGTGATCAGTGGCTCGGATCTACCCACAGCTGGCTTTATCATGAGGTCGTTGGTCGGCTGCTCAGTGGCCAAGGCCAGAGCTCCCAAGGTGTCCATAATCAGATTCACCCATAATAGCTGGACTGCAGTTAGAGGTACCTTACCAGAAGAAACAGCAGCTACAAAGTTGATGATGAGGGCAGCAATATTAACAGTGAGCTGAAATTGAAGGAATTTCTGAATGTTGTTGTAGACGCACCTTCCCCAACGCAAAACCGTCACTACAGAAGTGAAGTCATCATCTAAGATGACGATATCTGAACTTTCTTTCGCGATCTCTGTCCCTTGAATTCCCATGGACAGCCCAATATCTGCTTCCTTTAGAGCAGGAGCATCATTTGTACCATCACCAGTGACTGCTACCACTTGGCCTTTCTCCTTCAAGCACCGTACCATTAAAAGCTTGTCCAGAGGGGATGATCTTGCCATTACCTGAATATGATCAATCCTTTCCATTCTTTCTTCGGGTGAATAATTTCTGAACTCAGCACCTAACACTACAGCTCCATCATCTACATTGTCAGGATTGAGTATTCCACATTCAACAGCTATAGCTCTTGCTGTATGCAGATTATCACCAGTAATCATTTTAACATCAACTCCGGCATTCTTACATGATTGTACTGCTGCTTTGACTCCAGGTCGACACGGATCTTTCAGTCCTACGAAACCCAACAATGTGAGTCCAGATTCTTCAAGTGTTCCTGAGACTAGCTCATCATCTTGCTTGACCCTTTTGTGGGCGAAGGCAATGCATCGCAGACTTTTTGCAGCCATACTTAGAATTATGTCTCCGAAGTTTTTAATTTCTTCCTCACCGATGCGCTTTGCAGCTCCATCTTTTATATAATAACTTGAACACATAGATAGTATCATTTCAGCTGCTCCCTTCCAATGTATGTGAATTTCCTTCTCATTACGTTTTCTGATCAATACTCCGCTCCTTTTCTTATCTGAATTGAAGGTTTCTACATGTATTATTTCCCACTGGTGTTTTGTTTCATCTATATCCACACCCATGTCTAAGACAGCCCAAGCAACTATTGCCTTCTCAGTTGGATTGCCAGAAATTTCTGGTAATGCTGTAGAATTTGGCCTGTCAATCGTAGCTGTTGTATTCAAGATAATGCCCTCTTGCAATAATTTAAATACCTCACCTTCCATGTCAACGGAACCATTATTTTCAAATTTTTCGTTTCCTTGCCAAAACTCCACAACCTTCATCTGGTTTAAGGTTAGAGTGCCAGTTTTGTCTGAGCATATTGTTGTGGCCGAACCCATAGTTTCACAAGCTGAGAGCTTCCGGACCATAGCATTATCATTCATCATCTTTTTCATAGAGTAAGCCAGGGTTAGAGTCACGGCCAGAGGCAAACCTTCGGGAATGGCCACCACCACAATCGTCACGGCTGCTGATATAATCCCTAGTATTGCATTCAACACACTATTGACCTTTGTCTTGCTCCCCACATACTCTTTGCGGCCATTGTCATCTCTGGTGTTCCCTGTGAAGTAACGGATCATCATAACTGCAAGCACAAGGACAGCCACTGTCATTCCTATCTTTCCAATCCAAGAACTGAGTTTGTCAAGACGCGACTGTAATGGAGTCTGCTCCTTCAAATCATGACTTATGTAGCTCATCATTTCACCCCAAGCAGTGTTAGTGCCAACAGATGTAACGAGCATGGTACCAAAGCCGTCAGCGACCTTTGTTCCAGACAACAAGAATGGATTTCTGTTTGCATTGACATCAAGATGATCGCTTTCACCAGTCATGCTGGACTCGTCCACCTTCAACGAGTATCCTTCTAAGAACAAGCCATCTGCAGGTATCTGATCTCCGATCTTTAGAGAAACAACGTCACCCACGACAATATCAAATATAGATACCGGAAAGTGCCTTCCACCTCTCACCACCTGCACCTTTATGTTATTGCACTCATTTGAAAGCTTCTGGAATTGCTTGGATTGCTTAAAGTTACTGACAGCAGAGATGACGACAACAAGAAAGACAGCTATACAGATACTGCCTCCATCATACCAACCATCTCTAGGTCCATGTTGCTTTACACCGAATGTAATAGATAAAACAGCACAAACCACAAGGATGATAATGGTCGGGTCTTTGAATGCTTCAAGTACAAAGGTAAAATAGCCTTTACTGGGCGGTTTGCTGTACTTATTGGCACCAAAAACATCCCTTCTATAAGCAAGATCAGACTCCGCACCTTCTATTCCACACTTCATGTCACTGCGTAGAGAATCAGCAACTTCCGCAACTCCTCCCAATTGATTCAGAGATTCAAGATTCTTCTCCTTCACCGTGTCCATAAGTGTTCTCTCAACGTTAAGGAAGTCATTTCCATGTACATCAACAGTAACATAGGAGAGGGAACGTAAAAGCCTGGTCTGCTTGACTAAAACTTTCCTGGACAAGGAAACGAGAAGCCTTGTAAAATAAATGGCCGTGAATGCCATCCGCCACCTTCTTTGGTGGCGTTTGACGGTGAAGACATCTTCCCGATCGTCAGGACTGGGTGTTCCGGTGGTTTGTCGAGACCGCAGGTGCATATTGACTACAGGGAAACAGGATCAAAGTGAAGGAGGCCGGGAAAAAGGAAAAGGTTTGTGAAGAAAGCTAAAAACAGGAATAAAGTGAAGGAATAAAGAGGAGGAAAAGGATTGCAAGGAAACTAAAAGCAGTTTCAAAGTGAAGGGAATCGAGAAGGGTGGTGAAGAAAGAGTTGTAAAGCAGTGACTCATTTATAGCAGAAACGGTTGTAAAGAAGATGCAAAGCAGCTTCTTTGAAGTTTCGGAGTAGCTTCGGTAGATAGAGAGATCAATCTGACTCTGGATTTGGATTTACTGCGTTCTGTTAGGATTTCATGGATTTAATGCGTCTGTTTGGTTTTCTTTTCTGGGTAATGGCGCGTTTCTCTTTTTTGGGAAGTAGAGTAAAACAAGAAACCGGTATGAAATTTCCTCCATTAATTAAGATAGATTTATAACGTTTTGGAACAATTAAATTTCATAGCTCTTATATATAATTCAGCTTGTTGGGTAGTTATAACACTGAAAGAAAATACAGCTGATTCTATAATTTCAAATCAATATTTCATGATTTCTAAATATCAATAAGTATCGGATAAAAATTCTAACAAAATCTAAACTTGTGAGAACAGGCTTATTTAAAATATTTTGCATGTTAAATTTAATTATGTCTTCATCCAACAGGTACAATTAAACTATTTATAAAACTTGGATCACCCTCTTTAATCAATACTCTATTTCTTCTCAAAGTGCTATACTTTCTCAACTTTACTTTATGCAACATAATTAATATTTACATCTATCTTACACGTTGCTATTAAGGTTTATAACATCAGTCAATTCTAAAACGTCTCTTAAACTTCATCACCAGAATCCTCAAAAATAATTAATAGAAGGATTATACAATAGATACGCAACTTTTCTTTCTATCTTTAAAATTCTTCTTAAAACTAACCTATATCCAAAAGAATTAATTGATTAATACTTAGAATCAGTTGTAATAAACAATAATCAATATAATGAAAGCAAGTAATTGGTTAAATTTCATAATAACCAAATAAGATTAGAATTTTAATCATACATTTATTACTTTTACTATTTATTCAAAATAATAACCCTCACTATTATTCTGAAAAGATTACTTTAAGCTTTCTAGTAGGTTATAATATCATGATCAAAAGTTTGCTCATACAAGCCAACTATACCTAAATTAGATAGATAATATCTTTAGCAATCTCTTCTCATGTGACTTCTACATCTGTTAAGTGATATAGATAAGATCTTTAGCAATCTCTTCTCATGTAAGTGATAACTGTTTATCAAAATATATCTTATATGTTATTCATAACTCTTCTTCTAAATTTATATGATCATAATATGAGTTTACTCTTCCAAATAATACAAATTTAGATAAGTAAGATTCATTGTTATAAGATTAAACATATTCAAATTAAAACAACTTTGAATTTGGTTAACAAGCCTAATAGTAAATAGAATTTAGGTTCATTCTTATAATAATAAAAGGTAACAATCATGTTCTAAATATGTCAATATTTATTAGGACGCTTAATTTAAAATGGTCTTACTACTCACACAAACTGTATATAAAACATATCAAACTTGCTATTTAAAATACAAATATAAAACATATATATGTATAAAGCATCAATCCTTCTTTAATTCCAATTATTGATATAATATTCATAATTTAAAATAATATTCTCAGCTATTTGTAAAAATTAAATTATATCAATGATTCCTAAGTAAAACTAATTTCTATTCTAAATGAAAACTTAATTTTATTTTAAAATAATTTTTAGATTCAATTGGAAACTAGTCCGAACTCTTATGACTTGTTTTTAAAATAAGTACAAATAATTTCAATAAATTACTTCCCTTATTGTAATTTTAAAAATATTTTCTAATTTTAATAAGACATTATAGAAAATTATTTCCTAATCTAATTGAAAATGACATTTCCTCAATTATAAAACCATTTCTAATATCAAAAATATAATTTTATAGTTAAATAAATATAGATAAGACAGCTTTTATAAATCTATTTCCTAATAAAATAATTAACAAATATATTTTCTAATAAGTTAATAAACTTATTCAAACTAACAAATAATTAATTTATAAATCAAATCAAATAATAAAACTCTAAATAAAATAATAAAACTTCACTGTAAATGGTATCTGTCAATCGTTGGGGAAAAGATCATCTTTCATGCCTCCTTGAGCAAAAGATTCTTAATCAAC
Source organism: Erythroxylum novogranatense (assembly GCA_029891385.1). Lineage (NCBI taxonomy): Eukaryota > Viridiplantae > Streptophyta > Magnoliopsida > Malpighiales > Erythroxylaceae > Erythroxylum > Erythroxylum novogranatense. Next base: position 76,305,824 of record CM057230.1, on the reverse strand, counting down.
ATAGCAATGTCGGATGAATGTAAACTTCATGTGCATAAGCTTTTCTTGGCGAAGTATACCTGAAGCGAGCGAGGAACTGAGACTTTACGCATAACCAAGGCGAAGGAGAGGCGAAGACGGCTTGCGCACGTGGATCGAAAGGGCGATTGAGTGGACATTTGATAACATGCATCGGGTACGAATCTCGATCCTCTGTCCAAGACAGTAAGACTATTTAATAGAAATTGGTTCTGCCGGATTTTGGCTGAACGGTGCGTTTTTATTGAAATTCATCGTCTTCTACCTTCTGTGATGAACGTGGCGTGAATATACCTGCAAAACAAGGAAGACTCGTCGGGGGTGACAACCCGATTAGCCATTCCGACGCTCAAGTAAGTTTTGGTGTAGGAAGGATTGATGAATTCGTAGAAAACGAATTAAGTTATGATCGACACCAATTATGGAGAATTATACCTTATATACGATTTTACGTTAGGTTTAAGTAAATACGTATTTGCATGGAAGTTTTCTTCGCTAATGGTGCCGTGAAATATGAATCGTTCGGATTAAACGATAGTATAGGATGACCGATTGGCGCCCATTGATTGAGTGAAATACCAAATATAGCCAATTCACCGTAAATAAAATAGTAAAAGTTGAAACAAAAATTTAGAAGTATAAAAGTCATTATAATATTTGAAGTTCTCAATGTTTAAATTTTTAATAAAAACGATGCCGATTTTTTTTTATAAAGGAAAAAGAAAATAATGAAGTTAAATGAGCGGGAAAAAACAGATTCTCGACAAATCCTCAATAAAGAATCTATAACATTCTAAGAGTAGTACATCAAAATAAGTGACTCTAATATTGTCCATAACGGTATGGGAATAAAATAGAATAGTCTTGGCCCGAAGATCCGACTCTATCAATGCCCGGAAGGCTTGAGGATCCATGGGCAAAGCGAAAGAGCAAACGGAGACTGAGGAGTCACGAAGATAGCTTGCGCACGTGGTGATGCATGCTCGCACCATGTGGCACACTAGGAGGCAGATGGAGTGCTCCAGACTTACGTTTGGCTCTTGCTCATTTTGCCATTTAAGTGAGAAATCTGGGCTTATTACCGTATATCTAGGGGTCTATTATTTGGACTTATGCTCTGTTAAACTCATCTTTATTAATTATTTCAATAAATTTACTTACCAAAAAATTAATAAACTTGTTCACCTCAATCAAATTGAAACTCTAATTAACAAATATATTTATAATTAACCAAAAATAAAATTTTAACTTTAAAAGAGTCAAATCAATTATTCATTTCAATCAAATTGGAACATATAATTAATTTTATTCTTAGAAAATATTTTATTTTATTTTATTTAGGACTCAATTAAAATTTTAATCTCAATCTAATTAAGAAAATAAATCAATGCAATTTTAAAATTGATTTAGAATTGATGTTTTCTAGCACTTTGAATCATCAAATTAATTAAGAAACACCATAAGCCAAATAAAGTGGGAACTCCAGTGATTATATTAACTCAGCGGCGAAACAGTTAACATTAAAATCTTTTAAGTTGTAATATAGTAACTCCTGAACCAACCAACAGTTTATTCAATTTATTTTAGCTTTAGATCACGCCAAACAATATTTAATTATTTATTGTAGCTAGATTTAGGTTAATAACCTTCTAGTCAAACAAGGTTATCTTCAACTCTAAACCCTAACCACCAAAATTTAAAGCTGGTATTACCTGCCATCAGTAACCCACCACACACCACTGTAGAGAGGACCAGTGAACAGTATATATCAAGGAACCATAGGCACTGTCGCCCATCATCCATCTGTTGCACGGTCAGATAGCTTTTACAAGCTACACGTTTTCGACCTGCAAACCACCAACAACGATGATTACATTGATAAGAAGAACAATGTCATCGCCAACATCCCCTCCAACAACAAAAACCTTCCTTTATCTAGAAACAACCATCATCGTTGTCATAGAAGATGACAACAGCTTACCATCTTCTCAACGTTCACTCCAAGAAAATGGGTGTTCACTGACGAAGAAGTTAATATTTCGTTGGTAATATAATTTACGGATAGATTTTACCGACGGACACTTCCGTCTTTAAAACCATTGTCGGTAAATTATTCTTACGAAATTTAGTTTCCGTCTGTATATTTACTGATGGAATGAACATATCCGTCGGCATAATTTATCGACGATTTATGATAACCGTCAGTGAAATACGTAAACATATACCGATGGTTTGCCAATAACTGTCGGTAGATTATTTAGGTCCTTTCCGACGGATTTCCTTTTTCGTAGGTGAAAAATGTTAACGTATACTAACGGTTTTCCAATAACAGTCGGTAAATTAACAATAGACAAATACCGACGGTTTATTTCTAACCATTGGTAAATATAACATAATTTAGCAACGGAAGCGTATTTCTGTCGGTAATAATTTTCCTTCTTGAAATGCAACTCAAATTGCTTAATCCAGATCTCAAAGCTCCTGTGCACTTGCTGAAGTCACCTTTAACTCTTTATAAATGACTTGTTGAATGTCAATTATTTTTAAAATTTCGACGTCAAATTTGATTTCAATGTCAACAATTATAAATTATCCATTTATATTTTTTTGATTTGTTTAAATATTGATTTTGCTTAAACAGAAAATTAAATGATCATATTAAGGAAAAAGATTTCTTAACTGATAATAAAAACATTAAATAGTACATAAATTAAAACCAAATGACAACTACAATCCTATTATCCTAGTAAGCGCGGATGGTATGAGTCTCTATCCTTCCCCCTCATATGCTCCATGTCATTTTGGAGCTTAGTTATTATGTCCATCAAAGTCTGCACTGTGCTCTCAAAGTGATTGATACGTTCCACTGTCGGTCGTGTGTTAGATGCTGCTGTACTGGATATAGATGACTGCGAATAACATGCGTTACTAAATGAGCATGGGCTGAAGATCCTTCTGATGTTGTAATGAGACATATCACTTATTGTAATAGTTTTGTGAATAACACAAAATTTTCATGTGAAGTTTGTCCCCTTTCTAAGCAAGTTAGGACTAGATTTCTAATCAGTTTTACACGAGCAACTATGCCTTTTGAATTATTACATGTGGATATTTGGGGACCTTATAAAGAAGTTTTAATTTGTGGGGCTCATTACTTCTTGACTGTTGTTGATGATCACAGTCGATGTACCTGGATATTCTTAATTAAGCATAAGGCGCAAGCTAGTTATCTTCTTGAAAAAAAATTTATCCATATTCACCGACAGTATGATGGCCGTGTTAAGATTGTGCGGACTGATAATGGTTCAAAGTTTTTGGGTAAAGAGACACAAGTCATGTTTAGTGACAGAGGCATTACTCATCAAAGGACATGCATTTATACTCTACAACAGAATGATGTTGTGGAGAGAAAATATCGGCATTTGCTACAAGTGGCATGATTATTATTGTTTCAATATGGCGTTCCAAAGAATTTTTGGAGTCATAGTGTTTTACATGCTTCTTTTCTAATCAATCGGTTGCCTAGCAAACTGCTTAGTTGGAAATCTCCATATGAGGTATTGTATGGGAATCCACAAAGTTATGCTGAATTTAGAAATTTTGGTTGTTTATGTTATGCGGCTGATACTCACCCACATAAGGATAAGTTGGCACCTCGATCATTCCGCAGTGTTTTTCTTGGTCATTCTCCAGGCCAGAAGGGTTACAAATTGTATAATTTACAAACCAAACGATGTTTTGTCTTCAGAGATGTGTCCTTCTTTGAAACTATATATCCATTTCAGCAACATCCGAATAATCATCACTCTATTGATCGTTCTATTTCATTACCAATTGTTGTCACTGATGAGCCTTCTTCCGATGGTTTGGTTCAAAATGATGCAAATGTGTTCATTTTACCAGATCCACGTGATGCCTCGGTGGTTCCTATTGCTGATTCTACTAGCATTCCTGAACCTACAGTTAGTACTAGGCCAAGTTTGCGAGTTCGGCAGCCACCCTCTTGGCTGCGTGATTTTGTATCGAACGTAAGCCTTACTTCTCCTTCTTTCAAATGTTTGCCTGCGCCAAGTAGTTCTTCTCATACCTCTAATACATATCCCTTTACTGTAAATCTTGGTTTAAGCACTGCGTATATTGAGTTTTTGGCCAATGTATTCAATATTACTGAGCCCACATCTTACTTGCATGCACGTCAAGATCCTAATTAGGTTAAAGCTATGAACTCTTAATTGGATGCTCTTGAACATAATGATACATGGGTTCTTACCACACTTCCCGAAGGCAAAAAGGCCATTGGTTCGAAATGGGTATACAACGTTAAGTTGAAACCCAATGGTGAGGTTGATAGGTTTAAAGCTAGGTTGGTGGCTAAGGGGTATAACCAGGTTGTAGGGGTTGATTACACCGATTGCTTCTCACCGGTAGCCAAGGTGGTTACTGTGCAGATTTTGTTTGCTTTGGTTGCTACTAAAGGATGGGCCTTGCACCAGTTGGATATTAACAACGCTTTCCTTCATGGTTTTTTGGACGAAGAGATCTATATGCTTCCTCCTGAAGGCTATTTCAAGGCAGCTCCGCATGAGGTTTGTAGGCTGAAGAAGTCGTTATATGGCCTTAAACAAGCCTCTCGGTAGTGGAATGCTGAATTAACTCTTAAGCTTCAACGTTATGGCTTTCAACAGTCTCCGAATGATCACTGTCTATTTACTTTCCAGCATACTGCTTATTTTTTGATTATCTTAGTCTATGTAGATGATATGCTCTTGACAGGAGATTCCGAGGAGGAGATTCAGAAGGTGAAGCTGTTTCTTGATACTACTTTCACTATTAAAGATCTTTTCCATGCCAAGTATTTTTTGGGTCTTGAAATTGCACGTTCGACCCATGTTATGTATATTAATCAACGCAAATATGTATTGGATTTGGTTGAGTCTGCTGGCTTATTGGGTTGTAAGCTTGTTTCCACTCCTTTACCGAAGGGTTTGCTTTTGGCATCCTCAAGTGGTTCTTTACTTCATGACCCCCACCCATACTGCCAACTGGTTGGGAGGTTATTGTATTTAGGGTATACGCGTCTGGACATCACCTTTGCTGTCCATCAGCTCATCCAGTTCGTTCATGCTCCTACGGAGGTTCATTGGCAGGCGACTCTCCATATTTTGCATTTGAAGGGATGTCCGTCGTTCAGTTTATTTTATCTTGCTAATCAATCTTTTGTTCTTCAGGCATTCTATGACGCGGATTGGGGGGCTTGTCGTGATACTTGTTGATCTGTGTCTGGGTTTTGTATTTTTGTGGGCTCCTCATTGATTCTTGGAAGTCCAAAAAGTAGGCTACCGTGTCCAAATCTTCGGCGGAGGCGGAGTATCAGAGTATGGGTTCGGTGGTTTGTGAACTTCTCTAAGTTTCTTACATTTTGCGGGATTTTCGGATCTCTGTTCCTCTTCCTATTTCTGTGTATTGTGACAATCAAGCAGCCCTCTATATTGCTGCCAATTCGGTGTTCCATGAGTGCACCAAGCATTTGGACATCGACTGCCATATCGTTCGCGAGCAGCTGAAACAGGGATTTCTTTCTTTACTTCACACCTCTTCTTCTACTCAGCTAGCCGACGTTTTTACTAAGTCTCTTTCTACTCCAGCTTTCCATGGGTTTTTGGTCAAATTGGGCTTGTGTTCTTACAGGCTCCAACTTGAGGGGGAGATGAAGGAATTATTTATCACGTTAAGCTTCGTTATCGTTATTGTTATTGTACTGTTAGTTTAGTTAGTTAGAGAGCAGTTTTATTTTCAGCAATGCATATAAGACTAAAAGACTGAAGGTTCTTTACGATGAAGAATATATGAGAAAGTTTCTGCATTTTTAGCTTTCTTCTATACAGTAGAAATTTGTTCACCATATAATAAACAACACTTTATTATAAAGTTTTTTTACAATTTCTCTCGAATTCACAATTTATATGAAAAATCATCATAATCGCATAAGTATTTGACTTCCAACAATAAGATTTAAAACTTTTAGTAATTTAACTTGATTATAATTTCAATTAAAGTTTAACTAAAATTATAATTAATCTTAGAAATTTTAAAACTTTATAGTCAAGTTTAACTTAATTAAATCACTTTTTCCTCTTCAACTAATATTGTTTATGTATGACTCATTAGATTTTTAAATATGATGGTTATGTTTATAAATTATAATACTAAGATATTTTAGGATTAAATAAATTAAACTTATTTAGTTTATCTTTAATTAAATAATTTATATTTATAGATCAAAGATTAATATCTAATAACCCATCATATCCACCTAATTATTATGAATATCAAAGTAGTTTTTACTAACATTTTCAACATGACTTAATTCATATAATTCAACATTTTTATCATACAATATTTCGATCAAATATAAAATGTAAATTAATATATATTTTAATTGAATCTAGTTGTATTTGTTTTTATCATTAGTAATTGATTATTTTACTAAAATATGAAGACTAGTTTTGAATTATCATTCAACCTTACTCTAGAAGTTTTTAAATTAATACTAAACGAGAATGACAAAATATTTTCTTAAACTATTTTAGAGTAATGAATCATATGTTGATCACTTAGTTGTTTCTATATAGTTTTTTATATTTAATGACTAATAATCGAACTACTTTTGACTCGAGATATGTTGTAAATAATATCAAAATATAACAATCTCTATATAAAATATTTTGAAAATCTCAAATTTAAAGATCACTTATACAATCATTAGAATAAGTATTTCTATGCACAAAAATAATGTTTCATACAAAATTAAGGTCGATCAATAAACTTGTTTTTAATAAAAAATTATAAATTTATTTGAATATCTTTATATTTTAATTTATGAGATCAACTACTTTCATTTATAAGAGATAAGCATAATGTATGCTAATCTTTTATTCTATTAATGTTTTGTTTTAATAGAGTAACTAATATAAATAATTTAAAGATAATATCTAAATACAATAGGACTCTCATATTATAAATATTTTCATAATTTTATTTGTAAAATATATTTATCTTATGGACTTTATCTTATAAATTAGTTAATTAAATAAAAAGAATTTATTGCCTTAATAACCATGTGTTATTCAAAAGTTGCTAAAAAAATCCTGACATATAAAAATTAGCAAAAAAAACCCTGAGTTGAAATTTTATTAACTCACAGCCCCTTAAGCAAATCTGGTCAACGAATGGACTTGAAACGTCTATTTTGCCCTTACACTTAATTTGATGATTTGCACTCTCCCTCCCATTTCATTTTTATGATCCAACATTTACCCCCTTTTCAGAAAAGTAAAAACCCTAGCGAAATCTTGAGCAAAATGGTGTGAAGCATATATTGTTCTGAAGATACGACGAAAGGTAAGTCATTGCTTGATTTTTGTGTTTCTTATAGTTTCTTGTTCTGAAATTTTTGCGTTCTGAAATCAAGTTTCTACTTTTAAGAATCAAGTTATTGAAGGTGGTTAGAGAATTCTGGTATTTGAAGCATGGGAAGGATGTGACAATGGAAGAAATTGCAGCTGAACAAGGAGCACCAATATACTTACTCACTGAAGATGGAGAAGCACACAATCATCCTGTTCCAAATCAAAAAGAAAGAGCTAATGAGCCAGTGCATGTACCTGAAGAAGAAATTATACATAATGTTGATCCAAAAGTTACTGAAGTAGAGAAACAAACTGATGAAGAAGTTTATATTCCAGAAATTCACATTCCTGAAAACACTCAAAACACACCTGAAGTTGAAGATCCAAACCAATCACAGGCACTAGCTGATTTACTTAATCAGTTTCATTTCTTGTTTGAAGATGCTGAATCACATGTTGAAGATGAACCACAGAATGAGAATTATGATGCAGGAAATGAAGTTGATACAGAAGATGCAGGTCACTATGAAAAATTATCTAATCTTGAAAACAATGATGAAGTTGGAGAGGAGGATAGAGTCGAAGAAAATGAAGACAATTTGGATGCTGAAATTGACAGTGATCCCAATGATGTGGAATGGGAGGTGAGTGACATAGAAGCAAGTGATGCTGATGAAGATACAGATGTTCCTAGTGACTGTTTTGAAGATGTTGAAGGGTCATCTGAGGATGATGTATTGCAGCAAAGAGACATGAGTAAAGAAGCAAGAAGATTGAAGTTAGCTGAAATAAGGAGGAGGAGAGTTGCCTTCAGAAGACAAACTCCTGAAGAAGAGGAAATTGCACCTAATACTGGAGACCTTAATGATAGAGGTTGGTATTCAGATGTAGATGGGGATGAGACATTTGATAGACCTCCTGCATCAGATCATGAGGAACCGCATTTTGCCATATTCAAAGAAGGTGACAACATTGAAAATCTAAAATTACATGTTGGTTTGAGGTTTGATTCAGTGGATATATACAAGGAAGTACTTACTGATTGGAGCATAAGGAAGGGTTTCCAGCTGCATTTTGAGAAATGTGAGAGTATCAGAGTAACAGCCGTGTGTGATTCAGCAAACTGCAAGTGGAGAATCCATGCCTCTGTCATGCAGGGTTCAAGTATGTTCCAAGTGAAAACACTGAAAGGTAAGCACACGTGTCCAAAAAAGGGAACAAACAAAAGGGCTAAGGTAAGGTATTTTGCTAAGAGAATAGAGCAATATGTCAGAGACTTTCCTGATATTAGAATTAATAGATTCATGAAAATTGCTAAGAGACTGGTGGGTGTTGAATGCAAGAATTGGGTGGCATTGAGAGCTAAAAAATATGCTGTTGAAAAAATTAGAGGTGAGGATGAGAAGGAATTTGCAATGCTTTGGGACTACTGTGAGACAGTTAGAGAGACAAATCCGGGGAGTACAATTGTTTTGGAGCAATTGCCACACTCAGATCCTCCAAGATTTGACAGAATGTATTATTGTCTGGCAGCATCAAAACAGAGGTTTTTAACTGGTCGTAGACCATTAATTGGCCTTGATGGATGTTTCATCAAGACAGTACATGGTGGACAACTATTGGCAGCAATTGGGAAAGATGGGAATGACAATGTATGGCCAATTGCCATTGCATATGTGAAAAGTGAGAGCATAGTTACTTGGAGGTGGTTTCTAGAGCTTCTCATGGATGATCTTGGTAAGGAACATAGAGGAAAATGGACCTTTATCACAGATAGACAAAAAGGTCTACTTGAAGCTCTGAATCAAGTTGTACCTAAATGTGAGCATAGATTCTGTTTGAGACACTTGTATCAGAATTTTTCAGTCAATTGGCCAGGTTAAGAACTCAAACGTCTCTTTTGGCAAGCTGCTTCTGTGGGCAACAGAGCTGAATGGCATGAAGCAATGGAAGCAATCAAGGTAGCTGATCCAAAACTTGAGGAAGATCAAGTGACAGCATATGACTGGCTGATTGATGTGCACCCTGACTGCTGGTCAAGATCATTTTTTAGAACAAACTGTAAGTGTGATGTGTTGGTCAACAACTTATGTAAGTCTTTTAATAATATGATTTTTCCTGCAAGAGACTGCCCTCCTATATGTATGTTTGAGTGGTACAGGGCTAGGATGATGACAAGAATTAGGACTAAGTTCAATGGAATGGAATCATATCAGGGTGTTCTTTGTCCTAATTTTAGGTTAAAGCTAAACAAGCAGTTGGAATTAGCTAGAGACTGTAATCCATTGTTTTCTGGTAATATGGAATTTGAAGTTCAGCTTCACCATGATGATCATGATGCTTTTATTGTGAAATTGGATGAAAAAACTTGCACATATGGTTTTTTGCAATTGAATGGGTACCCATGTGGTCATGCTGCAGCCTGTATTGATGCTCAAAGAGAGGAAATTGAAAATTATGTAGATGATTGCTATAAGAAGCCAGCATATTTGGCAGCATATGCACACATGATTCATGCAGTTGGAGGCAGAAAACGATTTAGGAAGACTGGAAAAGAACCACTTCTTCCTCCAGTGTATAAAGTGAAAATGGGAAGGCCCAAGAAAAAGAGAAGAAAAAGTGCCAATGAACAACCTAGGATAAGTACAAGACAAGGGCTAACACACACATGTAGCAGGTGTTATGAGACTGGCCATAATGTCAAGAGCTGCAAGAACACACCTCATCCTAACTCAAGATTCTCCACTGTAAGTTTTATTTTATAATGTGTTGCATACTGAAATTAATTAATGTGTTGCATACTGAAATTAATTACTGTTCAATAATGTAAATAATGTATTTATATTTGCTTTTATTTAAATTGGCAGGTTGGCATTAATGTAACTGATTTTGGACCTAGGAGGCCAGTATGTGATAGTTTAAACTTAATTAATATAAACATTATTGCAAATGTATTTAAACTGAGATTACCTTTGCTGTGTTCTTTTTTTTTGTGCAGACAGCAGCAGGGAGAGGTCAACGAGGAAGGAAGAGAATCTTTAATCCTGCAAGAGCCATGGCTGCAGCAAGAGGAAGAGCAAGGGGAAGGGCTGCACCTTCAGAAGGAGCACAATCAAGTCCCATGCCACAATCTGCTAGAGGAAGAGGAACACCACAAGCTGCCACAGGAAGGGGAACACCACAATCTGCAAGAGGTAGGGGGACAACACAATCTGCAAAGGGGAGGGGAAATTCTGTTAGAGGTAGAGGAATGCCATCATTTACAGCCCCAAGAGCTTTTGCTTCACAGCTAGAAGTTGCTAGATCTACACCTACACAGGCTTCTGCAACAGTTCATACCTCAGCTTCACAACCACCATCTATGCCTCCAAGAATTGGCTCTACTCAAGCAGGTCCTTCTGCAAATCCCAAAAGAAAGTGGAACAAGAAAATAACAAAGGCTCAAGCATTTCAAAATACACAGGAAAGAGCCAAAGAGAGAAGGAATCAAACCCTATGGAAGCCATAATATAATTTTAATTTTCAGATCTGTTTTTAGGGTATTTGGATGTGAAATGGATAAACAATGTGGTCCTGAAGTGTTTTTTTTTAGTTTGTGTCTGTTTGACAGCTTTTGTCATGTGGGTGATGTGCCCCATGGTTGTTGGCATTATTCAATGCCAACTTATTGCTTTTGTTAAAGACTTTGAACAACTCCCTGTGCTTGTCTTTTTTGTTAATGGGAATTGATGCTTTTGACTACTTTATTGTAGCTTGTGTTGTAGTTTCTTTTTTAGTTTTTTAAATGGAAAATGATGTTTCATCATAATTTAACAAATTCTGCAGAAAACAGGTCTATTTAGAAGTCCAATTTCTGCATGAATTCTGCTGAATTACTTGCCAATTTATGCATGAATTCTGCTGAATTTTTGTCAATTTATGCATGAATTCTGCTGAAATATTTTACTAGATTCACAGTGATTTTTTTTGGAAGCAATAACACTGTAATTTTATATTGTACACTAATTAGAAAAGAAGGTTTATAGTTGAGAATTACATTCATTACTGTATTATCAAACTAATGTAAAGCTTCATTAATTGAAAATTAGCTTTACAATATTAATTACAGATACAAAGTCATAAAGTTAAAACCTGAACCATCCTATCTAATATAATAATTTTCCAAAGCCAAATCTTCATTTTAGCAGTAAAATTACAATCAAGATAAACATTCCTACACAAATCACCCATAAATTTACACTTTGCTTCTCATTGGTTTCCGAAATTGTACCTTCAATTTTACACCCTCTGGAAATCACCTCCACATTTTCACTTTCAACTTCAGGTTCCAATTCCACAGAAATCGGCTTCCATTTTGCTTCTTTTGGAAAAACCCAACCAAAATAGGAGCATTTCATATAGGGACAATTATAATACAACAAACCATAAGATTTTTTGCCTTCATCTCGAACAACTTTAATTACACACGTCTGCCTACAGTAACAGTTCGGCGACATGGGATACCGGACTTCAAGCTCAGCCATGGGTTTCTTCTTCCTGAGGTCGCCGTAGGTTGAGTTGGACGCCATCTCTGTGAATCTCGAACAAGAAAGAAGAATAAGAACTAGGGTTCTTCTTCTGTGAAATAAAACACAGATATGTAAACACAAGAAATAAGAATTAAGGATATTATGATCATTTCACAGGCAAATAGGCTATAAAATTCGCAGTCAGCGTGCGTGGAGGAATAACACACGGCTAAGGGTTTTTTTTGCAGCAAAATTGAAAACATAAGATTAATAGAGTAACATTTTATATCTCAGGGTTAAATTAGCTACTTTCGTATAACACAGGGGTCGCTACAGCAATTTTTTCTAAATAAAAATTTATAAGATAGATAATATGTTTAATTAATTTTGTCATAAATATACAACTAACAAATTGATTCTAAGGTATAAACCAAAATGGTTGAAGTAGTTAATTTTGCAACTTGAATTAAGTTTAAATGAAATTGGAAAAAGTTGAACTAAAACTCAAATTTCACAAAAAGATTTTTTTCGAAAACCACGCTGACATAGTTAGTGGCACTAGAAAACTGCAGAGATCGATTTTCAAGAAACTAAAACCAGAAGGATTGTAGATGGAGGAAAGAATAATGAAGAACCAAACTTTATGAAACAATATTTTAAAACATAATCCAAAGTACATATTCCTTTACGGTGTTCATTGCAAAGACTAAAATTCTATTCTGAGCAAAGAAACTCAACCGCCAAGCAAAGTATTTTATAACTTCTTCACCGAAAGTTTAATGTTTCTTTTGTAAGTTGATTTTTTAGGGGCAAAAAAGTATCACATTTTCAAGAGTGCTTGTAATGTTCATGTACACAAACAAAAAATGCATAAACATTAAAAACACATAAATAAAAATGTAGAAACACCAAAAATTTTCAGAAAAGTAAATTTATTAAATAAAGCATATATATGACATCCTTATGTATAATTAACAATTCTAAACTTTAAAAAGAGATAAGTAAAATGGACATAAAGGAAACAAATTAGAAAAGAAATCCAATATAAAATTAATGAACCAATTACTTCACATTCTTCCTGATCATAACAACTTTTGAATCTACTTTAACATCAATATTAATCAAGTATCAAAGCCCAATTAGAGCAGATTACCATTGATGAAGTGATATTGTTCTCAGAACTTTTCTTTATGTAAAGGTGAAACAAGTCAATATCTACTAAACTTTCAACTTCTTAACCTATCGTTTATAAGTTAAAGGAGGCTAAAGAAACATCGAACACAATTTATTTTCTTGACCTTCCACCTCTAATCTTTTCCCGTTTGCCTTAATTGAGAAGGAAGATGAATGATTTGCTGAAAATACCGAAAGCTTAATCAATATAATTTTAAAATTTACATATCACTTTTCACTTCTCCGCTCACTAATCTTTAAAATTCTTGATAAGGTTCTTTGTTATATTCTTGAATTAACTCTTGAGAAAAAATTGTCACATATATAACAATGATATTGCATCAAAGCGTCCTACCCACGCTTGGACTTCAGAAATGGTACATGGATCCTTCCTTGTTCCCGGGTGGTCCTTCTTTAGTGGCCAGTAAATAGGTCTGTCTTTGTAACCTACATCGTCCCAGGACTATTACTGAAAACTATGACATTACAATAGAGAAGGGTATTGGTGACAAAATATAACGTTACTGAAAGAAACAAAATTGTCGCAAAAAATATTTAACGACGAAACAAAATCATCGAACAAATGGTTGTAAAAGCCCGATAGCAAAAGATTACCTGCGACGTTTTAAATGAATCATCACCCAAAAATTACATGCGACTTTGTCGCTAATAAGAATAGGCAATGAGAGGAGAAATAGTCGCAGATCACTTATTATCACTTTTAATTTTGCTGGGTAAAGGTAATTAGCTTCATTAACGTAAGTGTATAGAGTATGTTTGGTTCATGTTATTGTTTTTAACATGGTTTGAATTATAATTTAGTCACATTTTGTAATTATTGTTGGTGACATATTGTAAATAATAATATATTAAAATAAAATAAAATATTTCATAATTAAAAATGAAGTGCATTTTATACAGAACCATGTAATTAAATGTTAATTACAAAACTTAAGAAAAAATATCGATAAATTAAGACTTCTCATCATTACTACTGCTGACATACTGTGACCTAAGTATTTGTTTGACCATATTTTTTAGCTTGGTCAACTCTCTTTCAGTATGGTTAAGTTTTTACTCATTACATTATAATTTTTCTTGAATACAATCTAACTTTTCTTCATTACATTGTAATTGAGCCTTAAGTGACTGATTCTCCGCTTGAAGCATTGTTACATACGCTGGTCGTGACGATGATGAACCAATTGGCCTAGGGTCATGCCCCAAACCTTTGATATATCCTGATCTTGTACCAAAAACGTTGTTGTAAATGTCATAGACATCGGGTTCATTCCCATCCGGCAATGATCTCGCAACAACTCCTACATCTTGTCCTACAATTTAAAACATAAAATTAAGATGTAATTCAAATATTATGACTTAGTATTACATAAATAAAAAACTCTAAAATTAAAATTTTTATACTTACATAATTATTTTGCGCCTCTTTAGACATCCAATCTTCACTTTTCATGTAAAATGTTAGCTTGTAAAGTGTGATCCTATCACACTCTTGTCCATGGAGTTTGTCTTTGTTATATGAATTTAAAAATTTTAGAACACAATAGATTATATTGTATTAACTAATAAAATAATAAATTCTAAACATTACACTTACAAATTCTTATCGTACAACAACAAATGATTTGGAGCCAGTGTTGTAAGGAGTTTTCATTTTTGCTCTGTTACCCTTAGCTTTCTTAAACTTTCCCTAAATAAAGAGAAGAAATAGTTATTAAAGGAAAAAAACAAAATTAATTTAAGGAAATATGAAGAGAATAAAGACAAACCTTAACCTTCATAGAAGCCTAATAATCACACATTTCACTCCAATTTTTTGGAGTCACACATTCTAGAACATGTCTCCTTGCCTTCTCATCCGAAGGAAAATAATTGTAGTATTTATGAGGTCGATAATGATGATCCTTTGCCCTTTGTTTCAAGAGTGAACTGACACAACTTGAAACTTCAGGTTTCTCGATATCAATGATATTGAGCTTCATCTGTGAACAACACGTATAAGTTAACTTACTCCTTAAATAAGGAAAACCATAATGCATACAATAATATGAATTAAAAAATTACTGAAACTTTGTCCAAAGCATTTTGTAGCAAGTTGTCTTCCTTCAATTGCCTAGCATATTGAAGGCATGACAATTCATTCTTGATAATGATTCCCAAGTCACTGGACAATTTTGCTGATTGAATCTTATCAACAAGATGACGTTGCATGGGGTCAATATGCATAGATAACTTGTTGTTCATTGCAACATTCATGTTGTAACTCATATCCTTTAGTGATACCTCTACCTTTTTTTTTCTTATGTCAATATTGAAACTTGACAACAACAAAATAATGATAAAAAAACACATTAAACATGTAAATATATATTTGAGCATAATTGTAAATATAGGTGGCTAACAATAACAGACCTGAAGATCCCTCAACACTAGTTGAGTAGATATAAGTAGTTGTTGACTATCTTCATCGATAGGGTAAGATTGATATGGTTGTTATGGGGAGGAACATTTTTAGTAGTTGTCACCCTTTTTCTCCTGTTTCTACCAGGTCCTATTATATTGAATATCTATCAATGAAATATCAACATAACACATGATCTTTACTCAAACATCAACATTCCACATGAATATAAGTCAAACACAAGTTAAAACTAAACAGTCAACATAAACATAAATCAAACACCATCATTCTGTATAAACATAAGTAAAACATCAACAATACGTAATGATTCATCCTAAATAAACATAAATAAAACATCAACAACTTAACTCAAGTATGAAAAAAACTTTTCAAACAATATAAACAATTTATTTGCATTCAATCATCATGATCAAGATATTGAAAATCATCATCATTAATTACATTATGATTGGATTCTTCATAACTAATATATTCGACCAAAGTATCATCATTTCCATTTAATTCATCTGTTTGATTGAAAAAATTGGCTTGAACTTGATCCAATTGTACTATGTTCGGATCAACATCTCTCCTATGGAATGAAGATATATCTGCATCTTCTATTCGAATGACTTCATTATTAAACTCCAATATAATCTCTTGATAAACTTCATATGCATCTGCATCCTCATTGAATTAACCTTTATCCCTTTCACAAAAATTGAAGACATTTCGGTATTGAAACTTTTGAACAACCTTCCAATTACTACCCAATACAATATCACTAAGGTAGACAACTTAATTCACTTGACTTGAAAGGATAAAAGTATCATTATCATACCATGTCTTACTAACATTGATGATAGTAATATTCTCGTTCATTTTCATGTCAGTAAGATTAAACCATTTGCACTTAAATAGAACAACATTCTTATCCTTGATGTAATGCAACCTATCTAAGTTCTATACTGACTGTGTTATAGGTAAATCAAATCATACTGGCAATTCATCTTATCAAGTTGTCTTCCATACAAAATCTGGAGACTCATTCATTGTATCCTCTAGAAGTTTAGCTATAACGAAGAAGTTGTTAGAAGAGGGTGTCAACAACCTGGAACCTGAGGGAAGATGTTTCACTATTTTAATTGGTGCCTTCGAATGTGCAAGGATCCTTCTTGGGAATCTAAATATAGAGAACTCAATTACATTTACCAACTTTCATGTTACTTAGAATCCAAATAAATAATTATGTCATTGTCATTTATCGATGGTATCATCTACAATCATCTTCAAACCTTATTTATTGTTCTGCCTGTAATAATTTTTAAAACAATCTCTGTAGTAATTAAGGGTGAGGCTGCGTATTATTGTTGTTGTTCTATGTCTCTAAGATTGTTAAACTTCGATTAAAACGTTGTAATATTGACCATATATCATTATATTATATTGATACCATTTTCATAATTTTATAAATAATTATTTTACTGTTACTAAATATTAATGATTAACAGTACTTGTTAACTTAAAATTTCATATTTTATCCTATTAAATTTAAAATTTTTGGTTCACAGATATTTTAATGTGCAAAATATATTTACTTTTCATATTTTAAATAATTTACCATGTGTTTTTCAACATTATACTTTAAACACTGAAAACAACTTAACCATGTGTTTTTCAACATTATACTTTAAACACTGAAAACAACTTAACAACAAAAAATATGTTAAATTATGATAGATTATAAAAATGTAATTACAAACAATCTTATAAACATATATATTTAATATTTATTTTTTGTGACAAAATATATAATCGTTATCATATCCTATCATATAGTGATGAATAAAATAAATAGTCAGCATATTTGTAACAATCGGTGACACTAAAGGAAGTGGTCGCCAAACAGTGGCAACAAAAGACTCACATCGTCTCCAATATTGCAACAGTTTGTTTTAACGTCGCTCAATATTACGACTGTAATGCCTTTCTCCGACGATGTAAGTATTGAGTCGCTAATTGTTCCAACTATTGGTAACCCTAAGCCATTTTAGTCGTTAATTGTTCCAACTATTCTCGACAATCGGCCTTTATTGATGCTAATTACATTGATTTGCCCAATATTTCCTAACGTTACCTCATCCATTCGTCGCGCAATACTTACGTTTAGACGACGAAACAACACAAACGTCGTTAAAAGCTGTTGTTATTATGACATTATCAACTAATATGTTTTCCCATTGTCGACGTCTTTTGATTAAAGTTGTAAAATCATTTACTTTGCGCGACTAAGTGTAAATTCGTAGCAAAATGGTAGCTTTGGGCGACATCTGCATTCATCAGTCTCTTGTAGTGTGAGATGAATAAGTGTTGCTGTGATACAAGGTCATGAAAATTAATTATTTCTTATAGCTTCTGGAGGAGTGTAAAATAATTAACTTGCACCGAAAGAACTCTTGAAAATTCTTGTAACGAATACGTACTCATGAAGCAAAATTGTATGAATCTAAAAAGTTAAAGTTCAAAGTAAAGATATGCAGAATAATTGCAATATTTCCGGTTGTGTGCTGACAGATAATGCTTTCCCGTGACTATACATTGCTTTATATATAGTCACGGAAAGCATCCTTCTTCAAAGGTAATCAATTAAAGAGATTTATGTAATATTTGGATATGTGTAGGCGTTGGAGTGTGTAGAGGGTGGTTTTGTTTTTGGAAGGTTGAGGTTATTCGGAATACCTTTATGTGTAATTGTTTTTTCCCCCTTTGTTGGGTTGTTCTTTGTAAATACTCTGTTTCCTTTTGAGTAATATATTTTCTTTAAAATCTAAAAAAAAAAATATTTGGATACTCTCTCTCTATCTCTCTCTCACGCGGGCACGCAGGCTCGCACAAACACACAAACACACACACGTGTATATATATATATTACACACTGTGGCAATATTTACAATCAAACCTGCAGTATCATGAATTCATGATGGCTACGTTATAAAGAAGTAATAAAACTGAATATCATCAATAGGAAAAAGTGAAACTATGAGATAAATTCCTAGCTTGAAGAATATAGCTTGGCGTTGCGCTTAAGGAAAATTTAAAGCTCCTTTTGTATCGTGATATGCTTTCTAGATTGGAACTTTCATGGAGTCGGAGTGAAGGTGGTGGAAATCTTCAGGGGCTCAGAGTCAATATTCAAAGACAAACTTTTTACTCTTCCGAAAAAACAAGTTTTTAGCCTTTCATCAACAGTTCACAGTAAATTTAAGTGATAATATCAACATTCTTTTGGTAGAGAGTTTCGTAAAAAGATTGAGATCATAATCATAAAAAGAGGCAATTAGGCTCCCTTTTTCTCTAAATTTCGATATGGATCTTGAGAATGAGAAAATAGAAATTAAGTCTTCCTTCTTTTTTCCTTCCCCTTCCTTTCACTTCCTTTCTCACATACCCTACCAATTACTATCCTCCATATCGTAGAGCCTGATAAGGGCAGAGAGGTCGCACAAGCCCATCTAGTTTTAGCTCAAGAAGCTTAAGCGCCAGATTATGTAATACTTGAAAAGCCCGTGAAAGAAATAGAATATTGAAAGATAGTGTAGTCTGCGATTGCTTGAACTTTCCAATTTTTGTTTTCCAAAACTTTGTATGGAAATAATTTAGGTTGAAATTATTAGTTGAGTATCATTGTAAATTGTGAGTTTCATAAGGAGGAACCTTACCAGTCTAAAGAGATGCAGGCACTCCTTGATATATAATTTCACTTGGACCCTTGTTCAAAAACCATCTAATACTAATGCCATTAATGATAAATGGATTTTCAGGATCAAAAGAAACAAAGATGGATACATTAACAGATATAAGGCATATTTAATGGTGAAGGGATATGATTCACTCAGTTCTTTGGCATAGACTACAAAGAAACCTTTAACCCTGTGCTGAAGGCTATAGCCATTTGCAACACTGAGAAATTGGCCTATGAGAGAGTTGGATGTGTCTAACGCATTTCTCCATGTGGATTATATTTTCATGAATTAGCCTCAAAGGCTTTGTTAGTTCAAAACATCCTTCTTATGTATGTAAATTGAATAGGTCTCTTTATGGTCTCAAATGGATGCCCCGTGTTTACTTACTTTTCAAGACTTGCAAAGTATTTTCATTCACTGAATTTTGTCTCTTCAAAGGCTAATATATCGTTACTTATTTTCAGACACGAGACAAATGTTGTTTTTATTTTAGTCTATATCGATGACGTTATTGTCATAGGATCCTATTCTGACTTTATTTCATTAGAAAATTACGATAAGATTCCTATTAAGGATATGAGACAACTCTACTGCTTCCTCGGGATTAAGATTGCTCATTGCTATGCAATCAGATGGCACCTTGCTCTCTCAACATAAATATATCAATAATTTACTAAATATAAATGGTATGCTTGAGTCCAAATCATGTTCCACTCCTCTGATAGCCTCGCCTCACCTCCACCGTCTAAAACGACTGGTCAAACTTTGCAGCAAGGTGATGATTACCAAAAACTTGTGGGAGCCCTACAGTACGCCACGATTAATAAACTGAACACTGCATTTAGTTTAAACAAATTGTGTTAATTCGTGCTTGCCCCAACTTATGTTTATTGAAAAGCTTTAAAATGGTTATTGAGATATCTTTGAGATACATCATCTCATGCCTTATTTTTTTCCAAATCATCTACAGTTTCTCTACATTGTTATACACGCAACAATTAGGGTGGTGATCCTGATGATAGAAGATCCACAAATGGATATGATATTTTTCTAGGCACTTTTTTAATTTTTTGATTTTCTAAGAAACAACTTACTATTGCTCGATTATCAATAGAGAGTGAATACGAGGCCATCGCTAATGCTACATTATATGTTTTATATGCATGATATATTTTATGCTATATATATAATGAATTATACATCTTATGCACTCACAAACAAATTATATGCATAAAACATTAAATTTCGTTTGATTCTAGTTATTGAACTTTATAATCTAAAATAATATTTCCAACTCCTTGAAAAAATAAATTAGATTAAACTCATTGATTCTTAAATAAACTAACCAATGATTCTTAAATAAACTAAGTTCCTATTCCAAATAGAAATTTAATTTGATTTGAAAACAATTTTCAAATCCAATTGAAAACTATTTCTAATTATTTTGACTCCTTTAACAAAATTTAATTGAAAATATTAATTTAATACGTTACGCTTTTTACTTATTATAATTTTTAAAAAATCAAATTTCAAAATTATATAAGTAATACTTTCTAATTCAATTAGAAAAGTATTTCTAATCTAACTAGAAATAGTTTTTCCTTAATTAGAAAAGTATTTTTTACTATTAAAAGAAACTACTTTCAAAATTAAAGTAAAATACTTTTAAATTTAATTAAGAAAGTCATTTATATTATTTTTTAAAGATTAATTTCTTAGTTAATTAGAAAATCTTTTATCAATAAATTAGAAAACTATTTTCAAAAATATTAAAGAAAGCTCGTTTTCTTAATTAATAAATGAAAACACTTTTCAAAATTTAATGAAGAAAATATCTTTTAATAAATCAAGAAACTTATTATTTATAAATAAAAATTTCTAAATAAATAAAATAGTAACTCTTTAAGCAAATAAAATCAATAAATTTAATTCATTTCAATCATATTTAAATAAACAAGTTAAATTAAGAAAAACTTTTAATTATTTAAGAAAATATTTTTCTTAATTTTAAGAAATCTAATTAATTAAATTCAACATAATTGAAACTAATTATTCTAATTTTAGAAATTTCCTTTATAAATTTAATTAGGAATCAATATAATTATTAATATTAAGAAAAACAATTTCTTTAATTTTGGAATTGATTTTGAATTTTAAAATTTTGTTTGATGCAAAATTTAATTTATTCAAGTGTAGAATATAATATACTTAGAAAAGATATAACATCATATCTTCAAACAAGTCTCAAGATATAACAAGTCTCATTCTAGCCTTAATATAAAACTGTCCTTCCTGCTAAATATCCCTTCTTTTAATCCTGGAATAAGCCTATTCTAGACCTAGGATAAGATTGTCCATGCGGCCAACACACTCTTTCCTAACCCATCTTCCAAAAACTATCTCTTCTTCAATTTTCAAAAACCCTAAACTCAAAGAAGCCAAATCCTAGCAGCCATAATGTTTCGAAAAAATATGATCAATAGCTGTATACAGCTGTAACTAGTATAAATATACTTGTAACGGTTTCTCTCAGATATGAATTAGGCAATGTTTGTGTTTATATGTCTCTCTCCCTCTCTCTCTCTTCCTCTACGACTCTATATTCTTCTTCTAGATTCTTCTCTTTCTCCTCCTCTCCCTCTCTCTTCAGTTCTTCATTTTATTTCATAACATTTGGTATCAGAGAATACGATTCTGTAAACACCAACCATGGCAGATTACACCAGGAGCGCAGACCTTAGAAGGATGGAGGAAAGCTTAAGAACTTCCATGGAAAGAATGTTTTCAGAAATGAATACCAGAATAGACAAGGTAGAAAGGAAAATGACAGAGTTCAGAAGTATGATTATACAATCGTTACAGAAAATTGGAGGAGACGCCGATTCAACAGACCCGACGTCCCAGAGTAGTTCAGAGAGGGTGATGGAAGATGAGATGAGTAAAGCCGATCGGCTCTCTGAACCATATAAAGATATTGAAGAGGAGATTAGCTCGTTGCAGCTTGATTCATCAGAAGTTGTTAACGGGTTGTCCAAACCAGAAGGAAATTCTAGGAACGAAGAAGTAGACAAGTGGGATAAAACGGAGAAAGATTCAAAAGACAATACTGCTTTGAACTATCAGCAACGACATGTTGATTCAAAAGTGGAGAAAGCTACAGGAGTATCTGCTCCACAGGTGGTTGGAACTTTAGAGGAGATGGAAAATCAACAGAAGCGACATTTGAATGTGGTGTTTATTGGTCATGTTGATGCTGGGAAATCTACTACGGAAGGACAGATACTTTTCCTTAGTGGTCAAGTTGATGAAAAGAAGTTCACATGGTTGTTTATTTTTTGTCCATTCTGTAAACCTCCATAACCTTAAGGTCAAGGTTTTTTAAAGTTGAAGGAAATGTTACGAAAAAATATGATCGATAGCTGTATACAGCTGTAACTAGTATAAATATACTTGTAACGGTTTCTCTCAGATATGAATTGGGCAATGTTTGTGTTTATATGTCTCTCTCCCTCTCTCTCTCTTCCTCTATGACTCTAGATTCTTCTTCTAGATTCTTCTCTTTCTCCTCCTCTCCCTCTCTCTTCAGTTCTTCATTTTATTTCATAACACATAAAGGAGCTGCCGCCGCTGCCAACCTTCCTTAATGCTGCGTTTGGTTGCAGTCTTCAATGATCGCATGATGTAATGTAACAGTGATGTAATGTAATGCACTCGGAGGCGAGTGGTGTTTGGTTGTAGTTGACAGAACAGAGAAAACTATTCTGTCTTATGGGTAGAATGTGTTTGGTTGCAGGGGGACAGTAAACAAATATAATGCAAATGACGAATATGCCCCTGGTCCTTAATATGATTATAAATATGTAATTCATTGATATTTTTATTATGAATGGTTTGTATTATCTTAAAAAATAACTTGGAATAATAATAACAATTTGAAATTAATCACGATGCTCATTAATAATAATTTTATGATTATTTTAATAACAAAAATAATAATAACGAAACATAAATAAGTTAAAAAATATTTAATAATAATAAACTTGAATAATAATAAATACAAATTATATAATAATTTGTAATAATAATAATTAGACATAGGATAAATTTTATTAACATAATATCATTGTAAAGAGAAAATGGATGCGTACTAATATTGATAATAATAATTTGGGACCAATAATAATATTATTAATATTAATGATATTCAATACAAATTTAGTAACAATTAGGTCAACATACAATCATATACATCATCTAAGCATTCATAGAATTAGTAACATAATAGGTTCAACATACATGCATATAAGTAATTACATGATAGGTTCAACATTCATTAAAAAAAGACATTTAAATACTACTGTTCATAATAACATAATTGGTTCATCATACATAAAGGACTTAGAATTTATTTATAATGTGCAGAATAATCATTCCCAAAATGACGCCAATGGCTATGAGTAAAAATTCACGATTCCAATCTTTGTTTGTCTGCAAAGGGGCAACTGCATTGAGTTGTTCATGTCTTGGTTGTGGGACTGCAATTGGCATCGAGGAGGAGGACGCATTGGCGGTTGGCACAACGTCTACATTGCGTTGACTCGGGCTATATGAGCCCATGGCAAAAGCATTTTATGCTTCATCCAATGTCCGATACCCCTTGAATCGAGCATTTGAAACCCTCGCCACTTCTCTCGACATCATCCTGTGGTAAAATACCAACTTCACGCCCAAATAAGACCACATAAAAATTGTAACGGCCCATAATTTAGAACCTGAAAAGAATCATATTATCATCATCCATACACACAAGAAAATGACAAACAATAAATAGTTAGTAAACCAAACATTCATAAGTAAGATAATTGTTCAAACATCCATCATTGAAGTTCACATGTAACCAAAGATAATTGTTCAAACATCCATCATTCAAGTTCACATGTAACCAACTTCCATCCCCATGCAAATTAAAGAAATAATACAGCAAGTCATATGTCATTATCTAAAAGGTTCCTAACATAAGCATGTTTAACTTCGGCTGGTAAACCCCAGAACATAGTCCTTAAATCAGCATGCCTCCCGAATATCTTCCCAACCCGGACAATGTCGGCAATTGTGAAGCCCAACTTATGGAGTTCTTCACCCAACTTAGCTCCTTGCATTCCTTCAATTGCCTCCGCAATAACCTTAGCATTCTCTTTGCTAGTGTCAATGGCACGATCAAATGATACTGCAAGGCTTGCGAGCGCTTCGCTATCCCTCATCTTCCGTTTCACTTTGTTTTGTTCATTACCCAGACCGTTGCTGGAACATGCGACAGAGGGAAAAACATAGGCTGAACTTGTCTGAGCAGGAGTTGTTTGTGGGGCGGGTTCATCAAAAAGATCATCAAAAGTTGTTTCATTTGCGGTGGCTTCGCCTTCTGTTTCACCGTCATCAACAAAGTCAACAACATCAGCTGCATTTTGAGCACTTCCACCATTGGCTCTGTCCCAACCAAAAATAAATTCAAGTCTAGGGTACAACGGGAATGGCTTCCCAGGAGTGTAGTACTTGTAAAGGTGCCTCTGGAATACACACAAGAAAACGTCACCACATATTACATATGATTTTTCAGGCACTTTAAAAAACAATCAACAATAAGCAAAGCATTACCCGTATCCATTCATCAAGGACTTGCTTGCTATCGACCTCTACGCATTGCTTGGAGTCATTCCAACCAAAGCCACTGCAATTTAACATGTCAAAAGCCGTCTGATATTTATCTTTTAACCTCTTCACCTTATTTTTCACATGTCTCCTTTCAATCCCACACTCAGGAAATTTCTCCACCATCTGACGAGCAAGTATTTGGAAAGTACCGGGCTTGAATTGTCCATTATCTGCCCTGTAACCAGCTATCACAGCCTCCTCCATCAAGGTCACAAATGCATCCGTTTCACTGTCAGTCCATATCCTTGACATTGCACCTAAAGCACGCAATGTCAACAATTCCATAACGTTTCAAACCATTGAGTAGTTGTTTTTAAGCAAAATAAATTGATAGCAATTTCCAGATGAAGTAATACAATATTCAATTTGCAATAACATGCTATTTTTACGGTTCAACACATCCGTGAAATCAATTTAATTGTCTTCACATATTCAGTTTCATTCAAATCCAATAACAGAAATACACATGATAAACAATTCCTCAATTCTGTTACAATTAAAGCCTCATTAAATGAATCCCGCAATTCAATAATCTAACAACTAACACTGTAAAAGAAAGTTCAGAATTTAATTGTTGCTTCTCCATTCATCAAACATATTCGTTGCTAATTCCTCTCTCCATTGACTCCATTCATTACTTGTCTCAACACGGTCAACAGTTTCAGGCAAGGAAGCATCTTCTCCAATTGGCATTTCCTCAGCTTCAAGATCAGTCTGCTCAGCTGGATCAACACTCATATGTAACCTAATGAAGTTGTGCAGAAGGGTGCATGCCAGAATTATGTGCACATGAGTGGTTGCTGAATAAAAAGATGGAGTTCTTAGGATTTTCCATCTTTTTTTCAGTAGCCCAAATGCACGTTCAATTACATTTCTTGCAGATGAGTGTCTCTTATTATAGAACTCCTCTCGGTTTCTAGGTGCCCTTCCATCTCTTGCCCACTCTTGAATATGGTATCTTGTTCCTCTAAAAGGTGCAAGAAAGCCAGGACCGTTGGTATATCCAACATCGACTAAGTAGTAATTTCCTAAACACAGAAGACACTATTACTATTGTGCATACCTATCATTAAACATTTGTGTATAATTCATAGGTTACATACCCCGTGACACTTGAAGCTCATTCTGCCTCGTAACTGCATCGTTCAAAACCCTTGAGTCCATGCGGCCAACACATTCTTTCCTAACCCATAACTCCTCTTCTTCATTTTTCAAAAACCCTAAACTCAAAGAAGGCAAATCGTAGCAGCCATAAAGGAGCTGCCGCCGCTGTCAACCTTCCCTAAGGCTGCCGCTACCGCTGTCCATAGTTCTCCGAAGCCAGACAGCTGTAGTTGTCGGCGCCAGCCCAGCTGCTAGCCCAGCACGAGCTGCAGCGCATCTCCAGGTTTTTACTACCACTAACGTTGCCAACGCCCTGTATGGGTCGCCGCCACTGAAGAATCTACCACTGTCTTGCAATCACCATTAGCCCCGGCCAACTGCCAAGTAGTCGCTAGTTATAAACTGTGCCTCCAGCCTCGTCAACGCCATGCTTCTCCATTGTGCCACCAAACTATCGCCCCTGGCCATAAGGAACCACGTATAGATTCAGTCGCTGTAAGTTGCGGGTTGTCTGCGTCTTCGACAAGCTATGAACTTTACCTCAACATTGAGGCGTCATCACCTAGCCCCGGCGACTGTTGTGTGGATCTTGTTCCTCACAACAACACCCAAATTCCAGCAGCTCCCAATAACCAAAAAAAAAAAAAATTCTTTATTGTTTTAGGGTAGTTGAACCTTTAATTTCCATATTCTAAAATCTTAAGGAATTTCTAATGTGTCGAGTTTTTTGGTTTCAATTGAGCTTTCCAGATTTATTGTAGCTTAGAGTTTTTTTGTGTGTGGGTATTTTACTATTAATGAAACTAATTTCATATATTTGTTTAACTCTTAAATAAATTTTTAATCATATTGGTAATTCAATTTTAAATTGAATGTGGGTTTTAAAATATTCAATCTAAACTTTTTAGATTGTAAGAATGTTTATTCATGCAAGAATTGCATTTTAATTCCAAAATTAATCAATAAAATCAAACATATTTTAATCAAATTATCTAATTAAAGTATGTTCCTATACCATTGTTGGAAAATTGAGACGGATCAAACCCCAACTGTACCAGAATAATTACAAAACTTTTTAATATTTTGATTTCCTAAAGACTAAGATCATTTTATTTTTATAAAATAATTAACAACTAAATCATAATAAAACATTAATCATAATTAGTATCTTATTCTAAAACTTTATTATAATCTTGTCATATCCTTCAAACCGTTTCTGAAACTAACTCATCTCAACTATCGTAACTGCATAGATATTTGATGTCTAATAATATCCACAAAACGAGTTGCAAAAACTTTGTAACTATTGCAGAGGGTTAAACTTTAGGCCGCTTAGAATTTAAGACCATTTATACTAGGTTTTAATATTTTAATAATTTAATTGAAACTAAATCCTAATTTTATTTTAAATTTAATTGAAATTATAAATAATTCTAATTAAATATCGTTACATCTAAATAAGATCTAATATATCATATTGATCCTTATTCATTACTATCTCGTATTTGATCATGAAAATTTTCAAACTTTACAATCAAGTCTAACTTAGATTAAAATATTTTGCTCTCTTTAACTCATTCTTTATATGTGACCTAATAGATTTTTAAATATGTTGGCAATGGATACAAATTATAACTATAAAACATATTTAGGATTAGATAAATTAAACTTCTTATATTTATCGTTAATTCTCTAATTACACAATTTATATCCATAAATCAAGATTAGTGTCTAGTAACGCATCATAACCACACAAATATTTAAGAATGTCTAAGTGATTTTGATTGACCTTTTCGTACATGATTTTTTTTCATACAATCCAATCCTTTCATTATAAAATATTTCTATTAGACATAAAATATGAAATTAATATCTACTTTTGAGTCTAATCATATTAGTTCTCCACTATTTTATGATTCAAATAATGACATTTGTAAACTATTTATAAAATATCAATCCATTTTGACCAAGAATTTCTTGAATCAATAGTAATCAAGAACAATGAAATATCACCGGATTATTTTAGGATGATTAATCATATCTTGATCATACAACTACCTCCATATTATTCATATTACATCCTATGCCTACAAATTGAACTACTCTTGAATATAGTAGGTCATAAGTAGTATCAAAATATAGGAATCTCTATATAAGATAAATTGGAAGCCTCAAGTCAAATGATCACTTATACAATCATCAAAATGAGAATTTCTATAGATATACAAGTAATATTTCAAATAAATTTCTCAAATAAGGTAAATTCTTTGAACTTATTCTCTAATAAGCAACTACTTATTTGTTTAGGTATCTCTATATCTGTAGTCTATGAGATATACTACTTATTTTATAACGTAACATATGTTAATCTTTTATGTTCTATTAATATCATGTCTTAATGAATAATGACTATGAACAATTTACAAATAATACATGAATAAAATATGAATCTCATAATTATATTCTCATTATAATATAGTTTGCAATGTATAATTATACTATAGACTTTGTCACATATATTTAAATATTTACAAGATAAAGATTGCTTTTAAAAATTTTGTTACTAAACTATAACTAACATATTGGCTCTGGTATAAACCAATATTTCAACGTCATAATTCTTTGAAAATTAATTATTTATTATGGCTTCCGAAGGAACGTAAAATGACCCTTAATTGCAGAGAAGGAACTCGTGAAAGTTTTTGTAACGTAACTCGAAGTAAATGGTAAAAAAGTTTTCAAAGTAAAGATACGCAAAATAAATGCAATATTTCCTGTTGGCTGCTTTATGTGACTGTATGCTTTACGTGACTATATATTATTTTATACAGTCACAGAAAGCATCCTTCAAAGGAAATCAATTGAAGAGATTTGTTATAAATATAATATTTGGATATACTCACACCTTCATGTATATTATGTAAACAGGATATATTGCATTTATTCTGCGTATCTTTATTTTGAAAACTTTTTAGATTCGTACAATTTACTTCATGAGTACGTTACAAGAACTTTCACGAGTTTTATATATATATATATATATATATATAAACATACTGTAGCAATATTTACAATTAATCCAAATTGCAGTATCATGATTCCTGGTGTTGCGCTTAAGGAAATTTTAAAGCTCCTTTTGTGTCATGATACGCTTTCTAGATTGTAACTTTCATGAAGTCGGGGTGAAGGTGGTGGAAATCTTCAGTGGTCATAGTCAATATTCAAAGATAACCAAAAAGACAAGTTTTTAGCCTTTGATAAACAATACACAGTAAATTTAAGAAAAAATATCAACATTCTTTTGGTAGAGAGTTTCGTAAAAACTCTGAGACCATAATCATGACATTTAATTTGGACATCTTAGGCGTGGGAGATAAGTTAAACGTATTGTTTTATGATGCTTCGAAATGAATAAGTAAAACTTACACTTTTCCTTTGCGTCTTAATATTACGTCCTCTCATATGATTTTAGCGGAGAGGAATGACGAACTTCTAATCAAGAAGAACATTGATATATATTATCAATAAATATTAATAAATATTATATTAATATTTATAATAAATATTATAAATATATATATATATATATATATATATATATATATATATATATATATATATATATATATATATATATATATATATATATATATATATATATATATATATATATATGAAGTTATTTGGGAGTTGAGCCCTAAAATTTAAAAATTAAACATTGAGCCCTCCTACTTTACATGTCCGGCTTCGTCCCTAGTAGTATTTGATTGTTGTCCCCACTTATTTTTGTCTCCACTTTAAAGCATAGGGACAGAAATTTTTGTTCCTTCCAAGATTATGGTACAAAATTTCTTGTTTTTGTCTCCCAAACAAAACACATAAGCAACTGCTAGAAATACCCCTCCCCCCACATAAGCTATTTTTTATTCTTAATTATATTATTAAATTCATCATCATCATCATCATTATTATTATTATTATTATTATTATTATTATTATTATTAATTATTATTATAAATTTTGAATAATAATAATAATAATAATATTATTATTATTATTATTATTATTATTATTAATTATTGTTATTATTATTGTTTTTATTGTTATAAATTTTGAACTTCTTGTTGTTGTTGTTGTTGTTCATTGTTATTATTATTATTATTGTTGTTGTTGTTGTTGTTGTTGTTGTTGTTGTTGTTGTTATTATTATTATTATTATTATTATTACTACTACTACTATTATTATTATTATTATTATTATTATTATTATTATTATTATTATTATTATTATTATTATTATTATTATTATTATTATTATTATTATTATTATTATTATTATTATTATTATTATTATTATTATTATTATTATTATTATTATTATTACTACTACTACTACTACTACTACTACTACTACTACTACTACTACTATTATTTATTATTATTCTTACTATTATTATTCTTTTTATTATTCGTATTATTATTGTTGTTATTATTATTATTATTGTTGTTCTTATTATTATTGTTGTTATTATTACTATTACTATTATTACTATTACTATTATTACTATTACTATTATTATTATTATTATTATTATTATTATTATTATTATTATTATTATTATTATTATTGCTACTACTACTACTACTACTACTACTACTATTATTATTATTATTATTATTATTATTATTATTATTATTATTATTATTATTACTATTATTATCTAAATTAATTTCTTATTGTTATTATTATTATTATTATTTGTTAACTTTTTTACTAATACAAATCATTTGTTTTAAAATAATCAATGAATTATATATTTTCAATCATATTATACTGTAGGGGTATTTTAGTCATTTGACACTATTTTTATGTTTTGTCAACTGCAATTCTGTCCTCGAGATGGAAATAGTTTTATCTATTTTGTCCATCACAACCAAACACCTCACTATCTCTAATTTTTATTTTGTTCTGACTCCAAATATTTGTCTCGTTCCGTCTCTGCATATGAGAGACAGTAACCAAACGTAGAGTAAGAAACTCAAATTCAAACACATGCATACCTGATTAAATAGACATTTTCTGGAATCGACGACTATTACAAAACAACCAATTTTTCTAATCCTGTTGGTCCATCGGGACATTATCACTACCTTCATTTTCATTTATGTTCTCTTGAAGATTCAAGGAAGCTTTACACAACACATAGTACATATAATCAAACATTGATCTAATAGCCTCCTAATAGAAAATGAGATACATATAATAAAAAAATAGAGCAAATTCAGATAATACAAAAAATGTTGAAGAAGAAGATCGACCATTGAAGGCAAGGGGTGATTAATATTTGATTAGGAGATTTGTTTGCATTGATTTGTTCTTTATTAGGGAGAACTTTGCCATATTCCTCCCACGAGAACTCATTTTTTCCATCGAAAATTAGTCAACATGTCGACATTTCACTAGTCCATTATATGGTTTCATCAAATATATTTTGAATAAATTGAAATGTGTGTATGCTAAAAGATTTGGTCTTTTAAGAATAAGAGTAAAAAAATGTTGAATGGTTAAATTAGATAGCATTATTCACTTTTATAAACTTTGATGATCAAATGATAAGGCATCAAACAAAGTTCAAGTGATTTGAAATAAATTTTAATATTTTGAGCTATAAAAATTGAAACATTCAAATAAACATGTATTTTCTTTAACGTGTATTGTCTTATATTAGAATATTTCTAGAACTTTCTTGGAACATTTCAAGACCTAATCTATATATGCATATATAAGAATAAAAGAGGCTATAAGAATTTAAAAAAAGACTTTCATTGTTTTACAACCTTTAACTTAAAAACCTACCCTAATTCTATATCCCTAGTTAGCTCCTTTGAGCCATAACCTTTTTCTTTTATTTTATAACTATATTACAAGACAAAATTTCTATTTAAACATTCTTAGCTATTGTGTTACGGTTTAAATTATTTTGTTCAATCATATATCTATTAATAAAAATAGTACCAAAAAAGGAAAAAAAAAAAGAGAAAGGTAGCAGCAAGAAAACTCAATGTGACTCCATTTTCTTCATATTAAGCAATTAACAATTCCCGAGTGAATTGAATATCATGGTTCCAACTTATACGTTTGTACCTATATATGTTTAGATGCCTTACTAATATTTCTGGTTTTTATCATTTTACTTTTAATTCTTATGTCTAATCACACCCTCACTACACGTTGAAATAAAGTCCTTTTGACTTATACATGACTTATACATGTGTATACTATAAGTGGTAGAGATTTGGTATAAAAACAATCATATGGTAAATATGTACCTAAACATCCCTTGCAAAAATAACCTTGATTTTCTAACAGACCTTTGGTGAAATAGTTAGTAGGCTTTTCTTAACAGACATGGAAGGTGAAAAAAAAGTCAACTCATGCACATCCAACATAGAATTACAATTCACCATCTTCCAAACACAAACACAAACAAAAATTCATACACTATAAGCAGAACACAATAAAGAGGGTTCTTGAAAATAGAAAAGAAGAACAGTATCAATAAAGGACACGACGCTTCTTCGACAGTGATGACCACAACACAGGAAATGACCACAACATAGGAGACGATGCTTCTTCGACGTTGAACAAGAGGAAATATGAAAAGAGCTTCGTTTTGGTATTAATAACCTAGTAGAAAATGATGTCGTTTGTTGTTAAATAAAATGATGTCATTTTCCATAAATTTGGAAGAAATATACCATTTGGTGATAATTTAGAAAACCGTCACCAAATGGTGACTCATTACCATTTGTCTTGACCTTTAAAGACAAAATTATATATAATATATAAATTTTATATAACAGTACTGAATTTATATATAATAAATAGAGAAATATGATTAAATAGAATAATATATTACATAAGTAAGATAAGAGAAAATTTATCTATTATCTATACATTCATAAATCATTATACTAGTAATGTCCTTGTAGTTATGATTCATGGAGATCGTTGTTAAAAGTCAGTGTCCCAAAAATCATTGTTAATGGCTAAAAATGACTCTGTTTATTCAACAACAATCAATGTCATATTTATTTCATTTTAAACAAAAAAATGCAACATCCTCCTTTGCTTTTGATTTTTTCTTCTTTGTTTGCTCTATTGGTTTTCTTCTTCCATCACCATCATTCGTGTTCTTCATTTCTTCTTCCATTGTTTACTTCTTAAGTCTCCAATTAATCATCGGTTGAGGTTAGTCGTCATTGCTTTGCAATTGGGTTTTTTTTCTTGCTTTCATTATTGTTGTTAAATGTTTTTCTATGTGTCGGTTTTTTAAAGTGATTTAGGTTGTTTGCGTATATTTTGACTGTTGATGGTTTATTGTGTGTTTGAATGTGTTCATGTTGGTGACGAATGGAAAAAGACAGCGATTTTGTTATTAGTTAGGGATGAATTTTTTAAGCTTATGAAGTGTTTGATGAAAGTTCTAAAAGGGATGATTTTATTAATGATAAGGTTGATGGGTGAATAAGATTGTATAATGTATATCCATATGTCATTAATTCATAAAATCAATATTTGGGAAGTCCTAATTAACTTCAATCTACTCGGATGCATAATGCACACGTACTCCTTTGTATAAAACCTTGTGTAAATTCCAAATTGGTTTTAATTGAAGTGATGATAGATGCCCCTATTTACAATTGTATTGCAGATTCATCATCCTAAGTAGTTTTCTTCTTGTTAAGATATATGTCTTATATCTTTTTATTTAATTTTAGACATTGTTTGATAATTGGACCTAGTTGGATTTATGTGGGACTCTTTTAAGATAAGTATGATAAGGTTTAGAATTTTAAATCAAGATGGGATTTACTGTATAGCCTATTTTGGGATAATGACTATCTAAGAAAGGATGAGATTTGGTTTGAAAATTGCAACTATCATTTGGCTGTGTTTCACGTGATGTGTGGGCTAATTGGTTGTCCTTTTTGGTGAGGAAAAATAATAAGATATGTGTGAAGATATTATGTTATGTATTATCTGTCTTTTTATCATCTCCTGAGGGCATCTCCATTAAAAGAGATTCTTTAAGCACAGCGAGTATATAACTCATATCTGGCCTTTATGCTACATTTGGTGTGATGCAGGACATTACTGTCTCCACAACTTTCCAACCATAACTAAGATTGAATTCACCTTGTAACTTTGGATCAACTATGCTCTTGATATCGCCTCTTTCTATTAAGGAATGAGTCTATTGAATTACGTGACAATGGTCATCTTCGACTGGTATTATTGTTTGTTACCCAATTATTAACTCAAGGAGAACTACCCCAAAACTATTATTTTCTTGGAAGCAAACTATTTACACTTACGATGGATCAAGATATCCAAAAGTACTAGCAGGTTAAGTCATGATAAGAGTGTCTTTTAAGTGTTCCAAATATACGTTGATTTATTGATCCATATATTGTTGCTATGTTTTCTGTTCTTGAATGATTTTTGTAGGCTGTCCTGATTGTTAATTAGGCAGTCTCAGTAGCTATTTCTGATGTTTGTGTGTTCCGTTGGTGGCTATTTTCACTATTGATGAAATGGTTATTTTTGGCTGTTGGTTATGAGTTATTGTGTATGAAAATTTCCATTAGCTGTCATGAATTTTTCAACTCCATTGTTTGCAGTATTTCGGTGAAGAAATATTTATTTTGTTGGTGATTTATCCAGATTGGGGAGTTGCATTTTTTTTGTCTGTTGTGAGGGATTTTTAAGCTGTTGATGATTATGGTTTTTATGTGAAAAACTTTTAGTAGTCTTGGTGTTTTTGTAGTTCTTCATGTATGATGTTTCAGTGATGAAACATTTATTGATTTGAGACGTTTTATAACTATTGAGTGTAGGATACTCCAGTGACAATATTGAAGCTTCACAGTAGATCTTTTGATGGTCAACTTCCCATTCTTTCATTGACAAAGCTACATTTTTAGGGAATTTTTTTCTTTCTCAAGTGTTTTTGTTTATGTTCATTATTATTTTAATCACTTGAATTATTTTATTATTATCTTTATTATTGAACATTGTTGAGAAAATACTCTGTTGAAGTTAG
Source organism: Erythroxylum novogranatense (assembly GCA_029891385.1). Taxonomy (NCBI): domain Eukaryota; kingdom Viridiplantae; phylum Streptophyta; class Magnoliopsida; order Malpighiales; family Erythroxylaceae; genus Erythroxylum; species Erythroxylum novogranatense. The sequence continues at coordinate 76,270,631 of CM057230.1, read as the reverse complement.
CACGAGATGGTCGTATTATTGAGTGTGAAATACTTTAACAGGTTGTGAGGACTAAGGATAGTGAAAGTATAAAACTATTATCGTTAGTGAAAGTATTAAGCTAAGTGTGCTTAATAATGGCCCACAAACCTAGGCAAGGTTTGTTGAATTGCGTTAACAAATTTTTGGTGTTAATTTGTTATTTCGCTTTTGATTTTTTTATTTATGTTTTTTTCAGAAAACTTATAATGAATGCGACTATTCATAATCTGTGTAAAGCAACACCCTTTCAGAAATTTTCACTTCTCATCCAATTTAAATGTGCATATGAATGTTAGCACTAGCTCCCAATACACTAATCTTGGATATAAACAAAAATCTATCCACCGATCATAGGTGATAGTTATTTTGAAAAGAGAAAGTTTAGACCACAATTATAAAAACTATGTTCTCATCTTTACGTTAAGGTAAGTGTAAGGTTACTTCATTGTAGTGCCTAACATCAATAGTGTTTTAATTGACAAGGTAAACATTAAACTTAAAATGTCCCCATATGCAATTATGTCCTAATTAACTAATTAATTAATTATATAGACATCTAATAACTTACATGCCGCTCACATCCATTCATAGGAAAAAAAATTATATCAATCTTTAAGAGTTCACTCTTTAATTCAATCAACACCTATAACAACTTACCATCAAATCCTAACTTTAACCAAGTTAGTTTTTCAATTTTTTTAGATGATTATATTGTCATTTCTTCTTTTAGTCAAAGTTTAATTTAGTCCACATGAATTGGCCATATGTGAGATTGTATTTACACTTGAATCATAAGTTAGTTCTTCAATTTCTTTAGATGGTATTCATACTTGAATAATTTATATGATTGTGATAGAAAATAGGAATTACATGTACATGATGACTTTTATGTTGGGTTCATGCTTTAATTAAAACTTATTATGTCAACTTTTAATGAGTTATCATTATATTATTTAGATCTTCGTTGTTCAGCGCCTGTCATCTCTAATTGTGTGTCCATCTAGGTAAGTCATCTAACTTTTGTTCATTTTTATGTTCTGCTTTAATAGAGAAGAATTTGTGTTTGGGTTTTAATGGGAATGGAAGGAGGGTGTTGGTTTTATGTGTTGTTTGGAATATTATTATAATCATTTATGACTAGATGTATGAATTACATAAGTATTTACTACTTGTGGAATGAGTTTGATCTTTTATGGATGGTATGTTTTATAAACCACTAAGATGGTATATAGACTGGAAACCCATGATGCAGCTTCAATGAGGCTTATCGGTGCAATATTTCATAAATCTAGGAGTTACAGTGAGAAGACCCTTTCTCAATTCATGTGGGCTAACAATGTCACATACCTTAGTCATGTTGTGATTTCAAACATAATATGTCAATTATAATTCATAATTTTGAACTTGTAATATAAGAAATCCACCTATAATTATGCAAGATTTTATTTATTATAAATCACTAGGATGGTATCTAGGCTAGAAACACATGACGTAGCTTTGTTGAGGCTTATTGGTGAAATATTCCACTAGCCTAATGCACCACATTGTTTGTTGGAATTCAAATTTAGTATGTCAACATTCCGAAGCAAGTTGTAGTAAAAGTGTTGAAATAATAGTTGATGATAGTAATAACATAGATGGCGAAGATTGTGATATTAATGACGATGGTTATGATGGGAATGGTGAGATGTTAGAGGATTATGGGAATTATATGGAGACTATGAATAAAACTGATTTGCCTAACATAATTTGTAGTATTATATAAGATAAAATTTGGAAGTTATTGGAAGTTGCTCAAGAAGAATTATATCTAAGGTGCTTGAAATTCCCACAACTATCTTTTATTGTCAAGTTGTTGCATTTGAGTGTCTATAATAAATGGAGCAATAAATCTTTTGACTTATTAATTGACTTGCTCAATAACGCATTACCTGTTGGATACAAATTGCTAAAATCTTACTATGAAGTAAAGAAATTATTAAGGGAACTTGGATTAGTATATATATCAATATATGCTTGTAAGTATGATTGTGCTATATTTTGAAAGGGCAGTAAAGATCTTGAAGAATGTTATTAATGGAATATTATGAACTTATGAAAATTTATATGTCAGATTAACTTCTATTATATTTTGTTTTTACAAATGATACGGTTACGTAATTGTAACATGCAACAGGCGACAACAACATTCTATGCTTTGGCATGTGAGTCTCATATGTGTTCTAAAAATATATAGGTTGCATTGTTAATGGAGTTAGATTTTACATACAAAATTGAGACACTCAACTTAGAAGCCAAAATTGTAGCATTGTTGTTAAGGGATGTTAGGACAACAATTTTGTTGACTTCTGTAATGTCATCTCAGAAATAATAGAGTTGCATTACATCAAGGATAAAAAAAAAGTTGTTCTATTCAAGTGCAAATGGTTTAATCTTGGTAACGTAAAAGTGAATGGAAATATTAATAACATCAATGTTAGTAACACATGGTATGATAATGACCCTTTTTTCCTTGTAAGTCAAGTGAAGCAAGTATTCTACCTGAATGACCCTGTATTGCATAGCAATTAGAACGTTGTTCAAAAGTTTCAATACTAAAATGTCTTTGATTTTTGTGAAACGAAAAATGGTCTAATGAGTGAAGATGGTAATGAAGTATATCAAAATATTGAATCGTAGTTGAATAATGAAGCCTTACAAATAGAAGATGTAGATATATCACCATTTCATAGGAGAGATGTTGATCTCAATATACTAGAGAAAATGAATTATAAGCCAATCTTGTCGCAAAGAGACGAAGACTATGTTGAAAATGAATTATATGACAATGATGATACTTTGGTCGAATATAATGGTGATGAAGAGTCGAATCATAATGTAATTAATAATGATGATTTTCAGGATCTTGATCATGATAAATGATGGTAATAAAAGTTCTTTTATATTGTTTGATATGTAATGTTGTTAACGTTTATGTTAATGCGTATTATTGATGTTTAAGTTATGTTAATGTGTATTGTAGATATTTAAGTTATGTAAATGCGGATTATTGATGTTTGAGTTATTTTTATGCGGATTGTTGATATTTGAGTTATAGATATCTAAAATAATGGCACCTGATAGAAATAAAGGGAAGAAGACCAAATGTGTTAGGTTTTAGGAAAAGTATGAGAAAGCCAAAGTGAACAGAAGAACAATGAAAATTCCTCACATCCAAACCTCCAAATCATTTGTTGTCCTGCGAAATAAATATGTAAGTTCTTTGTTTACAAGTTATAATTATATTAGTAAATTGTTTTTTTCCCCCATAAAATAGAGTTAAAAGGAATTACATGGAGAAGAGTGTAATAAGATTACACTCTACAAATTGACACGCTATAAAGAAGGTAAAGGGTGGATGTCTAAAGAAACGCACAATAACAAAGTAAGCATAAAATTTTGCTTAAATTTTAAGTATATTTATTTATTTAGTATTAAATAATAATATTTGAATTGAATATTGATTTTTTTAAATTTTTTGAATAAGATGCAAAAGTTGATGCAAACATCAATGTTTAATGAAAATGAACCAAATGTAGATAGCATTTGCAACAAGGTATTCGGTACACAATTTGAATACATCAAAGGACTTTGGTTTAGCCCTAAGTCAACTGCTCTATCCTCATCAAGACCAGCATATATTCATTGTCTTGAAAAGGAAAACAATTAAAGTTGCTTACAAAAAAATTAGTCAAGCATGGAAAGCACCTAAGAAAATTACTTAGCCTGTATTATGTAAGCAATGAAGATGAAAGCGAGTCTGAATGATTAAACTAATCTTTTATTTTTGTTTTGTATATAAGTATTTTGAAGTTGTAATTAAAATATTGTACACGATCAAATTTGATGATATTTTATTTTTTATATACAATACTTCAAATTTTGAATTATTTTGTATAACAAATTAACAACAAAAAATCTAAATATTATATACAATAATATGGATTAAAATGTCACGAATAATTATAATTAATATGGTATAACATTTAGGTAAATTTATATTAAAAATTTAACGACACTATACAATACATATCTAAAAACATTTGGTTGCATTAAAAAAAAATGTAACTAAAAATTTTTGGCTACATTTTTAGAAATGTAACTAAAAACCTTTGACTACGCTTTTAGAATCATAGCTACAAATAATTTGTTCCGCTTAGCTACATTTTCAAAATTGTAGCTAATTATCTTTAGCTACGAAAAGTAATCATAGCCAAAACATATTGACGTCAATTTTTCAAAATGTTGCATATACTTTTTCGCTACAAAAAAAAAGCGTAGGGAAAAAAAATATTAGCAATGATTAGGGAAAAACGCCGCGTATAGTTTTCTACCACAGGAATTTGGCATTGTTTTCAATGGCAAAAACAAATAATTGCTACTCCCTCTGATTCATAATAAGTGTCGTTTTAGAAAAATACACGCTTATTAAGAAAGTTAATAAAATTATAGATATACCCTTATTAATTAGCATGTGAGAGAAATTGCATATTAAATTGTCTTGAAATTGTGATCTGTATAATTAAGATGAGAGAGAAATGAAAAGTTAATTTTGGAAGAAAAATTATAAACATGTATACAAAGTCAAGAATGACACTTATTTTGAATAATTAAAATGCATCTAAAACGACACTTATTATAAATCGGAAGGAGTAATAACTATTACGGTCAAAACAAATCATTGCTAAAAGTCCTTTACCATGTAGTGTTAAGAGCAAGACCAAAAAGCTTACAATCGGATGGAATGAGAATAGAGCTTCTGTTTCCAGCTTCACACGCCTCCTACGCTCTGTCCAAGTTGACCAGCTCAACCAAATACCAACCAATGACAAGGTCTTCCCGATTTCAGTTCAGTCAACTAATGTTTGTGCTCAAACTGGTGCATGTGGAATCCTTCTTCAGAATTACTTAGATGGTGTCCTGGAAGGAACTTTTAACATATATTCCGCATCTATTCAGTCTCAATAAATTATAAACTCAATAGTGACCTGTAAGGGAGTATTGGAGAATGATCTGCAATAATAGTCTAAGGCTCCAGCTTTGCTTTAGTTCAGGCTTTAGTTTAGAGTATAATTGTAAATTCTCAGTGCGGTAAAATCATTGCTTTATATACATTTAATCTCAAGATCTAATTTAATAATACATAAATATATTAATAAAAATTCAATTGAAGAGATAAAAAAATATATTCAATTGAAGAGAAAACATATATATGGACCTCTTTTCAGACACAGTGTGAATGTCTCCGTCACATATACATATAGATCCTATATAATTTTTATTAGAAATTGAAGTAGTAGTCTATTATTACTAAATTATATATGCTCATGAAATTTATTATAGATTAAAAATTAATATCAATTCCAATTCAAAATATTTTCTCATAGACAGCGTTCATTGTACTAGTTTACAAATGAAAATAATTTTAAGAAAATATTGGAATAATTAATTCAAAGTCTACTATGCCTAGCTTATATTTTAGTGTATTCCGTAATAAAATATTAAATTGCATGAAATGGGATTGCACATGCTTAAAATATTATTAATATAAACGAGAGCATGATAGTGTACTAAATAACAATCATCTTTAATTAACTTTGTCATATATTATACAAATAGTTTCAATTTCACTTACTTTAAAAGGATTTAATAACTTAAATGAATTTATAATTTGTATAAGTTTTGAGAAAAACCTTTTTGATTTTAATTATTCAAAAGCTATTTAATTTCTTTTAGACATTCTTTAAAATAGTAGCGAAATATACACGGTACACATAAACTATTTAATTGTTATTGACCTAACATTTAAAGCTTCTCTAAACTAATTTATTCTAACTCAAAGAAATAATTTATTAGTTATTTTAAATAATTAATTATAATTGTAAAGTACTAGTGTTATGTTTATTTCTTTGTTATTTTTAACATAAGTCTAAGCGAAGGAACTTTTTAAAAATTATAAGAAATTACAAAAGATTTAAAGATGAGAGTTTTCAAATTACATAAAATATAAAATAATTTATGTCTTTTACCTTAACGAAACCCACTATTTTACTAATGTAGAAATATCACAAACATATTTTACTAATATTAAATGATAATCATCACAAAATCAATATAGTGTGATACACTAAGGTAACATACAAAATAGACTAATTATAGATTACTAAATAAGGCAAGAGATTCAAAATAATTATATTATAAATAAGTTCCTTTGAAAATATACTCTAGAATCCTTCAATTATTGAAGAGAATTAATCAATGCCCTTAATTGTAATGTAATATCATAATGTCACATTTTAATATTTTGATAAAAGTTGATAAATGTGGCTTCCAATTCTGTGGTCAAAGTCGACACATGCCAAATGTCCAAGTCAATCTTCGAGACGGGGTTCATATTATTCATTGTTCGTCCTTGAAAGTTTGTGACTATTGATTTAAAACCCAATCAACTAGGGCAGCTATTAAAGCATATTACACATATATAACAGGAATGGTATGCAATTTTTGAATCAGAGAAAATAGATCAAACGGCCAACATCATTCTGACAAATTCATCGTAATTAACTTGACCATCTCCGTCCAAATCGGCTTCTTTTATCATCTGTTCTAGCTCTTCTTCTGTCAGTTTCTCTCCTAAACTGATCATTACATGCCTCAACTGCACTCAGCAAATCAAGCTAATTAAATAAGCCATTAACTAACAAATCATGTGTACTCTAGCACTACTAATGCAAGGGGTTAATGAGAGAAATCAGGCAGAGTTCAAAAAAATCACACTTCCTGAAGTACTGAAAGAAATATAAAGCAGGTTGATTGAGGTAAGTTCTTATGTGTAGGAAAACCAACCTCAGTAGGTGAAATATAACCATCCTGATCTTTGTCAAAGACTCTGAAAACTTCTGTCAATTCCTCTTCAGCTTCACTCTCCTATGATAACCAACCAAAAGCAATGTTATCAACGGAAACATGCTTGGGACATTAGCCAAATTTACAGTTTTGACTTATTAGATAGACATTTTTACCTTCATTTTTCTTTCCATGAGATTGATGAACTCCCCAAATTCTATTGTTCCGTTCCCATCAACATCAACCTCGCTAATCATAATCTGCAACTCATCTTCTGTGGGATGCTGGCCCAAAGACTTGAGTGCCACGCCCAGTTCTTCCAATGTTATGCAACCTACAGCAGCAGAGATTTGAATACAAGATCACGTCAATATAAAAAGTTGATGATCATGAGACCTGTTGCAATGCCTACGATCCTTAATTGCTAACCATTTTCGATGCACCAAAATGAAATTTGTGATGTTGAGTTTAACCAAGAAAACTTAAGGTGAAAAAGAAACGAGTACATCTGTGGCTTGCTAGACCTACCGTCTCCATCCTTGTCAAGTAAGCAAAAAGCTTCCCTGAACTCAAATATCTGGTCCTCAGTCAATGCTACTTCTCCCATACTTGATTTTCTCAAGCAAAATTTGATTGCCCAGGAACAGATAAATAGAAAGGAGAGGGTAACTAGAGAATGCTTAGATCTTAATACTGCACAGGTACCCCTTAAACAACTAGCAGTTGGTTTATATACATACAAAGTCTTAATAGCTCCACTTTCTAACTTGCGAGAGGGGACTAGTACTGAGTCGTGGGATACGCATGAATGGTTACGCTATTTTCCTAGAACTTAGAATTTGCTTCATAGTACTTTTCAAAAATGTCAAAAGTCATCTTTGACTACGAACCTTTTACTTTTATTTGTGCTACAGTCAACGTTATACAACAACGAAATTTAACAGTTAATTGTGGGTCGAATCAGATTGAAACCCAAAGTTTTTTCTCTTTCAAGACTATCAAAAAGGAAAAGATGTTAACCATCTATTTGGTCAGCAACATGCTGCTTGACTTAATTTTGTAAAAATTGGTAGAACTGCTGGTCCAGGCCCCTTCAGAGGACACATACATGTACATGAGTGGTTGATGAGTGCGTCAACTGAAAAATAGCTAGTTCTGAAGGTTTCTTCAATTTTGTTCAGTTTATGTGAGGAAGAAGTCTCCTTGCTAGTGTTCATCATGTATTGTTTTTGTGAATTTCACGAAAGTAATTTAAAACATCTTTGAATGCAACATCGTTACTCATTGAGATTTCCTTTTTTTGGTCTATGAATTTGTTTTGTTAATTAATAGAGAGGAAGTCTACAAAAATCAAAATTTGCTAATTCATTACAAGATTAGTTGAAAATACTCATGCCTAATAGATGTTCTTTATTTGTTTACTCTGACTAATTGAATGAAGTGATTGCTAAACTTTCAACTAATCTTGTAATCGGACTACAAGTACGGCATTCAGTCTTCATTCAATTAGTCAGAGTAAACAAATAAAGAACATCTATTAGGTATGAGTATTTTCAACTATTCTTGTAATCGGACTACAAGTACGGCATTCAGTCGATGAAATACTTAGGTGTAGGCATGAGTATTTTCCTACTCAATTAACTTGTAAGACATAAGAGAATTATGATGACATCATTAACAATTATGGATTTTTAATTTAAAATAATTTTATTTTATTTTTAAACAAAATTATTTCTTTAATAATAAAGGACATTTAGGACAAGAAGTCCAAAGGGCCAATTGGGGAAAATTACTGGGCTAAGCTTGAGCATGAAAATAAACATTTAAAATATAATATATAGATATGATATATAAGTTAATTGTGCAAGCCCCAGATGGACAAACAAGAGGGATAAGATGAGGCATAGAGGGATTTAAGCCTCTTTCCAACAGCCCAAGTAGAATTCAAAGCTAGGAAGGAGAAGGAAGTAATTTTAAGCTAGTATAGAGATTAATTTTAAATGTCCTAAGTAGAGGGTAGAGTCGAACTCAAAAGAGGCATAACATCATAAATTAGGATAAGTTATTTGATCCATTACAAAGTCAAATTGGTAAATTGCTAAACTGTAGTTTCCTTTCCCTAAAAAAATCTTAAATTCCTCTCTCTATAATTAATATATTCCATAAGTTAACACTAGCTTGAAAAATATAAAATGCCCCTAATAGATGGATTTGACGGAGCTAGCACAAACTATGAATTAATGCCAAATATGAACTGGAGAATAAAGTTTCTATTATTCTAAATCCTTGCATTAAAAGGAAGAGGAGAATTTGTAACTGAGAAGGAGTTGACTGTTATTCTCCAAAGTTAGGGTATAAAAGTTGCACTCTTTACTTGATAAGTGAACCCATTATCTCTAAAGCAATTCTTGTTTAATAGCTAACCCTAAAATAAAAAGAAACTTTAGGGTAATGATTAAGCAACCAAACCAATTTTTACCAAGATACATGAGTTCCAAGAGGCTTCATTAAACTAAGATAGGATTTAGTAGTGAAACATTTGTAAAATCCACTAGTGTTTATCCACCTTATTTTGATTTGATAGATAGTCTAGGGAGTGATCCCTATTTGAGGAGGCATCTTTTGAATTAGATAACCATTCAAAGCCGACTTTTGCCATTTAAGGACAATAGAGTCTCAATTGGTTCAGGGCATTGTAAGGTGGCAAAAGGGCCTAGCTTGCGCCAATTATCAAATCAAAACATAGTTTTTTTCCACTTCCTATAACGAATTTGATTCAATTGAACATAAAATCTCTTATTATAAAGATCTGATTAAAGTACCAAAAGAAGGAGGACTTATATTGTACTCCACAAGCTTTGGTCCATAATGATGTAAGTATGAATCCATTTTAGCTAAATGGATTCATAATTTATGAAGAGTTTCCAAACCCTCTTTACCAAGAAAGCTTTATTAGTAGCACATATTGAATTGACACCTAATCCTCCATCATTTTTGGGGGAGCAAATCTTATACCATTTGAATTTTGCTCCAACATGGACTTTAGATGAGCTAGAACATAAGTAATTCTTCAAGATTCACTCAATGTTCTTGGTCAACTTATAATATAAGAACAGTGGGACTATTAGTAAGTATGGGGACTAGATAAGATGGAGGAGATTAATTGAAGTCTACCTTTATAGGAGAGTAGTCTATTTATCTAATGGCTAATCCTCTTGTAAATAGCATTAAAAAGTGGCAGACATTCATGGTATATAAGCATCTTATTAGAAATGGGAATCACTAATTAATATTCAAAAGGAATTTCCTAATGCTTAAGGCAAAAAATGGAGGCTAGCAAGCATATTTGATCCTTAGCATCATAAAAAGTGTAAAAGCACCTTGTTAATAAAGAGACCAGAGAACTTATATAAGTGGTTCAAGGACTCCATTAAGGTGGAGAAAGAGCCTCTATCTACTCCACAAAGCAACAGTAGATCATTTGGAAAAACAACATTAAATAGACCAAGTTTCTTGCAATGGTAGTGATAATTGAAGAAGCTCCCCAAAACAAATTTCTCCGCAATCAATCTAGTTAAGACCTCCACATATGGTGAGATAAAATCACCTTGTCTCAACCCTCTAGCACCTTTAAAAGATCTAGTAGCTTCCTCATTAATGACCATAAAGAATGAGGTAGTAAATAGACAATTCTCAATATAATTGTTCAGGAAATCTAAAAATAATAACGAAGTTAAAATATAAAGTTCTAATTAACTGAATCAAAAGAGAATTTTATTTTTGTGAAGCATTTTTTGAGGTGTCTCACATATTTATACCCTTTGAATAATTCCTAAAAAAGAAGAAGATTATTCTTCTCTTTAATGAAAGCAGCTTGACTTTCATTGATGAAACTTCTTAAAACCTTTTTCAATCTACCAAGCGAGCAATTTAGATCGATTACTTTCCATATTTCAAGTTATAATTATTGGGAAGAGCTAGGGGCAGTAGATCCCTTCTTCTTTAATTTCTTACCAGATTTTTTCTTTATGGACACCCTTAAAGATGCTTTTGCAGCTGCTATTAATCCAAATGCAAAATCAATACTGTGTAATTGGTCCCCTTAAGAACTTCCTTATTTTGCACTAGCTAGTTGGGAGTGAGCAAATTTATCAAATGAATACCGGTTACAAAAGAAGAGGGATCTCGTGCAATTTAGCCTTATTCACAAAACAAACATTAACCATAGTAGATTTCCGTATCTCTTAGATTACATGTTAGTATATATGAGAATTATAATAATTTTTTGGCCAAAACGTTAAATCGCAGCTTAATGCTATTTAGCTATGATTATGTCTTTGTTTTAGTAAACGTGATAAAATTTGTAGTCTACTTCAAATTGACAATAACGATGCTAGAAATATTTATACTTTGTTCCAGCATTTTCTCATTAGCTGATATGCTATTAATTCTTAGTTAAAAGTCAGTATAACTCGATTAATTTATACAGAAGTTTAGCCTTATATACAAAAGTTTCGAGGAGATGTTACTGGGAAAGAAAAAAAAAGGTGACAGTAATGTGGACCTTTGCAAGATGCAAAATCAACAAATTGCAAAATCAACAAATTGCATTTGACATGACCCTAATCAAGGTCGTTCCTAATATTTTATAGGCCCTCGGTAAAATAAATTTTTTTTTCTATTTTTGCTTACTTTTGGGCTCTTATAGGGAATGAAATAAGTAAAATATAGGTCCTTTTTGTTATTCTTTATAAGGTCAAAAATAAGCCCTATTTTATTTTATTTTATTTTTATGAATATAAAAATATGTCCTATTTTATTATTTATGATATTAGGTCCTGGGCGGGTGCCCGACCTGCCCTAAGTAACTTACCCATAAGCCAAACCCAGTCAGAGAAAAGAGAGACAAGCTAAAGATTTCAACGGGGGTTAAGTTAATCGTTAAACGAGTTGGACAACAACAATAAGAAAGGATAATTATATGAGAGGTTTAGTTTAGTCATTCAATAGCATTCAGACGTTGATACTTCTTGGATTCATTCAATAAGACCCGGTAAATATGCTTAAGTAGCAATAGGTGTAAGAATTAATGTCCTCATTAGAGTGTATTTGAAGAAGTCATATCCTTCCTATGTTGTACTTATCCTTGTGTACTATGTAAGTTGTATAGTTTCAATGACTTTTATGTTTTCTTTAAATCTGTAATCTTGTAAGTAAATGTTTTTGGCGTCCCAACTGCTTACTTGTGATATTCATTTCTCCATTCGATTTCTAACCCTACAATATAAGAAAAATGTCATTTTGTGACGAAAATTACTGACAAAAAATGTTTGGATTCTATCGGTAATTTATATTACCGACGGAATTTAACGACAAAAATGTCGTTAAATTTTTGTCGTTAAAACGGTTGTAGGTAAATTTTCTAATGGATATATGTAAGCGTCGGTAAATATACCGGCAGAATACTGTTATCGTCGGTAATATGGATTTTTCCTTTTTGTCGGAATATTTGCCGACGGTATTGGTTGTTCCGTCAGTAATATTTCCAACGGTGATCATTGAACATCGTTGAGTATATCAACGATTGTGAATATCCTAACGGTAAAGTTGGCAATGACTGCTAATATTACCAATGGAATAAAGAGTAACCGTTGGTAACTATCATACATTTTACCGACGGTTTATGTTTTTCCGTCGGTAAATATAATTGATTTTATCGACGTACATTTATTTTCAGTTGGTAAATAATTTTTTTTAAAAAAATTAAAATTCTGATATTAAATTTTATTTCATAATTTCAATAGTTATGAATTATCTGTACATAATATTTTGATATGTTTGCATATTTAATTTGTTTAAACAGAAAGTTCATTGATAATATAAAGTTCAAATTATCTTAATTGATAATAAAAAACCTATAGTGTACATAACAATTCTTTGTAATTCAAAACAAATGACTACAACAATCTTATTGTCCTGGTGATTGTGGATACTCTGAGGTGCTACCCCTCTCCTTCAACTCATCCATCTCATTACGGAGCTGAGCTATATACTCCATCGTCTGTTGCAACTGAGTTATCAATGTTTACACTGTGTTCCAAAGCTTACTGACTTCATTGGTTGTCGACCAACTGCTCGATGCTGCTGTGTTGGACGCGGAGGATTGTGAATAACATGTATTCGAAAATTAACCTAACCCGAAGATCCTTCCATGACGGTCCCTACCACCAACTACTTCAAGATATGTATGACTCTCATCAACAACTTGTTCATGCTGAGACTGTCGCTGAATGCTTTCTTGTATTTGGTCATATTAGGAGGCAATGTTTATATTAGTAAATGGTAATTATTAAAAATTAATATTAAAGCAAAAATGTCAAATACATTAAGTTCTCAACATCGGGTGTTGATGAATGTCACACCGTCATGTTTTTTTAATGTGAGTGTGCAAAAGGAGTTGACAAGGTGTAGGCCTCATGCCCATAGACTAAACTAGAATTTATAGAATTTATAATGTTAATGAGATTATTTCTAAATTCTTGCTATCAAAGTAATACACATATTAAATTCTCTTATTTGTTCTTTGCCACGAAGTCTTTAGAGTAAGGGTATTAGTGATAACATATTAGTTGGATTAGCCTTATGCCCATAGACTTTTCCTTGCATAAAAATAGAAGGTTATAAGTGAATTAGAATTTATAAAAATTTCGACAGAATTTATAATGTTGATGAGATTATTTCTAAATTCTTGCTCTCAAATTAACACACATATTAAATTCTCTTATTAATTCTTTGCCAAGAAGTCTTTAGAGCAAGGGTATTAGTGATAACATATTAGTTGGATTAGCCTTATGTCCATTACCACTATTTTTCGTAAATCTTTATACATGTCATTCTTAAGCTCATTTAAGGACTTCAATGATATCAAATAAATAAGATTCATTTGAAAGCATGAGAATAGGGTAAGGAGATAAGAATTAAAAATATAAAATCTTACCTAAATTTTAGTTATATTCTATTTATATAATTAGATTACAATTATAATTACGAAAGAATCATTTACGTCGAGGAGACTACACAAGGTAAAATATATTTATTCTGAAAATATTTTATATATTTAATACTCTTTATTTTTGTTAAGTGTCAACATGTTTTTACTAAATAAAGCTTTAATCCTCTGTTTGAGTAAATATATCCTAGTTTTGATTTCTCCATCTACACAGAGAATTTAATACTTAACTAATTCATCTGTTGATCCTATTAGAGTTGTTTATAATCCCAAAATTAATTAGCTTAATGAACAACTTGTGCTCATAACTCACAATAACTATTTGTTACAATCTAAATATTATGATAACAAGTCAATCTATTGATGTAAGAGAGAGAAAAAAACACAAATTCCACATTAACCATTAGAATGAGCCCCATCAATGCCCTTATAATCAAGACAATAAGAGTACTGAGCATGAAGACCTAATTTAATAACACCTAATGTTCTAGCAAAACAACTATTAAACATATTAAAAATGTTATTTTTCGATACTTTTGACAATATGCATGGCCCTGATGATCATGCTCATAGGCATAGAGAGCTCATGGACCTATACGACACATAAGTTGAAATCAAGTCTAAGGCCTTCTCCTCCACTTTAACAAGAGCAGTGGAATACTTATTATGGACATTGCATCCTATGTCAACTACCACGTTCTAATATGACTATTAAATTCATCTCACATTTTGTTTATAATAAGCGCAAACTAACGGACCTTATCTATTTGATATCAATAACTCAAACAAAAGAAGAAAATTCAAGATTACTTAGAATGCTTAACCCAATTTCCAATTTTGAATATGAGTGAAGCAACCTTCATAAATAAATAAACACCTACATAATCCTTAAGTAATTTCGTGAAAAAAGAATGGCTTTCAAATTTTAAGCAAGTACAAGTCAAAGTACAAAGTACCTCAATTTAGAAGATGTTAAACAAAATTTGAGAAGCTCAAATGGTAAAAGTAATGAACAAAAAAAAGTGGTGCATCTTCATTATACGATGAAGAAAACAAAGAACTATGGGAAGAACAAGCTAAGGATGAAAGCAAAGGAAAGAGTTAGGAAGAGCTTTTAAGGTTCAACACCTCACTAAGTAGTGTAGTTGACATCTAAACTTAAAATAATGATTTAGTCATAAAAAATATAATAAAACAAAAACAAAAGCATATATCTTAAAATTTTCTCAACTAGAGATATAGAGAAGATCTAAAAGTTAATTTATTAGCTGAACCCTCTAACAAATTCAACTACTATTTTGTTTACCTTAAACCTGACGATATAATGATTCACCACCCTCAATTTACGAAGCATAAAAAAGATCTTTTACATTATGATTAAAATAAATAGATATCTAAATCCAACACCTTATCAAAGACGTAAATGATAGCCATGATGTCAAACTTTCCTAAAGACTTTCAACTACTTAAACTATATACCAATTCCAATAACGACCCAAAGTTCCTGCACTGGCTATGTGCCCTTTAATGGAAAGTCTTAAAACATGACATTGTTATTATTCCTACAGTAATATTTTTTTATGATGATCTATACATTTTCATAAAGCTTCATAATATTTTTGTTTATTTATATATATTGAGAGCAAGGAATGTAAAACAAGTTGATGTAAATGTTTAATTATCCTCCTTCATGTTAGGGTCTTATCTTTATATTGAGTTTTCTTGTTGTATCTTTACCATGTAATTCACAATAACTTCTAGCAGAGCAGTTTGAAAATTAAATGCAAAGTAGAAGTTAAATTGCTAATTCAACTAATTACTAGTTTCGGCATTGGTTTCTCTTTTTTAGTTAATTTAGTGATTTAAATAGAACAACAAAGAGTTATGTACAAATCAAGAGATTGCCCATGACGCAAATCTCTTTCCAATACCAAAAGGAATAGCCTTACCTAAGATCATGAGGAACTCTACAAAAATTGCTCCTTATGAACACCACTAACCACAACAATCAGCCTATACAAATCTACCAACTAAGATGACCTTGTAGAAAAGATTCATCTTACCAACAACACAAACATTACAGATTCACATTATAAAACAGTAAAGTAAAATAGCCAGACATTCTGCTCTACAAACCAGAACTGCGAATCAAACTTCAAAAGTTGAAACTTCTGAAATATTGATTTATAGATTTGAAATTATAGAATCAGTTGCATTTTCTTTTAGTGTTATAACTACCCAACATGCTGAATTATAAGAGAGATGAAATTTAATTGTTCCAAAACATTATAAATCTTAATTATAAGCATGTAAAAAGCTTTAATACAAGCATGTTCTGATTTGGCATTTTGATGACAATAGCCACGTAAGTTGAGGTTATTCTATTGTATGACTTGTCCTCGTACAGTCGGGTCAGGAATCAAACTTCAGCAAAGTAAATACAAGTCTTGAAAAAAGAAGAGAGAGTCTAAGCAAGTCTTTACCTAACATTGTCACCGTTGGAAGATGCACATGCATGCCTCCCCCTGGATCCATCCCTGATGCTGTCCTCTTTGCTGATAAATTCATCGTGAAAACATCTCTGTTGTAAAAATGAATATTTTAGAATAGCCATAAAATATTCATCTCATTTGAATTATCACCTTAAAAGTCCATGGAATCCTAGCAGAACACAGAGTAAGTATTTGATCTCTCTATCTACCGAAGCTACTCCGAAACTTCAAAGAAACTGCTTTGCGTCTTCTTTACAACAATTTCTGCTATAAATGAGTCGCTATCCTTCACATCTTTCTTCACAACCCTTCTCGATTCCCTTCACTTTGAAACTGCTTTTAGCTTCCTTGCAATCTCTTTATTCCTGTTTTTAGCTTTCTTCACAAACCCTTTCCTTTCTTCCGGCCTCCTTCACTTTTATCCTGTTTTCCTGTAGTCAATATGCACCTGCGGTCTCGACAAACCACCGGAACACCCAGACCTGACGATCAGGAAGATGTCTTCACCGTCAAACTCCACCAAAGAAGGTGGCGGATGACATTCGCGGCCATTTATTTTACAAGGCTTCTCGTTTCCTTATCCAGGAAAGTTTTGGTCAAGCAGACCAGGCTTTTACGTTCACTCTCCTATGTTACTGTTGATGTACATGGAAATGATCCTCCTGAACATCAACCTGACTTCCTTAACGTTAATCAGAGAACACTTATTGACACGGTGAAGGAGAAGAATCTTGAATCTCTGAATCAATTGGGAGGAGTTGCGGAAGTTGCTGCTTCTTTACGCAGTGACATGAAGTGTGGAATAGAAGGTACGGAGTCTGATCTTGTTTACAGAAGGGATGTTTTTGGTGCCAATAAGTACAGCAAACCGCCCAGTAAAGGCTATTTTACCTTTGTACTTGAAGCATTCAAAGACCCGACCATTATCATCCTTGCGGTTTGTGCTGTTTTATCTATTACATTCGGTGTAAAGCAACATGGACCTAGAGATGGCTGGTATGATGGAGGCAGTATCTGTATAGCTGTCTTTCTTGTTGTCGTCATCTCTGCTGTCAGTAACTTTAAGCAATCCAAGCAATTCCAGAAGCTTTCAAATGAGTGCAATAACATAAAGGTGCAGGTGGTGAGAGGTGGAAGGCACTTTCCGGTTTCTATATTTGATATTGTGGTGGGTAACGTTGTTTCTCTAAAGATCGGAGATCAGATACCCGCAGATGCCTTGTTCTTAGAAGGATACTCGTTGAAGGTCGACGAGTCCAGCGTGACTGGTGAAAGCGATCATCTTGGTGTCAATGCAAACAGAAATCCATTCTTGCTGTCTGGAACAAAGGTCACTGACGGCTTTGGTACCATGCTCGTTACATCTGTTGGCACTAACACTGCTTGGGGTGAAATGATGAGCTACATAATTCATGATTTGAAGGAGCAGACTCCATTACAGTCACGTGTTGACAAGCTCAGTTCTTGGATTGGAAAGATAGGAATGACAGTGGAAGTACTTGTGCTTGCAGTTATGATGATCCGTTACTTCACAGGGAACACCAGGGATGAGAATGGCCGCAAAGAGTATGTCGGGATCAAGACAAAGGTCAATAGTGTGTTGAATGCAATACCGGGGACTGTATCAGAAGCAGTGACGATTGTGGTGGTGGCCATTCCCGAAGGTTTGCCTCTGTCCGTGACTCTAATCCTGGCTTACTCTATGAAAAAAATGATGAATGATAATGCTATGGTGCGGAAGCTCGCTGCTTGTGAAACTATGGGTTCGGCCACAACAATATGCACAGACAAAACTGGCACTCTAACCTTAAACCAGATGAAGGTTGTGGAGTTTTGGCAAGGAAACGAAAAATTTGAAAATAATGGTTCAGTTGACATGGAAGGTGAGGTATTTAAATTATTGCAAGAGGGCATTATCTTGAATACAACAGTACGATTGACAGGCCAAATTCTACAGCATTACCAGAAATTTCTGGCAGTCCAACTGAAAAGGCAATAGTTGCTTGGGCTGTCTTAGACATGGGTGTGGATATAGATGAAACAAAACACCAGTGTGAAATAATACATGTAGAAACCTTCAATTCAGATAAGAAAAAGAGCGGAGTATTGATCAGAAAACGCAGTGAGAAGGAAATTCACATACATCGGAAGGGAGCAGCTGAAATGATACTATCTATGTGTTCAAGTTATTATATAAAAGATGGAGCTGCAAAGGGCATCGGTGAGGAAGAAATTAAAAACTTCGGAGACATAATTGATAATTCTAAGTTGGACTGCAGTTAGAGGTACCTTACCAGAAGAAACAGCAGCTACAAAGTTGACGACGAGGGCAGCAATATTAACAGTGAGCTGAAATTGATGGAATTTCTGAATGTTGTTGTAGACGTACCTTTCTCAATGCAAAACCGTCACTACAGAAGTGAAGTCATCATCTAAAATGATGATATCTGAACTTTCTTTCGCGACTTCTATCCTTTAAATTCCCATGGACAGCCCAATATCTGCTTCCTTTAGGACAGGAGCATCATTTGTACCATCACCAGTGACTGCTACCACTTGACCTTTCTCCTTCAAGCACCGTACCATTAAAAGCTTGTCAAGAGGGGATGACCTTGCCCTTACCTGAATATGATCAATCATTTCCATTCTTTCTTCGGGTGAATAATTTCTGAACTCAGCACCTAACACTATGGCTCCATTATCTATTCAACAGCTATAGCTCTTGCTGTATGCAGATTATCACCAGTAATCATTTTAACATCAACTCCGACATTCTTACATGATTGTACTGCCGCTTTGACTCTAGGTCGACACGGATCTTTCATTCCTACGAAATCCAACAATGTGAGTCCAGATGAGACTAGCTCATCATCTTGCTTGACCCTTTTGTGGGCGAAGGCAATGCATCGCAGACTTTTGGCAGCCGCCTTCGCCTACAAAAGGGTCAAGTAAGATGATGAGCTAATCTCAAGATCTGCAAGAATCTGGACTCACATTGTTGAGTTATAAGATTGAAAGATCTGTGTCATTGAAAATCAAAAGAAATCAGATGAACTGAAAAATGAAAAGCTTGATCTAGAAAGAAAGGGCAGTGAAGAAGCAGATATTGGGCTGTCCATGGGAATTCAAGGGACAGAGGTCGCGAAAGAAAGTTCAGATATCATCATCTTAGATGATGACTTCACTTCTGTGGTGACAGTTTTGCGGTGGGGAAGGTGCGTCTACAACAACATTCAGAAATTCCTTCAGTTTCAGCTCACTGTTAATATTTGCTGCTGTGTCTTGGCCAATTGGTTTCCTCATGAAATGCATTCCAGTTTCTGTCAAGCAGCTCCCAGCGCAAAGCTCTTTAAGATCCTGAATGATATGCATATAAGAGTATTTATCTTTAGTTTTGTCTAGTTCCCTTATATTTTTCAGAACCTAGTAGCTAGTTTCACTTTGTGAAGAAGATATTACATGCTTTCAGTGCCACCTTTTTTCTAAGCTAGCTTTCAACTTTTGTTGCTATGAAACAACAAATGATTACATGACTAAGCCCACACTTGTAATTTCTGTTGCTTCAGCTTCTCCCTCCTTAATCTTATTCAGGGATGAACATTTCCAAGCTCGTCAAATGTAGAGAAGTACCTAGCAACAAATTATTTCAGTACCTATCCCACATCTTGTTTCAGTACCAAACCACAACGCTTTCTTCCCATTGAGCACATTCAGATTGCCAATGAGGCCTACTCACTTGTAGTTTACCATAATGACTTAATTTTCGAGAAATACCAGAAATAAAATACCCTATTAAACTATTATAATTATCTAAACCAGAAAGATCTATTAGATTTACCGATCTCAGTAGAAGTTTAGAAAAATATATTCAAATAACTGAACCAAAAATAATAAAAAGAAAAATTAGATGTAAATAAAGAAATAGTTATGATTAAAACTCAACTAACAAAATTAACTGAACGTCTTAAAAATACTTTATGAGTATTACTAAACAATTATCTGAATTATTAGGTAAACAAAAATGTTGAAATTCAATTAAAAGAGATAATTACTATGACACAACCCCTAATAGAAAATAATCAAACATATATGTCATTATAAAAATTAATGACTTTCGTGAAATCCAAAAAGTAATAGATAAGAATTGTGAACAATTATTCAAAATATTATATCCAATAAATGAAAAGTATTTTAATTTTTAGAATTAGAATTGATTTTAATTAAATTAAGAAAATCTTTTGTTAAATAATTAATAAAGATGTTTCTTAATCAAATTCGTTTATTTCAATTTGACTGAGATAAATTAAATTTATTATTTTATTTAGTTAGATCATTATAATTCTATTATGTTTTCTCATTTATTTGAATAATAATTTTCTTGATTTATCATCAAATTATTTTCTTAATTAAATTAAAAGGTGTTCTTATTTATTAATTAAGAAAATAAGCTGTCTTTAATATTTTTGAAAATAGTTTTATAATTATTAAGGAATAATTTTCTAATTCATTTTGAAAAATTACATAATTTTCTTGACATATTAAAAAACAAGCTGGAGTTCAAAATTTTGTAGGACTATTAAATTATATATATGATCAGAATTTCTTAATGATTTAGTTAAAGAAAGAAAAAGTTACAACTTAAATGTAATACAAAATCTCAATGGACATGGACTATGAAAGATACAAAACAATACAAAATTAAAAGAATTTTGTAAGGATTTACCAACATTATACAATTATAATGCTAAGGATACATTGATTGTACAAATAAATGCAAGAATTGATACATGAGTTGGTTGTCTTCTAGCGCAACCACCCAACTCAAGGAAATATCTTTTATGTAAATATAATAATGGGACCTTTAATCCCACTAAAAAGAAATATCCAATTCATGAAAAGGAAAAACTTGCATGTATTCAAACATTAAGAAAATGGAAAGTTGATATATTACCTATTGAATTTTATATTCAAACATATTCTAATTATTTATGTAGATTTATCGATATAATATTAAAACTAGTTATAATCAAAGAAGATTAATTCGATGGCAACTCAAATTAAATCAATACACATTTCACATCAATTATATAAAATCATCTATTATTAGTCTTGCAGATATATTAACAAGAGAATGGAAGTAGCTATCCTTAACCCGAAGGATTCACTCATTAAAAAAGAAAATGAGTTAACAGAGCTTCAACAACAAGTGGGTATAGTAACCAAAGAAATTAATTAGTTACGAGTAACTATTACTTGATATTTTGTTGTGCTAATTTAATCTTTTTACTTAAATTTAATCCTTTCTTTTTACTTCTAGTAAGAACTGTTATTACTTTTCTAAAATAATTTTCTTTATCTTTATTAGAAAATATAATAATATTATCTATATAAGCTAGTGTAAAGTTCTCTAGTCCTTCTAAATTATTGTCCATAAATCATTGATAAATACTTGGGGCTTGTTGTAAACTAAAAGGTAATATATTTTATTGATAATGTTTTTGTGGTGGACAAGTAAAGGTTGTTAATATTTTTGTATTTTGTGTAATCTTAATTGCCAATAACCTTATTTTTCATCTAATGTAGTAAGCCAATGATGTCCTTTTAGTTTACTTATAATATAATCTTTTCGGGTAATTTATATGTATCACCTATAGTGACTTTATTTAATTTTTAAAATTAATTACCATTCTTCTTTTTCCTCGTTTTTTGTCAGAATGATTGTTTACATAAAAGGCAGGAGCCGAATGTTTACTTGTACTTGGAGAAATTAGTTATTTTTGTAATAACTCGGAACATTCACTAATAAATTCTTGTACATCCTATTATGTATATGGTATATGTTGGACCCCGATCTTAAAGCGAAAATTTAGAGTTATTACTTAAAATAAAATGAGTATTTATATATATAAATTGTGTTATAGATGTTATTGTACCTTAATGAAATATAGGTTTGTGTATGGCTTTGATATATGAATTGGTATATGGATGATTATAAAATTAGAATGTGAATTAAGTATGGATGATGAGTAGAGAAACTTTAAGCATGAACCATGGTTATATATGTAAGATATTATGGAAAAGCAAGAGAGGAACTTGGTGAATGACAAGATGCTATTGAATGTAAGAAATCGTATGAATTGAGGTTGAGAGTTGGATGATTTCCAATGGCAAATTGAATTGTTCGAATGAGGTTGAAATAGAAGAAGTGAAGTTGGGATAAATGTTAAGTTTTGCATGAGGATAAAAATATGTATGCTGATTCAAGGGAAATTCAGGAATAATTTAAATAGAATTGGCCAAAGTTGCCTTCTTTAAGGTTGTAGCTTGTTCTTTTATCTTTTCAACGATACCAAGTATGCAAGTTTTCAAGATCAGAGTTGAGATTTATGCTTATTACAAGCTAGGATGTCGTGGTAAATGAAATTCCCAGACCTTTAGAGTTTGTGAAGTGATATCGGACTAGAAAAAGTTGATTTTTGGTAAAATATGATTAAAGGTGAAGTTAGGATGGGTTTAGGACCCTTTGGAGGGGTCTTGGAGGGTGAAAATTTTGTTATAACCGAAAGTTACACAGTTTGCCCGTGTGAATTTACACGGGTCGTGTATTTTTCAGCGCAGGGACACCATTTCACCCGAAGGTTACACGGCCTGACCGTGTGATTTCACACGGTCCGTGTGTTTTGGACCTTTTAATGATAGATTTTAAAATTTTGGTCTTCATAAAAGTTGTATACCTAGATATATACTTTGTAATGGTCTAAGAAAGAAGTTAATCAGAGATCTATAGTGAAAGTTATGGCGTTTGCGCCAAAGTATGTTCGATAAGAATCAAAACATGAACATGTTGGGTTTGTTAGGCCATAACTCCTTCTTCCAACCTTCGATTGAGGTGATTCTTGAGGAGTTAGATTTCTAACATGTTTTTATACCTCTCCATGAAAATTTGTATCATTTTTAGTTGAATTGAAAGAGTGTGATTGAAAGATATTGAGAGGTCGATTGGAAGAGCATAATAGGGTTATGAACATACGTTGGATTTTTAAGCATATCTTGAGCTGTAGAGCTCTGATTGGGATGATTCTTACTTCAAAATGATTAAGAGATATAGAGCTTCATGTTTGGTATTAGAGAAAGAAGATGAACCTATAATAAGTACGATGATTTTCTTGGAATACGCACACGTCTTATGATAATCGGAACGATTTGTTCCTTCTGATTTTTGCTACTTTCTTTTCTCATCCGACCTTGTCCAATCTTTTGCTCATATCTTTTTCGACTGACATTCGATTGACTTAGTTTTCAAAGCGTTGGATTCCTAAGACAATTTTCCACATCCTCATGGGAAATTTATGAATTTTATAGATTAAATTGATGGAGATTTTATTGAATCAAAGTGAGTTAGATAATTTTCTGAACATGGTTCAGTATTTTGAGAAATTCTTGGTTTGTGTAGATCCAATTGAATTGATTCTTAAGGAAAAATAAAATAGATACAAAGGGCTACAATTCATATGAAGAAACTAAATTTCAATTTAGCTCCCAAGACTTTCAATTTCTGAATTGAAGTTGGGTTTTAGTGTTCAGTCTTGGATTAATAAGATCTGAAAGTATTTTGACCATAACTTTTTCTCTAGTGATCCAAATGAGATGATTTTTAATTTAGATTAAACCAGAGACATAGGGCTACAATTTTTATGAAGAAATAGAGTTTCAATTTAGTCTTTAAGAATGTCAATTTTCAGATGGAAGTAAAGCACAGGAAATTGTGTTAACATAAGAATAGTCCAAAATGTATAGAGCATAACTTTTGACGTAGTACACCAAATTAAATGGTTTTGGTGGCGTTATGAAATTAAGACAATGAGGAACAATTCTCTAGAAGGGAGTTTTATCAAATTCTTTCATTATGATTATTTGAAAAATGTCCTAAGGTTAAGTATGATTTAAGGGTAAAATTGGAAGATCATATAAGGAATTAAGAAGTTAGGCTTAAATGGAAGGGCAATTTGGTCATTATCCATTCATTAATGACATGGCATAAGGGCTGCTATATAAGAGGATGAAACCCACGACATTTGGGAGGAAAGAACAAAAGAATAAGAAGAGAAGAGGAGGAGCATGTTCGGTGGAGAAGAAGAAGAAAAGAAAAGAGAGAGAGACTCAGGGTTCCGATTTTTGTGAGCTTCCAAGGATGTTTTTAAGTAGTTTCCAAAGGGAAAAGATGGAAAAGGATGAAAGTTTCCCATGGGGCTTTGCAAAATTCAAAATTGGAGGAAAAATGAAGTAAGAGAAAATTTGGAGTTTTGAGTTTTTCTTAAATTTTTAGTTTAGAATCATAGAAAATAGTATGGTTTGTGGATTATGAAGTCAATTTTGGTGAATGCTTAGTTTAATTGGTTCAATTTTGGATAATTGTGAATTAGGGTTTATGCCCAATTTTTATGAATTGAGGATTTTGGAAGTTTATAATTTAGATGGTTTGAATATATGTGGAATTAGTGTTTTCTAAGCTTAATTCGAGTAATTATGCTTTTTATGATGTTGAATTTGGGTGAAATTGGTTTAGGAAAATTTAATTTGGAAGAAAGAGAGAAGCAATGGTCAAATTGAAGCTAGGGACAAGCTTCTAGCATCGATTCGAGGTGGGTAATGTGTTTATAATTTGAATTATAAGCTACTATGTGTTCTTGAAAAATAAAGAAAGTGAAAAGAGTTTTTAAATGTTTATTTTGATTGATTAAAATCCCTTGCCTTTGGGAAATGATTTAAGAAAGTGAAATCTTTAGCGAATTTGTTATTTTTTTTCAAAATATTTGAATAAGTTGAGAATTTACCTTTAATTGATGATGTTATTGTTTTTGATCAAAAAGTGAAATTGTTACATGAATTATGGATAATGATTGTGCATTTGTGAATTTTATATTGTTTGAATTATGATGTAAGGAAATTACTTTGATTTATGCATTCTTTGTGTTTGAGTGATTAAGATGTTCGATATGTGAAATTATATGATTCGATGTTCTATTATGATACAACATGAAAAGTTTCAGTTTCAAAATATGCCTTCGGGCAATTTGATTTTTCAAGCATGAATATGTGTTATATGGGTTTGGTTAGGTCCCTTAAGTGAGTCAGTGCACTGTCTCTTTTTAATTAAAGGCGTCTCCCGCCTGCCCGCTAGTGGCACTGGAGTTCTGATTTCGGACTCCCATAAGTCACGGCTACATAGGACCACTATGCGGGAAGGTGTAGTACGTTCCATTCACGGCTGCACAGGATCGTTATGCAGGAATGTGCAGTACGCTCCGTTTTGGACCGACCCAAACCGTTTTGATATGTTATGCATTTTGATTTGTGTTTATGTGTGTTGCATTCATGTTCTTGAATTTTGTCTATGATTTGTGAAAATTTTGAGAAATTGTGAAAGGAGAAAGTGAATTTTTTTCAATCACGAGTTTTTGGGAAACTGCTTATGAATGAATTTGAAAGGTTGAAAAGTTTCAGAAACAAGCTTTTGATAAATCCTCTATTGTGAAATTTTAATAAAGTGGAAAATGAGCTTTGCAAATGTTTTTGCTTATTTTTCATTTTATAAACATATTATCCACGAGCTATCTAACTCACCCCCCCTTCATCCCCATCTCAAGGTATCCGAATAGGAGATCAGATAAAAGACGGTTAAGACGTCAGATCGACTTTTGCATGTTTTCGTAATTTGCATAAGTTAGAATTTAGTGTTGATTTGTATATGGCTTGAAATGCCATTTATGCTTACGAAGCATTTAGTTCATGATGTATATGAATTTGTGTATGGAAATGAGTTATGGGATTTGTAAATGAATTCTGGACTTGTGTATGGATTGGAGATATAAGACTTGTGTGATTATGGAATATGACTTGTGATTATATATAGATATGATTGGATTATGTTTGGTATATTGAATTGAGTTATGGAATTGTTCTGATTATGATTGAGGATTTTGAAGCGTTAGGTTTAGACTTGTGTTTGCATATGTTGAGATTCCGGACGGGAGAGTCCGATGATTCTAGGATTTGTTTGGGAATTATAGAAGTGTTTATTTACCTTTTGCAGGTTTTGGGTTTTATAAAATGCAGCCGTTATGCTGTCGAATTTTTTTAAAAATCAAATAAGACTTGGGTTAAAAGATGTGATTTTGGGATATGTATGATTGTATAAGAAGATGATTAAGGATTGAGACTTTGCATGTATAAGAAGTTTGTTTTGCATTGAGAAATTGATTGAGGATAATTTCCAAGAAAAGGGAAATTATATGGATTTGCATGAATGTGAATAAAGATGATTATAAGAAAAATAAAAAAATTTACACCAGTTTTGAACGGTTTCGGGTAGATTTAGTCCAGGGTTTCCAACGCTATTTTTAGTTTGCTCTCGGATGTCGGAATTCGTTTCAGTTAATAGATCCCTTTTATTTGATTCGAATTCATGTTCGCTTTCTGATATGTATTGGCCATTTGATTTGTATCTGATTTTTCCATTCGATTCGTTTCGTTTTTTATTCGATAATTCGATTCATACTTCGATCCGTTTTTTCAAGTTTCGGCTTATGTTTTTGCTTCGCTTTGTTTCGCTATATGATTCGTTTTGTGTTGTTCGATCCGGATTCGATCCGCTTTTCGAATTTGTTTTTCGTTTGCCTTTCGTTTTCACTTTTGTTTTCCGCTTTCCGATTGGGATCGGGTCTCAACAGTATATTATTTTTATTATTAACTTCTTGTATATGATCTTTTAATTTTATTTCAATTAATTGATTATCAATATTTTTATAGGGTCTAGTGGAGGTTCTCTACATACTTGTTCTATTAAGATTTTATTTCATTTGTAGAGTAAGATTATTAAGAAGATAGAATTGTAATTGATTTAATTTTTTAGTTCTTGGTTGTAGAGTTTTATAATAAGTTATATGATAGATAGAAATTTTAAGAATTATAGATTTTTATTTAAAGATTTTATTATTGGTATTTTAAAGTTATGTAATATAGATATTGACAAAAGGATTATATAATTTAAGAAAATTGTTTCCTAAAATCAATGGCAATTCGATTCATGTTGATAAATTGATGGTATTGTAAAATATAATTTTCAATAATAACATTATTATAATAATTGACATACCAAATAGATTTAATGCTTCCATCTGCTATTCTTATTTGTAAAATTTGTTTATTTTTCAAATTTTAATAATTTTTCAAGCTATACAAATAATAGCTCCTGTATCTATATAAGCATTGAGTTTTTATTTTGAATAATCACTAGAATAAAAGTTGTATTCGAATTCAGTTGTTGATTATGAAGTTTGGAGATTATATTGATATAATGAAGAAATCATTGAATTTGTTTCATATTCGATTATATGGTTTCTAAATTATATTTTAATGATGAATTTAAAATATTAATTTTTATATTTATTTTGGTTTCTTTTTGGACAAGTGTTTACATAATGACCTTCTTATTTACATAACCAATATCTACATTTTTCTTATTTTGAGGGCAATATTTCTTTTTGGTTTATATTGTCTATAAGCCTTTTCTAAAAACTTTTATAAGGTTTAAATGGAAATTTTTATATGTGTTTATGGGATATTTTCACCGTTTATATCGATTATATTTTGTTTGTTTCCTTTGTTTATGATAGGTAGAAAATTCACATCTATATTGTTGAGGAACCTCTAAATATTTAAAACAACATAATTGAATATATTTGTGTCTTAATTTTTTATATGTAATTTTGCTTCTAAACATTTTGTGATAATACTTCTTTTGTTATTGAGATAGCACCACCTAAGTTATAAGCTACTAAGTTAGCGTTTTGTTTTATTAATAATAATTCTTCTAGTGTTTTGTTTATTGGATAAGGTAATTTTGGATAAATATTTGTATATACATTTATTGTTACATGCGAGTTAATTTATAATAATATTTTTAAAATTCACAAACATATTCTTTAAGATAACAAATATCACACGTCAGTATATTATTTAAATGTCATAGGGCATTTTTCTTTCTTCATTTTCAATTTCTTGTTTATAAGAAGTTATATCTTTTCAATAAATTCTTTATAAATTTCATTAGTAACTACATGAAAAGCTTTTATGGGTTCAATAGTATTAAGAAATTCAATAGCATTTTTATTCAGTATTTCATTGTCTAATAAAAAATTTATACAATACCAATAGTTTTGTAGGTAATAAAATTCCATAAAGTACTTATATTTGTTAATCCTTTAAAAGATTTTTCTAATTGTATAACTAATTGTTGAGGATAAGATTGATTTGAATTAAAGGATAAGAATGATTTGAATTATTAGATAAGGATTGTGTTTTGAATTTACGGTAGATTAGGCTTTTTCGTTGTACACAGTGTTATATATAACTTGTAAAGCTACAGATGAAATATACGGGAAACTTCAGTTCTCTTTTCACTATTACTGTTGTTATATTTGGCATGGTATCAGAGCCAAATAATTAACTCTGTATATATGTCAAACCCTATTCCACCTACTGATTCCAGCGCTTCTGCTATACAAATGCAGGAGCTTTCTTCTACCCTTACCCCTGAAAAACTAGATGGTACCAATTATATTGAATGGGCATTAAACGCCCAAAATAAACTCAGAGGCCGCAGACGATGGGGGTACATTTCAGGTTCCAAAGCTGCCCCAGCAGATACTGCATCTGAAGAGTATGAATCTTGGGAAGATGAGAATTGCCTTATTAAATCGTGGTTGCTTGACTCAATGACGAAGGAGGTTCGTTCCTTATTTCTTCGTTTGTCAACAGCGAAAGAAATTTGGGAAGTTGCTTGTGAGACGTACTCTGTAAGTGAAGATGCTTCTCGAGCTTATAGATTACAATGTGAAATTGTCAATTTACGTCAAAATGGAGGTTCTGCTTGTGAGACGTACTCTGTAAGTGAAGATGCTTCTCGAGCTTATAGATTACAATGTGAAATTGTCAATTTACGTCAAAATGGAGGTTCTGTTATTTCTTATTTTGGGCGTCTTCAAAAATTGTGGCAAGAAGTTGATGCCATTGATAAGTGTCATATGAAGTGTTCTGATGATGTTGAAATGTATAACAAGGTGGTTAGTACACAGCGGGTTTATATCTTTCTTGCTGGTCTAGATCCTCATCTTGATGGTGTTAGAGGAAGGATCCTAGCTACCAAACCATTGCCCGGCTTGCAAAGTGCATATGCAACTGTGTGCTCTGAAGCAAATCGCCAAGAGGTCATGAATGGTTTTACTGTTGTTAATGACGGTGTGGCACTAGCTGTTCGTAAAAATGATAAAAAGGGATTACGATTTTGTACACACTGTAAAAAGGATAATCATGTGGTTGAAAAGTGCTTCAAGCTTCATGGCTTTCCTGATTGGCACCCAAAAGGAAAGAATAAAAGTGACAGTGGCAGGAAGGATTCTAGAGAACTTGCTGGTTTGGAGTCAAACAATATAATCTCAACTGGTTTGACAGCAAAGACAGGTATTTCTAAATCTGATATTGCTAAAGCTGTTACTAGTAGTAGAGACTGGATTATCGACACTGGTGCATCTGATCATATGACATGTGATAGAGGAAAATTCACTGACCTTTCTTCTTCTGTATCTAAAACAGCCATTGTTACTGCTGATGGAGAATCATCAAAAGTTGAGGGTATTGGTAAAATCAAAATCTCTTGCTCTATTACCCTTAATGATGTACTTTATGTGCCTGACCTTGATTGTAGCCTTTTATCTATTAGCCAAATTACCAAATCCCATAATTGCACGGCATCATTTTCGTCTGTTGATTGTGTGTTTCAGGACAACCGCACTTTGGAGATGATTGGCAGTGGTAGGGAAAAGAATGGGCTGTACTTTCTGGATTATGTTCCAACTTCAA
The DNA here is from genome assembly GCA_029891385.1 of Erythroxylum novogranatense. NCBI lineage: Eukaryota > Viridiplantae > Streptophyta > Magnoliopsida > Malpighiales > Erythroxylaceae > Erythroxylum > Erythroxylum novogranatense. Next base: position 76,240,304 of record CM057230.1, on the reverse strand, counting down.
CTAGTTTAGTTGCTCATCTTGCTAGTAGTCATCACTTTGAACAAAATAAAATTAATATTTGGGCATGGCATAGGCGTTTAGGCCACCCATCTTTTGCTTATTTGAAACAGCTGTTTCCTTCCATGTTCAAAGGATTTACATTATCTGATTTTTTTTGTGAGACTTGCATTTTGGCAAAAAATCATCGTACTACTTTTTCATTGTCTGACTCTATATCTACCTTACCGTTTGATCTCATTCATACTGACATATGGGGTCCTTCACCTACCACCTCTCACAACGGTATGCGATGGTTTATCATTTTTACAGATGATAAGACTCGAATGACTTGGTTATTTTTGATGAAATCTAAAAGTAAGGTTTTTGATATAATTCGTAATTTTGTCTGTTTCATTGAGACTCAATTTCATTCTGTGATTAAAATGTTTCGATCAGATAATGGTAGTGAGTATATGTCAAATGCTGTCCAAAACTTATTTAAAGAAAAGGGTATTCAGCATCAAACTTCTTGCGTTTACTCTCCTCAACAAAATGGCATTTCTGAACGTCGAAATAGACATATTTTAAATGTTGCTAGAGCTCTTTTAATTGATAGTGATGTTCCGCTTACTTTTTGGACTGAGGCTGTTACCACTGCTGTTTACCTAATGAATCGGACTCCCACACATGTTTTACAATATCAAACTCCTCTGCAAGAATTTTCTAAATATCATGATTTACCCTCTATAGTGCGATTACCCCCCAAAATTTTTGGTTGTGTTGCCTATATCCATTTGTTTGCTCACCAGCGCACTAAACTTACTCCACACTCACTTAAATGTGTGTTTCTTGGCTATGGTACTAAACAAAAAGAGTATAAAGCGTACCACCCTTCTTCTAATAAGATCTTTGTAACTATGGATGTTGTCTTTAATGAAAATGAAATGTTTTATAAATCTAGCACTTTACTTCAAGGGGGAAATGACATAGAAGTAAAGGATTTGTCAATGGATTCACAATATCTGATGTTTGATAAACGTCCTATTCCCAGTTGTATTACACATAATAATCATTCAGGTGAGCAGAATCTAGACAGTACATCTCCTTCTTCTCCAGCACAACCAATGTCTCCTTCTGAGGTATGTCCTCTTGACTTTGCTATCTCAAACCAATCTGAACCAGAACAAGCCTCAAACCAATCTGAATCAGAACAAGTTCCTTTCCGTTCTAATTATCAATTACCTGTTCGTGCTAATAGAGGGAAACCACCTACTAGATATGAGCCTGAAATTTCATCCAAGTCTAAATATCCTATAGTGAATTTTGTCTCTACTCACAGGTTAAATGGTTCTTATGCATTATTTGTGTCTAGTGTATCCTCTGTCTCTATTCCTAGTGATGTGCAGACAGCATTAGAAGACCCAAAATGGACTAAGGCTATGGAGGAAGAATTGGGGGCGTTGGAAGCTAATGGGACGTGGACTTTAGTTGACTTGCCTGCAGGGAAGAGGACTGTGGGGTGTCGTTGGGTTTTTGCAATAAAACATCATGCCGATGGTAGTGTGGAAAGACATAAAGCTCGCTTGGTGGCTAAGGGGTATACTCAATTATATGGGGTAGATTACCAGGAGACCTTTGCACCTGTGGCTAAATTAAATACTGTGAGAGTCTTATTGTCTATGCAAAGAAATAAAATTGGCCCTTACTTCAATTTGATGTAAAAAATGCTTTCTTGCATGGAGATTTAGTTGAGGAGGTATATATGGACCCTCCTCCTGGTGTCAAGGCATATGCAGGAACAAATAAAGTGTGCAGGTTGCATAAAGCCTTATACGGACTGAAACAATCGCCTCGAGCTTGGTTTGGTCGATTTACTAAATCAATGAAGATGTTTGGTTATGTTCAGAGTAGTGCTGATCATACCTTATTTCTTAAACATCGAGGAAATTTGGTTACTGCACTAATTTTATATGTCGATGATATGATATTAACAGGTAACGATTTGGAAGAACAAGAGTCTTTACAGAAGTATCTAGCGAAGGAGTTCGAGATGAAACAACTAGGAGAGCTAAGATATTTTCTGGGCATTGAGGTTGCTCGGTCCAAGCATGGTATTTTTCTATCTCAAAGGAAGTATGTGTTAGACTTATTGGCTGAGTGTGGGATGCTTGATTGTCGACCTGCTGAGACTCCTATTGAACAAAATCAAAGACTATGTCAATCCTTAGGAGCACCTCAGGTTGACAAAAGACGCTATCAGAAGATTGTTGGGAAACTTATATATTTATCACATACTAGACCTGATATTTCCTATGCTGTCAATCTTGTTAGTCAGTTTATGCAGGACCCTCGTGAAACCCATGAAGCAGCAGTCACGAGGATCTTGAGATACTTAAAGGCTTATCCTGGGAGAGGACTTCTTTATTCTAGTCATGGCCATTTGCAAGTTGAAGGATATAGTGATGCAGATTGGGCTGGTTCATTAGATGATAGAAGATCTACGTGTGGGTATTTTACATTTGTGGGTGGAAATTTAGTGACTTGGCGTTGCAAGAAACAAGCAGTAGTATCTCGATCAAGTGCTGAAGCTGAGTTTAGAGGTATGGCCCTTGGTGTTTGTGAACTATTGTGGTTGAAGAGATTAATGGAGGAACTTGGTTTTGGTTTGGATGCACCTATGAGACTTTACTGTGATAATAAATCTGCGATTGAAATTGCTTTGAATCCTGTACAACATGATCGTACTAAACATGTTGAGATAGACAGGTTCTTCATTAGAGAAAAGTTAGATGCGCAGATTATTTCATTTCCATTTCTTAGCTCTGATCATCAGTTAGCAGACATATTAACTAAAGGGATTTCCAGAAGCTCGTTTGAAAATGTTGTGTTCAAGTTGGGTGTTTGTGATATCTTTGCACCAACTTGAGTGGGGGTGTTGAGGATAAGATTGATTTGAATTAAAGGATAAGAATGATTTGAATTATTAGATAAGGATTGTGTTTTGAATTTACGGTAGATTAGGCTTTTTCGTTGTACACAGTGTTATATATAACTTGTAAAGCTACAGATGAAATATACGGGAAACTTCAGTTCTCTTTTCACTATTACTGTTGTTATATTTGGCACTAATGTTAATTTATTAGATCATTCGAGTAATAATTTTTCTGGTGATAATACACAATTGTTGGTCGTAAACGCAAGTACACGTTTCTATCGTCAAGTAGTAAAAATATCGATCCCATGGAGACCAAATTAGTTAAATAGTAATACTCGTAATAACTTCTAATTTAAGCTAATAACATAAAAATTAAAGACGAGATTGATTGATTATGGTTTGAAAAATGAAATAAAAATGAGAATTAAAGTAAGATAAAAATATAAGAAATATTAATGGAATGACAATCTAGGAATTTAACTTCCGCCATGATTTTACCTCGGTGTCAAAATTTTCTTGGTTTAACTCATATACCGGGTTTGATAACCTAAGATTCAGAATTAACTACTAAGCCCTCCCAGATCATTAGTAATCCTAATCATCGAACCAATTTTCTATATTTCTATGGTAAATTGTGATAATTCGACGATTGCTTTATCGAATCAATCTTAATGTGGTTACTTAGGGTGGATAGGTATCTCCCAATCCTAGACACAAATCACTACGAATGTGATCCTAAGCTATTGCAATCTTCTTCCAAATCTATTGCTCCCTGTTACGTTATACAAAGATTAAGAAAATCAATTTCATAGGTGATCAAATTATGAAAAGCATTAAGAACAAATTGCAATAATCAAGCCTTTAAGTAAAAACGGGCATAAGAGATTAAACGTAAAAAATACCAATTAACCGAGATTACATCAAGGGTTCCATTAAAATCCTAGAATGAAAGAATTAGTTACTCATAATAACAGTAGCAACAATGAAAATAATAAAAGCAAGCATTATGATTATGAAATAAGTAGAAGGAATGGAAGAACAAATGGTGATGTTGCTCTTCAATTTTGCCTCCAGCTCTATTACTTCTTCTTCAATGTGCTAAGATGATGAGAACTTGGCTTTATGTGGTGTGGATGGATGGATCATAGATTTGATCCCAAGTTGGTGTTCTATTTATACACATGACAAAAAATCAGCTTTGAATTTCAAAAATAGATATCACACCAACCAATTTCGTCATCTTGTATGACAATTCAGCAAAGTCAGGTTGATGGCTGATTTTCTCAATTATGGAGGCTGAATTTGATCGTGTTATCTTCATAAAGATTAGAGCTCTATCTCTCCCCATTCCATAGCCGTTGGATTTAGAGAATTTGATTGTGTAGATCAAAAGCTATGACTAAAATACCGAAACCTGTCAGACTGGACAACATTACAGCTCAGCCAACTTGACAGCCATTTTTGTCAAGGAAAACGACTCCATTTCAAGAAGTGTAAAACATAATGGAGAAAGATCAGTCTCTTATCTTTCCACTGTTAAAAGTTCGGCTTCAAAGCTTGATTGAAACTCGAGATATGGTTGAAATGCTGAAACGCGTCAGAATTGGCAGGTCATGCAATTTGATGATAAAATATGTCAACTTTGATGGCATCTTTAGTTCCCATTGTCAACTTTGATGGCATCTTTAGTTCCCATTGTCTTCAATGAAGTTGAAGATGTATCTCTTAGATTTCCAATGGCACCAAAATCAACTCTTTGTAGGGAGTATTTCCTGAGTTATGAGCAAATGACAACATCGTGAATTTAATTTACAGTTTTTGAGAAAATTGCCCCTTTTTGTCCTTGCTTTGTTCGAACCTTGATCGTTGCAATCTCGTTTTTATTCATTATTTGTCTACTAAAACACTAAAAAAACCATTATAAGAACCAAAATAAAAATTGTAATAAAAATGTTGAAAGTAAGTAATTACGAGACAATAAACAAACTAAATAATCACAAAACGACTCGGGATTACGTGAAAATATGTAATAACTGGAAGAGTTATCACACCCCCAAACAGATGCCACTCCGGTGGAAGGTTTGTCCCTAAAGTAATTTATGACCGCTCCGTCGATTTTGAAAGTTTGAGTGGCTGGAATCCGAGTGTGAGCTATACTCGTTCTCTCATCAAAAGTAGGTGTATGGAAATCTAAGCAACTTCGTGCTCGTTCCAATTATCTTTGCTCAACTTCCATCTCCTCTCGAACTTGTCTCTGTATTTCTTCATTTTGGAGTTGTTTAGCCGTTTGCTCAGGTGTCTCGTTATTGTTTGCCATGTTGGCTGCAGCTGCTCTTTGTTCTCGAACTCTTCTCCGATTCGTTCTACACGTTCTCTCTATTTTAGGATCACATATGGGTTGGATCGGTTTAGAGCGGGTGAGCATGCAGATCAGCTAGCCAATAAGAACAAAATGAGACACGTAAGTAAACTTAAATCAAAAATCAAAACAAGTATCAATAGTAAAACTAAAAATTGATCCCCGGCAACGGCGCCAAAAACTTGTTGGTCGTAAATGCAAGTGCACGTTTCTATCGTCAAGTAGTAAAAATAGCGATCCCACGGAGACCAAATTAGTTAAATAGTAATACTCGTAATAAATTCTAATTTAAGCTAATAACATAAAAGTTAAAGAAAATATTGATTGATTATGGTTTGAAAAATGAAATAAAAACGAGAATTAAAGTAAGATAAAAATATAAGAAATATTAATGGAATGACAATCTAGGAATTTAACTTCCGCCATGATTTTACCTCGGTGTCAAAATTTTCTTGGTTTAACTCATATACCGGGTTTGATAACCTAAGATTCAGAATTAACTACTAAGCCCTCCCGAATCATTAGTAATCCTAATCATCGAACCGATTTCCTATATTTCTATGGTAAATTGTGATAATTCGATGATTGCTTTATCGAATCAATCTTAATGTGGTTACTTCAGGTGGATAGGTATCTCCCGATCCTAGACACAAATCACTACGAATGTGATCCTAAGCTATTGCAATCTTCTTCCAAATCTATTACTCCCTATTACGTTACACAAAGATTAAGAAAATCAATTTCATAGGTGATCAAATTATGAAAAGCATTAAGAACAAATTGCAATAATCAAGCCTTTAAGTAAAAACGGGCATAAGAGATTAAACGAAAAAAAATACCAATTAACCGAGATTACATCAAGGGTTTCGTTAAAATCATAAAATAAAAGAATTAGTTACTCATAATAACAGTAGCAGCAATGAAAATAATAAAAGCAAGCATTATGATTATGAAATAAGTAGAAGGAATGGAAGAACAAATGGTGATGTTGCTCTTCAATTTTGCCTCCAGCTCTATTGCTTCTTCTTCAATGTGCTAAGATGATGAGAACTTGGCTTTATATGGTGTGGATGGATGGATCATAGATGTGATCCCATGTTGGTGTTCTATTTATACACATGACAAAAAATCAGCTTTGAATTTCAAAAATAGATATCCCACCAACCAATTTCGTCATCTTGTATGACAATTCAGCAAATTCAGGTTGATGGCTGATTTTCTCAATTATGGAGGCTGAATTTGATCATGTTGTCTTCACAAAGATTAGAGCTCTGTCTCTCCCCGTTCCATAGCTGTTGGATTTAGAGAATTTGATTTTGTAGATCAAAAGCTGTGACTAAAATACCGAAACCTATCAGACTGGACAACATTACAGCTTAGCCAACTTGACAGCCATGTTTGTCAAGGAAGACGACTCCATTTCAAGAAGTGTAAAACATAATGGAGAAAGATCAGCCTCTTATCTTTCCACTATTAAAATTTCGGCTTCAAAGCTTGATTCAAACTCGAGATATGGTTGAAATGCTGAAATGCGTCATAATTGGCAAGTCATGCAACTTGATGATAAAATATGTCAACTTTGATGGCATTTTTAGTTCCCATTGTCAACTTTGATGGCATCTTTAGTTCCCATTGTCTTCAATGAAGTTCAAGATGTATCTCTTAGATTTCCAATGGCACCAAAATCAACTCTTTGTCGGGAGTATTTCCCGAGTTATGAGCAAATGACAACATCGTGAATTTAATTTACAACTTTTGGGAAAACTGCCCCTTTTTGTCCTTGCTTTGTTTGAACCTTGATCGTTGCAATCTCCTTTTTATTCATTATCTGTCTACTAAAACACTCAAAAAACCATTACAAGCACCAAAATAAAAATTGTAATAAAAATGTTGAAAGTAAGTAATTACAAGACAATAAACAAACTAAATAATCACAAAACGACTCGGGATTACGTGAAAACATGTAATAACTCGAAGAGTTATCAGCAATCTAAATTGAGAATTCCATTTGGTCCTAATGTTATATATTTTGGTGTATATTTTGTATAAATTTTCTTATTTTATTATCTTTTGATAATATCCAAAACGATTAAGTTATTTTATTTCAATAGGTTTATAATTCCAATTATGGTTTGGTTGTTTGTTTCTTTTCATTTTTTCCACTTTGACTTGTTTTGGGTTGTTCTTCATTCTTTTGTTGATCTAAATAGATTTCTTGATTTGATTCATATCTGTAAATAATTTCATCTTGATCAATAATAGGATTTATGAGTTCATATTTTAAAGAATTATTATTATTATTTTCTAATGTTAATTTGTTGACTAATTGTGTAATTTCATTTAATTGATTTTTTCTAAAATTTAATTAGGAATCAATCAGATTGTTAATATCAAGTGCATTAAGAAAATAATTAATTTAATTTAGAAATAAAATTAAAATTTATAAAATCTTGAATCTACTTTAACATTAATTTTAATCAAGTATTAATGCATAATTAATTAAGTAGTGAACAACTAAGAAAATGATATTGTTGTCAATATTTTTTCTTTATCTAAACGATAAGGAAAATTATTTTTTCAGCTTCTTCACCTATCATTTATAAGTTAAAGGAGGCTAAAGCAACATGGAACACAATTTATTTTCTTGAACTCGCAATTCATCTTGCGATATTTCTCCCTTAATATTATTTTAACTACTAAATTTGAATATATCACAATAAATAGTTACGTGTTGTTTTTCTTATCAACTATGCAACTTAGTTATGTTTTGATCACAAAAAGGCCATAACGAGATGTTAATCACATATATAACATATAACATTTTATTAATGAGTCCTACCCATGATCATATTTGAAGGATTTTTCATCATTTATTATGTAATGGGAAAGACTACAAAACTTTTTTAATAAAGACTACAAGAACTTTCGTAATAAAGGTATAAGGATATAGATATATTACTTTGCTATGAATGCTCTATTTCTACTTCTTGTTGACAGAAGGAAGACTATGTTGGCCTCCACATATTTTTTTTATGAATAAGTATGATTTACATTAATTATAAGGTCTTTATGAAAATTTGTACAGTTAATTATTATGTTGATGTTAGAAATATTATATAATATAGGTTGATTGAATTAAAGTGTTAAGGTTATAAGAATGGTCAAAGATATTTTTGGCAAGACACTTAAGGATAAAGAACAGAAGGCATATAAGGAAGGATAAAATGGACATTTGCACACTTATTAATGGCAAAATTGAAATAAGAAATGTTTTCTTGCTTTTAAGAGAAGGAGAAAACATGAATTGGGACAGAAGAAGAGAAATAAGAAAGAGAAAGAAGAGAGATTTCGGTGGTTGAGAGAAAGAAGAGAAAAAAAGCCAGGGTTTTAATTTTCTAGGCGTGATTTTGAGGCTGAGCAAGAAGGGAAAAAGGTAGAGGAAGAGAAGAGCTTCCATTTGAGCCAAAATCTCTTCATTTGGTGAAGAATCAAGGGATCAAAAGAGGCAAGAGAAATAAGAGAAGAGGCATTTTTTAGCATGTTTATAAGCAAGGAAATCAAGGTGGGTACATGTTTATAATATAGTAAATAAGCCATTAATTTTTTTCTTTAAATCAAAGAAATTTATTGATTTCAATTGCATCATAAGTGCTATATTTATTGTTTTTGAATGACTTGTGAAATTGTTATATGTTTGCTACATGAATTGTGTTGATGATTTATGAAAAGATTTTGAAAATTACTCTTTTTAGAAAGATGCAAGTTTATGAAATCAAATTTTGAAAATGCATATGAAATATTTCATGCTCATGAAAAGCAAGTTTTTAACAAAGTACCATTTTGGGCAACAAGTTTACAAGTTACGAAGTATGTGTTATGTGAGTTTGTGGTAGTCCCTCAAGAATATCACATGCACGTTGACCAAGTTAAAGGCTTCTCCCACCTGCCCGTTAGCGACACAGAGCTCCTTCATAGACTCCCTCATGTTTATGATTACACAGGACCATTATGTGGAAATGTGTAGTATGTCATGTTTTTGGATCTACCCAAACCATTATGATGTGCTTATGTGCTTATGTCATGTTAACAAGTTTGATGCATTCATGTTTTGCAACTTGTGGATTTTGGCTGAAAGCTTAAGAAACATATGTTTTATGAACTCAATGAAAATTTTCTATGACATGTAAAATGGTTTCAAAGGTTTTGCTTATTTTTTTTGTTATAAACTGTTACCCACGAGATTTCAAGCTCACCCCCTTTTTACCCCATCTTTAGGTGATAACTAAGAGATCAAGTGCAAAAGAGTCTAAAGGAATTTCTCCAAATTTGCTTAATTTGTAATCTGAGCTGGTTTTGAGTAGGCAACAAGTTTGTTGTTCAAGAACCTTCTATAATTTGAGATTTTGAGACGATGTTGTAATGTGGCTTAAAATGCCATTAAAGATTTGTAAAAATTTATTCTTTTGCTATAAATGAAATATGAATGATGTATGGATGATGTGGGTTGAAATTAGATATATGTGAAGAAGTTATCAACTTTAGTTGATGATTCTGGAATATGAATTATTGATACATATATATATTGATAGATATATATACCTAAGTGAGATCACAGGAAAGGAAAGATTGGAATTATGATTGATCAGATGTAGTTGGATGTGATGAGAAAAATGAGTTAAGATTTGAGAGTTTCATGAAGTCAAATGGGTAGCTGAATGGTTGTGTCCAGGACATTCCAAGGTTACACAGTGCAAAATTACAAGTCTTCCACAGGGGTAAAATTTGTGTTATGACTTAAGGGAAAAATCTGGATTGATCTAGGCTAAATTAGACCAAGTTCTCTTCTAAAAAGTTGTAGATCTTTCTTTATCTTTCCAACGGTATATAGTGTGGAATTTTTGGACCTCTAGATCAAAAGTTATGGTCCTTAGAAAAGGAAATACTGAGGAGTATAAATATTTATCGTCTATAAAGACGTATCATTTGTGATGATGCCATTTCGTCTGTATGGATGCATCATTTGTAAAGATGCATCGTCTGATGTATCATCTGTAAAGATGTATCGTCTGTGATGATGTCACATCATCTGTGATGACATCATTTGTCTGTAGGAATGCATCGTCCATAAAGAGGATTTTTTTTTTGTAAGGATGCATCGTCTGTAAAGACGTATCATTTGTGATGACATCACATTATCTGTGATGATGTCATTTTGTCTGTAAGGATGCATCATCTGTAAGGATGTATCATCTACAAAGGTGTATCATCTGTGATGACATCATATCGTCTGTGATGACGTCATATCCTCTTAAGAGTTGCATCGTCTTAAATTAACTTTGCTTTGTCTTAAGTTGATTCCACTTCGTCTTAAGAGTTACATCATCTTAAGTTGATTTTGTTTCGTCTTACGTTGACTCCGCTTCGTCTTAAGAGTCCCATCATCTTAAGTTGACTTTGCTTCGTCTTAAGTTGATCTTTTGATTCATCTGCTTTTTGCTTCATCTGCTATTTGTTTCGTCTACCTTTTCACTTCGTCTGTCTTTTTGCTTCATCTGCTATTTGTTTTATCTGCCTTTTTTGCTTCGTCTGTCTTTTGTTTCATCAGCTATTTGTTTCGTCTGCTTTTTGCTTCAGCTGCTATTTGTTCCGTTTGCCTTTTCGCTTCGTCTGCTTTTTGCTTCGTTTGTCTTTTGTTTCATTTGCTCTTTGTTTCGTTTGTCTTTTCGCTTCGTCTGCTATTTGTTTCGTCTTCCTTTTTGCTTCGTCTGTCTTTAGTTTCATCTGCTTTTTACCTACGTGACCTAAACTTCTTCTTATGTGCATTATTCTTCCGATCTTATCGTCTGCTCCATTTTTAACCTTTCAGATGATAGAATTTGTCTTCAAGGTCTTCATGAAAGTTGTGGATCTTGAATTCCTCCTTGAAACTGTCTTAAGATGATCTTAATTCGACATCTGCAGAGATAGGTATACAAATTTGTCCTGAGATAGGTTCAAGATGATTGAGGACAAATCATGTTTGATTCTTTCGGCCATAACTTCATTATCCAACCTCCAAATGAGATGAATCTTGTGTCTAGATAAGCGAGGGACATAGAGCTATCAAATGATCTAAAGGAATAGAATTTTTAACCCATCCTCTAAGATGTTCAATATCTGGATGGAAGCTGAGCAAATAATATTTGCTTCAGTATAAGAAAGATTCAGAAGATAGGACTCGACACTTATGGTATCAAAGCAAGAAGAGGAATCAATGATGGTTAAGAAGACTTCATTGGAATAAGTTTAGTGATTATGTTTTCGCAAGAGTTGGGTTCCAGAAATGGGGCCCAACGGTTATGATATTAGAGCAAGAGTTAGGTTCCGAAAATAGGACCCAACATTTTATGGTATCAAAGAATTAGGATCTTACATAAGCACATGTGTATGAGTTACATACATAAGCTATTGTTAAAAGCTTGACCTGATGGAAATAGTAATAAAATAATGATGATCTGGCATAATGTTAAGAAATAAAAGTTTGTGGACATTTAGAAGTAAGAAATATTATGTAGTCCGATATGATTGACATAGATTCGTCATTTATGATTATGTTAATGAATATGGTGATGAAATTTTGTTGTGGATATGCCTTAAATTGATATAGATGTGAATAAGTTAGCATCGATTGTTTGAGGAAAGTAGGGGACAAGTAGAAATGATGAGATTAAAATGTCCAAGTAGACTGTAAGGAAAACATAAATTGCTATTATCTTAAGAAGATGAAATTGGAACCTAAGTGGTTGTTTAATTAATATGAAAAGAGTTATGATCCTCTATAAGAATGTGTTAGTGGAATTGAGATTAGAATTTTATGATGATTATACATCTATAAGTTTGAATCAATGGCGAATATACGTATGTAAGATGTAATGTGAAGGAAAATTGGAAGATGAGATGAATGACAGCGATACACAAGTGAGAATATTAAGCACATATGTATTATAGGTGTGGAGATGATATAGGAAGAAACCTATGACTTATTAGATATTTGTTAGTCATGGTTCTCATAGTTTAAAGTCTAAGTGCAACTAGAGTAACACGTGAAAGTGTTAATAATGATCAAGCGGGGATAGATTGAGATTTGTTGATGATGTTACAATGTGAAATAAATTCGAAGATCAAGAGAAGAATATTGTCTAGGATTAATAGAGATCAAAGTATCAATCATGTAAGATATAAATTTGTGAATTAATGGAGATAAATATATGGACAAAATGGGATGAATTTGATGATGCCCACCCAAGCATATGTGACAGTAAGTATTATCACTACTCCATTGAATTTTGGTGATTAGAACATTATGACCTTGTAAGAAAAATGGAAATTAGTCTTCTTGAGGTATTAAGAATAGCTGATCATATGATGATGATAGCAGGTGATTGATAAAGATTGCATGAACAGTATAGATGATAGTAGCAAGAAACCCTCTTTCGAAGAAGAATTTTATTGAGTTAGATTAAGCAGATAAGATAGTTTATGTTAAGGATGAGCGATGAAAGGACTAATTAGAAATGAATATGTAATGGGAGTCCTATCCCTAACAGAGACTCAAGAAAAAGAGGTAGAATATGTTATTGTAAAAGTACGTATTTTGTTTGATGTAAAAGATCCAACTATGTGAGTGGATTCTTGAAGTTGAGGAGACATTGATTGCTAATATGGGGAGTATATAGGTTCATATTATATTCTATGTACGTATGTTCTGGAGATACAAATATGACTTGATGAATGTATTACAATCACAAGAAGTTAAGTTTGCAAATAATTTGCAATGTGTGGAGAAACTAACATAAGTGAGCAAACACGAGAATAAGCCAAGGTGAGGTATGAGGAAATCGAAAGAATGGAGAAAATCATTCAAGAAAGGAAGTCAATTGAAAAATTGAAAATAAAGTGAGACAATTTTACCTCATTGAGGAATCAATTATTTAAGAAATGGCGAGAATTAATCAAGGGACACCTGGAGTTTGATAATAATTGTTTGAGTAAACAATTGCCCCAACAACACTATGGTATTGAAGATTAAAGAGATCCAAGCAAAAATTTGATGATGTATTAAAGGTATTCGAACAGTTGAGAAGAATAGTTTGAATACGTGAAGAAAAACGTGTAAAGCGTATGAGTAATGAAAGTAAAGAAAATTTTGAGGAATTGTACTGATATAAATTATATCATATGGATTTGGAGATTTTATAGTATGCATTGAGCTTGTATAAGAGATTTGGCTAAAATCCAATGCAGCATAATAAAGTGATTTCATATCTGTGGAGGCAATTAAAGTCCTACGAGTTGACTATTTGTGTAACACCCCACTCCTGCAAGACCCGAACCCGACATCGATGGTGATATTCGAGTCCGTATCTCACAAGAGTGGTATGCTAGAGCACTAAAACAATCAAAAGTCAATATATTATTTTTTTCAATAATTGTAAATTTGTGCCCACTTTTATTCAGAAACATTTTCATTTACAAGACAAAATGTCGATTAGTCCATTCCAAAAACAAATCATATTACAAGTTGATCAAGCTCTTTTGCAAAACCTTTATCCAATCGAAAAGTTTTACACAACAAATATACTCAAATACACAAGATACAATAATTTGCGAAAATTACAATTCAGTACGAAAATAAAGGGACACAATGCAGACGTGAACTGATCCCGACCTCTTCTTTCACTCGCATGCAATAGATATACTCCCGTTGCCTAACGGGGTATTCTTCTGAGTCCTGAAAAATAATTGCAAATTTTGGGTGAGTTTTGTGAACTCAATGAGTGACCATCATCGATGGCTCACCCGGTCACATAACACATAATTCGCACTTTCACATTTCATATTAATTCACATTCACATTATTTCACATTCATATTATTCACATTCGATACACTTAATCATTCATATTATGCATATGCAATGCATGTGAGACTCACTTTTTATTTGTTACTTTGTTATGACCGAGTGCCTAATCTGTCTCACATAGGGCTCATTAATAACTGTCCATTATCCACTTGGAGGATACAGGGCTCATTAAACGTTGAGCCTGAGGCTCTGATTCACTTTTGAGCTCGAGGCTCATTTCCACTCGTTGAGCTTTAAGCTCTAATCGTTGGCTACTCTGGTCACAACTGCCATTATATTTCATGCATTCATGCAATGGCATGCATCGCTCACATTTACATATCCCATTCAATCACTTTCTTATGTCTTCGGACCTTAGTCCGGCATTTAACATTAGAGTTGAAAATTCACACGTTCATTCATATGCAAATGCACATTCATAACACATGTATCAATCACATTAAGTACACATAGTTCATCCAATTCACATTCAAGTAGCACTTCAATATCCAAATCAACATCACAATCATCGGACCTCCTGTCCCGAAACCAATACAGTCAATCACATTCAGCAGTCAATTTATACAAAATGAAACAAAGTCAACAATAAAGTGAGACCATCTCGATCTACTCATAGTATGCTCCAGATTAGCATTTGCTTCCTGTTTCTGGAAACACCTAAATGCGGCCATTTAGCCTGCACAACTCATTTATGCAAGATACACATACGTCACAATTTGTACAATCATAAGTGTTTAATAATACACATGACTGAAATAAAATATATATAATGCATGTTCATGACAATCCCAGTATCATTTCATAAATTTTCATCTCGAAATCATTTCCCTAAATTTTAGAAATCCATAGACACCAAAATTACTCAATTTGGATTTCTATACGTTCGGATATTGCCAAAACATTGTCCAGAAAAATAATCACTCGGTCCTCTCACTTTGATTTAATCCATAATTTTCAATTTAATATCATAAATTCACAAATTCTCATGGAGAGTTAAATAAATGTCTTACGAATCCGACGCTTTGAAAATCAGGTCAATCGGAGGTCAGATGAAAAAGTTATAAGCAAAAGAGTGGCAAAGGGTCAAATTGGGGAAAAATCAAAATGACCACTCACTAGACGGGCCCGTAGCGAGCTTGCGTTCACGAGGAACGCGTAGCGTGCTCGCCCACGGGAGCATTCGCGCTCGCCCTCGTGAGGGCCGACTTCCTTGCCCATCCAATTTTTTTTCCACTTATTTCCTCTCTTCTTTCAACATGCATAACTTTTGACTTAGGAGTCCAAATTTGACAAATTTGATCTCCATTGAAAGATCACAGAAAGCTCTACAATTTTTATGAAGGACTTGAAAACTAATTTCACCCATAAGGATCTCAAATTCCCAATCAAATTTACTGTCCAAATTAGTGTCATCCTAAACAGTAACAAATCTTCTAAAAATCATAACTTCCTATCCCATTGTCCAAAAATTCCGTGCTTTATATCAATGAAAAGATCAAAAAATATTCTACAACTTTTATGAAGCACTTAAATGCAATTTCAACTTCTAATTAGAAATTTTAATCAAAGTTTCTTCCCCTATAATTGCACCCTAAACCACATCCAAATTTCAATCACTCATAACTATTAACTCCAATGTCCAAAAATGGCACATTTTATGGCGATAGAAAGCTATCAAGAAAAGCTACAACTTTTATTAAGACCAATTGAGCAAAATCTGCTAAATCAATCTAGAAAAATTAACAAAGTTTCAGATCTTAAATTCAACTTTAGTGTCACTAAAGTTGCATTATTCTTCCCTACACACATTGCCACATTCAAGTCAAAATTTGGAACTCTTTAAGCCAAAATTGAACAACACTTCCTTCACAAAAAATATAGCCAAACACCTATAATTTAATTCAATCTAAAACTCATCTCAATTGCATAACCATAGAAGAAGTTATGGCCCAATCATTGAAACATGCTCGAATCAAATTTCCAGATTTTCAGCCTAACACTTTTCCTATCTCTTCCATACCATTTCTACACTAATCACCACTCAATTCACTCAATATATTAACCATAACTAAATCAAAGCCTCTCCTTGAACATTAGTCCACAAAATAGCAGCAACACACACTCCATCATCCATCATTTTCTACACTCTTCTAAATATATTTTCACTTCCAAAACACCTCTAACTTACATTCATCAAATTCTACATCATTAATCATCAATCAAAGCAAGCAATCCACACACACACATACCTATATACACCAAACACAATTTCCATACAATTAACTTTAAATAACATCATAAATGATTGATTTAACTACAAATCTATAATATAAACTATATTTCTTACCTAATTAAGCTTCCAATTCTTCTAATCTTCAAAATTACCACCACTTCTCTAACTCCCACTAACACCCACGACCATCATCCACTTGAGGGGGGGTAGAAGGCTTAGGATTTTAGTGAACACAAGAAGGGGAAAGGAAGGTGAAAGAAGGTAGAAAAGATGATCAAAACTCTAGAAGAAGCAAAAAAGAAGAGAGCTACAAAAGTGGTGGAGAATTTTAACTTAAATCACCAAAACCTCTTTTAAAGAAGAAGCATCGAGAAAGGCTTAAAAGAAGGGTGGGTTTTCTTATACAAATACTAACATGGTGGCATGTTAGGCAAGTGACAATTGTCACTTGCATGTCACAATTTTAAGCTCTTTCCAACTAAATTTTCATTTCTACTCTAATTTTTCCCCAAAATTTTAATGGCTCAACTAATAAATCCTAACATCAGGTATCTAAATTTTCAGTGCCATTGGATAGTCATTTCCACTACTGGTAAACAATCAGTCTGCCACTTAGCATTTTTCCTAGTCCAGAAATTTCTCCAAAATTTCTATAAAAATTTCTAAAATTTACTAAAAATTCTCAAACCTAAATGACCCTCTCTAACTCAATTTTCAAGCACACAAATCACATTAATTTACAATCACATTCCTTAACACTTATACCAGAAAATGTCATGAATGCATATACAGTCATTTTTCATGTGCATAATTCACTATTCACATGTATGCGGATGCTATATTATGCATGAACATGTAAAGGCAGTTCTAAAAACTCATTAACCACTCCAAATTATTATTTTACCCTTCCCACTAGTAATGAGATGTTACAATTTGATACATGATATAGAGCTACTACACTAATGATTGTTTTGAAAGTTTGAAGACAGTATATGTATAGGAACATCTGGGATATATATATATATATATGTGTATAGATCATTAAAGTTTGAGGTAAGTATTGAACTGAGAGAATTGAATATGAGACTGAGAAAATTGGTATAAATACCAAAAGGCTATGATTATACCAATGGGAAATTCCAAGTAAAACTAGTGCTATATCAGATACATTAAGTAGAAAATTGATATTGAGGTTATCAGATTAAGAGCAAAAAGAAGCATAGAATGTGGAGTTGAATTTTGGGCAAATCAAGTGTTATTTGCTATGAAATTAAAGATCAGTTCCACATGAAAGGATTAACCAAACCCAAATTGAGGATTAAGAGATTGTGAATCTTATTGAGTGATTAAAAACAGATCTGAATTTTGAGTTCGAATTGGAAGAATGAAACTTTGTGATTGAAATAAGAAGTATGTGAAACCAATAAAGGTGATAGAGCAAAGAGATTGTTAGAAAAGTACAAATGGCAACGTAAGTTATACATCCTAGTAGGATTACAACAAAAAATCATTTTGTGATTAAGAATGCCAAATCAAGTGAGTGAATGTTTAATTTGTTGATGGTCTTAACTGTCATAAATATGCTTAAGGTATATAGTTTGAATTTCATAGGAATATGAGATCCATTTATAGTTCTATTTGACTTTAAGCGTCACAAACATCATCTTAGTGATTTCATTTGAATATTGTATGAGGAGTTAGATGATAGAAAGAGTCGTCGCTTTTGAATTATGATGAGTAAGGCCTAAAAATTGTTGAAGGCCATAATTGGAGATGTTATTGACAGGTGAAATTGATCAATGTTAGAAATTAAGTGATCTAAGAAAGATGAAAGAATTAGAAAGATCAATGTCAAAGGCATGGAATACAGTAAGAATAGGCATAAGAGTTAAGTGTGCTAGCACACTTAACACCACACTGATATGAATCATCAAGCAAAAGATAAATTATCTCTAAAAGCATCACCGTGCCAAGGTGTGCTCAGGATAGAACGAAGGATTAGTTAAGCCAGACATGAATAGGTCTGTATGAAATAGTTACGAGAACTGCTACTGATGAAAGATGTCTCAAATTCGTAATGTGATATATGAGTATGTTAAGAATATTGATATGATATGATATTGTTGGTGTTATTGACACAGGAAGTAGAAAATTGTGAGTAATTTGAACTATATTGAGGAAATAGATAGGATAGTGTGATATCTGAATAAGTAAGGAAGGAATTGATTGAATCCGTTAACTAGGGTCATTTGGAAGAAATCATTTGAGTGATGGAGTAAAATGAAAAATGAAGGTGTACAAGAGAAAGCAAAACCCCTGCCCTTAGATCAGTCAGGTATGAATTTCGAGGACAAAATTCTTTTAAGAAAGGGAGAAATGTTGGCCCCCAAATATTTTTTTCTTGATGAATAAGTATGATTTACTTTAATTATAAGGTCTTTATGAAAGTTTGTGGGGTTAATTATTATGTTGATGTTAGAAAGATTATATGATATAGGTTGATTGAATTAAAGTGTTAAGGTTATAAGAATGGTCAAGGGCATTTTTGGAAAGACATTTAAGAATATAGAACATAAGGCATATAAGGAAGGGTAAAATGGACATTTGCACACTCATTAATGATAAAATTGAAATAAGAAGTGCTGGCTTGCTTTTAAGAGAAGGAAAAAACGTGAATTGGGACAGAAGAAGAGAAATAAGAAAGAGAAAGAAGAGAGATTTTGATGGTTGAGAGAAAGAAGAGAAAACAAGCTAAGGTTTCAAACTTTTAAGCCTTCGAGAGTGATTTTAAGGCTGAGCAAGAAGTGAAAAAGGAAAAGGAAGAGAAGAGCTTCAATTTGAACCAAGATCTCTTCATTTAGTGAAGAATCAATGGATCAAAAGAGGCAAGAGGAACAAGGGAAGAGGCATTTTTGAGCAAGTCTATAAGTAAGTAAATCAAGGTGGGTACATGTTTATAATACAGTAAATAAGCCAAAAGTTTACTGATTTCAATTGTATCATAAGTGCTGCATTTATTGTTTTTGAATGATTTGTGAAATTGTTATATGTTTGTTACATGAATTATGTTGATGATTTATGAAAAGATTTTGAAAACGATTTTTTTTTGAAAAGATGCAAGTTTATAAAATCAAGTTTTGAAAATGCATATGAAATATTTCGTGCTCATGAAAAGCAAGTTTTCAAAAAGTGCCATTTTAGGTAACAAGCTTACAAGTTATGAAATATGTGTTATGTGAGTTTGTGGTAGTCCCTCAAGAATGTCATGTGCATGTTGACTAAGTTAAAGGCTTCTCCCGCCTGCCCGCTAGTGGCACAGAGTTCCTTCATGGACTCCCTCAAGTTTACGACTACACAGGACCATTACGTGGAAATGTGTAATGAGCCATGTTTTTGGATCTACCCAAACCATTATGATGTGCTTATGTTATGTTAACAAATTTGATGCATTCATGTTTTGTAACTTGTGGATTTTGGTTGAAGCCTTAAAAAATATGTGTTTTATGAACTCAATGAAAATTTTCTATGACAAGTAAAATGGCTTCAAAGGTTTTGTTTATTTTTTTGTTATAAACTGTTACCCATGAGCTTACAAGCTCACCCCCCCCTCTCCTTTTACCCCATCTTCAGGTGATAGCTAAGAGATCAAGTGATCAAGAACGTAAGGGAATTTCTCGAAATTTGTTTAATTTGTAATCTGAGCTTGTTTTGAGTAGGCAACAAGTTTCTTGTTCAAAAAACTTTTGTAATTTGATATTTTGAGACGATGTTATAATGTGGCTTAGAATGCCATTAAAGATTTGTAAAACTTTATTTTTTTTGTTGTAAATGAAATATGAATGATGTATGGATGATGTGGGTTGAAATTAGATATATGTGAAGAAGTTATCAACTTGAGTTGATAATTGTGGAGCATGAATTGTTGATACATATATATATTGATAAATATATATACCTAAGTGAGATCACAAGAAAGGAAAGACAGGAATTATGATTGATAAGATGTAGTTGGATGTGATGAGACAAATGAGTTAAGATTTGAGAGTTTCATGAAGTCAAATAGGTAGCTGAATGGTTGTGTCCAGGACATTCCAAGGTTACATAGTGCAAAATTACAAGTCTTACACAGGGGTAAAATTTGTGTTATGACTTAAGGGGAAAATCTGGATTGATCTAGGCTAAATTAGACCAAGTTGTCTTCTAGAAAGTTGCAGGTCTTTCTTTTAACTTTCCAACGTATATAGTGTGGAATTTTTGGACCTTTAAATCGAAAGTTATGGTCCTTAGAAAATGAAATGCTTAGGAGTATAAATATATATCGTCTTTAAATATGTATCTGTTAAGTCAAAATGACTTTACATAAAAATGATTTTGATGTATAACAAACATAGTGAGATCAAATACAAGAAAAACAAAAGCGATCCGCAGACGATATCTGAGGCGAATTCGGAGGCAGGGCGAAGATGGCGTATCTGACGAAGTTGACACAGACTAAGTTGAAAAAGTCAGATACAGATGCACACAGACAAATCAAAACATAGACGAAGTTTGTCAAAGTAAAAAGTCAACACAGACGCAGATGACACAAGACAATAAAAGACGCAGACGCAAATGTAGATACTGACGCAGAAACAAAAAGCGAGCGAGACGAGAAAAGAAAGCAGGCGTAAGAGTCGATTCGAGTTAATTCTGAGAACTCAACTGATTAACGTTTCTTTAAAGATTCAAGATTCAAGAATCAAAAGAAGTTAGAGGCGAAGGTTATAAATACAAGTCAAGTCGGCTGAAGTGCTTCATTGTTTTGAGAAAAATTACACAAAGCGAAAAGCGATTAAGTGCGAATTAGTGAACGCTATCCTACGTAATGAGTGTTCAAATATTTTCTGAAAAGAAAAGTTATGCAGATAGCTGCAGAGGCTAAGTGTGAAAGAATCTTGGTTGTAGAGACTGAAGAGGCTCGTGAAAGAATCTTAACGTTTGAAGAGATAGTGAAATCTCGGAAGAAACTCGAGGATGGGCGTAGCCACGGTTTGGGGTGAACCAAGATAAATCTGAGTGTCTACTACTCTCACTCTCTATCTCACTTTTAGTTTCAAAGTTGATCTTTATTTACTATTCATATACTTAGCATTGAAAAGTTTGATCAATCGAATTAATAAGAATTACAGTAAAGAATCTTAATTCTAACAAGTAATTCTAAAAGATATTCAAAAAGGGGAATACACAATTCAACCCCCCCTTCTCGTGCATTCTATTGTGTTTTTAAGTGCTGTATTAACGTGTGATTCACTTCAATTGGTATCAAAGCTTGGTATCCAAGAATCACTTTGGCGAAGTGTGGATTAAAGATAATGGCGGAGTCACATATATACATCGCTGAAGGAGCCTCAGTCACTAGACCTCCAGCATTCAATGGAGAAGACTATCATTACTGGAAAGATAGGATGCGGTTATTCATCGAATCTACACATGTAGACCTTTGGGACGTAATAGAGAACGGACCCTATATACCTGTAGATGACGAAGGTAGTTCTATTCCACGAAGCAGATGGACGGCTGATCAGAAAGCAAGAATACAACTGAATTCAAAGGCGAAATTTTTCTTAACGTGTGCCCTAAGTAGAAGCGAGTACGACAAAGTGCATGGTTGCGACACAGCAAAAGAAATGTGGGACACATTGTCCATTGCTCATGAAGGCACAAGTCAAGTTAAGGAATCCAAGATAAGTATTCTTGTACATCAATATGAACTTTTCAGGATGGAAGATGAAGAATCTATTGATCAAATGTTTGGAAGATTTCAAACAATTATCAATGGATTGAAAGCTCTTGGAAGGACATACAATAATCAAGATCACGTTCGCAAGATTCTAAGAAGTCTTCCTAAGAGATGGAGACCAAAAGTTCTGGCGGTCTGAAGCCAAAGACTTGAGCATATTAAAGCTAGATGAGTTCTTGAGATCCTTAAAGATTCATGAAGTTGAACTCAACGCGAAGATAAGCCCAAGCGAGAGAAGTCAATAACGAAGGTGGACAAAAGAATCATAAGACTCGAGAGAAGGAGGAAGTCATCAAAAGCATTGAAAATTGAAGAATCAAGGGATGACAACTCTAGCCAATCGATTCAGAATCGAGTGATGAAGATGGCGAATTATCTTTCATTTCGAGAAAGATAAGGCGCATGTGGAAGAAGAAGCCCGAAGTAACGGACATTCGGAAAGAATGGAAAAATGAAGCTAAGCCGGAAAAGTCTTCTATCATTTGTTACGAGAGTAATCAGCTGGACACTACAAGTCAATGCCCTACTCTCAAGAAGAAACCCAAGAAGAGTAGAAGGCAAGAAAAGTATGATGGCAACATGGGAGGACCTAGATTCATCTGAATCGAATCTGAGGCTCGAGTCATCGAACATGCAAACATTTGCCTAATGGCCGAGGAAGATAGTGATGAGCAGTAAAATCCGACTACGAAAATTTGCATGATGCATATTCGAAGCATTAGAAGATTCTCATGCAATTCAAAGCAAGACAAGTTGTTGAAGAAAAGTATGAAGAGAATATTAGAAATCTTGAGAAAATAGAGAGAAAATATTTGCTTAAAAAGGAGTTAGAGTTAAAGGAAACTTGTAGAGCGGATCGGATGAGATTAATCAACTCAAACCGAGGATAAAGAATCTATCGGTGATCTAGTTACTTCCAGAGAGTATAAAGAAAATGAATGATATGCTAGGAAAATGTAGACATCCTAGTGATAAGGCTGGATTAGGGTTTCTTGAAACAATACTCGGTCTCGTAATAAATTTGTCTCTCAAAAAGGAAGAAATAGGATAACATATTTTAATCAACGTCCGAGTAATATGCATCAAAGATCATATCATATGCATACTACTAACCGTAAAGGACCCAAGAAAATTTGGGTACCAAGAAATAAAATAGTTTCTCCTGCAGATATCCTTCCTTGGAAGATACGACAACCACCATTGGTATTTAAACAGTGGATGCTCGCGACACATGACAAGAAGAAGGTCTATGTTCCTAGACCTTCAGTATAAGAAGGGAGGATCAGTAACTTTCGGAGACAACCAGCAGGGAAAAATCATTGGAATCTGGAAAATAGGTAAAGATTCCTTTTCATGCATAAATAATGTCTTTGCTTGTTGATGGTCTAAAGCATAACTTGATTAGTGTGAGTCGGTTGTGTGATTACGGTTTTATAGTTACATTCAATCAAAATCTTTGTGAAGTCGAGAAAAAAGATGGATCTATACTTTTCTCTGCCAAGAGAAGAAACAACCTTTACAAAATCAACTTAGAAGATTTTCAAAGTCAAAATATCTTATGTTTTCTATCTTCTGAAGAAGAAAGACTAATCTGGCATAAAAAGCTAGGTCATGTCTCTTTGAAACATATTTCAAAATTGGTAAAACATGATTTGGTAAGAGGTTTACCAAAAATAAGTTTTGACAAAGAATTTTTTGTGAAAATTGTTTGAAAGGAAAACAGGTTAAAACCTCTTTCTCTTCTAAAAATTTTGTAACTTCTTCAAGACCTTTAGAACTATTACATATGGATTTGTTTGGTCCTACAAGGACATTAAGTCTTGGCAGAAAGAAATATGGACTTGTCATTGTTGATGATTTTACTCGATTTTGTTGGATATTATTTTTATCACACAAAGATGAGTCTTTTAAGTGCTTTAGAACTCTATCCAGAAAGTTACAGAATGAAAAAGGAATGTCTATAGCTAGTATCAGGAGTGATCATGGCGGAGAATTTGAGAATGAGAAGTTTAGAGTTTTCTGTGAGGAGAATGGAATTTCCCACAACTTCTCCCTAGAACTCCTGACAGAATGGAGTTGTTGAGACAAAGAATAGGACGATTCAAGAGATGGCAAGGACTATGCTATGTGAGACGAATCTTCCTAAGTATTTCTGGGCAGAAGCTGTGAATACAACATGCTATATTTAGAATAGGATCTTGTTGCGACCTATGTTGAAGAAAACTCCTTACGAGTTATGGAATAGAAGAAGACCAAGCATATCCTACTTTCATCCATTCGGGTGCAAATGTTCCATTCTAAATACGAGAGAGCTGTTGGATAAATTCGATTCAAAGACCTATCCAGGAATATTTCTAGGTTACTCATTATCGTCTAAGGCATTTCGAGTTTACAACGACTTCAAAAGCTGTTGAAGAGGCGATCCATGTCAAATTTGATGATAGTTCTCAAACCCATAAGGAAGATGACATGGAGATTGAAGGTCCTTCAAAGAACCTAGATGATGCCTCGAAACTCCCTCTTGAGACACTCATGAGAATAAGATTGAAGATATTCGAAACTATAGAACTAAGGCGATATTGGAAGTATAAAAGTTCTCATCCGGAAGAGTTAATTATCGGTGAGACCTCGAAGGAGTTAGGACAAGGTCCGATTTGAGCGAGAAGCTAATGTAGCTTTTATCTACGAAGTAAAACCTAAGAAGGTTGAGGAAGCTCTTGAGCGAAGCTTGGGTGTTAGCCATGCAAGAAGAAGTGAACCAATTCACAAGGAATAACGTCGGTCCTTGGTTCCAAAACCTCTAAGAAATCCATTATAGGAACAAGATGGGTTTTCAAGAATAAGTTAGGCGAATCGGGAAGAGTGAGTCGTAATAAGGCCAGATTAGTAGCACAAGGTTACAATCGGCAAGAAGGAGTAGACTACAACGAAACATATGCTCGATGGCGAGACTTGAAGCTATAAGGATTTTGTTGGCATATGCAATCATCACGATATAAAGTTGTTTCAGGATGGATGTTAAGAGTGCATTTACGAATGGCTTTATAGGCGAAGAAGTCTATGTGAAACAACCTCCGGCTTTGAAGATGTTAAAATCCAGATTATGTCTATAGACTTCACAAAGCCTTATACGGCCTAAAGCAAGCCCCAGAGCTTGGTATGATCGTCTGAGTACCTTTTAATAGAAAATGGTTTCAGCAGAGGTCAAGTTGATAAGGCGCTCTTTAGAAAGAGTTTTAGAATGATTTTATCTTAGTACATATCTCGTTGATGATATTATCTTTGGTGCTACTACAAAAGAGTTGTGTTTAAAGTTTGAGAGACTAATGAAAGAGAATTTGAAATGAGTATGATGGGTGAATTAAAGTTCTTTCTTAGGTTGCAAGTTAAGCGGACTAAAGAGAAGATCTTCATTCATCAGCGAAGTATGTGAAAGAGTTGTTGAATAAGTTTGACATGAATAATGGGAAGCCAATGACAACTCGATGCATCCTTCAAACCTTTTGTCGAAAGAGCGAACTTGGTAAGAAGGTGGATCAAACCTATATAGAGGATGATCGGTTCTTTATTGTATCTTCTGACAAGTAGACACGATATTACATTAGGTGTATGCTTGTGTGCAAGATTCAAGTGATCTAGAGAGTCTCATTTCTTCTTTGTTAAAAGAATTTTGAGATATCTCATGGTACTCTTGATCTTTGCTTAATGTTTGAGAAAGGTAAAGATTTCGAGTTAATCGGATCTTGTGATTTGGACTATGGGAGATAGAATCGAAGAAAGAGCACAAGTGGAGGATGTCACTTTCTTGGAGAAATCTAGTCTCTGGTCAAGCAAGAGACAAAGCTCAATTGCTCTATCAACCATTGAAGCGAGAATACATATGCTGCATGATTCTTTGTTCATAGATCTTTGTGGATCAAGTATCGACTTGAAGACTATTCGATTAAGGAGGAGGAGATTCCAATTTATTGCGACAACACCGGTCTGATAAACTGTCAAAGAATCAATTGACATTCGAGTAAAGCATATAAAAGTCGGACATCATTTCACGAGAGACTACGTTCGAGAGAAAGGTGGTGCTTCTAAAGTTCGTTGAAGCGAGCTTGATGGGCGGACATCTTTACTAAACCACCGAGTGAAGAAGCGTTTTGGAAGATAAGGCCTAATCTCAATATGGTGATGATAAATGGCGGTTAGGCTAAAATAACATGAGAAACTAACGGCGTTATACGATGAGTTCACAGTGGTAACTTTTCTCACGAGGAAGATTTTGGAGGAAATATCGATAAACTCGAGGTTCTTAATGATTCAAGAACCCATCAGTCCATAACCTATAAGTAGGTGAAGATGATATTATAGCGATCTTTTCATCATCTCTGACGGTTCATTTCTACTTTACCAATTCTCTCAAAATCTTCTCACTCAAAAGCTTTCAGAAGATAATCTTTCGCTCTATACAATGGAAGCAATGATTTATGGAAGACTTGTGAACTTTGAATCACTAAGGGTGGCGGCATGGATGTAGAACACGAGATTATAAGAGTGGCTGGAAAAACTTCTTTCGGATACAAGAATCTGTCTATATAAATGAGGTATATGAGTTACGAAAGAGCGCTCGTACGATAGAAGACACTATTGTATCCTCTGTGGATAGAATATCGATTATTGTCACAAAGTTTGATAAGGAAAATGGCGATTGCCCATCCGTTGGTGAAAAGCTGTCTACCAAGGCGGATGGATGTCCTCGATTGGAATGAAAGAAGAAGATGTCAAGAGGCGACTCTATGGCACAAATGATTGAAGAAAGGAAGACATCAAATCGATTCCAAAGGCTAGGGTTCTGCGTGCAATCTGTTCAATTGCATTCTTCCTAGAGTTGGTTGAGGCATTTGGTGACTACTTTAGGCGAACAATATGCATTCTTTCTTCTCAATCGAAATCCTATAGATCTACCCTTCTTAATCTTTCCTTTATATGGTTAAGGGTTAAAGGAAACTTCGATTATCTTTATGGTATGATTTTGGCGAGGATCTTTATGGAATCGAGATTAAATGCGCACCAGGTATAAGGCAATTGTTCGATGAAGAAGCAAGATTGATGCTCATACTATTTGGCGAATGGGTCGAATACGGTGACAAAGATCACGCGGTTCTTCAAAGAAACCAAGAGCGAGGGGCGTATATTGAAGAAGACTCTGTCTCAAGTTCTCAATCGCTTTGTAAGTATCAAATCGCCTCTTGCCAAATTAAGGAGAGTGCTAGGGAGACCTCTCATGAAAATGGCGAGTCCTCTTGTCATGAAAGTCAATCTCGGAGAGGCAAAGCAAAGTCGCCAAAGAGACAAGGAGAAAGTCTCTTGGCGAAGTTGTGAAGAAAGCCAAGAGATCTCCAAGAATCGGGACTCGAGGCAGCAGAAGAGAAGATTGCCGAGAGAACAAAGCGAGAAGAAACTTCTAAATCTTGTGCATCCAAAGCCACAAGATCCTTAGTCTCTATACGGAAGAGGATACGGCGGAAGATCTAAAAAGACTAAGAGGAAGAAAAGCAACATCTGTTAAAGGAAAATCTCTGTGAAGAAATCAGCAAAACTAAGCGAAGCAGAGAAAAGACTAAGAAGGTTAGTCAAAGAAGAGCATCTCAGCTGCGAGGGCGTTAGTCTACAAAAAGGCTAACGTCTTGTTCAAGTTGAAACGGCCGAGCATTATGCAGTTCAAGAAATTCCTAGTGCTCAACAAGAAGAACCGGTGGATGAAAGCATGGTTCATGAGACACTGGCATTATAAAGGAGGAACCAGCGGAAGAATGGCGGTTCGGGGAGACTTCTAAGGGAACCTGACGGAAGCAACTTCTGATGCAGATTTGGTGATGATGAACCAAGTCGAAGGTATATAACTACCGAAGTTCTTGAGGAAATATAAGTGGAAATCAAATTGGTAGAAGTTATTACCAATCTAAGCAATGATATTATAATCGGTGTTGAACCGGTGAAGAAAATAGTAGCTACGGTGCAACCTATGTTGATTAATGGTATCACGTGGCGATTACTAAATGAAAAGATAAGTTTTTTACGATACCTTGAGAACTTCTTGATCATTTGCCATATCCTCAAGGCGTCCACCGCCCACCGTGTACTATGTTCCCAATCACGAGAACACAGAGATAAAGGTTGTTCCATATATTCAACCAAGGTGTCCAAAAGATTTTACAAAGGAAAGTCAAAATTATTTCTGAAGATAATGTTGATGATGATCATCCATGAATCAGTTACGAAGAAGTGCGGAAAATTGATGAAGCATGCATTCTGCACAAGACCAGATCAGCGAGTTGCGACCATACAAATTGTGCGGAAGAGCTGTCGATGGGGAAGTATAAAAGCAGGAACATTCTTGAGTTCCTTGTTGAGACGGTTCTTCGTATTAGCCCTTTGTCTAATATAATCGTCTATCGAAGAACATGCCCTATCCTGCAAGGAAGATAGTTGTTGATCTTTGCCATTCCTTTTGATCTAAATCTTCTGAAGCTGCAACATTCATTCGTCCACCAACTTTTGAGATTAATGAAGACTACACTCCATCCTCGATGCCTATACTACTACAATTCCTTTCGCTCCTCCATCGGAGTAGATCAAGCCTCTTCGTCGGATGAAGTCGATGAGATTCGTGGTGAACTCAATGACATGAAGGAGGCGGTGAATGATCTAAAAAGATGATAGCGAGCTGGCTGAAGAACCGAATCGATAATCATTTTGATTATAACAAATAGGGAGAGCGGGAAAGAAGAAAATAATCGAGAAGAGGAGAGGATGTTAGGATGAAGAAGGTGTGACCTGACAGAATGAAGGCAGGGAAGAAGATAAGTTTTGCAACATCGTAAAATTTTTTTGTTGTTTTGTTTTGTTTTGTTTTCTTGTATGTAATTTGTTATATTCAAAAGGGGAGATTGTTAAGTCAAAATGACTTTACATAAAATGATTTTGATGTATAACAAACATAGTGAGATCAAATACAAGAAAACAAAAGCGATCCTGAGCGATATCTGAGGCGAATTGGAGACAAATGAAGATGGCGTATCTGAGGCGAAGTTGACACGAGACTAAGTTGAAAAGTCGAATCTGATGCACAGACAAATCAAAACACAGGCGAAGTTTGTCAAAGTAAAAAGTCAACACTGAGCCTTGCAGATGACACAAGACAATAAGAGCCTTGAGACGCAAATGTAGATCTGAGGCGAAACAAAAGCGAGGCGCATGCAGACTGAGCAGAATCTGAGCGCAGAAAAGAAAGCAGACGCATGAGAGTCGATTCGAGTTAATTCTGAACTCAACTGATTAACCGTTTCTTTAAAGATTCAAGATTCAAGAATCAAGAAGCGATTAGAGGCGAAGGCTATAAATACAAGTTGAAGTCGGCGAAGAGCTTCTTTGTTTTGAGAAAAATTACACAAAGCGAAAAAGCGATTAAGTGCAAATTAGTGACGCTATCATACATGTGAGTGTTCAAATATTTTACGAAAGAAAAGTTATCTGAGATAGCTGCGGAGGCTAAGTGTGAAAGAATCTTGGTTGTAGAGACACGAAGAGGCTCGTGAAAGAATCTTTATAACGTTTGAAGAGATAGTGAAATCTCGGAAGAAACTACGAGGAATGGGCGTAGCCACGGTTTGGGGTGAACCGGGATAAATCTGCGTGTCTACTACTCTCTCTCTATCTCACTTTTAGTTTCAAAGTTGATCTTTATTTACTATTCATATACTTAGCATTGAAAAGTTTGATCAATCGGGATTAATAAGAATTACATAAAGAATCTTAATTTAACAAGTAATTCTAAAAGATATTCAAAAAGGGAATACACAATTCAACCCCCCTTTTCATGCATTCTATTGTGTTTTTAAGTGCTGTATTAACGTGTGATTCACTTCAGTATCGTCTGTGATGACGTCACATTGTCTGTGATGATGTCATTTCATCTGTAGGGATGCATCGTTTGTAAAGATGCATCGTCAGTAAAGATGTGTCGTCTGTAAAGATGTATCGTCTTTGATGACATCACATCATCTATGATGACATCATTTCATCTGTAGGGATGCATCGTCCGTAAAGTTGCATTTTGTCTGTAAGGATGCATCGTCTGCAAAGATGCATCGTTTGTGATGACGTCACATCTTCTGTGATAATGTCATTTCGTCTGTAAGGATGCATCGTCTATAAAGATGCATTGTCTATAAGGATGTATCGTCTGTAAAGGTGAATCGTTTGTGATGATGTCGTATCGTTTGTGTTGACGTCATATTGTCTTAAAAGTTGCATCATCTTAAGTTGACTTTGCTTTGTCTTAAGTTGACTCTGCTTCGTCTTAAAAGTTCCATCATCTTAAATTAACTTTGCTTCATCTTAAGTTGACTCCGCTTCATCTTAAGAATCGCATCGTCTTAAGTTCACTTTGCTTCGTCTTAAGTTGACCTTTCGATTTTTCTACTTTTTGCTTCATCTGTTATTTGTTTCGTCTACCTTTTCGCTTCATCTGTCTTTTTGCTTCGTTTGCTATTTGTTTCATCTGCCATTTTTGCTTCGTCTGCTTTTTGCTTCGTCTATCTTTTGTTTCATCTGCTTTTTGTTTCTTCTGTTATTTGTTTCATCTGCCTTTTCGCTTCGTTTGTCTTTTTACTTCATCTGCTATTTATTTCATCTACCTTTTCGCTTCGTCTGCTTGTTACTTCTGAAGGAATAAAATTTTTAACCGAGCCTCTAAGATGTTCAATATCTGGATGGAAGCTGAGCAAAGAATATTTGTTTCAGTATAAGAAAGATTCGGAAGATAGGGCCTGACACTTATGGTATCAAAGCAAGAAGAGGAATCAATGATGGTTAAGGAGACTTCATTGAAATAAGTTCAGTGATTATGTTTGAACAAGAGTTGGGTTTTGGAAACGGGGCTCAACAATTGTGTTATCAGAGAAAGAGTTTGGTTTCGAAAACGAGACCCAACAGACTATATAATCCTCAACATATAACATTACAAAAAACTGTATTAGATGAGTAACTGTTGCTTTTGCTCTTGGAAAATTGGGATAGGATTCAATTTAGACCGTAGGGAAATAATTATGACACTTTTTGTATTTTGATTTTTCAAAAATCAAGATTACTTTAATTCTATAAAATGATTAATAATTAAATCATAATAAAGAATGAATCTTAATTCATACCTTATTTCAAAGCTTGATCATAATCTTATCATTTCCCTCAAACTATTTCCAAAACTATTTCATCTCAACTACCGTAACCATATAATTGCTTGATGTCTAACAGTATCTATAAAATGAGTTGAGAAAACTTTGCAACTATTATAGAAAAGGTTAAGTAAGGAGTGTCAACTAACTTAGAGCTTAAGCCTATTTATAATAAATTTTGGACATTTTAGGATATTTATTGAAATTAAATTCTAATTTTAATTAAACTTTAATTAGATTTACAAATAAATATAATTAAATATCAATTATGCCTAAACAAGATATAATATCTCATATTGATCCTTATTTATTATATACCTCATATTTAATAATATAGTTTACAAACTTTAC
The DNA here is from genome assembly GCA_029891385.1 of Erythroxylum novogranatense. Lineage (NCBI taxonomy): Eukaryota > Viridiplantae > Streptophyta > Magnoliopsida > Malpighiales > Erythroxylaceae > Erythroxylum > Erythroxylum novogranatense. The sequence continues at coordinate 76,208,543 of CM057230.1, read as the reverse complement.
AATTAATTCTAACCATTAGCTTTCCAAATATGTTGGAAATGAATACAAGTTATAATCGTAAAACATATTTAGGGTCGATAAATTAAACTTATTTAATTTATCTTTAGTTCTCTTATTAAACAATTTATGTTCATAAATCAAAATTGGTGTCAAACAACAAATCATAACCACTCAAATCTTTCGAAATGTCAAAGTAATTTTGACTAATCTTTTCGTGTATATTCTTTTTTTCATAAAATTCAACCTTTTCATCATACAATGTTTCCATTAGACATAGAACTTGAAATTAATGTCTACTTTATTTTGAATCCAATCATATTAGTTCTTTGTCATTATCTATTGATTCAATTAATGACATTTGTACACTATTTACAAAACATCATTCTACCTTGGCCAAGCATTTCCTAAGTCAATACTATTCGAGAACAATAAAATATTCTCCCTAATTACGTTAGGATGATGAATCAGATATTGATCACACAACTACATTCAATGTCTACTGACTAAATTACCCATGATTAGAATATGTCATAAGTAGTATCAAAACATAGTAATCCCTATATAAGATAACTTTGGAGACCTCAAATCAAAGAATCAATTAAACAATCATCATAACGAGAATTTTCATAAACATAAAAGTAATGTTCCAAATGAATTTTTCATATATGGTCACTTCAGTGAACTTGTTTTCTAATAAGCACTATCATATTTGTTTAAATATCTCTACAATTTTGTCTATAAAGATCGACTACTTCCTTTATAAGGAAAAACATAACATATGATAGTCTTTTATATTCTATTAATGTGTAGTCTTAATAGAACAATGACTAAGAACAATTTAAAAATAATACATAAATGCAATATGAATCTTATAATTATAATTACATCATAATTTTATTTGCAGTATATAATTATCTTATGGATTTTTCATATACATCTAAATATGTACAAGATAAAGATTGCCTTTAAATATTTTGCCATAAACTATAACCAATCAATTGGCTTTAGGGCATAAACTAACAATCTCTCGCATGCACTAAACCAATAGTTTAAGTATCATCATATAATGATCATGCTATTATTGGGATAGTGGCTTAATGATAAAATCCTAAAAGATTCTCTGTATTGAGCATTTGCTTAAATCTTATAACTTTTTTTCTTAATTATCATCATAATTAAGACCAATTACTTAAATACATCATTGGATCTTCTACAAGACCTTAACTCCTTTTATATGCCCAATGTACATCTAAATATGTACAAGATAAAGGTTGTTTTTAAATATTTTGTTACTAAACTACAACCAATCGATTGTCCCTAGGGCCTAAACCAACAATCTCTCACTTGCACAAAACCAATAGTTTAAGTTATCATATACCATATCATTATATAATGATCATGCTACTATTAGGATAACGGCTTAATGAGAGAATTCTAAAAGATTATCGAGAATTTGCTTAAATCTTACAACTTTTTTCTTAATTATCATCATAATTAAGACCAATTGTTTAAATATATCCTTAGATCTTCTACAATACCTTAACTCCTTTTACATGCCTAATGGCTCTCAAATTCCACAATACATTATTATCTTGAACAATGCAAGAAACTATATCAAGTTCTTTAAATAATTTATTGACCCAAATAATCATTTCTGTAGGATCGCGTATGGTCCGAGTATTCACAATACGCTGCGGAAAAGACCATACAAAAACATCACGTATAATCGAAAACACGAGGATTAACGAAAATACCTTATTTTCGTGGGTGGATTCTTCTTTTTCTTTTTGGTTCAAGATCTGCAAATCGCTAATGCCCTCTACCGGTATCCACACGAGCATGCACAATCAAGACTGCGGTGTAGTGTGCTAGCACGTCCCGAAACCTTTCGACGCCGCACAATTTTTCTCTTGGATGGCGGCTAGGATTTCCGACAATTGTGTCACTTAACCTAATGAGACCTAAGCTTCTCTATTTATGAGAAACCTAATCTCATTCAGGCCTATTAAGTTTGACCCATTATATCATATATAATAAAAGCGACAACTTAATTCAATCTAGCCCAATAAATATATCTAAATATATTTATTGATACCTAATAAATTAGGCCCGAGAGAATAAGCCGGATCACATCACTCTTTGTATGCGATCCTGTAGGCTCATTTGATGTTAGCAATGGGCGATTACACTTGAAGACCCATGAGTCATAAGCTGACCTCTAGCAAGACATTATGACTATCCAAATCAAATGAGGATCGATAATCCGATTTAACTTTGTAACCATGGTTATAAGCTCGATCCTTTTGTAACATGATATCAAGATTAATCATAAGGCATGGTGCATGTCAACCTTTGATTAATCATAGTTTCTTGATCCCCAAGTTGGTGATTATAACAAATGACATTGATGACTCTTCATCAATTCATTTGAGCATGACCATGTATTTCTTGATCACACTTGTCAAGAGGCCCAAATGATATCTTTCTCACTTAAGAGAGGTACAAATCCATCTCGTCATTCACATCCTTGGCATGATTCATTTAATGTCCAACATAAGACTATTTGTTATTCGGTTAAAAATAACATGATGCGATATCAAAACACTAAATTCCTCATGTAGGGAACCATGATGACTTCAGTCGAAAGGACTAAAGTCAAACCATATTGAGAATCACTAATGACATGAAACCATGTAGTATTCTCCTTTTGGGTCAATCAATATGTGTTCTCTAACATATATCTATGTTTACGATTTGATATCTCATATCCATGATCGGTAAAAGCGTGATCATCAATCGAGAACACATACTAGCCTTAATTCATTATTGTTCCACCAATAATGATCGACTAGGGACAGTTTAGAATAGTATTATAACACTTATGGTTTTACTATCAAGTCACATACTTGATGACATAAGTTTAATACCATTCATGGAATGTAAATCACATTACATAAATGAAATACATGCATATATAAAATGAATACCTCACAATATATTATTAACAAATCATAATGTTAATACATGAATCACAAATATTCATTGGCCTAGGCCACACTACTAACAATTTCCACTATATGAAAAATGAATTACGGCTTAATTAGTAACCATTGCTACATTGGAACCTTTCCAATCACCAATGATATTGGTCTAAGTAAAATAGACCTTATTTTGGATTTACTTCTAAAGTTAATATCTTTATAACCTTGAACTCAAATATCAACCTATACATAAAATAAAGTATATCTTTAATATTTTATAAATATTTGAGAAAATAAAAATTGACACACTATAAAGAAGGTGAAGGGTGGATGTTTAAAGAAACGCGCAATAACTATGTAAGTATAAAATTTTAATTTTATTTATTTATTTAGTACTAACTAATAATATTTGAGTTGAATATTAATTTTGTTTAATGGAAATGAGTCAAATATAGGTGACATTTACAACAAGGTATTCGGTACACGATTCGAATACATCAAAAGACTTTGGTTTGGCCCTGAGCCAACTGCTCTATCCTCATCAAGACCAGCATACATTCAGTGTCTTTAAAAGGAAAACAATTAAAGTTGCTTAAAAAAATTTAGCCAAGCATGGAAAGCACCTAAGAAAATTACTTGGTCTGTATTATGTAAGCAGTAAAGATCAAAGCAAGTATGAATAATTAAACTAATCTTTTTATTTTTTGTTTTGTATATAAATATTTTTGAAGTTGTAATTAAAATCTTGTACGATCAAATTTAATGATATTTTATTTTTATATACAATACTTCAAATTTTAATTATTTTTGTATAGCAAATTAACAACAAAAATCTAAATATTATATACAATAATATGGATTAAAAATGTCACGAAATAATTATAATTAACATGGTATAATATTTAGGTAAATTTATATTAAAATTTTAACTACCTATACAATTCATATATAAAAATATTTGGTTGCATTTTAAAAATGTAATTAAAAACTTTTAGCTACGTTTTTAGAAATGTAGCTAAAAACCTTTGACTACGTTTTTAGAATCATAGCTACAAATAATTTGTTCCGCTTTTGAAAATGTGACTAAAAACTTTTAAGTACGTTTCCAAAAACGTAGCTAATTATCTTTAGCTACTAAAAGTAAGCATAGCCAAAACGTATTGACATAAAATTTTCAAAATGTTGCATATATTTTTTTTTCTATGAAAAAAACATAGGAAAAAAATATTAGCGGTGATTAGGGAAAAACATCATGTATAGTTTTCTACTACAAGAATTTGGCATTGTTTTCAGTGACAAATACAAATCATTGCTAATGACTATTACCGTTGAAACAAATCATTGCTAAAAGTGCTTTGTGAAGTAGTGTTAAGTGCAAGACCAAAAAGCTTACAATCGGATGGAAGGAGAATAGAGCTTTGTTTCCTGCTTCACACGCCTCTTACGCTCTGTCCAAGTTGACCAGCTCAACCAAATACCAACCAATGACAAGGTCTTCTTGACGTCAGTTCAGTCAACTAATGTTTGTGCTGAAACTGGTGCATGTGGAGTTAAGGGAAGCCAGACCCTCTAATCCTGGAATCCTTCAGAATTACTTAGATGGAGTCCTGGAAGGAAACATATATTCCACATTTATTCAGTCTCAATGAATTATAAACTCACAACGGGCTAGAGTAAAGTGGTTAGCTGATGGGGACAAGAATTCCAAATTTTTTCATGCAACTACATTGGAAAAACGGACGAGGCTACATATATCACGTATTAAGAATGGTGCAGGTTTATGGATTGAGGACCAAACTGCTATTCGAGAACATGCAGTGGATTTTTTCAAACTTTATTGTCTGACGAGGGGATGCAGCCTAGGGGAGAAGTTGTTGATTTCTTTTTACAACAGATTCCTACTTTAGTATCTACTGAGGACAACGCTCGATTGATGGCGCCAATAACTATAGAGGATGTCCGCTTAGCTATTTTTAGGCTTGATGCAGACAGTGCACCTGGGGTAGATGGTTATCCTGGACTATTTTATAGAACCTGTTGGGATATTATAGCCCCTAACTTATTACTTGCGGTGCAAGAATTCTTTGCAGGGGTGCCTTTACCCCGTATTATCAGTAGTACTCAGATCATATTATTGCCAAAGAAACAAAGTCCCCACTCTTTTACAGATTTTCGCCCGATAAGTTTATGTACATTCTTGAATAAGGTGTTAAAACGGATAATCTATGACAGAATGAGTTCTCTTTTGCCTTTATTGATCTCAGAGGAACAGTCGGCTTTTCTCAAAGGTCGTGACATTGCAGATAATATTTTGCTTGCTCAGGAGATGATCCAACATTTGCATAAGCGTGTACGTGGTCACAACCTAATCCTGAAGCTGGATATGATGAAAGCTTTTGATCGTGTCTCATGGGGCTTCCTCCGATCCTTGTTACTTCAGTTTGGCTTCCACCGATTATTTGTTGAACTGATTATGAATAACCTTTGGGCTAGTCATTTTTCAATATTGGTGAATGGTATTTCTGTTGGTTTCTTCCAAGCATCACGGGGCCTGAAACAGGGCGACCCCTTATCTCCTATTCTTTTTATTTTGCTTACAGAGGCTTTAAGTAAGAGCTTTAAATTCCTGGTTCAATCCAATCGTATCAAGCCTTACTCTTTAGGGGGCACCTTTAATTTCCCACTTATGTTTGCTGATGACTTAGTGGTTTTTACCAGAGGGACACGTAAGACTATCAAGGCATTAAGTCATTTCCTGGAGCAATTCGAACAAGTCTCAGGCTAAAAGATTAATAGAGATAAAAGTTTTCTCTTTCTCTCCAAGCGATGTACTGTCTCTCAGGGGCGAGTATTAATGGGCTTACTAGGAATTAATCGCTCTAAACTCCCTCTGAGCTATTTAGGATGTACTCTTTTCCATGGTCGCAAGAAAGGTGTCTACTTCCAACCGTTGATAGAGAAGGTGAATTCAAAATTAAATGGATGGAAGGGACGACTGTTATCCTCAGGAGGTCGGCTGGTTTTAGTTCGCCATGTGCTACAAGCCTTGCCAATTCATACTTTGGCTGTAATGTGTCCTCCCCGATCAGTTCTTGCTAAATTAGAACGACTCTTCTCTAAATTCCTTTGGGGTTCCACAGAGGCCAGTCCGAAGTGAGTATGGCGTGCATGGGATAGAATAGCTTTTCCTATCTTTGAGAATGGCCTTGGTGTGAGAAAGTTATCAGATCAACTTGATGCTTTCTCTTGTAAATTATGGTGGAAAATCACAAACCATTTGGGCATATGGTCTTCCTACATTGAGGGTGTATCTTGACAGAGATCTTTTTATCGTTCTCGATTGGAATCTGTGAAGGATTTTTTTGATAGCCACTACGGATACGGTTGGAAATTTGGTGAATGTAACCGGTCTTCAAACTGGTCGGTCTTGGAGGTTCTTGATGCACAATCAAATCTCTTAACAACTGCACTCCTTGTGAAGCGGGTTTTATAATCAAACCTGTCACATAGACCTATTCCGTTCAGATTTGCCACCTATGGTGGTTCAGCAAATTGCTGAGACGCCTATTCTCTTCTCAGAGGATCCGGATGTGGCTATATGGGATCGCACCACCTTAGGTATTTTTTCTGTCTCATCCGCTTATGGTGCTCTGCGTGGACAACATGTGACGCCAAATTCCAAAACACTCCAGCAGGTTTGGAGCAAGGGTATTCCCCTAAAGGTCTCCTTCTTCCTTTGGAAGTTGTTAAATGGTTTACTCCCATTCGATTCGATACTGATCAGAATGGGTTTTAACGTGGTCTCCAAATGTCCTTTCTGCCCATATTCTGATACAATAGAACATTGCTTCTTTGAATGTTCCATGGCTCGACCTTTGTGGCTGTTTTTTGCATCTTTTTTCCTTTTCAGAATTCACACGTTCAGCTTTCAAGAGCTCATGTCTTGGATGTGGTTAGATTTAGGTCCTTTACAGCCAATTTTAAAATTCATCCCTGCTATGGTTTGTTGGATTATTTGGAAGACTTGTAATGATTGGCTATTTGAAGGGAAGTCAACTTGTTCACGATCATAGCTGTCTATGGCACTGTTTCACTTACAATCATTCATGGCTTCGGATCCCCCGGTAATTTCTTCAACTGCTTTAGCTTGCACCTCAGTGTACCCAACCTTGCCTATGCGTCGACGGATTCATTCATTTTTTTCTATTCATTGGACTAAGCCCCCACTTGGATGTTGGAAATTAAATGTCGATGGTAGTGCTTTGGGTAATTCCGGACTTATTGGAGGTGGGATAGTCATCAGAAATGAATCTGGTGAAATTTTTTTGGCTAAGGCTATTTTTTTGGGCAAAGGCACTAGTTTGGAGGCAGAATCATTGGCTTTATTACATGGATTGCGATCGTGTATCAGAAATCGACTGAGCAATGTAGTGGTTGAAACAGATTCTAAGGCTCTTCTGTTACTGCTTAAAAATTGCACTTCTTGGCCATGGACTTTATTTGCAATATTATCAACGATACGGTCTTTGTTGCCCTGTGTTTCGATTTCTTTTTCGCATATTTACAGAGAGGCCAACTCAGTGGTAGATTATCTAGCACGTAATGCAACCACTATGCAATAATCAACAGCATTCTCTTATCCTTCAATGTCGCAGATGCTTCAAGGATTAATCAGACTGGATCAGCTTGGTTTTCCTTCAGTTCGTGTAAGACCTAGAATAGTAACTACTTAGTTTTTCTTTCTCCTTTAAGTTGTTTTTGTTAAAGCTTAAGGTCGGCATTAGAACAGATTATTGTAAGCAACCTTAGCCTAATTTTTCTGGGGAGGTATGGCCGAATGCCCTGCTTCCCTATGTATTTTTTATTCCAAATTAGTAATCAAATGGGCACCCAGCAGGATCACGCTGGTTAAAAAAAATGAATTATAAACTCAATAGTGACTTGTGAGCTTAAGGGAGTATTGGAGAATGATCTGCAATAATAGTTTAAGGCTCCAGCTTTGCTTTAGTTCAGGCTCTAAGGGCAGAGGTTACACATTAAGCCCATTTAAAGATGGTATTGAACTTTCCAAGAAACTTAAGCGCGAGAACATGTGATAGCTCAAAAGCCTGTGAAATAATTAGAACATTCAAAGATGGTATTGAACTTTCCAAAAATTCTTTTCCAAAATTTATATGGAAATAATTTATGTTGAGATTATTATTAGAGTATTATTGTAAACCCTCGGTGCTTAATATACATTTAATCTCAAGATTTAAATTAATAATAAATTTATATATTAATAAAAATTCAAGTCTTTCTTACATATATTCAATTGAAGAGAAAAAATTTATGGACCTCTTTTAGACACTGCTTGTGAATGTCTCCGTCACATATACAATAGATCCTATATAATTTTTATTACAAATTGAAGTAGTAGTCTATCATTGCTAAATTATATATGCTCATGAAATTTATTATAGATTAAATAATTCAAATTTCATAATTAATATCAATTCAAATTCAAAATATTTTCTCATGGATAGCGTTCATTGCACTACTTTACAAATGAAAATAAATTTAAGAATTTATTGAAATAATTAATTCAAAGTCTACTATGCCTAGGTTATATTTTAGTGTATTAAAGTAATAAAAATATTAAATGCATATATGCATGAAATGTGATTAGCATGCTAAAAATATTATTAATATAAGCGAGCATGATATACTAAATAACAATCATCATTAATTAACTTTGTCATATATTATACAATTAGTTTCAATTTCACTTACTTTATATAGGATTTAATAACTTAAATGAATTTATAATTTTAGAAGTTTTGAGAAAAAACTTTTTGATTTTAATTATTCAAAAGATATTTAATTTCTTTTAGACATTCGTTAAAGTAGTAGCGAAATGTACATGGTACACATAAACTATTTAATTGTTATTTACCTAACATTTAAACTGTTTCAGTTTGAGTGTACGTAGAAATGTGGAAAGAATAAAAAGAATTGTGGTTGTCTTGATTGTATGGTTGCAGTTGTGTAATGTTATTAGTTCGCTATTTAGTTTGTTGGCATTAGAGGCTTCTTTATATAGTTATAGGCCAAGGGTTAGAAGTTATTTTCTAAATTTTTATGCAAATCGAGATTATGTGAGGCAAATTGTACATGACAATGATGAGTCATGTATTTCAATAGTTAGGATGAATAGGCAAGCTTTTTTCAAACTATGTGAAATGTTAGAAAGTATAGGAGGATTAAAGTCAACAACAAAAAATGCTTATTGATGAACAAGAAGCAATATTCTTACATATTATTGCTCAACATGTTAAAAATCGAGTTATTAGAAAAAATTTTAAAAGTTCGAGTGAGACAATTAGTCGGTATTTTCATAATGTCCTAAATGCAGTTATGCATTTGCAAGATATTTTTTTTAAGAAACCTGAGCCCATACCAACCAACTCTTTGTACTATCGGTGGATGTGATTTAAGGTAGATAATCACCTTATTATCTTTATAAGAAAATATAGTGAATGTGATTAAGGTTTCTCATTATTTTTTATTTCAATTCAATTTTGGAATTGCTTAGGTGCTCTAGATGGGACATATATCAGGGTTAATGTGCTAATTAAAGATAAGGCTAGATTTCGAAATCGTAAAGGTGACATTGCAACAAATGTATTAGGTGTGTGCACACCTGAAATGCAATTTGTTTATGTTCTTCTTGGTTGGGAAGGGTCAGTAGCTGATGGCCGTGTTCTTCATGATGCAATTACTAGGAGACATGGACTAAAAGTGCCTCATGGTATGCTTTCCTATATGATATAGGAAGGTTGTTTGGAATTTTGTATATGAGAATACGTGAATTGTATAACTTATACAGTGTTTTTTTATATAGGTTGCTATTACCTTGTCGACGTAGGTTATACAGATTGTGAGGGCTTCTTTGCATCTTTTAGTGGTCAAAGGTACCATTTGAATAAATGGCGTCAAGGTTATCAACCAAGAACTCCAAAGGAAAATTTTAATATGAAACATGGGACTGCTCGCAATGTAATTAAGAGGTGTTTTATATAATATCCCGTCCCCATATAATGGAGAGAATAGTAATGTGAGAGTTAGAAAAATTTGCATTTCATGCTCAGCAGAATGTCGACACATATGCATGTGAATTTGAATCTTTGCACACATGAAAATAATTATACATGCACTCGTTGGCATTTCGGGTATATTGAATAGTAATGGGATAGATTAAGGATTGTGGTTATAGTGAATGAGTAGAATAGAATGGAGTAAAAACACTAGAAATAAAATTTAAGTGTTGGATTTAATGAAGGAAAATACGTTGGAGAAGTTTACTGAGAATATATAGTATGAAAAGTTGAGATATCGGAGTCGAAAGTTATGGTCTTTATAAGGGAGAGATGTTCAGGAACATAGATGTATCGTTCATAAAGACGAATCATCTGTGACGAAGTCATTTTGTCTGTAAGGATGTATCGTCTATAAAGATGCATCGTCAGTACAGATGTATCGTTTGTAAATACGTATCATCTGTGATGGCGTCACATCGTCTGTGATAACATCATTTCGTCTGTAAGGATGTATCATCTGTAAAGATGCATCATTTATAAAGGTGTATCGTCTGTAAAGATGTATCGTCTGTGATGACGTCACATTGTTGGCGATGACGTCATTTCATCAGTAAAGATGCATCGTTTGTAAAGATGTATCGTCTGAAAAGATGTATCGTCTATGATGACATCACATCGTCTGTGATGACATCATATCGTCTTAAGAATTGCATCTTTTTAAGTTGACTCCACTTTGTCTTAAGAGTTGCATCGTCTTAAGTTGACTCCGCTTTGTCTTAAGAGTTACATCGTCTTAAGTTCACTTTGCTTCATCTTAAGTTGACTTTTGTTTCGTCTGCCCTTTTCGCTTCGTCTGTGTTTTGCTTCGTCTACTTCTTACTTCATCTGTCTTTTATTTCGTTTGCTTCTTGCTTGGTTTATCTCTTGTTTCGTCCGCTTTTTGATTATATGACCAAGACTTCTTCTTTTGTACACTATTCGTCTGATGCTATCGTCTGGTCCGTCTTTGACTCTTCAGCCAATAGAATTTGTCTCCAATGTCTTCATGAAAGATGTAGATAGTAAAGTCATATTTTGAACCATTCAAGAATGATCTCAACCCAATATCCCTAAAGAGAGTGATGCCAATTATAAAACAGCTTCTGTGTACTGTTCATAACCTTCTTCGGTCACTATTCATTTTGTATCGTCTGATCCAAATTTGACTCTCTAGACGATAAAATTTTCCTTCATTATCTTCATGAAAGTGTGGAATCTATTGGAACAGTGAAATAGGATTATCTTATCGAATATACTTCAGTGTTTTGATTATATCTAGATCTATAGGATTCCAAATGAGATGATTTTTTTATTGGAGTAAACTAGAGACATAAGACATAGGGGAACATATTTCTATAAGAAAGTGTTACTAAATGACTTCAGTATTGGGTCAAAAAGAACATATAAAGTTGATCCAAAATGATGTTTTATGGGAAAAATCTGAAAGTGAGTAAGGGGTTATGATTTGTGATTACAGTGGTTTTATTAAGTCATAACTTAAGTATAAATTATACTTAAGTGAGTTTTAATAAAGGGAAGTGGATAAGTGGATAAGAAATGGATAGGTATTCAGGCTTTAAAGTTAAGCCTTAATAACTTTGAAAGACAAGCTGTTGTCCTTGTCTTTATCCTTTTGAAACTTCTTTCTCTAGAGTTCCTCCAACACATAGTTTTTCATTAAATATTCACCAACGTTAAACCTTGCTTTTCTCTGTTTGTCATCACTTCCACTCTGATATTTCTTTCTTGTATTCCAAGAAAAACCGAACTTCCCTATCAACTTTCAAGTTGATGTACGTGGGTGCATGAGACATTAAGGTTACGTAATTTTTCAGATATTAGAGCTTCAAATGAGTAAGCTTGTTATGATTATGTATTTTCACATGAAATGAAGCATGCATCGTTAGTTCACTGCTAAATGATTAAGAACAGTGATATTCTTAGTTTCTGAAAAATGAGTTAGGAGATTTAGTGTGCCGTACATGGTGATTTTCTTTGGATTTGATGACTTAAATGTTATAGGATAGTGTTAAACCAATTTTTGGAGTTGAAAGATCAATGAAAGTGTGAAAGAACGATTAAAGTGATAGTTAGAGGAAATATTGAGTTTTAAGTAGAAAGTTGATAGTGATATATACATAATTATATACTCTGTCTTCCTCTTCACTAGTCGTATATGGGATTATATTGGTAAATTAGTGAATGAGTTATTGATATCAAAGTACCAAAGGATTGAGGTTGTAGTTTAAAGAACTGATGAGTAATTAAGTTACGAAATAAGAATGAGCATGAGATATGAAGTTCGTTAAAGTACCTGGGATTGTCATTGAACATGCATTGTACATAGTCCATTCATACAATTGGGCATAAATAAATGCTTATAAGTGTACAATTATTGACGTAAGTGCAACGTGTGTCTTACATAAATGGGTTGTGCAGGTCAAGTGTTTGCATTCAGGCATTTCCAGAATTTAGAAGCAAATGTTATTTTGTAATGTATTGTGAGTAGATCGAGATTGTATCACTTCATCATTTGTTTTGTTTGAATTTTGTATTAATTGACTACTGGATGATGTTATGAATTTGAATGATTGTATTGATTTTTGGATAGAAGGTCCGATGATTGTGATGATTGATTTGGATATTGAAGTGCTACTTGTATGTGAATGAGATGAACTAAGTGTACATAACTTGATGATAAATGTGTTTTTAATGAGCATTTTCATGTAAGTGAAATGTGTTTCTCAACTTAATGTTGAATGTCGGACTAAGGTTCGATGATATGGGAAAGTGATTGAATAAGATTATGTAAATGTGAATGATGCATTCCATCTCATGAATGCATGAAATATAATGACAGTTGTGACCTGAGTAGTCACCGATCAAAGCTTAAAGCTCAACGAGTGAAAATAAGCCTAGAGCTCAAAAGTGATTAAGAGCCTAAGGCTCACTATATAAAATGAGCCATGTATCCTTCAAGCGGATAAGGGACAGTTAGTAATGAGCCCAGTATCCAATAGATACAAGACAGTTTAGGCACTCGATCACAACAAAGTAATAAATAAAAAGTAGGTCTCATGTGCATTGCATATGCATTATATGAGTGTTTCAATTGTATTGAATGTGAAATTATGAAATGATGCGAATTATGCGTTAAGTGACTGGGTGAGCCATCGATGATGGCCACTCATTGAATTTACAAAACTCACCCAAAATTTGTAAATATTTTTCAGGATCAAAAGAATACCCCGTTAAGCCAACAAGAGTATACCCACAGCATACAATTGAATGATAGAGATCGGGATCAGTTCGCGTTTGCATTGCATTTCTTTATTTTGTATTAAATTGTATATTTCGCAACTTTTTGTATAAATTTGTATTCCAAACTGACTAAAGTGTTTTGTATTATGAAAGGGTCCATATGGCTATTGAAAATTTGTTGATTGTATTTCATTAAATTGAAAATGTTTATGAATGAGAGTGGGCCCTGTGTGATGATTAACTTCTGCATATGTTTGATTGTATTAAAAAAAACTTTATATCGATTTCTGAATAATTGAGTGCTCTAGCATGCCACTCTCGCGGGGCATAGACTCGGATATCACATTCGATGTCGAGTTCGGGTTTCGCGGGAGTTGAGGTGCTACAATTTAGGTTACTAAAAATTAGGTAGACTATTTTTAAGAGTCCATCATTTTATCCAGTAAAGCCACACAATCGAATTATTTTAGTTTATTGTTTACTTCATAATTTTGTTAGGCCGGAGATGAGTTTTGATTTCATGGAGAGTGATTTAGGGGATTATTTTCACACTATTCAAGTTGTTGAGGAGGAGTTTATCACTGCTATTGACCCAACTAATGCTTGGACAAATTGGAGAATTGGATTGTCACGTGAAATGTTCAGTGAATGAAGAACATCTAGGTAAAATGAGAATTGACAATTTTTAGGTTTTCTATTTTTTTTCAATGTTAGGAGGTTTTATATTATTGTTTATATTGTACATTATTATTGTAGACTATATTGTTCTCGTTAGTTGTTGATGCTTAATGTTAATTGGTATGAAGAATTTTATGAATCTTTTTATTTTTCCTTTATTATGATGATTATTTTTAATTTATCAATATTGCTTTAATTTGGTAGATAAGTATGTCGATAAATTCCCCCTCAACTATTGACACTCAAAGGTCAAAACAAACAAAACGAATGTGGACTTATGATGAGGATGTTGTCCTCGTTTCTTCCATGGTTGATTTACTTGATGTGGGAACGTACAATGCTAATACTGGATTTAAAGCTGGATATCTCAATGAATTAGAAAGAATGGTAGCAGCAAAGCTTCCTAATTCAAACTTAAGAGCTAAACCTCACATAGAGTATATGATTAAGACTTTAAAGAAATAGTGGAGCATTGTTTATGATATGATAAGGAAAGATACTAGTGGATTTGGATGGGATATGGAAAGGAAGATCATCATTGCTGAAGATCATGCATAGGATTCTTACTTAGGTGTAAGTATTGAACTTTTATCTTGTTTTCTTTCTTGTAATTTATATTAATTATTGATGTTTTCATCTGGTTAAAGACTCATAAAGATGCTACTCAATTTCGATGGAGGAGCTTTCCTTTTTATTATAAACTGACTAGGATTTATGGAGAAGATCATGCAACTAGAAATGATGCACAAACTACTACGAATATTCTTGAGGAAATGGAAATGCAAGAAGATGTAGGTGGGATAAATGAAGGTGGTGAAGATCAATATAAGCATAGTTTGCATGAGATAGATGAGTCAGTCACCTAACCTCAAACCTCAAATATTGAAAGACAAGTTGAAAATATTTCATCAAGGAGGAGAAAAAGAGTAATGATATGAGAGAAGCAAGTCGTACAGATTCACTTATTGTTGCTGTCAGGATGTTAGGTGATACCATAAATCAGATTGGAGATAAATTGTGTAAGAGTGTTGGGACTGAAACTTATATTTAACAAAGAATTGAACAGTTAGATATTGCATTGAATGAGATAGAGGGACTCGTACAGATGATGAAAGGGATATTACTTTAGGCAAAATTCTTGATCATCCTACACAAATGCTTGTGTTTTTCACTCTTACATCTTCTCGAAGACTTAGGTGGGTGAGGAGGTTTCTTACCACACACTGAAGATTATGTTGATGTAGAAGTTATTTTGTCTAGTTATTTAAAATAACGCTGAAAATTATTTTTTTGTTCAATTAACTTTTTAATAATTTAAAGCCCTATGTTATATTTATTTTTAATATCGTTCTATTGTTATTTTATATTGCAATTGTGGCTATATAATGAAAGTGACATGAGTCGGACCAAAAAATTAACCACTACAAAATGTTGGAAAGTTAAATTAATACTAAAAATAAAATTTAATAATAATAATAATAATAATAATAATAATAATAATAATAATAATAATAATAATAATAATAATAATAATAATAATAATAATAATAATAATAATAATAATAATAATAATAATAATAATAATAATAATAATAATAATAATAATAATAATAATAATAATAATAATAATAATAATAATAATAATAATAATAATAATAATAATAATAATAATAATAATAATAATAATAATAATAATAATAATAATAATAATAATAATAATAATAATAATAATAATAATAATAATAATAATAATAATAATAATAATAATAATAATAATAATAATAATAATAATAATAATAATAATAATAATAATAATAATAATAATAATAATAATAATAATAATAATAATAATAATAATAATAATAATAATAATAATAATAATAATAATAATAATAATAATAATAATAATAATAATAATAATAATAATAATAATAATAATAATAATAATAATAATAATAATAATAATAATAATAATAATAATAATAATAATAATAATAATAATAATAATAATAATAATAATAATAATAATAATAATAATAATAATAATAATAATAATAATAATAATAATAATAATAATAATAATAATAATAATAATAATAATAATAATAATAATAATAATAATAATAATAATAATAATAATAATAATAATAATAATAATAATAATAATAATAATAATAATAATAATAATAATAATAATAATAATAATAATAATAATAATAATAATAATAATAATAATAATAATAATAATAATAATAATAATAATAATAATAATAATAATAATAATAATAATAATAATAATAATAATAATAATAATAATAATAATAATAATAATAATAATAATAATAATAATAATAATAATAATAATAATAATAATAATAATAATAATAATAATAATAATAATAATAATAATAATAATAATAATAATAATAATAATAATAATAATAATAATAATAATAATAATAATAATAATAATAATAATAATAATAATAATAATAATAATAATAATAATAATAATAATAATAATAATAATAATAATAATAATAATAATAATAATAATAATAATAATAATAATAATAATAATAATAATAATAATAATAATAATAATAATAATAATAATAATAATAATAATAATAATAAATAATAATAATAATAATAATAATAATAATAAATAATAATAATAATAATAATAATAATAATAATAATAATAATAATAATAATAATAATAATAATAATAATAATAATAATAATAATAATAATAATAATAATAATAATAATAATAATAATAATAATAATAATAATAATAATAATAATAATAATAATAATAATAATAATAATAATAATAATAATAATAATAATAATAATAATAATAATAATAATAATAATAATAATAATAATAATAATAATAATAATAATAATAATAATAATAATAATAATAATAATAATAATAATAATAATAATAATAATAATAATAATAATAATAATAATAATAATAATAATAATAATAATAATAATAATAATAATAATAATAATAATAATAATAATAATAATAATAATAATAATAATAATAATAATAATAATAATAATAATAATAATAATAATAATAATAATAATAATAATAATAATAATAATAATAATAATAATAATAATAATAATAATAATAATAATAATAATAATAATAATAATAATAATAATAATAATAATAATAATAATAATAATAATAATAATAATAATAATAATAATAATAATAATAATAATAATAATAATAATAATAATAATAATAATAATAATAATAATAATAATAATAATAATAATAATAATAATAATAATAATAATAATAATAATAATAATAATAATAATAATAATAATAATAATAATAATAATAATAATAATAATAATAATAATAATAATAATAATAATAATAATAATAATAATAATAATAATAATAATAATAATAATAATAATAATAATAATAATAATAATAATAATAATAATAATAATAATAATAATAATAATAATAATAATAATAATAATAATAATAATAATAATAATAATAATAATAATAATAATAATAATAATAATAATAATAATAATAATAATAATAATAATAATAATAATAATAATAATAATAATAATAATAATAATAATAATAATAATAATAATAATAATAATAATAATAATAATAATAATAATAATAATAATAATAATAATAATAATAATAATAATAATAATAATAATAATAATAATAATAATAATAATAATAATAATAATAATAATAATAATAATAATAATAATAATAATAATAATAATAATAATAATAATAATAATAATAATAATAATAATAATAATAATAATAATAATAATAATAATAATAATAATAATAATAATAATAATAATAATAATAATAATAATAATAATAATAATAATAATAATAATAATAATAATAATAATAATAATAATAATAATAATAATAATAATAATAATAATAATAATAATAATAATAATAATAATAATAATAATAATAATAATAATAATAATAATAATAATAATAATAATAATAATAATAATAATAATAATAATAATAATAATAATAATAATAATAATAATAATAATAATAATAATAATAATAATAATAATAATAATAATAATAATAATAATAATAATAATAATAATAATAATAATAATAATAATAATAATAATAATAATAATAATAATAATAATAATAATAATAATAATAATAATAATAATAATAATAATAATAATAATAATAATAATAATAATAATAATAATAATAATAATAATAATAATAATAATAATAATAATAATAATAATAATAATAATAATAATAATAATAATAATAATAATAATAATAATAATAATAATAATAATAATAATAATAATAATAATAATAATAATAATAATAATAATAATAATAATAATAATAATAATAATAATAATAATAATAATAATAATAATAATAATAATAATAATAATAATAATAATAATAATAATAATAATAATAATAATAATAATAATAATAATAATAATAATAATAATAATAATAATAATAATAATAATAATAATAATAATAATAATAATAATAATAATAATAATAATAATAATAATAATAATAATAATAATAATAATAATAATAATAATAATAATAATAATAATAATAATAATAATAATAATAATAATAATAATAATAATAATAATAATAATAATAATAATAATAATAATAATAATAATAATAATAATAATAATAATAATAATAATAATAATAATAATAATAATAATAATAATAATAATAATAATAATAATAATAATAATAATAATAATAATCTTACTTTCTAAATTTTGATCGTCCAATCATTCTGCCTTTTTCTTTACTTTTCTTTATGTCACGTAAGATGCCCTTTAGCATCTTGCTTTTTCCTTTAAGTCTTTTCTTCTTTAGGCTTTTTTCTTTATGTTAAGTCCGTCAGTATTATGTTATTCCTTTTGCATTATAAATGACGCCTGGGTATCCTTAACGGGTACAACAAGCTTTCCATACATTACTCTCTATCTTCTTCTTCGCACTTAAGTCCAGCAGACGCTCAAGCGAGAAGAAGAAAAGTTAGAGTGATTATGGTTAACTTCGTCACCTTTCGATTAATTCAAGATACAAATCATGCATATATTTTATCAAATCATACTTCTTATTATTTTATTTATTATAGCTATCATTCATGCAATCTTTCGTTATACAATCAAGATTATTTTAAAATTATTAAATTTATTATCATTCTATTTAAAATCTTTTCACATTTTACAAGATTTTGATTTTCAGAATGGCTTATTTTCACATCAAACGATGTTGAAGCTATTAATCAAAGCACTAGATAATCGCAAAGCGTAATACGAAGAACTTAAGATTAAAACAATTGCAAGAAACAAGAAAGCAAATGATATTTACACCGATCCCGCTTTAAGAATTCTCCATCACCTCTTTATAATGAAGAACAAGAAATTCTTTCTAACGCCAAGCAAATGATTGAAGAATCGCAGATTTAATTCGCTTTTAGATTATTGTATTTTAGATTGTATTGCGTAATCTAAATATTATGTATCCAAATTATCTCTTCTTATCATTTAAATAAAATGAATTATTTTGATCATCGCCATCACTTATACAAAGAATTGCTTTTATAAGGAAATAGAAATGGAACAAAGAAAGTTTATTGACTTATATCATGAATATATAAAATAGCAAAAGAAAATCAATGTTTTCAACTTTTAATAAATGCAAGAGTTTTATTAGATCAAACATTATATATTTATAATTCACTCAAAATGATAGATATGAACTTGAACAAGAAATGGATTTACTTATCGACTAAAGCATTCCATCAACATGACATTTCAATTATCTTATTTTATTAATTATTGTTTACTGTCATTATTAATCAAATACATGTTTATGCTTTTACTTTATTTCAAGCATGCCTTTACTTTTCTTTATAATTGCAAGTCGATTATTTATTCCTCATGAAATAATTTGTCAATATTTTGAAATTAGTGTCATCATCTAGATATTACTCTTAATTATTTATATAGAACTATATTAGTCTCAATACTGTGTTTGTTATCTCATACCACTCGATGATCGAGATATAATTTTGATTTCACCCATCTCGAGGAAGAATCGTAAACCTTGAATTATTAGAAGATGAAATGAAATAGAAAGATTAACACAAATACAACAAGATATTTTCTGTAACAAATTTCAAGAAATTTAGATATCAATTACAACAACAATTATACTGCTCGTAATCACTATCACAAGTATTTCCTTCCGATACGTAAATAGAAGATATAGAAATCACCAAGATCGATTATGACAACATGATGAAGATATAAACTATGATCTAGACAATGTCGATTGTAGTAATTTCCAAGATTTTAAATGAATCGTCCCATCTGCTTAGATTTACAAGATAGAATTCATTACACACAACAAGCTATAATTCATTATAAAGATCATATACAATACAATGAAAATCGATTGATAGTCTTATATTTCTAGAATCAATCGCTCTACAGTATTTACCCTACTAAGAACATTTATCAGAAAGTACAAAGATTACATCAACAATATATGAACAATTAATACAATTAGAACAAATTGAAACCGATCATCATTGTTATCATCCATATCATCCCAATACATTATGACTTCTCAAACTTCTACCATCCTCGATGTAGACAATTTAGAATTAATCAACTTAGGAACTTTTCAAGTTTCTACCTTAATAACTCAAGATAAAAGAATCAAATTGCTAAAGCTCAATTAGATTTAAAGAAAGGTCAAGACATTCACAAATCAACAATAAAACAAATCTTTAATAGACAAAATCTTATTTATTATGGAAAATTATTCAAGAACAACCTATTCAATTGATCAATGTCATGGAAATTTAAGAATTAGTTTAATTAATCCCAACAAATTCATAGACAACTACAATTATTACCGTAATCAAAACGAAAGAAAATTGGATATATTCAATTATCTACCATCCAAATATTATTAAAATCCACTTTTCAACAAGGAATTGATACTCCTATTAGAATGGCAATTTTAGATGAAAGAATGAACAATCTAAATGATCAAATTTTAGGAATGATGAATGGAAATTTACAATATGGAAAAATCAAATTTAACACTGCTTAAAATTAGAATTCCCTTAATTTCTTCTCAATTGATAAAGCTATTACAATTGCATATAAATTTATAGAACTAATTTAATGACTCCTTTATAATATCCCTTTCATTAACTTATCAAATTAGTTATGCATTAACTAATTCACATCATAGTATTGATTTCAAACATACCTAACAAATCTATTTAGATCAATTGTTCCAAGAAGTTGCTAAAGTAGGTATTAAAATTCAACCAAAAGTACAACCACTTCCAAAGAATACAACAACCCTTTGAACCAAAGAATTCCATTAATTGAAAGAAGACATTCTTTTCGTAATCATCATCAAATAATACCCTTTGTTAAGATCTCTCATTAAGACATCATAGACCTCTTTATATAGAACTCACCATTAAGAATAATGTAACCTAATAATCAAACAAGACAGCTTAGATGAAATTCAACAAAGAATTATCTACACTATCAACTTATTTAGTGCAGTAAACTATGACAACATTAACAAACCTTACGCAACATCTAGAATCAATAGTACAAACACAAGAAATAATAGAACAGAAAATTGAAGCTATTATACAAACCCAAATAGAAATAGTATCATTAATACAACAAATACAAAAAAAATTCAAGAGACAAATGACCAAATAATTGTAAAAGATCCGCCTAAAATGGTATCGAGCTAGTAATTACAAAATACCCCGAGAACGGTTAAATGCAAGACTAATCAATCTAACAAGTTGAAAAGAATATTCAAGTACAATTACATAAAGTAACCGATCTCATATGTAAATTACATCTTACCCTCTCAAAAAGAAGAATATATTGGTCCCATATTTTCAAATGAACATAAGGATGAAATAATTTTAGGTTATGAATCAACAAGATCAAGAACTTTTATGGATAATGACGAAAACCCGAAAGTAGTACTACTCAAGAATTAAAATTAAAAGAAAATTAGAGATAAAAGAAAACAACATTTCAACCATCAAGTTATACTTGGAAAATGACAAAGATGATTTTTACATCAACAAGGATATTATTATAAAGGTACAAAAATATAAAATATCCAGATGAATATAAACCAAAATTTCAAAATTAACAATTGACAATATCTTAAATTTAGATCTGCATAACAAATGTCAAGAAATCTTTCAAGAATGGTTTTCCAAATATTATTATTATTACAAGTAGAAAACCTTTGGCAATCAATCGCAACAAAAGATTCTCTATTATTTTGTTATATATAAAACTTCGTGAATAGTACAAGAATTTTAAGAGATAATGCACAAGCTTTACAAAATACACCTCATTATCTTAGTCAAACGATGATGAAGATAAATTTGAAATTATTGGCTAAGAAATCTATAAAGAATTTTTCGAAAAGATATTATATTTCATCAAGCAGATATATTAAAAGAAAACGATTAAAAGCATTAAGACATTTAAACAATTTAATGATATGTGATATAAATTACTTAGAAGCTTTTATTTGTGAATTTAAAAACATTACTATAAATTACCTAGTATCTAACAAGAAATGTATATTAACATTTTTATACAAAATTACCATATCCTTTTAATCTAAAAGTTCAACAACAATTCTATGAACGAATAGAAAATCATACAATAGCTCATAATTTAGGTGGAGCAATATTAGTAGCAAGAGACTTATTAGTTGATTATTGTATAGAAGCTCGCTTAAAACGAACATTAAAACATAAGAATTTAAAACTATGTTGTAATCAAAATGCCGACGCCCTCAAAGAATATGGATGTAATAAAACTTATTCAAATTATAAAAGAAAAGAAAATATTTAATCCAAAATATAAGAAACATTATTCACGTAAAGTTTCGATGGAAAAATACAAACCACAACGTTATCAACCAAAAACTTATCCCAAATATTTTCAGAGATATAAATTTAATCCCAAATCTAAAACAGAAAACAATTTTGCCCTAAAAAGAAAAAAGATTGTAAATGTTGGATCTCAGAAAGAAGAAGGTCATTATGCAAATGAATGTCCTAAAAGAAAGAAAATCATATAATAATAAAATACAAATTTTACATTCAAATTTTAGAACATCAATTAGAACCAATTGAATCGATTATAATATGCATACATCTCTCTACATTTATGAATCTTTATCCAATGAATCGATAACCAAAACTCAATCAAACTCCAATTCCAATTCAACATTTATTCAAGTACTAGTTCGTAAAACTAATACTAAAGTACATGCATATATAGATACAGAGCAACTATCAGATAAAGATCAAAACAATTAGATTTAAATGGAAGAAATTACATAAACCATTACAAGTAAAATAGCCGATGGAAGTTTTAATTCCATATGGTATGTGTTATTATAACACTATTATTATTGAAAACTACACTTTATAATCCCATCAATCTATCAAAAGAATCGATTACCGTATTACTTGGAAATAATTTTCTCAAATTATATAACCCTTTTGTCAATATTTACATTATATAACTTTGTAACCCTTATATTAAGAATCACCGTAAACTGCTATTTTACTTAATCCTCTATTTATCATACATCTTATTATCAACAATTAAAATAGTCAATGAGAAACTTCATAAGTTACGCTTTATCTCTTGAATAATACAACCATACAAATCAAGTCGATAAACTATTAGATCAAGTATGTAGTGAAAATCCATTAGATCCTACCAAAATCATAATACGTAAATTATTGAAATTAAACTAAAGGATCCTCTTCAGAAGTTAATATCAAGAATAATATACCATATACCCTTAGATGTAAAAGAATTTACACAAGAATGTAAAGAATTACTTGCAAAAGGATTAATTACACCCAAAGATTAGTAAACATTTCGCACTAGCCTTTTACGCCAATAATTCAAATTAAAAGAAACGAGGAAAACGAAGAATGGTTATAAATTACAAAACTTAATGAAGCAACTATTGGAGATGCTTATAAATTACCTTAAAAGATTATATTATTAATAAACTAAAAGGTCATATTTGGTTCACTACATTAGATGCAAAATCGTGATATTGGCAATTACGATTACATGATAATACAAAAGCATTAATAAAGATTCACTTGTCCACCCCAAAAACATTATCAATGGAATGTACTACCTTTGGATTAAAACAAGCACCAAGTATTTATCAACGATTTATGGATAATAATCTTATAGGATTAGAAGAATATACTTTGTGTATATAGATGATATTATTGTTTATTCAAATCAGATAAATTAGATCATTTGAAGAAAGTTAAAATTGTCTTACAAAGATGTAAAGACAAAGGATTAATATTAAACAAACGAAAAGCAAAAATAGCACAACAAACAATTGAATATTTAGGTATTCAATTTAATCATCATGGTTATTTACAATTACAACTAAATATTTTACGTAAATTACAAGAATTTCCTGATCAACTCACAAATCGAAAACATGTTCAACAATTTTAGGTCTATTAAACTATATTTCAGATCAAGGATTTTTAAAAGAATTAGCTAAAGAAAGAACACTTTTACGTAAAAATGTAGCAAAGAATCTACAATGGCATTGGACTACTTCAGATACTACAAAGAAAGACAAAGATTAAAACTTCTTTGTAAAAATCTTCCAAAACTTTATAATTATCAACAAAATGATGAGTTATTAGTTCAATTAGATGCAAGCAATGATGTATGGGCAGTGTCTTTTAGCCAAACCCCTACTCGTAAGAAATACCAACTTTACAAATATATAAATGGAACATTTAATTCATGAATTAAATTATCCTATTCATGAAAAAAGAGGCATTAGCTTGTCTCAAAACTTTGAGAAAATGGCTAATAGATCTACTCCCAATAAAATTTACAATTCATACAGATTCTCAATACTTATGTGGATTTACAAGATATCGCTTTCATCAAGTACCAATTATAATCAAGGACTAATCGATCGATGGCAATTAGAGCTAGGTCAAGATCAATTTAATATTCATTATATTAAATCGGCTAACAATTTTCTTGCAGTATATATTAACAAGAGAATGGAAGCATTAATCGCTCAAATTTCGAAAAGTACAATTGAATTAAAGGAAGCGAGTAACTCACCGAATTACAACTTCAAAGTATGAATATTCGTGTAAAACAAGAACAAATTACTAAAGAAGTGAACTCAATACTAAAGGCATAATTCTCGGTTTTAAAACCAAAGGAGCAAAGTTCTAAAGATCAACATCAAAGATCCGTGATCAACTCGCTGCTACTATAACTACTCAAATTCCAAAAGCATCTGCTCGTGTAATACAAGAAGCTATTCAGTTGCACCTCCAAGGTCCCTCAAATAATACAAGATCAAAGCACCCGCCACTTCCGTGAAACCATATATAAGTACTTCATCATCAATAACTTCTTCATCAAGACTCAAAAGGTGGCGATAATCAAGAATCCAAGCACTATGTGATATATAATGGTCCTTTTCCGGTCTTTATGATCAATGGCATAAGGCGTTAATTCATATTACAGCAAAAGCAAAGGTCATCCATAAGAGTTTTTCTACTAAAGCGTAAGTCGAAAAATCTTTCCAAGAATTTCAGATCCATCACTTCACCACAATACAAGACAAGACTACAAACTCCAGCACCACCAATGTCCAAGTTAACTACATTGGGCAAAGCAATTGACATGGAACGAATTCATGCAGCCTCGCGAAAGCACTTCACGAAGAATCAAAGGTCCTCACTTCGACATGTTTATGGATTGTTTCCAAGCACTCAATCATTGGATCAAGAAATGAAACAATTTCAATACTACCTCAAAATCGTGGCAAGTATGGTCCCAAAGCAGTCATCTTCCCTGGAGCAGAACCATTAACAACTTATTTATTATTTCAGAGTGGATTAGCTGACACCATTTATCTACAAGACCATTTTCGGGGGCGGATCTTTTACAATTATTTGGTCATTTGTCTCTTGAATTTTTTGCTGTATTTGTTGTATTAATGATACTATTTCTATTTGGGTTTGTATAATAGCTTCAATTTTCTGTTCTATTATTTCTGTGTTTGTACTATTGATTCTAGATGTCATGTAAGGTTTGTTAATGTTGTCAATTGTTAATTTTGAAATTTTGGTTTATATTCATCTCGATATTTTCGTATTTTGTACCTTTATAATAATATCCTTGTTGATGTAAAAATCATCTTTGTCATTTTTCCAAGTATAACTTGATGGTTGAAATGTTGTTTTTCTTTTATCTCCTAATTTTCTTTAATTTTAATTTCGAGTAAGACTACTTTCTGGTTTTCGTCATTATCCATAAAAGTTCTCGATCTTGTTCGATTCATAACCTAAAATTATTTCATCCTTATGTTCATTTGAAAATACGGGACCAATATATTCTTCTTTTTGAGAGGGGTAAGATGTAATTTCGTATGAGATCGCCATTTTATGTAATTGTACTTGAATATTCTTTTCAACTTGTTCGATTGATTCGCCTTGCATTTAACTTCGCTCGGGTATTTTTGTAATTACTAGCTCGATACCATTTTCGGGGCGATCTTTACAATTACTTGGTCATTTGTCTCTTGAATTTTTACGATTTGTTGTATTAATGATACTATTTCTATTTGGGTTTGTATAATAGCTTCAATTTTCCGCTCTATTATTTCGTGGTTTGTACTATTGATTCTAGATGTTGCGAAGGTTTGTTAATGTTGTCATTATTTATTATGTAAACATTCAAGAACAATTTGGAAATTTCAAGAATTAGTTTAATTAATCCTTTTGTAACTGTTAATTACTGTAATTTTAATTCAATTACCTACTCCAAATAGTCCATGAATGGCTTCTTGATCAAATTTTGAACAATTGGATCAAATAACACTGCTTAGATTCCTCTTCTTCTAATTGACAGCTATTATATTGGATTTCAACAACTTAGATTTAGTTAAAGCAGTCACCAAGTTCACTTAGCATACAATAACTTTCATCCAGTTAAATTCCATTAATTTAAAGAATTATCTCACTATCAACTTATTTAAATACAGAAATACATAATGTATTAGATATAAACATGATCTAGACAAATTTTGATAATTTCCCAAGTTAATGAACTGCCATCTCTTAGAGGAATATTGTCAGTCAAAGAAATAAAATTAAAGATTACGTTATTGTAGCTAATCAGATATTACATTTAATTTTTATTACGAATGTTAGCTCAGTACAACTGCTTATAATTTTCAAACTCACTTAATTGACTAAGAACACAACTAGAAAATCTTTAATCCTTGTCAATCACAGAATAGAAAATTTCAAATCCACATCCAAATAATCAATTTCAAATGAAGATCAATCTTTCCAGAATAATTTATCATCAGACAAAATGGCATCCATTTTGCGGATCCTTTATTTTCGGGTCATTCGCTCCTTGAATTTTCATTGTATTTGTTGTATTAATGATACTATTTCTATTTCAGTTTGTATAATAGCTTCAATTTCTCGCTTATTATTTCTTGGTTTGTACTTTGATTCTAGATTCATAGTTTCGATAAATAAGTTGTAAAGGTAGATAATTGTCATGAATCATCTAACCTGCCTTGTTTGATTATTAGGTTCCTAATGGTCGCTCTATCTTGATGTCTTAATGACGTAGATCTTAACAAAGGAGTATTATTCGATGATGATTCTAAAAAGAATTCTTCTCAATTAATGGAATCATGGTTCAAAATTGTTGATTGTCGTGGGTGTGGTTGTACTGTTGATTTTAATACCACTTTATTAACAATTGGATCAAATAGATTTGTTCAGATCAATACTATGATGTGAATTAGTTAATGCCTAATTTGATAAGTGAAAAATTAGAGTTTAAATTAGTTCTATAGAATATATGCAATTGGAAATGGGAATTCTAGAAAAGTAATTGAATATTGTAAATTTCAATTTCCTTCTTTCATTCTTTCATCTAAAATTGTTCTATGAGTATAAAGAAAAGTGGATTTTATAATATTTGGATGGTAGATAATTGAATACATTCTGCAATAATAGTTGTTAGGATTAATTAAACTAATTCTTAAATTTCCATGACACATCAATTCAATAGGTTGTTCTTGAATAATTTTTCCATAATAAATAAGATTTTGTCTATTAAAAGATTTGTTTTATTGTTGATTTGTAATATTTGACCTTTCTTCCGTAAATCTAATTGAGCTTTAGCAATTTGATTCTTTTTATCTTGAGTTATTAAGGTAGAAACTTGAAAAGTTCTAATTGAGCTAATTCTAAATTATACATCGAGGATGGTAGAAGTTTGAGAAGTCATAATGTATTGGGATGATATGGATGATAACAATGATGACTGCCTAATTTGTTCTAATTGTATTGTTAATTGTTACATATTATTGATGTAATCTTCACATATTTTCTGATAAATGTTCTTCATTAGGGATTGCCTCAAGAGACGATTGAATTCCTAGAAATATAAGATATCAATCTACGATTTCATTGTATTGTATATGATCTTATAATGAATTATAGCTTGTTGTGTGTAATGAATTCTATCTTGTAAATCTAAATGTAGATGGTGATTCATTTAAAATCTTGAAATTACTACATCCATATGTTAGATCATAGTTATATATCTTCATCTATGTTGTCATAATAATGATCGTGATTTCTATATCTTCTATATACATCTAAGGAAATAATTCGTGATAAGTGATTCAGAAAGATAATTGTTGTTGTAATTGGTATCTAAATTTCTTAAAATTTGTTTAAGAAAATATCTTCATTGTATTGCAGTTAATCTTTATTTCATTTTCATCTTCAATAATTCAAAGGTTTACGATTCTTCCCTCGGATGGAGGTGAGAAATCAAAAATTATATCCGATCATTCGAGTCGTATGTATAGCACACTTAAAGTATTGAGACCTATATAGTCTCTATATAAATAATTAAGAGTAATATTCAGATGATGTAATAATTTCAAAATATTGATAAAATTATTTCATAGGAATAAATAATGACTATGCAATTATAAAGAAAAGTAAAGGTCTTGAAATAAAGTAAAAGCATAAACATGTATTTGATTAATAATGTCAATAAACAATAATTAATAAAATAAGATAATTGAAATGTATGTGATGGAATGCTTTAGTCAATAAGTAAATCCATTTGCTAAGTTCATATCTACATTTTGAACCCATTATAAATATATAATGTTTGGATCTAATAAAACTTTGCATTTATTAAAGTTAAAGCATTGATTTTCTTTTGCTATTTTATGTTCATGATATAAGTCAATAAACTTTCTTTGTTCATTCCGATTTCCTTATAAAACGTAATTCTTTGTATAAGTTGATTCGATGATCAAAATAATTCATTTATTTAAACGATAAGAAGAGATAATTTGGATACATAATATTTGATTACTCGCAATACAATCTAAAATACAATAATCTAAAAGCGAATTGATTCTTGAATCATTTGCTTAGGCATGAGAAAGAATTTCTTTGTTCTTCATTATAAAGGGTGATGGAAATTTTAAGCGAGACCGCATCGATGTAATATCATTTGCTTTGTTTCTGCACATTGTTTAATCTTAAGTTCTAAATATTCGCTGATTATCTAGGCTTTGATTAAGCTCGTTTGATGTGAAAATACCATTCGAAAATCAAAATCTGTAAGTCATGAAAGATTTAAAGAATGATAATAAATTAATAATTTTTAAATGATACCATTGTATACTGTAAGATTACTGAATGATAGCTATAATAATAAAATAATAAAGTATGATTTGATAAAATATATCGTATTTGTCTTGAATTAATCTTGAATTAATCGAAGAGAAATAAAGTGAGAAACAAGTAAGAGATAAAGGCGTCTATTTATAATGCAAAGGGAATACATTACAGGCGTCGTCTGAGAAAAAGCCTATCTAAGGGCATCTTACATCGCGGGTGAGTGGGTCAAGTGCCGCAGACGCTCGCTCGATGAGCCCGGGTTGCTGTAACAGCGATTTATCAAAACCTCGAGTTCTGTGAAAACAAGATAAGTAGAGCGTTATCGGTAAACCTTTGGCGTTAATACATTATGGCCACCACGAATCTCATTGGTACCTTCAAGATTTATCGATTAATCATACCGATCAAGCGTAATGATTCTTTGCTTTCTTGTTGTTTCTTCATCGGACAACCCGTGCAACACCTTGAGACGACTAGTGACGGGCACTTCAATAACCGTATCTTGTAGCCCACTCTGAAATACCCAGAAGGCCTCGATACCATCGATGATTGAGTGCTACCCATAAACTATCGGAAGTGAGACCTTTGAGTGGTATTTCGCGACGCTGAATTAGTTCTTTTGCGGTAGAACTTGGACATTACAATTGGATTCGTTTTCAACCGCTAGTGTCTTATGGATGACCTTTGCTTGAATTAATTTTCTTTGTCATCATAGATGCTTGGATTGATTGCCACCTTATAGGAAGTTATTGATATGACTTATTATGGTCACGGTGGCGGTATTTGGGGACCTTTTTGAATAGCTTCTTAATAGCGGATTCAATTTTCGCTCAGAACTTTGCTATTATAAACTTCTTCATAATTTGTTCTTGTTTGAATACATACTTTGAAGTTCTGCTAGATGTCCATTCTCTTGTAAGCAAGAAAATTTGCTCATTAATGTTGATCATTCGATACCATTTCGATCGCCATTATAATTGGTTTTTCAAGTAATTCTTTACATTCTTGTGTAAATTCTTTTACATCTAAGGAGTATATGGTATATTATTCTTGATATTGACTTCCAAGAGGATCCTTTAGTTTAATTTCAATAATTTCGTATTATGATTTTTGGTAGGATCTAATGGATTTTCACTACATACTTGATCTAATAGTTTATCGACTTGATTTGTATGGTTGTATTATTCAAGAGATAAAAGCGTAACTTATGAAGTTTCTCATTGACTATTTTAATTGTTGATAATAAGATGTATGATAAATAGGGATTCAGTAAAATAACGGATTTCGGTGATTCTTAATATAAGGGGTTCGCAGTTATATAATGTAAATATTGACAAAAGGGTTATATAATTTGAGAAAATTATTTCCAAGTATTAACGGTAATCCTGATTCTTTTTGATAGATTGATGGGATTATAAAAGTGTAGTTTTCAATAATAATAGTGTTATAATAATGATAATAAGTTCGTCGTCCGGGTTGCTTGTACTTTCTCCTTGTGCTTGAGAGGATGGACAGTGTTTACATCTGTGAGTGGGATATTCTTGTAACTGCTTGCAAAGTGCTTCACGCCAAGCAAAGCTTAGAGTGTGAAAACATTCTGATAAGTCATTGAACGGTGCTTGAAAACGTTGTAAGACTGGTAATTCATGTGCTAGGATGGGATGCTTCCATATTGACGTTAATAAGACATTATGGCCACGATAGTTGATCTTGATTGTTGAGTCTGCTTGAATCTTGAGACATTGAGTATAAATTCCTTCAAAACAATTCAAATCACTTTCGGGGGCGTATCTTTTACAATTATTTGGTCATTTGTCTCTTGAATTACTTTCGGGGGCGTATCTTTTACAATTATTTGGTCATTTGTCTCTTGAATTTTTTGCTGTATTTGTTGTATTAATGATACTATTTCTATTTGGGTTTGTATAATAGCTTCAATTTTCTGTTCTATTATTTCTTGTGTTTGTACTATTGATTCTAGATGTTGCGTAAGGTTTGTTAATGTTGTCATAATTTCTGCACTAAATAAGTTGATAGTGTAGATAATTGCTGTTGAATTTCATCTAACTGTCTTGTTTGATTATTAGGTTCTGTTATTCTTAATGGTCGTTCTATATAAAGAGGTCTATGATGTCTTAATGACAGAGATCTTAACAAAGGAGTATTATTTGATGATGATTCTGAAAAAGAATGTCTTCTTTCAATTAATGGAATTGCTGGTTCAAAGGGTTGTTGTATTGCTGGAAGTGGTTGTACTTTTGGTTGAATTTTAATACCTACTTTAGCAACTTCTTGGAACAATTGATCTAAATAGATTTGTTCGGTATGTTTGAAATCAATACTATGATGTGAATTAGTTAATGCATAACTAATTTGATAAGTTAATGAAAAGGGATATTGTCCGGGAGTCATTAAATTAGTTCTATAGAATTTATATGCAATTGTAATAGCTTTATCCAATTCAGAAGAAATTAAGGGAATTCCTAATTTTAAACGAGTGTTAAATTTGATTTTTCCATATTGTAAATTTCCATTCATCATTCCTAAAATTTGATCATTTAGATTGTTCATTCTTTCATCTAAAATTGCCATTCTAATAGAGTATCAATTCCTTGTTGAAAAGTGGATTTTAATAATATTTGGATGGTAGATAATTGAATATATCCAATTTTCTTTCGTTTTGATTCTGGTAATAATTGTAGTTGTCTATGAATTTGTTCGGGATTAATTAAACTAATTCTTAAATTTCCATGACATTGATCAATTCGAATAGGTTGTTCTTGAATAATTTTTCCATAATAAATAAGATTTTGTCTATTAAAGATTTGTTTTATTGTTGATTTGTGAATGTCTTGACCTTTCTTTAAATCTAATTGAGCTTTAGCAATTTGATTCTTTTATCTTGAGTTATTAAGGTAGAAACTTGAAAAGTTCCTAAGGATTCAGTTAATTCTAAATTGTCTACATCGAGGATGGTAGAAGTTTGAGAAGTCATAATGTATTGGGATGATATGGATGATAACAATGATGATCAGTTTCAATTTGTTCTAATTGTGTTAATTGTTCTATATATTGTTGATGTAATCTTTGTACTATGAGATAAATGTTCTTCGTAGGGTCGCCCACGAGACGATTGATTCTAGAAATATAAGACTATCAATACGATTTTCATTGTATTGTATATGATCTTTATAATGAATTATAGCTTGTTGTGTGTAATGAATTCTATCTTGTAAATCTAAACAGATGGGACAGTTCATTTAAAAATCTTCGGGGAAATTACTACAATCGACATTGTCTAGATCATAGTTTATATCTTCATCTATGTTGTCATAATCAGTACTGGTGATTTCTATATCTTCTATTTCTGTATCGGAAGGAAATAATTGTGATAATGATTACGAACAAGATAATTGTTGTTGTAATTCAAAGATTCAAATTCCTTGAAATTTGTTCTAAGAAAATATCTTGTTGTATTTGTGTTAATCTTTCTATTTCATTTTCATCTTCTAATAATTCAAAGGTTTCTGATTCTTCCTCAGATGGAGGTGAGAAATCAAAAATTATATCTCTATCATCGAGTCGTATGAGATAACCGACACTGAGTATTGAGACCTAATATAGTTCTATATAAATAATTAAGAGTAATATCTAGATGATGACAAACTAATTTCAAAATATTGACAAATTATTTCATGAGGAATAAATAATCGACTTGCAATTATAAAGAAAAGTAAAGGTTGTGCTTGAAATAAAGTAAAAGCATAAACATGTATTTGATTAATAATGACAGTAAACAATAATTAATAAAATAAGATAATTGAAATGTCATGTTGATGGAATGCTTTAGTCAATAAGTAAATCCATTTCTTGTTCAAGTTCATATCTATCATTTTGAACTGAATTATAAATATATAATGTTTGATCTAATAAAACTCTTGCATTTATTAAAAGTTGAAAACATTGATTTTCTTTTGCCATTTTATATGTTCATGATATAAGTCAATAAACTTTCTTTGTTCCATTTCGATTTCTTTATAAAACGAATTCTTTGTATAAGTGATCGGCGATGATCAAAATAATTCATTTTATTTAAATGATAAGAAGAGATAATTTGGATACATAATATTTATGCTCGCAATACAATCTAAAATACAATAATCTAAAAGCTAATTAAATCACTGATTCTTCAATCATTTGCTTGGCAAGAGAAAGAATTTCTTGTTCTTCATTATAAAGAGGGTGATCCTGGAGAATTCTTAAAACGGGATCGGTGTAAATATCATTTGCTTTCTTGTTTCTTGCAATTGTTTTAATCTTAAGTTCTTCAGATTCGCTTCATTGATTATCTAGTGCTTTGATTCGTAGCTTCAACATCGCTTGATGTGAAAATAAGCCATTCGAAAATCAAAATCTTGTAAGTCGTGAAAAGATTTTAAAAGAATGATAATAAATTTAATAATTTTTAAAATGATACTGATTGTATAACAGAAGATTGCATGAATGATAGCTATAATAAATAAAATAATAAGAAGTATGATTTGATAAAATATATGCATGATTTGTATGCTTGAATTAATCGAAGGGTGACAAGAAGTTAACCATAATCACTCTAACCTGTTCTTCCGGGCTCGCTTGAACGTCACACTGGACTTAAGTGCGAAGAGAGAAGATAGAGAGAGTAATGTATGGAAAGCTTGTTGTACCCATTAAGGATACCCAAGGCGTCTATTTATAATCGCAAAAGGGAATAACATAGTACAGACAGACTTAACATAAAGAAAAAGCCTAAAAGAAGAAAAGACTTAAAGAAAAAAGCAAGATGCTAAAGGGGCATCTTACATGACATAAAGAAAAAGTAAAGAAAAAGTAAAGAAAAAGACAGACAGGTGGTCAGTCAAAGGACTGCCGAAAGTAAAAAGACTACATTATTGCGATAGTAGTGCTTCGTACTTGATCTGATGTTTTATTCTTCAATGATAATAAGTTCGTCGTCCGGGTTGCTTGTACTTTCTCCTTGTGCTTGAGAGGATGGACAGTGTTTACATCTGTGAGTGGGATATTCTTGTAACTGCTTGCAAAGTGCTTCACGCCAAGCAAAGCTTAGAGTGTGAAAACATTCTGATAAGTCATTGAACGGTGCTTGAAAACGTTGTAAGACTGGTAATTCATGTGCTAGGATGGGATGCTTCCATATTGACGTTAATAAGACATTATGGCCACGATAGTTGATCTTGATTGTTGAGTCTGCTTGAATCTTGAGACATTGAGTATAAATTCCTTCAAAACAATTCAAATTGAATTTGTTTACCAAATCCCAATTGAATTCGTAATGAGGTGCTTCATCTATGGGAGGATACTGCATATTGCTTATACCAATCTGAAGAAAGGCAATTCTTGAAGTAATGATTGCTGCTTTACTGGCTGTTTCTTCATCGGATGCTTCAAAAATTGGATAGCTGCTGTAGACTTTAATATATATTTCTCTTTCACGTGCAAAACGATCCTTGAATTGCTTGATAGCATGGACTAAACCGGATGGGAAGTCCGCTAATAACTTCATATCTTGTAGATAAATGGTGTCAGCTAATCCACTCTGAAATAATAAATAAGTTGTTAATGGTTCTGCTCCAGGGAAGATGACTGCTTTGGGACCATACTTGCCACGATTTTGTGGGTAGTATTGAAATTGTTTCATTTCTTCAGTCCAATGATTGAGTGCTTGGAAACAATCCATAAACATGTCAGAAGTGAGGACCTTTGATTCTTCGTGAAGTGCTTTCGCAGGAACTGCATGAATTCGTTCCATGTCAATTGCTTTGCCCAATGTAGTTAACTTGGACATTGGTGGTACTGGAGTTTGTAGTACTGTCTTGTATTGTGGTCGAAGTGATGGATGCTGAAATTCTTGGAAAGATTTTTCAGCTTCTGCTTTAGTAGAAAAACTCTTATGGATGACACTGCTTTTGCCTGTAATATGAATTGCTGCCTTATGCCATTGATCATAAAGACCAGCAAAAGGACCATTATATATCACATAGTGCTTGATTCTTGATTATCACCACCTTTTGAGGTACTTGATGAGGAAGTTATTGATGATGAAGTACTTATATATGGTTTCACAGAAGTGGCGGTGTGCTGATACTTGTATTATTTCGGGGACCTTGGAGGGTGCAACTGAATAGCTTCTTGTATTACGAATGATGCTTTTGGAATTTGAGTAGTTATAGTAGCAACAGATTGATCCCGGTCTGCGATGTTGATCTTTAGAACTTTGCTCCTTTGGTTTTAAAACCAGAGTGTACGCTTTAATGCTCAAGTTCACTAGTAATTTGTTCTTGTTTTACCGAATATTCATACTTTGAAGTTGTAATTCGGTGAGTTCTGCTTCCTTTAATTCAATTGTACTTTCGAGCTGAACGATTAATGCTTCCATTCTCTTGTTAATATATCTGCAAGAAAATTGTTAGCCGATTTAATATAATGAATATTAAATTGATACTGACCTAGCTCTAATTGCCATCTGATCAGTCGTCCTTGATTAACTTGGACATCTAGTAATTTGTTCTGGAGTCGTGAAAAGTTAACTTGGACATTGGTGGTACTGGAGTTTGTAGTACTGTCTTGTATTGTGGTCGAAGTGATGGATGCTGAAATTCTTGGAAAGATTTTTCAGCTTCGCTTTAGTAGAAAAACTCTTATGGATGACATCGCTTTTGCACATAATATGAATTGTCGCTTTATGCCACCGATCATAAAGACCAGCAAAGGACCATTATATATCACATAGTGCTTGATTCTTGATTATCACCACCTTTTGAGGTCTTGATGAGGAAGTTATTGATGATGAAGTACTTATATATGGTTTCACAGAAGTGAAACCGGTGCTTTGATACTTGTATTATTTCAGGGACCTTGGAGGTGCAACTGAATAGCTTCTTGTATTACGAGCAGATGCTTTGGAATTTGAGTAGTTATAGTAGCAACAGATTGATCCCGGTCTGCGATGTTGATGCTTTAGAACTTTGCTCCTTTGGTTTTAAAACCGTGGAGTGTCGCTTTAATGCTCAAGTTCACTAGTAATTTGTTCTTGTTTTACCGAATATTCATACTTTGAAGTTGTAATTCGGTGAGTTCGCTTCCTTTAATTCAATTGTACTTTCGAAGTGAACGATTAATGCTTCCATTCTCTTGTTAATATATCTGCAAGAAAATTGTTAGCCGATTTAATATAATGAATATTAAATTGATACTGACCTAGCTCTAATTGCCATCTGATCAGTCGTCCTTGATTATAATTGGTACTTGATGAAAGTTGATATCTTGTAAATCCACATAAGTATTGAGAATCTGTATGAATTGTAAATTTTATTGGGAGTAGATCTATTCGCCATTTTCTCAAAGTTTTGAGACAGGCTAATGCCTCTTTTTCATGAATAGGATAATTTAATTCCGCAGAATTAAATGTTCCATTTATATATTTGCAAAGTTGGTATTTCTTCTGAGTAGGGGGTTTGGCTAAAAGACAGCCTGCCCATACATCATTGCTTGCATCTAATTGAACTAATAACTCATCATTTTGTTGATAATTATATAGTTTTGGAAGATTTTTACAAAGAAGTTTTAATCTTTGTACAGCTGTAGTATCTGAAGTAGTCCAATGCCATTGTAGATTGCTGCTACATTTTTTCTGTAAAAGTGTTCTTTCTTTAGCTAATTCTTTTAGAAATCCTTGATCTGAAATATAGTTTAATAAACCTAAAAATTGTTGAACATGTTTTCGATTTGTGAGTTGATCCGGAAATTCTTGTAATTTCTGTAAAATATTTGGTTGTAATTGTAAATAACCATGATGATTAAATTGAATACCTAAATATTCAATTGTTTGTTGTGCTATTTTTGCTTTTCGTTTGCTTAATATTAATCCTTTGTCTTTACATCTTTGTAAGACAATTTTAACTTTCTTCAAATGATCTAATTTATCCTGATTTGAATAAACAATAATATCATCTATATACACAAAAGTATATTCTTCTAATCCTATAAGATTATTATCCATAAATCGTTGATAAATACTTGGTGCTTGTTTTAATCCAAAGGGTAGTACATTCCATTGATAATGTTTTTGGGGTGGACAAGTGAATGCTGTTAATGCTTTTGTATTATCATGTAATCGTAATTGCCAATATCCTGATTTTGCATCTAATGTGGTGAACCAAATCTGACCTTTTAGTTTATTAATAATATAATCTTTCCGGGGTAATTTATAAGCATCTCCAATAGTTGCTTCATTAAGTCTTCGTAATTTATAACCATTCTTCGCTTTCCTCGTTTCTTTTCTATTTGAATTATTGACGTAAAAAGTCAAAAGTGCAGAATGTTTACTAGTTTGGGTGTAATTAATCCTTTTTCAAGTAATTCTTTACATTCTTGTGTAAATTCTTTTACATCTAAGGGAGTATATGGTATATTATTCTTGATATTGACTTCCTGAAGAGGATCCTTTAGTTTAATTTCAATAATTTCAGATTATGATTTTGGTAGGATCTAATGGATTTTCACTACATACTTGATCTAATAGTTTATCGACTTCAGTTTGTATGGTTGTATTATTCAAGAGATAAAACTGTAACTTATGAAGTTTCTCATTGACTATTTTTAATTGTTGATAATAAGATGTATGATAAATAGGATTAAGTAAAATAACGGATTTCGGTGATTCTTAATATAAGGGGTTCGCAGTTATATAATGTAAATATTGACAAAAGGGTTATATAATTTGAGAAAATTATTTCAAGTATTAACGGTAATCCTGATTCTTTTTGATAGATTGATGGGATTATAAAAGTGTAGTTTTCAATAATAATAGTGTTATAATAACTTACATACCATATGGAATTAAAACTTCCATCGGCTATTTTTACTTGTAATGGTTTATGTAATTTCTTCCATTTTAAATCTAATTGTTTTGATGCTATACAGATAGTTGCTCCTGTATCTATATATGCATGTACTTTAGTATTCGTTTTCTGAACTAGTACTTGAATAAATGTTGAATTGGAATTGAGTTTGATTGAGTTTTGGTTATCTGATTCATTGGATAAAGATTCATAAATGTAGAGATGTGTCTGTATTATAATCTGATTCAATTGGTTCTAATTGATGTTCTAAAGCTGAATGTAAAATTTGTATTTTATTATTATATGATTTTTCTTTCTTTTTAGGACATTCATTTGCATAATGACCTTCTTCTTTACAGATCCAACATTTACAATCTTTTTTCTTTTTAGGGCAAAATTGTTTTCTGTTTTTAGATTTGGGATTAAATTTATATCTACGAAAATATTTGGGATAAGTTTTTGGTTGATAACGTTGTGGTTTGTATTTTTTCCATCGAAACTTTCGTGAATAATGTTTCTTATATTTTGGATTAAATATTTTCGTTTTCTTTTTATAATTTGAATAAGTTTTATTACATCCATATTCTTTGAGGGACGCCAAAGATTTTGATTGCAACATAGTTTTAAATTCTTATGTTTTAATGTTCGCTTTAAGCGAGCTTCTATACAATAATCAACTAATAAGTCTCTTGCTACTAATATTGCTCCACCTAAATTATGAGCTATTGTATGATTTTCTATTCGCTCATAGAATTGTTGTTGAACTTTTAGATTAAAAGGATATGGTAATTTTGTATAAAATGTTAATATACATTTCTTGTTCAATACTAGGTAATTTATAGTAATGTTTTTAAATTCACAAATAAAAGCTTCTAAGTAATTTATATCACATATCATTAAATTGTTTAAATGTCTTAATGCTTTTAATCGTTTTTCTTTTAATATATCTGCTTGATGAAATATAATATCTTTGCCAAAAAATTCTTTATAGATTTCTTCGCCAATAATTTCAAATTTATCTTCATCTGTCGTTTGACTAAGATAATGATACCACTTTCGGGTTTTTCGTCATTATCCATAAAAAGTTCTTGATCTTGTTCAGATTCATAACCTAAAATTATTTCATCCTTATGTTCATTTGAAAATACGGGACCAATATATTCTTCTTTTTCGAGAGGGGTAAGATGTAATTTCTGTATGAGATCAGTTACTTCATGTAATTGTACTTGAATATTCTTTTCAACTTGTTCGATTGATTCGTCTTGCATTTAACTTCGTTCTCGGGGTATTTTTGTAATTACTGGCTCTGATACCACTTTCGGGGGCGTATCTTTTACAATTATTTGGTCATTTGTCTCTTGAATTTTTTGCTGTATTTGTTGTATTAATGATACTATTTCTATTTGGGTTTGTATAATAGCTTCAATTTTCTGTTCTATTATTTCTTGTGTTTGTACTATTGATTCTAGATGTTGCGTAAGGTTTGTTAATGTTGTCATAATTTCTGCACTAAATAAGTTGATAGTGTAGATAATTGCTGTTGAATTTCATCTAACTGTCTTGTTTGATTATTAGGTTCTGTTATTCTTAATGGTCGTTCTATATAAAGAGGTCTATGATGTCTTAATGACAGAGATCTTAACAAAGGAGTATTATTTGATGATGATTCTGAAAAAGAATGTCTTCTTTCAATTAATGGAATTGCTGGTTCAAAGGGTTGTTGTATTGCTGGAAGTGGTTGTACTTTTGGTTGAATTTTAATACCTACTTTAGCAACTTCTTGGAACAATTGATCTAAATAGATTTGTTCGGTATGTTTGAAATCAATACTATGATGTGAATTAGTTAATGCATAACTAATTTGATAAGTTAATGAAAAGGGATATTGTCCGGGAGTCATTAAATTAGTTCTATAGAATTTATATGCAATTGTAATAGCTTTATCCAATTCAGAAGAAATTAAGGGAATTCCTAATTTTAAACGAGTGTTAAATTTGATTTTCCATATTGTAAATTTCCATTCATCATTCCTAAAATTTGATCATTTAGATTGTTCATTCTTTCATCTAAAATTGCCATTCTAATAGGAGTATCAATTCCTTGTTGAAAAGTGGATTTTAATAATATTTGGATGGTAGATAATTGAATATATCCAATTTTCTTTCGTTTTGATTCTGGTAATAATTGTAGTTGTCTATGAATTTGTTCGGGATTAATTAAACTAATTCTTAAATTTCCATGACATTGATCAATTCGAATAGGTTGTTCTTGAATAATTTTTCCATAATAAATAAGATTTTGTCTATTAAAGATTTGTTTTATTGTTGATTTGTGAATGTCTTGACCTTTCTTTAAATCTAATTGAGCTTTAGCAATTTGATTCTTTTATCTTGAGTTATTAAGGTAGAAACTTGAAAAGTTCCTAAGGATTCAGTTAATTCTAAATTGTCTACATCGAGGATGGTAGAAGTTTGAGAAGTCATAATGTATTGGGATGATATGGATGATAACAATGATGATCAGTTTCAATTTGTTCTAATTGTGTTAATTGTTCTATATATTGTTGATGTAATCTTTGTACTACAGATAAATGTTCTTCGTAGGTCGCCCCACGAGACGATTGATTCCTAGAAATATAAGACTATCAATACGATTTTCATTGTATTGTATATGATCTTTATAATGAATTATAGCTTGTTGTGTGTAATGAATTCTATCTTGTAAATCTAAACAGATGGGACAGTTCATTTAAAATCTTTGGAAATTACTACAATCGACATTGTCTAGATCATAGTTTATATCTTCATCTATGTTGTCATAATCAGTACTGGTGATTTCTATATCTTCTATTTCTGTATCGGAAGGAAATAATTGTGATAATGATTCTGAACAGTATAATTGTTGTTGTAATTCAGTATCTAAATTCCTTGAAATTTGTTCTAAGAAAATATCTTGTTGTATTTGTGTTAATCTTTCTATTTCATTTTCATCTTCTAATAATTCAAAGGTTTCTGATTCTTCCTCAGATGGAGGTGAGAAATCAAAAATTATATCTCTATCATCGAGTCGTATGAGATAACCGACACGAGTATTGAGACCTAATATAGTTCTATATAAATAATTAAGAGTAATATCTAGATGATGACAGCTAATTTCAAAATATTGACAAATTATTTCATGAGGAATAAATAATCGACTTGCAATTATAAAGAAAAGTAAAGGTTGTGCTTGAAATAAAGTAAAAGCATAAACATGTATTTGATTAATAATGACAGGTAAACAATAATTAATAAAATAAGATAATTGAAATGTCATGTTGATGGAATGCTTTAGTCAATAAGTAAATCCATTTCGGGGGCGTATCTTTTACAATTATTTGGTCATTTGTCTCTTGAATTTTTTGCTGTATTTGTTGTATTAATGATACTATTTCTATTTGGGTTTGTATAATAGCTTCAATTTTCTGTTCTATTATTTCTTGTGTTTGTACTATTGATTCTAGATGTTGCGTAAGGTTTGTTAATGTTGTCATAATTTCTGCACTAAATAAGTTGATAGTGTAGATAATTGCTGTTGAATTTCATCTAACCTGCCTTGTTTGATTATTAGGTTTCGTTATTCTTAATGGTCGATTCTATATAAAGAGGTCTATGATGTCTTAATGATGAGATCTTAACAAAGGAGTATTATTTGATGATGATTACGAAAAGAATGTCTTCTTTCAATTAATGGAATTGCTGGTTCAAAGGGTTGTTGTATTGCTGGAAGTGGTTGTACTTTTGGTTGAATTTTAATACCTACTTTAGCAACTTCTTGGAACAATTGATCTAAATAGATTTGTTCGGTATGTTTGAAATCAATACTATGATGTGAATTAGTTAATGCATAACTAATTTGATAAGTTAATGAAAAGGGATATTGTCCTGAGTCATTAAATTAGTTCTATAGAATTTATATGCAATTGTAATAGCTTTATCCAATTCAGAAGAAATTAAGGAATTCCTAATTTTAAACGAGTGTTAAATTTGATTTTCCATATTGTAAATTTCCATTCATCATTCCTAAAATTTGATCATTTAGATTGTTCATTCTTTCATCTAAAATTGCCATTCTAATAGGAGTATCAATTCCTTGTTGAAAAGTGGATTTTAATAATATTTGGATGGTAGATAATTGAATATATCCAATTTT
Organism: Erythroxylum novogranatense; assembly: GCA_029891385.1. Lineage (NCBI taxonomy): Eukaryota > Viridiplantae > Streptophyta > Magnoliopsida > Malpighiales > Erythroxylaceae > Erythroxylum > Erythroxylum novogranatense. The sequence continues at coordinate 76,165,485 of CM057230.1, read as the reverse complement.
CTTTCGTTTTGATTCGGTAATAATTGTAGTTGTCTATGAATTTGTTCGGGATTAATTAAACTAATTCTTAAATTTCCATGACATTGATCAATTGAATAGGTTGTTCTTGAATAATTTTCCATAATAAATAAGATTTTGTCTATTAAAGATTTGTTTTATTGTTGATTTGTGAATGTCTTGACCTTTCTTTAAATCTAATTGAGCTTTAGCAATTTGATTCTTTTATCTTGAGTTATTAAGGTAGAAACTTGAAAAGTTCCTAAGGATTCAGTTAATTCTAAATTGTCTACATCGAGGATGGTAGAAGTTTGAGAAGTCATAATGTATTGGGATGATATGGATGATAACAATGATGATCAGTTTCAATTTGTTCTAATTGTGTTAATTGTTCTATATATTGTTGATGTAATCTTTGTACTACAGATAAATGTTCTTCGTAGGTCGCCTCACGAGACGATTGATTCCTAGAAATATAAGACTATCAATACGATTTTCATTGTATTGTATATGATCTTTATAATGAATTATAGCTTGTTGTGTGTAATGAATTCTATCTTGTAAATCTAAACAGATGGGACAGTTCATTTAAAAATCTTCGGGGAAATTACTACAATCGACATTGTCTAGATCATAGTTTATATCTTCATCTATGTTGTCATAATCAGTACTGGTGATTTCTATATCTTCTATTTCTGTATCGGAAGGAAATAATTGTGATAATGATTCTGAACAGTATAATTGTTGTTGTAATTCAGTATCTAAATTCCTTGAAATTTGTTCTAAGAAAATATCTTGTTGTATTTGTGTTAATCTTTCTATTTCATTTTCATCTTCTAATAATTCAAAGGTTTCTGATTCTTCCTCAGATGGAGGTGAGAAATCAAAAATTATATCTCTATCATCGAGTCGTATGAGATAACCCACACAGTATTGAGACCTAATATAGTTCTATATAAATAATTAAGAGTAATATCTAGATGATGACAGCTAATTTCAAAATATTGACAAATTATTTCATGAGGAATAAATAATCGACTTGCAATTATAAAGAAAAGTAAAGGTTGTGCTTGAAATAAAGTAAAAGCATAAACATGTATTTGATTAATAATGACAGGTAAACAATAATTAATAAAATAAGATAATTGAAATGTCATGTTGATGGAATGCTTTAGTCAATAAGTAAATCCATTTCTTGTTCAAGTTCATATCTATCATTTTGAACTGAATTATAAATATATAATGTTTGATCTAATAAAACTCTTGCATTTATTAAAAGTTGAAAACATTGATTTTCTTTTGCCATTTTATATGTTCATGATATAAGTCAATAAACTTTCTTTGTTCCATTTCGATTTCTTTATAAAAGCGAATTCTTTGTATAAGTGATCGGCGATGATCAAAATAATTCATTTTATTTAAATGATAAGAAGAGATAATTTGGATACATAATATTTATGCGTTCGCAATACAATCTAAAATACAATAATCTAAAAGCGAATTAAATCTGCTGATTCTTCAATCATTTGCTTGGCAAGAGAAAGAATTTCTTGTTCTTCATTATAAAGAGGGTGATCCGAGAATTCTTAAAGCGGGATCGGTGTAAATATCATTTGCTTTCTTGTTTCTTGCAATTGTTTTAATCTTAAGTTCTTCGATTACTTTGATTATCTAGTGCTTTGATTCGTATTGATGTGAAAATAAGCCATTTCGAAAATCAAAATCTTGTAAGTCGTGAAAAGATTTTAAAAGAATGATAATAAATTTAATAATTTTAAAATGATACTTGATTGTATAATGAAGATTGCATGAATGATAGCTATAATAAATAAAATAATAAGAAGTATGATTTGATAAAATATATGCATGATTTGTATGCTTGAATTAATCGGTGAGAAGTTAACCATAATCACACTTCTTAAGGGCTCGCTTGAACGTCACACTGGACTTAAGTGCGAAGAGAGAAGATAGAGAGAGTAATGTATGGAAAGCTTGTTGTACCCATTAAGGATACCCAAGGCGTCTATTTATAATCGCAAAAGGGAATAACATAGTACAGACAGACTTAACATAAAGAAAAAGCCTAAAAGAAGAAAAGACTTAAAGAAAAAAGCAAGATGCTAAAGGGGCATCTTACATGACATAAAGAAAAAGTAAAGAAAAAGTAAAGAAAAAGACAGACAGGTGGTCAGTCAAAGGACTGCCGAAAGTAAAAAGACTACATTATTGCGATAGTAGTGCTTCGTACTTGATCTGATGTTTTATTCTTCAATGATAATAAGTTAAATCGTCCGGGTTGCTTGTACTTTCTCCTTGTGCTTGAGAGGATGGACAGTGTTTACATCTGTGAGTGGGATATTCTTGTAACTGCTTGCAAAGTGCTTCACGCCAAGCAAAGCTTAGAGTGTGAAAACATTCTGATAAGTCATTGAACGGTGCTTGAAAACGTTGTAAGACTGGTAATTCATGTGCTAGGATGGGATGCTTCCATATTGACGTTAATAAGACATTATGGCCACGATAGTTGATCTTGATTGTTGAGTCCGCTTGAATCTTGAGACATTGAGTATAAATTCTTCAAAACAATTCAAATTGAATTTGTTTACCAAATCCCAATTGAATTCAGTAATGAGGTGCTTCATCTATGGGAGGATACCGATATTGCTTATACCAATCAAGAAAGGCAATTCTTGAAGTAATGATTCTTTGCTTTCATTGGTCGCTTTCTTCATCGGATGCTTCAAAATTGGATAGCTCTTGTAGACTTTAATATATATTTCTCTTTCACGCAAAACGATCCTTGAATTGCTTGATAGCATGGACTAAACCGGATGGGAAGTCCGCTAATAACTTCATATCTTGTAGATAAATGGTGTCACTAATCCACTCAAATAATAAATAAGTTGTTAATGGTTACGCTCCGGGAAGATGACGCTTTGGGACCATACTTGCCACGATTTTGTGGGTAGTATTGAAATTGTTTCATTTCTTCAGTCCAATGATTGAGTGCTTGGAAACAATCCATAAACATGTCAGAAGTGAGGACCTTTGATTCTTCGTGAAGTGCTTTCGCAGGAACTGCATGAATTCGTTCCATGTCAATTGCTTTGCCCAATGTAGTTAACTTGGACATTGGTGGTACTGGAGTTTGTAGTACTGTCTTGTATTGTGGTCGAAGTGATGGATGCTGAAATTCTTGGAAAGATTTTTCAGCTTCTGCTTTAGTAGAAAAACTCTTATGGATGACTTCGCTTTTTCGTAATATGAATTGGCCTTATGCCACTGATCATAAAGACCAGCAAAAGGACCATTATATATCACATAGTGCTTGGATTCTTGATTATCAGCCACCTTTTGAGGTACTGATGAGGAAGTTATTGATGATGAAGTACTTATATATGGTTTCACAGGAAGTGAAACTGGTGCTTTTGATACTTGTATTATTTCAGGGACCTTGGAGGGTGCAACCTGAATAGCTTCTTGTATTACCTGAACAGATGCTTTTGGAATTTGAGTAGTTATAGTAGCAACAGGATTGATCCTGGCTGCTGATGTTGATGCTTTAGAACTTTGCTCCTTTGGTTTTAAAACCAGGAGTGTCTGCTTTAGCTGTTCAAGTTCACTAGTAATTTGTTCTTGTTTTACCTGAATATTCATACTTTGAAGTTGTAATTCGGTGAGTTCTGCTTCCTTTAATTCAATTGTACTTTCGAGCTGAACGATTAATGCTTCCATTCTCTTGTTAATATATCTGCAAGAAAATTGTTAGCCGATTTAATATAATGAATATTAAATTGATACTGACCTAGCTCTAATTGCCATCTGATCAGTCGTCCTTGATTATAATTGGTACTTGATGAAAGTTGATATCTTGTAAATCCACATAAGTATTGAGAATCTGTATGAATTGTAAATTTTATTGGGAGTAGATCTATTCGCCATTTTCTCAAAGTTTTGAGACAGGCTAATGCCTCTTTTTCATGAATAGGATAATTTAATTCAGTAATTAAATGTTCCATTTATATATTTGCAAAGTTGGTATTTCTTCCGAGTAGGGGTTTGGCTAAAAGACACACCTGCCCATACATCATTGCTTGCATCTAATTGAACTAATAACTCATCATTTTGTTGATAATTATATAGTTTTGGAAGATTTTTACAAAGAAGTTTTAATCTTTATACATTTGTAGTATCTCAAGTAGTCCAATGCCATTGTAGATTCTTTGCTACATTTTTTACGTAAAAGTGTTCTTTCTTTAGCTAATTCTTTTAGAAATCCTTGATCTGAAATATAGTTTAATAAACCTAAAAATTGTTGAACATGTTTTCGATTTGTGAGTTGATCAGGAAATTCTTGTAATTTCTGTAAAATATTTGGTTGTAATTGTAAATAACCATGATGATTAAATTGAATACCTAAATATTCAATTGTTTGTTGTGCTATTTTGCTTTTCGTTTGCTTAATATTAATCCTTTGTCTTTACATCTTTGTAAGACAATTTTAA